>JASTWQ010001260.1:2420321-3025402 GCA_035220615.1 Leptothorax acervorum | reverse complement strand
GTAGCGTAGAATGCAATCAGGTTCAGGATAAACACTTTAAACATCTTCCGTAAACTGTCTACAAGTGTACTTGAAAAAATATATAAATAATTTATCTCATAATATTGTAATACATGTCACCTAAGGTCTGTCTGTGCAGTCGCGTAGCTCCTAAACGACGCGTCGACAGAGGGCATGAGTTGCTCGACAAAAAATGATTCTTTCTGCCAGACCTATCGTACGTTCCTCAGAGTTTGTTGCAGAGGTCCTGAATCACCCTGTATATAAATATGTATAGCATCATGTAAGTATAAATAAAACCTTATGATATTTCAACAGGATTTGTTTAATTGTTTATTTTTCATTATTCTAACGGAGAAGACGTGCACATATTTCATACTCTAAACTCGATAATTAACAAGTACCACATATTGACATCATTTCTAAAGAGGAAAGGTTTAGTTTCAAAATCGTGTAACGATCAAAAAAATCGTAGAAAAAATTGAAAAAAGCGTTTTGTAGGTAAATAAAATGTTGCAGTTTATGAAACTTGAGTTTACAGTGTTCATACGCAATTTTTCGAGAGAAATTTTTTTTTCGAGCTGCAGAGGGTTAAAAATACATAAATTTGAGAAATAAAACAGTGTGTTTTTTTTTAAAGCACAGAACAAGGAAGATAAACAAAAAAAATCATCGATAGTGCGTTAAAGTTCAAACTTCAAGCTTTATTAATTTTTTGTCTACGATGATTTTTCGTTGAGTTTCAGCGGTTTGAAAGTAGCCTAATTTTTAGAGTATGAAAAGTGTTCCCTCTTTTTTTGTTGAGTAGTGTGTATATATATTATATATATTTATGTTTTTTTATATAAAAAATATTTTTCCCGGACAACAATCGAAGATCATGATGACAATCCGTATTTCATATCGCTTTTAGTGCAGATTATTAAAGCCAAAGGAAAGTGTTCGGCATATTTTATAAATGTGCTGAATCAATTATAATTGCGTGTTATGGATATGTCGATCTTTATATTTCAACGTATATTGTATAGGGGAGACCCGGGCGAGTCCGTCAGTTTTTTTTCGGTGCCGATTTTTAATAACAAAATAAATAATTTAAGTTAAATGTGGTATACTATTGTAAAGAGTGAATCTTTAGCTACAAAATTTATATAGAAAATTTTTGTGTACGTTGCTTTGTTTAACCGGTATAGAGCAAAAACGACAACGGTGAAAAAATTGAGATCTCAAAAATTGGAGGGTGGATTCGTCCCCCCCCTAGGGCGGATCCGTCACACTGCATTTTTAATAGAAATACGTACATCTAATCCTGAAAAATGATAGGATACATTTTAATAATTGTTAATAATAAATAATAATAATAATAATAATTGTTAATAACAAATAATAATAATAATAATTGTTAATAATAAATAATAATAATAATTGTTAATAATAAATAATAATAATAATAATTGTTGATAATAAATAATAATAATAATAATTGTTAATAATAAATAATAATAATAATTGTTAATAATAATTAATAATAATAATTGTTAATAATTGTTAATAATAAATAATAATAATAATAATTGTTAATAATTGTTAATATTTAATAATTGTTAATAAGTGTTAATAATTTTTAATCGTTGTTTTTCTTCAACCAGTTGATCAACGTGGTTCTCCGGACATCGAATTGTTTTGCGGCTGCGTCGCTCATTTTATCTTTTTTCACCGCAAGAACTGCCTTCTTAAGTTTCTCCTTGTCGACGGGAGTCGTTTTGCGACGATACGTGTGTACCATTCTTTCCCTGCAATGACAATGACGCACGTGCAACGGACAACACAGGGAAACCTAACCTAACATCGCCGTGAGCTGAAGTCGTGCGCCCGGCGCGCCACACTGACGAGACTGCCGAATCCGCCCGCAGTGCCTACTGACGGATTAGCCCTCAACACAAGTTTCAGGTTTGATCGCCCACGAAATATTAGACATAAACAATAATAAAAAAACTACACTGGATTCGTGTTCAGCATGCATTACTCTTTATAATCACGTACCTGGAGATTTGGAGAGCAAATATTATTGCAGATATTACAAAATTTCCACGCGCACAAAATTTCACTTTCACCTTCCGAAAACACGTTTGCCCTCGTAAAAATCATAACACGGCAGGTAACCTGCCGAAACTCCGTTGGTCACATGGGTACCATAAGACGCGTTTACAATATTAATAGCGAGTTCGCACAATATACAGGTTCCGAGATATTTGATTTGGCGGATTCACCCTCTGGACGGATTCGCCCTGGTCTCCCCTACGTATACCGTTTTACATCTTACCCGATCGCGGTCTTATTATACTGTTGGATAAGATGTAAGACGTGCAAACTATACAATTTGATTATATTTTATTAAATATAAAAAATTGGATATAATAAATTATTTAAACAAATAAAGTCACGTATAAATCTTTATTTTATATTTATAGCACAACTTTTTACATTATTTATAATTATTATACAATTATAAAAAATAGATTTAAATAAAGTGTGCTTGAAATTAAAACAAATATTATTTAATTGTTCTTTCGATACGTGCACGCAACATTTTTTTGGAGATTATTTTCTCCTGGTATCTCTTACTTTTTTTTATAATTTATAATTTTCACCTATAAATGGAACTAGAGAATCAATTAAGAAAAATTATGGATCTTGTAGGATGTTACGGGAACGGGGACAGAAAATCAGTTAGATGTGTAATACAATGTATTTTTTCAAAACACAGTACGCGTGACTACGCGTGCACGAGATGTGCTAGTCACAGAAACGCTTTAACGCTAAAACGCTTTCTCAATTAAACGCTTGCACGATGTGCCGCTGAAGCTTTTCTCGAATGTCGAGACGCACGCATTCACGAGACGCACTCTATCACGCCGTGATCGACTCTGCCTAGGGATGTTCGATTCCGATTCGATTCTTTAAAAGATCGATTCTTTTTGGTAAAAATATCGATTTTTGAATCGATTCTTGGCTATTCGATTTCTTTGCGAATCGATTCTTTACTCTCAGAATCGAATAACCGTTGCACTAGTTCAGAAGTGCACTAGTGCAGCGACAAAGAACAGACCATATATGGCGTCAGTTGAACTCAAACGTGAGCCGAGTCACGTATCTCAAAGGCCATATTAGGGCTCAGACACAATGCGAAGAATAAGGAACAAGCAATAGAATTCATAGTCGCATCCTTTTTTAATAGACGTGCATTGGAAAAGGATGCGACTATTAATATCTATTCCTTGTTCCTTATTCCTCGCATTGTGTCTGAGCCCTTAGGCTGCGGTCACATGGTGCGGAATGGAAGTGCGGAATAGAGAATGCGTCATAGACACAGCCAATCAGAGCTATGCCGCAGTGTTCGGCATAGCTCTGATTGGCTGTGTCTATGACGCATTCTCTATTCCGCACTTCCATTCCGCACCATGTGACCGCAGCCTTAGAGCTCTAAAAAAGTAGGTATTCTCGTCCGCCATTTTGGATCCAATCATATGTGACTTATACTGTCGCGCGTTTATGAACACACGTCTAATCAATTAAGAATCAATTAATACTTATTTTCAGTTTTACAGAATCGATATTTCAGCTTCATTTTTACATTAATCGCGAGACCGAAAAGCGTATTGACGCTTACGAAAAGGTTATGTTTTCACAGATGATTGGATCCAATTGGATCCAAAATGGCGGACGAGAATACTCACTTTTATAGAGCCTTAGCCATATGCAAAGAAGGTCATCTTGTGCGGTGTGGATGTGTCTCGTGTTTCATCCTGAAACGAAACTTTGCATCAGTATACCCGACTCTCAGCGTTATTGCTAAAAAATACTTGGCAATTGTTGTGTTGGAACGTCCGTGCCTTTTGAGAGATTATTCTCAAGGGCTGGCAATATCTTAACGGACTCTAGAAACCGACTTTCGCCCGATCATCTACATTTGTTATTTCTAAATTCACTGTCCATTAAAGATTGGCAATTAACAAACAAATAATTTTGTACGAAACAGTAAAAGTATATTACTATATTAAGAATGTATGTAAAAAAAAGTATAATAAGAACGCATGTAAAAAAGTGTAAAAAGAGTAAAACGTATGCTTTGAAAATACTTTTTTAATATAGTTTTTTAAAAATTTAAGGGTTAATTGTTTAATTACCTATTTCATTTATTAAAGTTTTAAAAATTAAAAAACACTAATTAAAATTTATTAATTCAATTTATGCATGTTTTAATTATATAAAAATAGTTGTTTTTTTTTTGCTTTTTTTTAGATCGATTCTTGCAAGATCGAGTCTTTGATTCCGATTTTTTAAGAGAATCGGATTTTCATGATTCGATTCAGAATCGATTCAAAAATCGATTCTTCTAAGAGAATCGAACATCCCTAACTCTGCCCGCTTTCGAGATCTTTTTTCGCGACGTCGCCTTCCGCGCAGTCTTTTGTTTTCTCTCTCTCTCTCTCTCTCTCTCTTGTAACACTGTATATACTACGTTAACTATTGTTCTTAAGCTACATATCATGATATTTTCTGCTACTTAGCTCTTTCGATTTCTTAACTTTGCTGTATATTTTGCTAATATTTATCTTTCGCTACTATTTTATATCATATTGTATACTTTCCTATTATTATTGTATATGCTACGTTAGCTATTGTCCTTAAGCTACATATCATGATATTTTCTGCTACTTAGCTCTTTCTATTTCTTAGCATTGCTGTATATTTTGCTATCATTTATCTTTTGCTACTATTTTATATTATATTGTATAATTTGCTATTATGTATCTTTGCCCCTTAGCCTATGCTCGGGCATAATAAACAAATCAATCAATCAATCAATCTCTTAAACTTATATCATTCTGACCACCAGCCATAATCTACACAATCTTCATATTCATAATCTAAATGGTCCCATTTATATGGGATGGACCATTTTGGATATTTTTCTTTCAACTCGTCAATGAATGAGCGACGTACACGACCTTGGCGCCCATATACATCATCAACATAGACCGTTTGCAATTTTGAACATTGGTCGAAAAATTCTAAACTACCGTTCTCAGGTATATCCAAGTATACTTGTTTTAAGTTTTTACACAATGTCAGTTCTTCGACGATATCGCTCATATTATTTGCACCAATCAAATTGACTTCTTCCAGGAGTTGACAGGAGGAAAACAATCTACGCAAGCTACTACGATCGACTGCGTAACCTTCATCGCGCGTGTTTCTGTAATGTAACAAAAGCCATGTACTAATTATTACGGTTTCCACAAAGAGAAAAACAACATAATCGTTTCATGATGATGGTTGGACAAGAGATGAAAATGTACATTTGATAACGAATATATGTATTTTAAAAGAAAATGTAGAACACACTTACATATATGAAATGTTCAGTTTGCGTAAATTTTTGCACTCAGCGAGGGCAACAATACCTCGTGAAGTAATAGTATTGCCTGTTAAATCTATTACTTCCAAGTCTGGACACGAATCTCCTAATTGTATTGCAACTGTGTCTAGAAGTGCGAACTCCTCCCACTGTATATTCAAATGGCTCAAATCTAATTTACGCATTCGGCGATTTTTTTGCAGTATTTTGCAAAGAGATTTAGCTGTTATAATTGATGTGTATCTAAGATTTAAATTCTCTAGGTCTAGAAATTCTAGATTTTCGAGAGACAAAAATCCTTCGTCCATATCCTCATTATAAATATAACCGAGATCCAATACTAAAAAATATATATATGTGTATTAGTCATATACAATTTACCTGACTTAACAATTATT
Organism: Leptothorax acervorum; assembly: GCA_035220615.1. Classification (NCBI taxonomy): domain Eukaryota; kingdom Metazoa; phylum Arthropoda; class Insecta; order Hymenoptera; family Formicidae; genus Leptothorax; species Leptothorax acervorum. The sequence continues at coordinate 3,019,585 of JASTWQ010001260.1, read as the reverse complement.
TATTTATGTTATACCTTTCAAATTTTTACATATTTTTGAAATTTGTAATAGGGCAGAGTTATCAAATTGGCATTTCCTTAATCGTAAGTGCGTTAAATGCCTGCCGCAAATGTTTAGAAAATTTTCGAAATGCGAATAAACAGATGAAATATTACTTGATGTAAGATCCAACTGTTGCAAAGATTCACATCTGAGTGCCAAGTAAGATATAATATTATCAATACAAATGGAATCCATATGGCGCATATGTCGTAAATTCAAAGATGTAATGAGAGAACGATCCCGTGTTAAATCATAGAAGCGCCTACTTGTTTGGTTCATGTGGCATAACGACTTTAAATCTAAGTTTTTTAATATTTTTATTACTATATCATCCTGCAAAGATAAAAAATAAAATTTTAATATCTGTCGAGATTATATTGTAATAAATAAATTAGTACGAGAAATAGACTTCTGTGAATACTTTACAGGAAGTGCAGAAAAACTGCAACGTGGTTGCTCCTTGGATTCATGCCAGTAGAGGTCGATATCCTTTATCAACTTTGTAAAATTTGGATAATTTGGATAATCGTGTTTCATACATCCCCGCTCTGAACATGGCACATCTTCTTCCCGATGTACTTGCTTGTAATAACTCTGTGCTATATCGCTGTGAATAACATTGGAACACAAATTTGCTTTTATTATTGAGGGAATAAAAACAATTGAATATTACCTATAATTATAATTACCTCTTACAAATAATGCAATATTTCTGAAATCCTTCTTGAAGATTGAATATATCCAAGTGTGCATTTTCATTATATGGTGTTAAATTATGGATGTCTTTATGGCAAGGTAACCATATAAAATTGCAGTTAGTACTTTTTAACAGATTAGTTAAACTCTGTTTAGGATTTTTAGGACAAATTAATTTTGATGTACCAATAAGCTCCACAGCATCTAAATGTGTGTAACAGCGCATATAGCTGGGTATAAATTTTAGTCTGAGTATTTTGGTTTTGAAGTCACAGAATTGTAAAGGCGGGGAAAATATCCGTGATGTTCTAGGAGAAATAATCTGAGGCTGTCCAGTCCATAATTCGAACCAGCACTTATCAGAATCTTGAGCCAAAATTTGAGTTACAAATCCAGGATTATACACTTCATATATAGAGACTCTGATTGGATATACGGCTTTGTGAAACTCGAGATCTTTAAAGTAGAAAATTTAATTATAATCTTTTCTATACATAGGTAAATGTATATTTTTTAAAATATGTTATTTATTAATTTAAGTGTTACATACCAATATAATTAAAATGAATGGTGCCCTCATCTTTTGGTGTATTACGATAGTAATATGGGCATAATGTGCATGGTAAATATGGTTCTTTCTGCCATGGAGATATTGAGATATTGAAATTATCCATTCTCTATATTAGAAAGTCAAAAGAGTGTCGAATATTACAAAGTCTTGTAGCTTATAGTTAAATTACGATTACTCTCTACAAAGCAATATATAACACATAATATCAGAGGAAATACATGCACTTACCATGACAAGTGTTTCTGTATCTGTAAAATGTTCGTCTTCATATAATGCATTTGGAAATTTGGTAGGTTGTCCTATTATCTTCTGACAAGTATCCATTTCCGTAATAAACTCCTCTCTCGTAGTATACTCCTTAACTCTGGCATTGCTATTCTTTACAAATTGATAGATGAAGTCAACATGATCCTCACCTGCCACTGCTCTGTATTTTGTTTTGTAAGGATATTGGCTATTTTTCTCGCAAAGTAAAGAATGATAATGGTATGTCATATTCTCTATCTAAAAAACGGTAAAAATTCCGGTAAAAAATTTTTCATATAAAAACATACAAACATATAAAAACTGAAAAACAAATATATATAACTATATATTTAATTTGTATAATTATACATATATCAAATGTGTATATAACAACTGTTACATTTATATATGATCATATATGAGCAAATTTTTTTCATAACCTCAAACTTCACTTTTTATAAAAAATGCAATGCAAAAATAATTTTTTAAATTATTTTTAGATTTTTCTTTTGTTTATCTTTCCTGTATATACAAGCAAAGATTACACTAAGAGAAAAAAACATGTATACACAAATTTGATATACATATATAATTATATATATTTATATATTTTTTAATATATTAATTATATATATTTATATATAAAAAATTTATTACCGGGATATAAATCGTAATAATCTTTAAACTGTTTTTACCATAATACGTTAAAATGCTATATTATAATATGATATATCTGTTATATAATTATACTGCAAAAATTATATCTATAAAATATAAATTGTGTTTATCTTTTGCTTGCTTTTATGTTGGCAGTACTAACAACTGGAAGTAATATTTTTGTTTGCTCATCAAGGTATATTATGCAAACGTTATTTGTGAGCCAAACAATAATTAGCACGTATAGTATAATAAAAATATTTAAAAAATTGCATTTAACAATAATTAACAAAGATTCTTAAGATTAGTAATAAATAAATTTTATGTTTTTATATTTATTATGGAGTAAAGATAATTTTGTATTACATTCATATTAGTTTAAAGTAGTAATCTTAATAGGGCATTAAAATTAGCTCTGTGTTCTTGTAACTAAAATATAAAGTAATATATATATGAATAATTAAATATGACTTATAAAATTCGAAGTATAGGATACTTATGGAATAACCAAGTATAGATAGCGGGCTAAATAAGAGCCAGGCGCGGTTGGTGGTGCGAGAATATTATAACAATTAATTTTAACATATAATTTTTCCAACACAAATTCGTTGGAGTAGTAAAGTCCCTTCCCTCGCCCCAATTAATTTAACTTTCAGATGTCGCATAACTGGCTATATTTAAATCGTCAATTACGATGTGACCATTTATAGCTATAGAAATACTGCGCGCCGACTATATAGTCCGGGAGGCAGTGAATACTTTTGTTACGTCATTTTAGCAAGCTTAGCTTATGATTTTTCTTGTTACATTGGAGGTGACGATGAATAAAATAACAGTCTAGCAGCGCACTGTCGGAACACCGCGCGACGGCACCCCCCGAACATTGTCAAAAAAGCTATGCACTTATACGTCATAGTAGCAAAGCTGAAATTTTGTGTACTAAAAATTTACTTAATAAAACAAAAAAAAGTGTAGTCTAGCAGCCTGCTGACGGGACTAAAACCTTGCCAGACGGTAGCAAAGTTCATACAAGGTGTATAAAAATGGTCGGACCCCAGAATAACTCGAAAGGATTGAGTTTTTGGAAAAAATGTTAAATACAAAAGTTGGTGGGCTTGAAGATGTTAGGAATAATTTCTAACAGTCGATGGTAATCGATAATGTCGATAAGAGCGATGTTGATGTGATTGGTAAAGATACGCGTTCATCACCGCGAGGCGCACGTCTAGAAAGAGCTGAGAGCTAAGAGTTACGTTTTGTTCGCAAGTTATTGTACGATCTCGACAGGTTTATTTTCTTTAATTATTCAGTCCTCGAGTTGTTGTAAAGACGCAAGTCACGACAAGGTACATATATTTGTTTTACTGAATAAATCATATGTTCAAGATATAACGATTGTCCGTTCCTTTATACGTAATACCACTGCAAAAGCCTACAGAAGAAAGCTATCTGATGGATGACTTAGATTTTGGATCCGGGGTTCAGTTGGGGCCCAATCAGGCTCAAGGCGATTTTTTTAAATGGAGACCCCCATTTTTTATTGCATGTTATTGTAGGCTGTATAGGTTGTATAGGCCGCGCACGCGGTACCAATGCCGGCCTTTAAAAAAACAATGCACTCATATATGTATATACACGTCATAGTAGCAAAGCTGAAATTATGTGTACTAATAATTTACTTAATAAAATATATAAAAAAATGTTATATCCGATTATGGCTTTAACCCCTCCATATATATATATCAGCATAGCAGTGCACACTACAATGTACGTTTTCCAACAAGCGACACAAGTCTACACAAGTGTCGTTCTGTCTTTGTTACTCACTGAATGTCAAGAAAGATAGAACGACGTTTGTGTCGACTAGAGACGTAGATAATCAGTGTCGACTTGTGTCGCTTGTTGGAAAACTCACAGTCATGCATATACTTATATGTGATCTAATTGTAAGCACGCTAATTTCAGCCATATTGATTGGTCAAGTTTAAATATATTTCTTATATAAAAACTTTTATAGTCTTGGTTTTTATTTGATTTATTTTTTTATTTTTTATTCTTTGCTATTTTTCGTGGAAACTAATATGGATATAGTAAATTGTTACAAATGCTGCTACACTGTATAATGCATTTCCAGCAATTTACTATTGGCGTGTTCGATTGGTGACGAACCTGGCTCGGGTTAGCTCATGGACATAGAATACATACCTAATATGTATATGTATTCTATGTCCATGAGCTAACCCGAGCCAGGTTTGTCACCAATCGAACACGCCATATATATCGCATGCGAATTAATACGAAAAATTCCACCACGTGCTGTTAACTCATATTTTAAGAAAAATGTACAATTACTTTATTGGCTATTAAAATCTTAAAATTACTTAAAAACCGATTAATATCTACTGTTTTTATCTTAACGGTTTATTTATTACACTCAACGCGAAAATATATGCGACTTATAATGATAAACGCTATTAAGCCAGCGGCACACGGTGCTATTTTGTCTGCTGGATTACTTGCGTGCGCCTGTGCTGGCACTCTTGCTGTCTGCTAGGCTAGAAAATTGTATGTCTGCTGGTCACGCTGCTGACTGATCTGCTAGATTTCTGTGATAGAACAGGTGCTATTTTTCTTGCATTGTCCTGTGCTGGCTCATTGCGAGAGCCAATCAAGACACAGTCTGAGGTTAAGGTTATGTGAAAGAAGTTATATCGCGTCGCTGCAACCATTGTCGACTCCACAAACGTCGGTGACGTTGGTTCCGTCGTAATTGATCAATAATTAGAAATAAGGCAATTGCCTTTTTTCGACGTTGTACAGCCGTAATAATGGCCAGTTCCATATTTATTTACTGGATGCCAGTACGAAAGCCTGCATCGTCTGACGCCAAGCCAGCAACACGGTCAGCAGCACTGCCAGCAATGTTGCCCGCAAGGTAGCAAGCACGCAAATCCAGCTAGTAATCCAGCAAATAAAATAGCATCGTGTGCCGCTGGCTTTAGGCGCATATAAATATTCTAACACAATGAAACACATTTATTCCGCCAGTGCAGTATAATTTACCGAATTAAAATCATTTCTTAAATCGACGTAACTGGCTATCGTCCTAAAAAATGTCCTGACGATTATGACCGTCAGGACGATAGCCAGTCACGTCGATTTAAGAAATGATTTTAATTCGGTTAAATATTTTAAAATGATAAGATTAAATATGTTCACTCGATATATGCCTTATTTGTAGTATAACTTAATTAATTAGAAAATAAATACCTTGTTTAATTATAATTATATCTAATCCTCCTTGGTATTAAAATAATATAATATAAAGATATTTTGGTCGACGTGCAAAATATAACACATGTACAGACCATGCAGCTCGGCAGCTAGCGAAGAAATGGTACGAAAACACGTGAGAAGCCGAGAAGTTTAAGGGCTCAATCCCACGTGGAGAAAAAAGAACCACGGAACGGGAAAGAATTATATAGTGGGAGGTAACCAATCAGGGCACGTATTATGAAACTGTTCGGAATGGATTCCGATTGGAATTGTTCAGTTATTTCCTAGATTTCTATTGTGTTTTTTAGGAAAAACGGAATCCAATCAGAATCCATTCCAAAATATTCCATAATATGTGCCCAAACGTTTCTCCAAAAGATAGATCGATATATATATGTCGTAGCCAGATTACAAAGTCCGCTGTTTTATAAAACGTCTAGGCATTTTATAAAGTGCGATCACATTCTCAAATCACCCTAAGAGCACAAAGCCGACTTTAAGTCGACTTGAAGTCGACTCTCACCGAAAGTGACGTGGCAGAGAAGTCGACTTGAAGTCGACTTGAAGTCGGCGAATGTCTCAAGAACGCCGGGCGTTAGCGTTATTTCGAGGTTTAGGGACTCCAAACAGCGGTCGGTGACTCAGCCAGCTAAGGCTTTTGCGATCGAATAGCTCATTATCAGACCGTAAATTGTGCGCAATTCGAGCATTTATCATAAAACTGCCTTGGCTGGCTGAATCACCGACCGATTTTGCCTTAGCTGGCTGGATCACCGACCGATCTTGCCTTACCCAGCTAGAAATGACACACCCTAAGAAACTATAAATGAGTGAATTAATTAATAAATATCCTGAAATAAAATAAAAACATATGTATACTTCACACAAATATAATAAAACTAACGCTGAAAAACAATATTAATGATTAACTTCTCATAGATGTATTTACATGCCCCGGTAGTCGAATTGGTAAGACGCCCGAACGGAATGCGGGAGACTCCAGGTTCGAACCCTGGCTGGGGTAATATTTTTCGCAATAAGTTCTTTACAGTGATTTTAATATTAAATCAATATCGATTTAATTAGGAAAGGGAGAGGAAATTTCTAATGTTCCAACAATAGCTGTGTTTTAAGTCCGACAAATAATCGGCGCGCAGTTTAATATGTTGGAAAATACGCGTATTAAATACATATTGAAAATAATTATATTGAGCTGCCTAAGATCCAAGCTTGGACCGTATGGCTATTTCCTTTGTATTGATTTATATCTTAACGGTCTTAACATATATTGTCATAAAAATTGCAATTTTACTTTACCTATATTAACAAATAATCTAAAATGTATTTACAATTAGATTACGACTGAATTATTAAGAAATATGCAATAAAAGATTGCAAATTCTGAAATTATTTTAAATTAATGATGTGCCTGTGTCACTCGCAAATAATTAAGTATACAATATGACTCTTTAATTTAATTTAATCCACTGCAATTGCAATGCAAATATTTTCGTAGAGAATATACATTATTTAATTATCAGAATTTACTTCACAAATCATATATCGTATAAGCACGAAGAATGGTCAGGTGGTCCGAGTTATTATTAAAGAATTTCATCTTGGAATTGACAACTCTATCAAACGGACTCCTGTACGACATGTACCTACGTTTACAGGTAACTTGGCTAAATGATGACCGAGGGACGTTAATCTGCATTTCGAATTGAACGCGTCGACATTCTGTAAATGTTTTATCGCGCCAAAAACCTGGTGGAACTTCGGTGAGTCCAGCATTTTCTCTGTTGAGAAAGATTTGAGAAGAGACGTAAATTATTATTATGTTTGAAAGAGACAATCGGAAGAATGCAAGACGTATAAAGGTGAATCTTTCTTACCCATTATCGTGTACGGATATCCTTTCTTTTTTTTTTTTTGCATAAGTGCGATTTGTAGGAGTCTGCGATATCTAGTCCTTGAACGAACAGTTTTTCGAAATATTGATTTGAAACAAAATGACGGACGTTCAAAGTTAAAGTTTCGATTTTTTAATCGATGAATCGCTCGTTTTTCGTCAATAAAAAAAACTGCATCGAAAAAAAAATCCTTTATTTCAAATGATCCAGATCCGAGCAGCAGTGATCACCGCTAAAACAACTTTAAAGAAAAAAGAATGGCCATATCTTTTTTATTTATTAATATTTTTTATTAAAAAAATTATGTTTAATTCATAAAAATATACTCTTTCACATATGTACAAACATATTTTTAAAAAAGTTCTAGTTCTTGCAAAAAAAAATTACATATTTTTCGGACAGTTACCAGTTTTTTTTGGATTTATAGAATTAAAAATCCTTTTCCAGGATTAAAGTATAAACGCAAACGGATACGGCTCTGTTCGTGTTTTCGTTAAAAAAGAAAAAAAAATTTTTATATAATAAATTTTTTTTTTTTTTAACGAAAACACCAGAGCCGTATCCGTTTGCGTTTATACTTTAATCCTGGAAAAGGATTTTTAATTCTATAAATCCAATAAAAGCTGGTAGCTGTGCGAAAATCACAGCTCCGTCGGTGGTACAGACGGCTTTAAATAAGATCCGACTATGAATACCGGCTTCAGAAAGATGTATTTCAATTATAAGTCGTGTACTTAGGTTTCATACGCTTAATTGTGTCGTGTAAATTTGCGTATCTTTTTGGACGCATAAACCATCGCAAATATTACGAGACTAGAAATAGGCGAGAGTGCGAGAGTCGCGAGACTACGCTTTCTTTGCGAAGAAGTCTTGTTATTCTTTTTCCCGCCAGCGAGTTTCATTTGTTATTACTTTGTGTACGCGCGCACACATGCGTGCACATATGCGGAGTCATACGAAGCTGTACGCAGTACGATACAAAGCAAAACAGTGATAGGTAGCTGGTAGGCCGGTAGGCGATCGTTCGATACTCGACAGACGTTTGGGACGATCCGGAAGGACGAACGACTTTTATCTTCCTTGATTGATAAATTTCAATGTAAGTATAAGCTATGCCTTCATATTACGTCTCTAAACACGCAAAATATCCCTTAAACTTGCCTATAACCGTGAATCTTGAGATGCCGAGTTACTTGCTGTTTTCATACCGGACTTTTCATAACGAGTACCATTACCATCGAATATCTTGCGTCTGCGTACATTTACAAATGCCTGAGAATATTAGCATATTTAATATCCGACGTATTTATTCTTAGCGGATTAATTCCTTCCTGAGATAAGCATCTTTTCGTTTTTGTGTAAGTACGGTCGACAGCTTGGCTGAATCTTCCGTGTATTGAGAAAGAACGAGAAAAATTGGTGTCTCGTGTCTCGTGTCGTCGTGAGATCTTGCGAATGCCGCACCGGTGTATCCGATATATTGGTACTAGTTTATACGCATCATGTAAGTAAGGTGATCTTATATGATATTTCAACAGGGTTTGTTTATTTTCCATTATTCCAACGGAGGAGACGTGCATATTTCGTACTCGAAATTAACAAGTACCACATTTTTGCGATTATTAGGCTGGCGCCAGACTATGCGCGATTCGTGGTTCGTGATTCGCGAATCGTGTATTTGTATACCATCCGTGCTTAACACGAATGGGAAACAAATGCACGATTCACGAATCACGAACCACGAATCGCGCATAGTCTGGCGCCAGCCTTAGACATATATATATAATAGACTGAACATTATTGGGGAAAAAAAAGGTAGTGAAACAAAGAAAGCAAGCATATATTCTGTCCTTCAGATCTTGCCTACAGCTTTCCGATAGGAATGCCCAGTCTATTATATACACTTATGTAAGATACTCGTAGAATTGTTTCTTCTTTACGCAACTTATGGACAGAAAATTGGAGATCTATATTTAATATTTTCTTTTTAATTTATATCTACATGATTTCTCTTATGAGAAATTCTTCTTTTTAGTATGGAAAGACAGCCGTGGAAAGATTGGCGGTACAATAAATACAATACTGCAAGAATGACGTCAAGACCGAAGACATCGACACCGATTCTGTCGACACCGAGGCCATCGACACCGAAGAAAGCCCGGACAACAGTAACGACACCGACAGCGTCAACGACAATGATAGCACAGACCACCATAACGCCTGTAAAAAGAACGGTAGCGTTGAAAAAGATTTCATTGATGCAAAAAGCTGCATTGACGATAACGACGACGTCGGCAACTACAACGTCACCAACACAGACCACAACGTCTGCATCAACAGCAGTGATGTCGTGGGTCCCAGTGCCTACATTGATGACGACTGCATTGATGATATCGACGATGTCGAAAACTACAACGTCAACAACAATGCCGGCATGTACCAAAACGCCTGTGTCAGCGACAATGATGTCGTGGGCCACAATGCCTGCATTTACGACGACTGCATTAACGATATCGACGATGTCGACAACTACAACGTCAATAACAACGCCGGTATGTACCACAACCCCTGCGTCAACGACAATGATGTCGTGGGCCACAATGCCTGCGTTGACAACGACTGCATCAACGATATCGACGATGTCGACAACTGCAACGTCAACAGCAATGCCAGCAACGGCCACAGTGCCTGCGTCAACAACAATGGTGGCGTGGGATACCACACCTACGTCGACAATGACAACATTAGCGATAAAAACGATGTCAATGACAACTACAGCAGCAACGACAATGATGGCATCGGCCAAAATGTCTACGTCTACGATAACGACGATGCCAACGACGATGGGGTTGGTTACAATGCCTGAGTCAACGACAATGGAGACATTTGCCACAACGCCTGCGTTGACGACAACGACAATGATGGCATTGGCCACAACGCCTGCGTTGACGACGACTGCATTGGAGATGTCGACGACGTCGACAACTACAACGTCAACAATGCCGGCATGGACCACAACGTCTGCGTCAACAATGATGGAATCGACGACCACGCCTGCGTCGACGGCAACGACAGCATTAGCGATAACAATGCTATCACCAACAACTACAGCGTCAACGACAATGATGGAGTGGGCCGCAACGCCTGTAGCACCAACAATCATGACGTCGACCACAACACCTTTATCAACAACAATGGCGTCGACTTCGACTGCAACAACCGCTCAGACACTACTTACGTTAACTGTAAGTATAAAACGTTATATAAATATTAATTAGATAAGATTGGATTATTAAAAAAAAATTGTAGTATATTAATATTAAATTTATATACATATATATATATATAAACACTTTTGTTTTTAATTTTAATTAATATTATTTACAAAAATCTTAGATATCTTTAGATCTGCAAGAAAAGAATTATACGAAATAATCATCAATCACAGTATACAGAGCTTTCTGTGAATTGATCGATTTACACAGAGATATATAAATATATTTTAAATTTTATTTGTAAATGTATATTGATAACATGCTCCGCTTAATTGCATTATTGTTTTTTTGCATACATATATTAACATACATTTTGTTACATATTTTTCACGTTTCAGACAGAAGACTTAAATACCCTCATAGAAACAAGCGTCAAGACCGCTCTAGCAGAACAAAGACGAGGTGGAAGAGGAGGAAGAGGAAGATGGAGAGGAAGAGGACGAGGACGAGGAAGAGGAAGTTTTAGAAACTCGAGATATGCAATTTATAACTTTTTTTTTAACAAACGGAATTAATACAACATATATATATATATATATATATATATATATATATATAATACTATATATATATATAATAATAAACCTAAACATATATAATCAAAAATACATATAATAAGAGTTAATAAAGTTAATACAGGATTAATAACAATGTTTTACTTATCTTCGGAAGCTTACAATTTATATTAATTACAAGCCTCCAGTTATATCAACATTAAATTTTAATTAAAAATTTTTTTAATGCGGAAGAACTTGAGTTCTACGATTGCGATATAGTAATCATCAACGATTCTATAGTTTCGACAAGTTTGAATTTATTATAGGTACACGACAACAATTATTACACGTTGAATAAATAAAATAAAAGGAAGATTATCTGATTTTAAAACAATTGGTTACCTTCACATATTGCACGAACGTATGTATGTACATACATACTCCATACTCCTTTCTTCTCTCATATACAATTATTATTACATAAGAATTTGGCTCATGATATTTTGTAGACATATATATATTACATATATTTATGACACGATAATATTCGATTTTTACTTAAAATTTTACTTTTATTGTTTATCATTTGTTTAATTATTCACACGCAAATAATATATGTATAGATTTAAAAAATAAAGTTTCGTAGCAATATATGTCATATTATTTATAAAATATACATGTTTATTTATAAATATTTGTATAATAGCAAATCACGAGTTTATTACTGCACATTTATATACTTTTAGATTATTTATGTCAGCAATCGTAATAAAATTTATAGTTATCAACAGTGGAAAATATCGGCGATCGTAAGATTTATATTTAACGATAGTCAATAATGTCGATATTCTTCAATTACTTTCGGACCCCGAGGTTTAATTAGACAAAAATTTTTTTTTAACATTATCGTTAGTAATTACGTTTTTGCACTTGCGAATATCTTTCCCCAATGTAATTCGTTCGTCTTTAATTTTTTTACCAACTGCTTGGTGTTCCATTGGAAAGAGGGAAAGATAGCGGAAGACAGAAACTGCAAAGTGCAATATGAAATGAATATGGCCGTCTAGAACACGTCGAGCTGACGTGTCGTGATATCTTCTCGCCTTCCGAGATTTTCTTCGCAGCGAGACATGATTACGTTTAAGCGCGACAAGAAGGAGGAGGAGGACGGTAATTATGTATTTAATATTTCTATCTTTCTTAACATAAGCATTATTTGCGAGCAAAAGTTACAAGTCGCGCCGCGCAGGTTATCGAGTCTGTCAGGTTGTCAGTCTCTGACAATTACAAGTAAACACACTTTTAGATGTCAGTGTTGAGTGTAGCTATGGGAAATACGTCAGGTTTTGTAACAGTTTGCTTATAAACTTACGTTTTTTCAAATGTTATACGCGTTATAAATCTCTAGAATTTAGTGCCAAACACACTACTGAGCACTGACACACGTCTTTCCTGTCTGATCAAGGCGGCGGGAACCCGTTCCAGAACTTGGAGAAGACCACGGTTCTTCAGGAAGCACGTACATTCAACAACACGCCTGTAAATCCGCGAAAATGCGCCCACATTCTCACCAAGATTCTATATCTGCTCAATCAGGGCGAACAGTTGGGCACGACGGAGGCCACGGAGGCTTTCTTCGCCATGACCAAGCTGTTTCAGTCACGCGACGTCATACTGAGACGGCTCGTCTATCTGGGCATCAAAGAATTGAGTTCCTTAGCCGAGGACGTGATCATAGTCACGTCCAGTCTTACGAAGGACATGACAGGGAAGGAGGATTTGTACAGGGCCGCTGCTATTCGGGCGCTCTGCACCATCACCGACGGCAGCATGCTGGCGGCCATCGAGCGTTACATGAAGCAAGCCATAGTCGATCGTTCGCCGGCCGTGTCCAGCGCTGCCCTCGTCTCATCCTTGCATTTGACGAGCGTGTCGAGTGACGTCGCGCGGAGATGGGCGAACGAGGCGCAGGAGGCGTTGAATTCCAACAATGTGATGGTTCAGTATCACGCCCTGGGTGTCCTGTATCAAGCACGTAAGGCGGACAAACATGCGGTGATCAAGCTGGTCGCCAAACTTATGAAGACGAGCCCGAAGAGCCCTTACGCGGCGTGCATGCTGATCAGAATGGCGTATAAATTATTGGACGAGGTGGACGAGGGCGAGGAGCTGATAGGATTCATCGAGTCCTGTCTACGTCACAAGTCCGAAATGGTGGTGTACGAGGCGGCCCACGCCTTGGTAAATCTTGGACGAAGCGGCGCCAGAGAGATCGGACCTGCGATCAGTGTCCTGCAGCTCTTCTGCGGCTCGCCGAAACCGGCACTCCGGTTCGCCGCGGTCAGAACTCTCAACAAAGTTGCGATGTCTCATCCGGCGGCGGTCACGGCTTGCAATCTTGACCTGGAAAATCTTATCACAGACTCGAACAGATCGATTGCCACTTTGGCGATAACCACTCTCTTAAAAACCGGTGCGGAGAGTTCTGTTGACCGTCTGATGAAGCAGATCGCCACCTTCGTGTCGGAAATTTCGGATGAGTTTAAGGTCGTAGTAGTCCAAGCCATCAGGTAAACTTGATTTCGCAAGTTACACAATAACTTCGCTAACGTGCATATTTTTTTCTTCTAAAATCTCTTTTTTTTTTTCCTTTCAGGGCTCTGTGTCAAAAGTTCCCTCGCAAGCATGCGGTTCTTATGAACTTCCTCTCAGCTATGCTGAGAGACGAAGGCGGGCTCGAGTACAAAGCTGCGATTGCCGACACCATTATAGCCGTGATGGAAGGGAACGCGGAAGCCAAGGAAGCCGGACTCGCGCATCTCTGCGAATTCATCGAGGATTGCGAGCACATCTCCCTCGCCGTTCGCATTTTGCATTTACTTGGCCAGGAGGGACCCACGTCAAAACAACCATCGAGATATATCCGCTTCATCTACAATCGCGTTATCCTCGAGAGTGCCAGCGTGCGAGCAGCAGCCGTTACTGCACTGGCACGTTTCGCTGCCGCCTGCCCACCCTTGCTTCCGAACGTGTTGGTGCTGCTCTCGCGCTGCCAGCTGGATTCGGACGACGAGGTTCGCGATCGTGCGGCTTACTATTGCACGATTTTGCAACAGCAGAGCGACCCAACTATATTGCCTCTGGTGCAGCCGCCCTTGCTGTCGGTACCGACACTGGAAAGGGCCTTAAAGAATTACATGCAGACACCCATGGAAGAATTGTTCGACATTTCTCAGGTATTGTATTACGATTTTTTGATAAACTTATAAAAGCGAGACAATTACCCTCTACTCATACATGTCTTTCTTTTTCATAGAATTTATGTTTATTCACATTATTTTGAATTACAGATACCTCCAGCTCAGACAGTAGAAGAACCAGCTCAAGTCGAAGTGCACACTACTATCAAGCAACCTCGTTTGACCAGAGAAGAAAGCTTTATGGAGAAATTATCGCAGATCCCGCATTTGGCCATGATCATCCGAGACACGTCGCTCCTCAAATCCTCGCCGGTGTTTGAATTAACGGAATCGGAAACGGAATATAATGTCAAATGCATCAAACACACATTCCCTGAGTTTCTCATTTTACAGTTTGACTGTGTGAACACGCTCTCCGATCAACTCCTCGAAGATGTGGTAGTGGCCGTTGAACCTCCCGCAGGGTAAATATATTTATCGATGCACTTATATATGTTACTCCTTATCTTTTTTTTATAATAGATGTTATAATGAGTCGTTTATTTCAGTTACTCCATTGTGTGCGTAGTATCATGTCCGCGATTACCTTATAACGAGCCAGGAACCACGTATACAGTACTAAAATACCCGGACGATGTACAGACGAGTGTCGTCACCATTCCTACGACGCTTCGATTTGTGGCAAGGGATTGCGATCCAACGACGGGAATACCAGACGCGGAACAAGGATACCACGACGAATATATGGTAAAAGATCAGTTTTAATGTTATAATAAAAAATGATTTTTATATAAATATTCCTCTGCGAGCAATGTATTGATACAAAATTAATATAAATTTCTGAAATCTTATGAAAAATACGCTTGTTTATAAATATTTATTATATCAATAAAATTATTATTCACAAAATTAACGTTATTTATTAACTTGTATATAAATGCGATTTTTTTAGTTGGAAGATTTGGAAGTGACTCTAGCTGATCAAGTGCGTGGCGTTGGTAACAGAGGCATGGACTTCAATACAGCATGGGATACATACGCTGCGAAAGGATTTGTCAAACTAGAAGAGACATTCGCTTTGGGAGCTACAGTGACGTCTTTGGAAGGAGCAATTCAAAGTCTTACAGAATTCTTGGGCTTAGAAGCCGTGGAACGCAGTAATAAGGTACAGAGCGGAGCGGCTGCTCACAATCTGCTCCTAAGTGGCGTCTTCCGAGGAGGAAAGGAAGTATTAGCACGTGCTAGACTAGCGCTGAATGGAACGCAAGTTTACGTGCAGCTGTCTGTTCTCTGTCAAGATCCAGACGTTGCTGAACTAATAGTCGCGTCCGTAGGATAGAGATTACAGTGATACAATGTAAGAATTTTTGCAATAGGAAGAAATATATTCGCTCTGATTGCTGTAAAATAATTTTTATAATATAGGATTATCGTTATATATACATGGAAATTATTGAAGAATACTGCTTGTATTTCTTTCCGTCGTTAATATATCATGTGACTTTTCCTTGATGCATAACAATAATCATTGAACAACCTTTCTGATATTCCGAGAACAAACACAATAATGATAATAATATTGCAAATTTGGTCACATTTAATACTGTTTAGTTTGTTATTGATACAATCGAAAGGATAGTATTTTTATATTAAAAAAATTTATTTTTGCTAACATTTGTTTCAGCAGATTTCGAAACAATTTATAAAGCAAACAGGAAAACTGACAACAATTATATTAGACCTCTTTTTCACACATACATATATATTCCTTTCTGCAGTTACAAATTTGTTCGTGCATTTGTACGAGAAATATAATTAGAATTATTTATAAAAGTGTTAAATAGTGGATAAATATATTGTCAGGTATTTACAGAGTATTTTCATGCACGATGCGATTGCCGTACTTGTCATTATCACTTGATTATCCGCGAACGTAAAAACTCAATATTGTAAAAAAGTGATCTCACATCAAAGACGATGAACTCTACCGGATATCTTATCGTCCTTGATGTGAGATTACGAAGATGAAGTGAATATTTTCTCTCAGATGTCCGTCAAGTTGAATGACATTATAAGAGGTAAATCATTACTTTTAGTATCAGATTACCCCGCCTGTGTACGCCAATCGCGATAAGTAAATACTTATAAAAATCTAACACTACCATTACATCAGTTCTTTGTACGTTTCATACAATCAATTTTGTATATGATTCACTCATTGATTGTTAAAATGCTCTTAAAGCTGCAATTATGCTGCATTTTTCTTTAAATGCGTATGCACATTAAATAAGTTAGACTAGCTGTTTGCGCGATTGACAGTGTTATAAAATGAGGTGGAAATAATACATAGTTGCCTAAATTGCTTGCAAGCTGCTTCTTATCAGGTCTTGAAATATATTAAATATTAGCCGTTAATATATATGCTGTTCGCAATCTGTTCTCGCCACTGAAAACGTATTTTAAAAGACGTGCGTTCGTTATTGGAATAGTATATAAACTCGCGCAATTCATAATTCTGGAAAGATCACGCAATTTCATACGTTCAGTCGACATTAACGTATTGACCTGTAACTGTAGCGGTTTGATGATACCTTCTTCTTCCCGAAAAATCTTCGTTCTCTTCGTTCAGTTGAGCTGAACACGTTTCAACGCCCGGATGCACCGGGGTCACTACTATCTGCTCGTAATCATAAACTTTCCTCCTATAAGGATAAAATAAAAATTTTCTTCTAAATAAATCCTTACATTATAATTTTTATAAATTTTCTAATCTAAATATTCTAACCGGACATAATCGATTCTTAAGAAAAGAAAACAAGGGAACAAATCATTTTCTGTTAGATCTTTATAATTCCTGAATTTATCGTTTCAAGAGAAGTGTAAAGTAAATAATTAAACTTACCCCATAATTCGAAGTAATGCAATCCGAAACCACTTAAAGAATTGGAATTCCGCAGAGATTCCAGGTTTTACAGCAGGGTTAGCGTGGCCAACATAACTCCAGACGAGAAATACAACGACGATATTAGCGATCGCATATCCCCAGTGTACAAGAAACATTATAAGCAATTTTACAAGGCACTGCAATGTGAATGTGCATGATATTAATCTTCAGTGCAACTAAAATATTTCCGGAATAACTTTTAACGTGAAAAGTGATATATTTTGTTTATAGAGTACGATTCTTTCAATAAATAAATACTTACGCCCAATAACGAAAACCATCTATTGCACAAAGGGCTGTACCAATTTCCTAATTTATTATGTATGTGAACTTTTCGTTCCGGTGTACTGGAAGCACTAGCATTGTCTTCGATGCTCGGCGACGAATCCACATATACGTTATTGTCGGAAATACTGTTGTTTCTCTGTAAACGTTAACAAACAATATTTGATAAATCTTCAAAATATACAATACTAATGCATGTTTCGGTGGATGTAATTTCTCACCATAAGATTTTTATGTCTAATTCTCTCGGGGAACAGGCTGTCCAAATCATTGTCCGTGTCGGTTATTGAATTGTTTCTACTTGCGGAACCGTAATTGCGATCGAATGTTGGAGATTGTGTACGGAATCGTTGTTCCCGTGTATGCCGAAGATCAAATGTTTGCGCGAGAGCAAAGTATGCATAATCTAAGCAGGCGTATGTTAACAGGAATGGCATCGTCACGATTGGAGCGAGTGTATTAATTTGCCCAGTAATGATGAAGGTCAGCGTTACTACAGCAACAACCAGCATAGCATATATGGGTACTTTATTTGGTCCTCTCTGAAAACAGAATAATTATTGCCAATAAATCGTTATGATATAAAATAGAATTGTAAGACTTCATGATATAAAATAATTATAATTTTCTTTACCGTAGAATAAGACAAATCTGACCCTATCTCTGTTTCTTATTATCTAGTATGTTTAGAAGACAAATTAAAAAATAACATATTTGAGAAGAATAATTACCCCTCTTTGTAAGCAGCTCATTCCTGGTATAACATTTTGACTGGCGATAGATTGGAGAACGCGAGGTGTGCCATACATGGCACCCAAACAGCTGCTGAACGATGATACATATAGACCAGCGAGTAGCAACACCGAGATCGCCGATACCGTCGACGCTATTGTAAAGTTGGTAAGCAAAGCATTTCTGACGCAAGTTGCCGCAAGAGTCAACGAAAAGCATAGATACAAAAATGTTCTGCAAGTAACAATCGTTTTAATGTAAAGTTCAAAAAGTTTCTGAAATAACTCACATTGGAAACAATTCATCTTACCCAGTTCCTAATGCTGCTAAAGTACCATTGGGAATGTCGCTAGATGGATGTCTCAAATCTCCGCTCATATTAATTCCAGCTAAGACACCGGTGACCGTTGGAAAGAATACACCGAACACAGTAAACCAGCTATATCCATCCTGATAATCGGGGAAAGTGTTGTTTTTCAAATTTCCTGACAGCCAGCCTTCAAAACCAGCATCTGCACACATAAATGATAACTTCAGTGCGTTTAACTTAAGACATAAGGACACTCTACACAATTCTTTATTAGGCCTGTTCGTTGTTGCTGCATTGGATTACACTAAAACTTTCTATCTCGCTTTCTCCAAACTTTAAATATACATTTATTTCAAGTGTACGCTAGTACACGAGTGTACACTAGTTCAGCTACAAAGAACAGGCCTATTGTAAAATATATGATTTTATGACATGATTCATTGTATTATCTCACCAATGTTAGTGTGAGTGAAACTTCCAACCATGAAGTC
Organism: Leptothorax acervorum; assembly: GCA_035220615.1. Lineage (NCBI taxonomy): Eukaryota > Metazoa > Arthropoda > Insecta > Hymenoptera > Formicidae > Leptothorax > Leptothorax acervorum. Next base: position 3,000,450 of record JASTWQ010001260.1, on the reverse strand, counting down.
AACTCCAGCGAGGAGTAGGATCAGAAGGAGAATAAATTGCAATTTTACAACCCACTTAACACCAGCCACGTTAATTACAGACAATAGCACAACGGCCGTGCACGCAAAGCCACGTTGTGTCCATGCCGAATCCAAACCTACAAGACCGGCCATGGATTCTCCAAAACCTAAAACGTTTAGAGCACAACCCACCGCCTGAAATAAAATCCACAAACCGATTCTTGGAATCGCTGATAAAACGGAAGGATGAGTTCACTTGTATCTACCTGTCCGAAGCAGTAGAGCAGTCCGATAGAGCCGCCGAATCTGGAACCCAGCACGTGCGATAACAAAAAGTATACTCCGCCACTCTCGACTCTACATCGTTCGCATATGCCAACAGCTGACAGTACCGTCACCAATGCAATACATGCTGAAATCATTACAATACATAGTAATCTCCCCCGATGTCTACATTTTTTGATAACATCAACTTAATTAAAAAGAACATGGTTTATTCTTAGAAAATTGTTCTCACATTTCGGTGGATACACTATAGCATCTTGCTTATGAAAAAATATTTTACAAAATACATACTTGATGTGAGATTCTACTGTATCTCTCAATAATAATAATAAATGTATCAATTATATATCTCATGATGTTACCTGTACAAAAGATGATCAATACTGCGTTTAAAACGCCTGCCTGGCCGACTATCCAGCCAGACCTCAGAAATACAATTACACCAAATATATTAATAAGGCAAGACGTAAAAACTCCATCCCAAGTGCCGAACAACACAGGTTGAGAGATGAAGAAATTCGATTTCCACCAAGGATCTGAACTCTATGGGAAATACACAAGACAGTTGTGATACTGTATAAACGAATCAAGTGTTGCTTTGTACCATATCGCATATATTCCTTACATATTCCTGGGCGAACAACTCGTTTGCACCAGCCTGATACATTTCCGGCCCGAGGGCACTGTTACCGTCCTCACTATCCCTCTTTGCGTTGTCCTGACCCTCCTCCGGATCGCGTAAACCGTATCTAGCCCAATCGACGTTTCGGTGTACCCGAACGTCGCCGTTTGGAAGTCTATTCTCCTCGTTCGACCCCATGTCTTCCCTGCGCAACAGCACGTGAGCCTGTATAAGCAATATCAGTTTCTGCTCGTTGACATCAGCCTCATTCAGGTAGAGATCGTTACAAAGCTTCTTTATGTTCACATCACATGACAGTACGATACTTGTCACTGGCAGACTGAAATCTTATACGGTACTTTCTTCTCGCGGTGACGACACGTACAGGTTAGAATGTGAAATCCACGAAATGATATATTTTTAACGCTGCACAATAAGCAGCGGAAAGTATTCCGTGCATGAGAGTTATTTCTTCGTCTTATCAAGTTGCTGAGTCCGCATTTTTTCGCGATAATTATCGTTTGCTGGTGACGTGTGACCGTATGAAAGGAAACATTCTCTCCACAGAACTTCTCTCTGCTTGGGTGCAGTGGAGTGCACTCGGTACAGCTAACCCCTCAATTCAGGGCGCGAAATATGAACGAGATGTAGGGCTTATGTGACCGTTTCGGCCACTTCCGGTTCAACTTGAATATTAGCAATTTTGATAATTAAAACAGATGTCACTACAAAAATCCTTTTGTCTATTAATAATTAATATTATTAATATTTATGTATATATGTTAATATTTTATTCTTTTGATCTATCTTTCTATACCACATCTATACTAATCTGTATTACAAGTACAAACACACACGTGTATTACACACATACTCTCTCAAATATAAAATGATAAAAATACCTTCAAAGAAGCTGCACATTAAAATATACATTTATTCGTATCAATGAGATTGTAAACAAGATATGCTCAAGCGGAAATGTATTAACCTAAAAACACGTTTATTCGCTGCGGTTACTTTTTGAACTGTTACGGTAAAAAATTCGAAATTGTCTCAGTACTCGTAGGATCGATGTTGTTAAGAGAAGGTATTTTATCTGCACTCCACTTGAAATCCTCAGTAATTCTGCGAACACATCGTGTCGTTCGTTCACCCACGTATCGCAGAAGCGTTCGTGAACCAGTCTTTGATATACTATAATATAACAATATAATAATTTCACAATAACTCTCTATCTCTTCCACCAAGTTACAGTATATCTATTTATGTACATATAAGTTATTTAAGCTCCCCGTCTCCACTTCTCCCCGTTACTGAATTTGGTCATTTCCCGACCACTGACGCCGCAGGTGCCAATCCCCACACGTCCATTTACGTTCTCCGGTGTCGCAAAGATGCTCTTCTTTATCACGCCTTTCTTCGTAGACTGCGGAGAATAAAAGTAGTTATAACAAAGACATGATTTAAATATATTTTGCAGATAAATAAAGCATTATATAAATAAAGCTTATACTCACTTTGTTGGTAAATGCTAGCCACTTGTTCTTCTCCAATTCGCGTTCCTCCTCCAGTTCTTTGAACCGCTGTAATTTCCTCTGCTTCTTCTTTTTAAGATATTCCCTTTGCTTGTTTGGATCCGCACCCGCAACTGCAGCTGCTTGCATTTTTCTGTAAATAAATAAATCTATTACCTGGGTAAATAAATAGAGACAGCACAAATTTATATATATGTTAAATAATGATTAAAAACGTTATTGATACTTGTATATTTTTTATCAGCATATGCATCTCGACGAGTATAAATATTAATATCTCGGTACATGTATATACCAATTACTTATAATTAACTTATAAAAATTGGCACATTTATTTTCATAATGTCATAAAAAAGTAAAATAATATGTATTATCTTGTTATACTATCTAATTATTTAGAATACAATTTAGTTATATAGAATACAATTAGAACTTTTCAATTTTTTTACACATATAATTATATATATTAATTTGCTTTTTTCAAAGGTATGATATCAGAGAATCGGACAATTCTTGTTACCTTTTCCTGGACTCCGACGATGCACACGAAGCGCGTGACATCAAAGGATAAATGAACGAATAACAAGCATATTTCAGACAGATACCGTACCAATGGTGGAGTTATTGTTGCCAATTCAGAAATAAGAGACAGGAGGAAAAATAAGTGATTAGTAAATTATCACTTCACATGCTTTAAGTTTCTCAGACACGTGCAAAATCGCAAGGATATTTTATATTGGTTCACAATAATGCGTTATTGTAGACATGATAGATAAAAAAATGACTTACTTTGATTTTTGATCTGCCCAATCTGATGCTGGCCTCTTAGCAACAGATTTTAGCTGACTAAGCATAGTGACATCAGTATTCTTGTATTCATTGAACGTTATATTTACTATTCCATCTTCGCTTATTGCGTCTATAGTTGCTTCATAATACCTGCAAAATTTTGCAAAATACAATATTAGAAAAAGTTATATGAGATATTTTATTTCAAAAATAATTTCAGATACTTTATTGCACTTTTTTTAACAAATCATTGCCAATATATTGTTTTTTTAAATATAAATAGTCGAATCATGATTAATACTTGCTTCACCCTTGACCTATTCTGCCCCTTTAATGTTTTATTTAATATTCAATGTTAAATAAAGTTTGGTAGTAAAAATTCAAACGAAAATAAGCCGTCCGATATTAACTGAAAAATAAATTCAAAAAATAAAAAACAAATAAATAATCTTGTAAAAATCCCTTTTAATTGACCACTGGAGTTTTTTGCTATAAATAATTCATCAAAGTCTTTGTATTGTATCATGTACTTTAGATTTTAATAATAGCTGCTCGGGTAAAATATTCAGCATATTCAACACTTCCACACCACATTTAATGTATCGATATAACACTGTAGTGCATGAATTATTGAAAAATAAAAAAACAAATAAATAATCTTGTAAAAATCCCTTTTAATTGACCATTGGAGTTTTTTGCTATAAATAATTTCATCAAAGCCTTTGTATTATATCATGTACCTACTTTAGATTTTAATAATAACTGCTCGGGTAAAATATTCAGCTTCCAGACCGCATTTAATGTATCGATATAACACTGTACAATGAATTATGTCATCTGTTAAGCGTCGTCTACAATAGCTGTAAGCGTATGTAGTAAGATGTAAGCAGTAAGCTATTGATCAACCACAGTCGATTATTTTTGAATTGTAAAAATTCCATTAGTCAACAGCTTACTGCTTACATCTTACTCCATACGCTTACGGCTATTGTAGACGACGCTTAAGATTCGATTCAATTGTAAACAGTATAACGCGTAAGTGGTACTTACTTGCCGTCCTCGCTCCAAGGTGCCATGCACTGATCGCCGACTTTCCACTTATTGGCCAGAACTGCAAGCAAAATAGGATCTTTAGCGTCCATGCCATTGGCTTGTCTTTTTTCCTGCTGTTGTGACTTAATTAAATCATGTGTCAGCTTTATTACTTCCTTCAAATCGAACTTCAGTTTTATCAACTCCTCGTTATTCGGATCTGTCGTGAGAGCCGCTTCCACCTGGAGCACAATTAAAGCATGAGGAGTCAGTCCCATCGCGGGGGATGTCGTAGGTGGGTAAATGATGAGGCGAGAACGTCGCCGTACGATCGATTGTCACGCGAGGTTAAGAAGAGGAAAAACAGGACTCACCTGCTGGAGCTGCAGCTTGTAATTCTGTAAGTCATCCATGATGCCCGACCTGTTCCGGGAACGGGATTACTCAAAGCCACGTCGCGGCACGAGAACTCGGCCTCCTCTTTTCGCTCGATTCGAAAAACTATCACGAAAATAAAGCGTTATTCCCCTCGTAATCACTCGCAACTCCAGTTGCTGTTGCTCCAGTTGACAAGCGCAATATCGTTCGGCGAACAGTGCTGCCAATTGCAGGGCGTCGCTGATTTCCCTCACTCGCAGGACAACGATGTCGATGCGTTGCAGTTGCAAAGGACGGATACGGCGGAGGAGTTCGGCGAACGAGAGAACGAAGGAAAACTTATTAGTTATTACCTGTTTGGGAGAATCCAGAACCACTGTTTCGAATATCTTTCAGAAGGTGCCGATACTGCCGATGTTGAAAGATATAAATAGAACAAATTACGAAGTTGGCTGAAGTGATAACTCTGCTTACAAGATGGCGACACGATTGTTCTAATGGCTAAATTTTTTTTTTTTCGGAAAGATGGTGGGGGTGATTTCTGTTCTTTATAGTTGCACTTTGTTGTATTTTCTGCACTTGAAAAATAAAATATATATATATATATTTATTATTATCATTTAGATGTTTGAGAGAAAGAGCAGATGGAAAGGTAGTGTTCAGTTATAAACAAACAAACCACAAACTTTTATCTTCTCAACGATTATCTCGCACGTGATCAGAGAAGGTTTCTTTCCGACGTGATAGACAGAAGCAGACAGAAGTGAAAGAGAGCCGCCACTAGATGTTTCTTAATTCGAAGTCATCTGATTGATTTTTGCTATAAATTCATTATATCTTATTTGTCAAGACAAATTTTGTTATTATATTTCTGCCAGAATTCTGCTAACAGGTTTGTGTACATATATCCTAAAGTATATATCAAATCTGCAGCCTTTCTGCTGATAAAATTTATAGCAGACACTTTGCAGAATTTGTTTCCACAAGAAAAATATTAACAAAATTATTTAAAGCAACTAAATTAAATCTTAAGTTGACTTACAATCAGTGAAAGAAATATAAAATTAAAATGGTTTATTGTTTTTGTCTTCGGTAGCAGTGTAATTGAAATATTAACCTAAAATAGAAGATTCACACGTGGGTCGTATACTAGGATCAACACGTGGAATTTTCCTTAAACATTATTTTTCTTTACCTGATGATATGATTGAAAAAAAAATTTAATCAGAAATAGAATTTACAATAAGCAGGGTTGGGTAAGTTAATCTTTTTTTAACTAATTGCAAGTTAAGTTAAAGTTTTAATGGTTTATATTGTTTATAAAATTAATTTAGTTATAAAAATAGTTTAAGGTTTGAAAATTTAAAAACAGGATATAAAAGGGGATTAACGAGCAACCAAGTAAGGTGTACGTGCTAATAATGGATTACAAATGTAAATAAATAAGGTGACAAACGTTTCGACCTGTAATAAAGGTCATTTAGACCGATATAACAATAACCGTCACTTACAAACTAAAATCGATGAAATATAGTCAGATTATAAGATCTCATCAATTTGATACCTATATCTATTTAGTAAATAACAAATATATATTTATATCGAAATATAACCTAATGTACGTGAAAAAAGGCATCGAATAACACATGTTGACCCCACGTGAAAATTAAAACCTGGCCTTTAATGGTCGAAACGTTTGTCACATTATTTATTTAAATTAATTTGTAATACATTATTAGCACGTGCACCTTGCTTGGTTTGTAAACTCCTTTTTATATTCTTTTTTTCTAATTTTTGAACCTTGAACTAACAAAGAACTCATAAAAGAAAAACGAAATTTTAATTAACAAAAAAAGAGCAAGTAATCTTGTATTCCCCTTTATGCTGGCCATGCCTGCACGCTCTTTGATAATTATGTATAAAAACAAATTACCAACAATTATAAAATACCAATAATAGTTGTGCAGTATTACATACATCATAGAATTAGGTAAAATTAATGATTAAATTTTAATAAGAGCGTTATTTCGATTGGTGAATTTTTCTTGTAAATCAAATCGTTAAATAGTAAGCCACCTCAGATAAAAAGCACTAAACAATTGCTAAAAAAAATATTGGTGTTTATATATGAAAAAAAATTTTAACTTAAGAAAAAAGTTTTTAAATTAAAAATAACTGGTTGGTTAAAAATTAGCTCATTTTTTTGTAGAAACTCATGTGGATCAGGCTTGGGTTAAAATGGAAGTAACGGATATAGATGCGAATAAAGTTGTTCACGAAGAGATGTCGATGAACATGTCAACGTCGGAAGAAAACAAAACGATATTTCAGAAAAATCTAGAATTATTAACATCACATCAATTGGTGTATGATGAAAAACCATTGAAAGAAGAATGCGAGGCAATGCAGGTAAACGAACGACCATCCGAAGAAAAACACGAAGCAATGATCTCTGATGAAAAATTAGAGAACGAAAGAGCAGATATAATCGTCGACGAGAAGGAGATTCTAATAAATAGGGAAGATAAATGCGATGAGCTTAATGTATCGATAATGTTAGACACAGAGAAGACAGAAAATGCAATTAATAGCTGTACTAAATCTACTGATATTCAAAATATTACTCAATCAAGTTCAAAGGAAAATGATGAGACAACTGCACGTAAGTATCATACAACTGGTGACGAAAATATACCTAATATTAGACAAGTTTTACAAAGATCTCCAGAAATCGTAGAGGGTAATGTGTCAAATGATACTAACATTGTGCAAAGCAAATATGCAAATGATGAAGTAATTGATCAAGAAGTTGCAGAAGTAAGCATTCGTAATAATGAAATACAAATAAATAATCCGTCACCACAAAAGCAAAGTAAGCATACAAATTTTTTCATGAGAAAAATATCCACTTCTCTATTAATAATACGTAAAAAGTAATTTATAATATGAATTATAAGATACCGCATATACTATAAGTACATTTGAAATCATATAAAAGCATTCTCATATTGAAGTATTTTATATACATATATTTTTCATATCTATTTATTTGACAGAACGTAAGACGTCTTCTCTTGGTATTATTGCTGCAGAATATGGAGACACTGATTCAGATATAGAAGAGATAAAGACATATACTACAACTGAAAATCAGCACACTGTGCCACAGATGCAAACACAAAATTTGCAGCATTATCGTACAGTTGAAAAAAACTTATGCGAAGAAATTGATAGCGAAGATGATTCTGATAGTAGTGTCGACAGCAGTAGCAGTAGTAGTAGCAGTAGTAGTAGCAGCAGTAGTAGTAGCAGCAGTGACAGTGATTCAGATAATAATGCAAATATTAACAGGTATTATTATCTTTCTATAAAAATAAAATTATAATGCATATATTTAATCGCTTTTTATGAGGGGAAATAATGAACTTTATATTTTTTAACTTTTTTAGAAAGAAAGGAAACAGGGCAAACATAGGAAAGAAGGGAAAGCATATAGAAAGTGAGTTAGATGATCTTCCACCAATAGAAGACTTACAAATTAGCGTCCCCGAAGTTTTATGTGATCCAGTAGGCAAGGTATAATCAATATAAGCTATAATTTTATATCTATATATAGACATTCAGAAAATTGTAAGATAAATTAATGTCGTAAGAGCAAATATATAGTAACTTCTAAATGTAGAAGTGTTTAAATCTCGTCTATTTGAACATTTCAGATCGATAAGATAGTGGAGCAATTAGTAATCGTAAAGCCAAAGCCTGGTGTGCCTACACTTAATCTGGACACAGTTTTATTCGTAAATAAAGGAACAAAAGCACTCGGTAAAATATTCGATGTGTTTGGCTCCGTACACGAACCGTATTACTGCATTCGCTTCAATGACGCTAAACACATACAGGACAATGACATTAAAGTGGGCATGCAAGTTTATTATTGCCCATCGAATGAATCGTATACAACTTTCGTTTTCCTACACGAGTTGACGAAGTTGGTACTTCAACAAATATAGCATATGTTACATGTGATTGTAACATATTCAAATAAACGTTTTCTTGCAGGATAAAAGCTTGCGACATGGTTGGCGATGACGAGCCTCCGGAATTTTCAGACGATGAAGAGGAACAAGCGTATTACGAAAAGTTGAAGCAGAAAAATAACAAAGATTGTTCTGACGGTAAGACTTTGCAGAAAGAACAACGTCAGACAGGTGAGTGTATTTCAGATTGCTATAGTTACTACAAGTAACTAAATAATTATTGTTAATCGATTTCTAGAACCTTGCAATAAAATGGGCTGGCAATCGAATCATCCGTGGAACAAGAATAGAAATGTTCGATCTCAGAGATATAGACAGCAAAACTGGGTTGGTGGCAATTATCTTACTTCTGAACCAGGACCATTCCCCTATCATGCATCTTGGCAACAATACCCGTATCAAAATAATCCTTGGTGGCAGCCAGTTCAACAGAACATGTATCCGATGCCCAACAACAGCTCATATGGAGGATACAGAACATCATATAACGTGCCACATTTGGCACAGCATGATAATTCGAGCAGCTCGAATGGCACAAACCAATATTATCCAGGTGCCGAACATAATTTCCGAGGTAACAATATACAAAACAGTTTCCAAAGTAACAATATACAAAACCAACATATTGAAGTCTCCTCTGGTGATTCTCCGAGATTTACTCTTCCACGCCTGTCCGTAGAAATAAATTGTCATCAATTTCCCAATGCGTCATATCCGTGTGTGAATATGTCTTACCCAACCCATATGCAATCGTCAATGCCGATGGCGGATGCTAATGCATATTGGCCTCCCCCAGTACCTCCAGCTCCAGCTCCAACTTTTGATGCAACTCCAGCTCCAGCTCCAGCTTTTGATGCAACTCCAGCTCCAGATGCAGCTTTTGATGAAACAAATGCGACGACTGACGATCCAAATTTACCTACATGACTTTATTCCTTTTTTTATGAATATATTTTCTATTTTTATATGAAAAATATATGTTTTGTGCGTATGTAGCACGTAGTAGTTTTCTGATCTCATTTTCTTATGTATATATAAGAACGTAATAAATGCATTATGAAATGATTATCTACATGTGTCCAAATTTATTATTAATTTTGATTTTATTTTGACATCCCAATATTATTTAAAAAAGAGAAGTTTTTTAATCTTTTAAATCTTTATGCATATAGAAAAATACATAGCTAAAAAAAATAAAAAAGAAGGACAACATCACACGGTGTTCCCAAGCGGTCACCCATCCAAGTACTAACCGTGCCCAACGTCGCTTGACTTCGGTGATCGGACGAGAACCGGTTTTTCCGGCGTGGTATGGAAGTTGTCCGTATATTAGGGGTACTTGTAAAGTATTTTAACCGCGCTGATTTTATTTCCAAAATTTCGATCTTTTTATATAGCAATAAATAAGAATCATTAGCTGATTAATCATTGTAATTATCTTTTTTTCGATATTGACGACGTTCTGCGTTCAGCAGAACTGTTGAATTGTCGTCTTATCAATGCTCTGCGTTGATTTGTTGGTTCTAAAAGTAAGAGCCAATCACGATTGCTACTAAGCGGTTTGTTAAGTTTGTTTTGCTGAACGCGCCCATCATTTTCTTTATAGGAGTAGAACTCTAGTCCTCCCGTTTGCTTATACTTTATGCCAGTTAGCCAGTTTATGCGACCTTGATTGACAGATGCTTCATGCACCTGTTGTTTTTTTACATTTGCGATTCAAGAAAATAATTATAGGGACACGTACGCATCATTCTCTTCCAGTTGTCCAGTATGTTTCGACGAAGTATGCTATTAGCGCACGAATGCGTCTGTTAATTATGTGACGCAGAATCTCGCGATGACAGTCTAAACGAGAGCTCCACGGTCTAACCGTAATTTGTGCGCTGTCCTAGGGTTAGAAAGTTTCAGTCATGGCGTATCCGGTAATTGTAATTGAATAACAATTCTAACGATTGCACCTAGCTGCGACAGCCGATGCAAGCTTTATCCTGTCGTTTTGGTTTATTATGAATGGCCCTGAATCACCTGATACGCGCACGTCAAATTGATAGCTCTCATATGTGGCCAAGAAATTGGTGCCTTGTTTCGCAAGCAGTCTCACAGCTTGTCCGAATTTGCTCAATTACTTACATTATTTATCTTGTCCGTTTTTTCAAGAGTGCGATGTACGGTTCCACCGATCCAGGATCAGGGGTAAGCCCAGAGGTTCAACAATGGTTCTCCACAGTGGACAGGGATGGAAGTGGACGGATAACGGCTGCAGAATTGCAGTCTGCGTTGGCCAATGGTCAAGGTGGCACCTTCTCTGACACAGCGTGCAAATTAATGATTGGTACATGTTTGTTTTGTACATATATTTAGTGAACAAATGGAAGAGAGAACAATGTATCGGAGCTTAAGCTCTCTTTGGCGAGCTGTAAACATATCAACCAACAGTATTCTATTTCCTTCACAGGTATGTTCGACAAAGAGAAGAATGGCACTATAAATGTAACGGAATTCCAAGCTCTTTACAATTACATAAATTCTTGGCTCGGTGTATTTCGTGGCTTCGACCACGATAACTCGGGTAGTATACAAGAGAATGAGTTAAGCGCGGCCCTAACACAAATGGGCTACAGGCTCAGTCCGGAGTTTATCCAATTTCTCATAAAAAAGAGCGATCTTCGTGGTCATCAGTCTATTACTATCGACCAGTTCATAGTATTGTGTGTTCAAATACAGAGGTTTACAGGTAATTAGAGATATTTATATAAAAGGAAGAAAATTTTGTGATAATTATGATATTGCTTACTAATCTACTTAGAGATCTAACTATAAACACTTGTACATACATGTAATAGTTTTATAATATTTAGCATGATTTAAGCATGTTTGTTTAACAAAAATATGTTGTGTGTTACAGAGGCATTTAGGAAAAGAGACTCGGATCAAACTGGATCGATCACTATTGGATTTGAAGATTTTCTGGGAGTAGCTCTTAGCTGCAGCATATAACGGCTTCGTATTTTAATAATAATACAGTTAAATTACTTATTGCACTTGTGTATGCTGAAAAACAAATTATTGTTTAGCTTATGCTACAAGTGCTCTATTTTTCTATCTTAGAAGATAATGTAGAACATGGGTTCTTAGGGTTATAAGAGATCTGTTTGTACTTGCAAATTTCTATTTTCTTCGCCACTAAGCTGTTAGTAAGTTTTATTTATGCTTAGTTATAATGACAAAGTAAGATAAGATTGTTAATAAATATGAGAAGCGCTAAAATTATGCTTCGTACCGATTCCGCTGACCAATACCTCAAATGACAATGAAACGCGTTTATTTTACATTTATGCACATTATTGAAGACTTAACATAGCATTAAAATAAAAATGAATATCACATGACAATGTAAGATGCGTTGAGCAACATATCCCATGACTTTGTATATTTAATGTGCTATATAGATATGATAAAAGCGAAATGACTAGTGTCAAAGAGAAAACTTCTGCTAGTGTACAATAATTTCACTGTAGTAACACTTGTACTATCCAATTTTTTACATTTATGTTACACGTGTTTACAATTCCCATTTTTGTAAAGATTTACTAGTACAAGAGGTTTGTAAATTTACTGTCTTTATGTGAAGATACAAATGACTTTACCTGAAGTACACATGAAGTGAATAGGATTTGACATAAAGGGTTTTCTTTACACAGATACTTTGAGAATAATGCAGATGCTTCAAATTTACGAGACTACAAAATTGTATTACTCCACATGAAACTTGCTCGGGAAAGAATTCAAGAATTTGAACGTTTACAAAAAGCACGACACCTTCTAGATGCCATTTCATTAATAAACAATTTGCTTGCCGATGGTTCTGAAATAGAAATACTATCGCTTGCTGGGATAATAGTGAGGAGATTAAATAAATTAGGCGTGACAAAGATAATGGCAGATAAGGAAAACGGTATGTATTTGATATATGTGAGTTTTCCTTGTACATGATATATGTGTATGAGTTTTTTTTTTATGGAACATGTGTATTATATTCTGTTGCAGAATACTGGTATAAAGATGCGAGATTAACTGCTTTGAGACTCACACATAGCGGCATTTATCATTGTTGCACATTTTGTTCTAGTGGTGGAAAAAAGGAAATTACTTGCGGCTGTAGAGGCACCATGCCTGGTAAGGATTAATTCTACAAGTCTTTAAATAGCAACTATGGAATGTGTATTGAACCAAAAAGATAAAGAAGTTAATTTATAAAAGCAATTTTTGCAATGCTAATTGGGAACGGGCATACGGCCAATATGGCGGCCATAAGCCGGCTCATATACACGCGGAACAATAGGTGGTCTCGTGAACACACCTATGTTCCGCATGTATATGAGCCGGCTTATGGCCGCCATATTGGCCGTATGCCCGTTCCCAATTGTAAATATATAATATTGTAAAATATTTAAAAATAAAAAAGTAATTTTTAATAGCTGCTCTTCAAAACTTAGATAAGTAAAAACAGAAATAAGAAAAAAAGACTAAATGAGTTAATTTTTGTAAAGGTGGATACAAGGGCTGTGGCCATGGACATATCGGACATCCAGGGTTTAACCATTGGTCTTGCTGTGGATCTATATTACGTAATGGACGTTGCTTAATTATACGAAAAACCATACATCAATTTATATTGTGAGTCTCAATAAATTAATAAATATATCTTCCGTGTGTATGAATATAATTTAGATATTCCAGTTTCCAAAAAACTAAAGACATTAATTATGCATATCTTTAAGAGATAAAAATATTTCAAGAGATTTGAGTGTATTTATATGTGTAACTGGTTAAAACATTTTAATTTTTCAAACAATTTTATCCAACTGCAGTTTTTGAATTAGAAACTTCCGTTCCCGTTAAGAATTGTATGAAATTTTACCCTTCGAGCACAAAAAGGGTAATTTTATATACAATATCTAATTGTTAGTTCTATCTTGCAACAACAAATTATATTGAGAATTAAAATTAATAGCTTTAAAATACAGAAATGCTTGATAAAGTAATAATGGTTATTGAGCGTCTTTATTCGAAAAAAAAGAGATAAAATATGAAATTGATAACATGCTTTTGTATCTTACCTTAATTTTATCGCTGTTTAGGTGAAATGTAACAATATACTTATATATAAACAAAAAAATATTCTATCGTTATACAGGGTGTTGAAAAAAAGGGTAAAATATTTTAAGGGGTGATTCCTCACACAAATTTAAGAGGAAAACTTCATATGACCATATGTCCGAAACGGCTTAGTTTCAAAATTATAGGGTGTCAAAGCTGAAGAAAAAATTTCGTTATTTCCAAAAATTTCGAAAACCACTTGGGTTATTTTGATGAAACTTGGTGTATGATTGAAGGACATCAAAATAACCCGAGTGGTTTCGAAATTTTTGGAAATAATGAAATTTTGCCTTCAACTTTGACATCTTGTATTTTTGAAACTAAGCCGTTTCGGACATATGGTCATACGAAGTTTTCGTCTTGAATTCGTGTGAGGAATCACCCCTTAAAATATTTTACCCTTTTTTTTCAACACTATATATCTCATAAATATACCGTATAATTTGTTCAATACATTAACATATGATACATACATAGTATATACATAAATTAAATGCTTCTTACATTTGTATTATTTATTAATACAAATAGTTACAAAAGTTCGCAATATATTTAATTAAACTTAGATATATCACGTTTTAAGTCATACATCACAGCCACAATAGGTATAATTTACCTCTTGCTTAATATTACATTAACAAAATATGTTTAAATCGCACAATAATTTTCATAATTCTAGTCAGTCTGTGTGTCAGAAGCTTTGGAATGTATGCTTTATACCTCAAATGACAATTATATCTTTTTCGCTCATTATTACCATATTAATGTCACATGACAATTGTTACAGTGTACTAACACTAACGAGAATTTGTTTTTGCATAGTCTTACACACATTAAAGTGTTGCATTTTTATCACATAATTAAAATTAAAAAATTCATAAATTCTTAAACATTGTACAGTGGGTTTCACATGAACTCGCATTTGCGCAATATAATTTATATAATTTCCAATTTTATAATATAAAACTATAGTTGAACATACCTGCAAATCTTGGCTATATGGTGTGCTTCTTCAAGATCGTTAGTTGAAAATACATCGTGGTTGTATTGAATCAATAGATTATTTAGATACATTCTCGCTTTTTGCAACATCTTTGCTAAGTATGTACCAGCTCTTCTTCCCACTCCAACGGCGTCTTCACTAGCATGACCTCTGTGCTGCATACTCCACATGCATTCTTTGCACGTTACCTGAAAATTTTGTATTATTGTTTACTTATGAATTCTATAAAATAGTAAGTCGTTGAGTAGAGTAAATCACGGAAGTATTTGTACGACCTCAATTGAAAGTATCAATCGTTTGAAGTCGATTACATTTCCTTCGCTTATACTTAATACAATATTAAAAAGTATCGTATATGTAGGAAGAAGGAATTTTTGTGAACCTGCTGACACGCGATGCAATAAAATCTCAAAGCGTGCGTCGGATGTGTTTGGCATAAAATTGTCCGTCGTACTTTAGTAGCCTCCCACAGTGGTCTCATTAAATGTTTAATTGTTCTCGCTTCCGCAAGGTTTTGTTGCTCATGTTGCCTGCCGCACTCCGAGCAAAAATTGCGTAAACACGTCGAACATTGTATGAACGCCTTAAAAAATGAACATGCAGAAAAGTCTATAAAACATTTCTACTTTGCGATAAGATAAAATTTTAAAAGAAATACAATAATATTATTTATAGATCGTCACCAGAACTTCGCCTGTGCAGGTATCGCAAAGTACTCTATTGACCAGTTTACGTCGCACGGTGTCCATAACTAAACGATGTTGCAAGGGATAATGCGGCGGCGGCATGGCAGAATTAGCATTCGGCAAATGAGAGTCGCATAACGGACACGTTTCGTAAATGTCGGATTGCGCGTACATTCGACCATCATCTCGTATTCCGTTCTTCGAAGAAACATTCGGAGCTGCAAGCATACAATTAATTCTATATCAATGTGTCTTCATAAGTCAAAAGTGCGATTATGACAATTACATTAGTATCGTTAAAAATATTGAATTGTGTTTTCCTTTGTTAAGACTTTTCTTGTCACCACTTACGTTTGCTCATCAATTCGTAAACGCAAGGTAAACATATAGGATGCAAGCAAGGAAGGAGTCTAGGCTCCTCCATTCTTTGCCCACATCTGGGACATTGAAAGTCTGCATCGTGCGGCAATCTATCTGAAAACTGCATCTGTTCACTCGAGTCTTCCTCGACTTCGCTGGCCATTTTACTGCGAATGAAGACGGGGGAAAGCTGGTGTGCAAAGACGTTCGAATTCGACCAAGGAGCACGCCTTTTTCTGGAATCCTCGTTGCTGAAGATAATCAGAGTTATTACACATACACACACGTCATAAGAATTAGTAAAGGTGTTAAAAATTCTATTCAAAGTCAACTGTTAATGTTGAGTCAACGCTTAATGTTTCACATAGTATAATTAATTATAATTCTAACTCGATTGAAACAGGTTCTATATATGTTTAAATCATATATCGCATGTTAATAAACTTCATTTTAAGTGAATTTTAAAGTATCGCTCACCGTTTGTTCGTATATGCCATCGTCATTGGTTCGATGTGAACGAAATCTTCAGTATTTATACCTTTGCTCTTGGATTCGACCAAATTTGCGTAAATATGATCGCAGCTACCGAGCTCGCTGTCTGTCGCAGCCTCGTGACCGCAGCAACCTTTCGAAAAGCGTTTTGCCGAACAATTTACGAAATCCATCGATTACAGCACGCTAAAAATACAGTTGTAATGAGAATATAATAATTATATAATTTTCTCTAATCGATGTCAAAATCACAATAATGACTCACCAAGAAATTAAGGTACAATTAACACACAGGAGATACGAAAGAATGAGTCAACGGGCCGCACGAAGGCTTCCTACTACTTAAAACTCGTTCTCCTATAGTGTAGCGGGTTAAAAATAACTTTAAAACACAGGCTATGAGCCAAGCGCATGTGGAGCTTGCCTTGAAACGTAAAATATCTTACCTACTGGTCGCGAGAGAGAGAAGTTGTTATTTTTAATATTTAGATCGTAAATTCGATGAACAATCTCTTATTCCTCATGAACGTTTGCTAGCACAAAAACGTGGATAAAAATACTTAAACAAATTAAGAATCTTTAATCGACTAAACTGGCAATATTCAATCATCTTATCGAAATGAACTTTATTGAAAGACTGCGAGCCGACCAGATTTGTCAGATTCACACAGCACGTTTCAGATCAAATCGAGATGATGAAATTCGACCATGGATTTGGTCGGTTGATGTAGATAGTTTAAATTAATTTTAATTTTTATTGCGAAAAATATTACCCCAGCCAGGATTCGAACCTGGAACCTCCCGCATTCCGTTCGGGCGTCGTAACCAATTCGACTACCAGGGCATGTGGTAATATTCATCGCAATAACACATATTAAGACGATAAGATGATTGAATATTGCCAGTTTAGTCGATTAAAGATTCTTAATTTGTTTAATTATCACTGGCGAATTAAGTAATGTATTATTATTAAAAATACTTAATATTTATACAACAATTTAGGAAAGAGGCTTTCTCCTATAATAATTCTTTCGAAGAGATAGGATTTTTAAACAAATTATTACTGAACAAGAATTATATTTATTTCGTATTCACTTCTCGTTCACTTTATCTTAATACTTTTATGCGTAGAATAATGAAAAGAATCGATTGTTGTAAAAAAAAACAGAAAAAATTATGTTAAAAAATTTGATTGCATTTTGTAGACGCATTCAATTTTACAAAATTGCAAATGTAAAAATTAATATTATTGTTCAATTTCTTTCATTATTCTACGTATAAAAGTATTAAGGTAAAGTCATCGAAAAGTGAATCCTTTACGAGATATTTCATATTTTATATTAAAAATTTAATGACAAAATTTTAAATATCTCACGAAATTTTTAACGAAAGAGAGTTTTGTTATAGTGTTTTAAAAACGTCTCGACAAGGGCTACAAGAATATGCAATAAAAAATAGGAGGTCCAATTTAAAAAATTCAAAGTTACCCTGACTTGACCTAAACGACGCCACCTAAGATCAAACTGATAAAGTCAGTAAACAGATCTTTTTAAACCCTACAACTTCCGTATAAAACATTTTTCCTAAAATGTTTTGTTTTCGAGATATTTGACCGTTTCCAGACTTTTCTCCCACCCTGTATGTATTTATCTAAGCGTCTTCTCGCGCGATTCATTAATTAATTCGGTTCGGAATAAGAATCGAATGATCGAAATTACGGAGGCAGAAAACGCTAACTGAGGTTATCGTCTTGTTGCGACACGCGGAACAACGATTCTATTTTACGATTCGGATGTATCTCGCTTCGAATAATTTGTTTTTCATGCACAATTATTTACTCACCGATCACGGAGCACTGCTATGCAGGAGACCCGCCAAATCACAGCCGCGGGAAGGTGATACGACATACGACGTCCAGGCACGGCGCATTCGGCGTTTTATTTCGCTCAGCGACTGCACCCCACTCGTTGCACACGACACAAAAGGAACGGGAATATTCGGCGTGCATTCTGCTTGCAACACTGCACAACCGGATTATTACTTTTCATTCACGAAAGAGAAATTATACGATCTCCAATGATCTCGCACCGCACCGACTTGTGAGTTGACCGTGTTGCGTATCATGAATTATGACGTACAGACGTATCTGACGTATTAAATTGCGCGCCGCCGCGCCGCCGCGGCCGGCGGCCGGCGGCCGGCGCCGCTTGGCTCCCGAGTGCTTCCGAGTAACCACGAGTGACCCGAGTCCCGATGACTCCCGATCCCGAGTCGAGCCCCCCCGAGCCGCTCTATACCGACGCGAAGGGGCAAGCGGCCGCGGCGTAAACACACATACCAGGCGACGCGCGACCGGAGCGACCGTTTTCAATGAATCATTGACCTTCGAACGAAGTCGGCGTGCGGGCGATTGCTCTTATCGGCTCGCGGTCTTGCTATTTGTCTTCGGCAACTACGCTCGGCGTACCGTTGTCTACGAAAATCACTCGGTCATAGGTCGTCATTCTTTTGATTAACCTCGCACAAGTGTTCAGAAGTGTTTTCGCGTTCCGCGCGCCCGTCGCCGTGCAGTGCTGTACTGTGTGCTGAACGAAACGCGCTCGTTTTCACGATTGGCACTCCTGCTCCTCGTTCCGCGGCTTCCGCGGGAATAATCGAGTATCGGGTTATCGAGTATACGCGAGTACGCGATCAACAATTCGCAAGTGTTTGTCGGAAGGACGTGTCGTGCAAATCGCTCGCTCGAGTCGGAGACGTAGACGTCGAAGCAAAGATACGGCAATTTGTGATTTACGCACATTATTTCATTGTGATATTCGCGGACGATATAATCACTTGCCCCGCCACATATGGATTAAAACGTATGTATTATACACGTATAAGCATTCATCTCGTGACTATCTCGCGTCGATCGCGTTTTCAACGGTATGCCGGTTGAAACATAATTAATATCCGATTCTCTTCGAAGATAGAGAGAGATATAATATGAGAGACGAGTGATATTTGCGCATCGAGTGATTTTATAGTAAGGGAACGTTAATTGTGATACATCGCCCGTTGGTGAATGCTTTATATATAATTTCGTATATATTTCGCGTCGCGTGTAAGTTTATATAACTGCCGGCAGTCGCGATTCTTTGTCATGAATAGTGTTAATAATACAGTTTTACATTCACGAGATTTACAATTAAGTTCGATGCGTATTGCGCGTGTGACATATAATTTTAATTGTATTTTTGATTAATCATACGGTGCGGCGTGTCTTTACTATCTCGCGTAAGTATAGGTATCGCGCGAAGTTGCCGCGCGTCGTCTCGAACATTTCGTCGCCATATTGAGAACCTGGGACGCCTGGACCGCATCGGGACAATTGGTCCCGACAATTTCGCGATCCTCTCTCAATAAATTTCGAAAGAATCTGCGATGGAATAAGCGTTAAGGTATTTCGGGGAAGTCTTATCGGGATTCGGGAGTTGCTCGCGACTGTTGGCGCGATCTATTCGCTCGCGGGAATCGAAACGATGAGACGCGCAACGCGGAATGGGAGTGCCGAACTTGGATTATTTCGCATCGCGTATTTTCGCACGAACCGTTTTGTCGCCGACTTAAACTGAATAAACGAATCGCAGCCGGTTCGTCGCGTTTGTTTCGGGAGTGCCGTTAAATTTTGGACTATACTATAATTAATCCGCGCGCGATTCTAGTTTGTTATCCGCGAGTGTTTTTCGCGAGTGTCCTGTGCGGTCGGCGGTCGCGGCGGGTGGAGGAGAAGCAGGAGGCAGGAGCGCTAGGAGGAGGCCTGACGTCCTGAGAGGAGGAGGTCTGGAAGGGGCATCGGCCGGAGCAACTTTAGGGTGAGTATATTATATCATCTCTTATCTACATAATAATTCTTTTCCATTTATTCGGATTATCTTATCTCGATGAGTTAGAAATAATTAAAGAAAGAGAAATTTTATTTAAAATTTTATAAAATTTTTTTCTTGTAAAAATCTTCTCGAAAAATCTTTTTCGAAAATAGATAATTGTAGATATTACTAAATATTTTATTGAAAGACGAATTAGAGGCGCGTAAGAATTATCTTTTGAAATTTTTATCATTTTGAGCGCTTTTTTAATTTGAATCTTATGTTTATATGTTACAGTATCATCATCAAATAACTCCGCCCACATCTGGTTGGTGAGTCAAAATTTGTTTTTATTGAGGTAACGAATCTACGATTAATTAAATATAAAGCAAATGTGTCTCGGTACATGTCGAATTATGACAATAAAAATTATAGTACAAAAATATTATAATACATCTCGTAGATCCGTTGCCTTAAAATGGATGGGGTAAAATTGATTATGAGAAATATTTAATCTTGGAGTTACTTGTTTATCGATATTGTGCGACTGTGCTTGAGGAAATACTCGCACACTTCGCACGCACCGAGCACGCAAAGTGTTTATCTATATTGAATTATATTGACAAACTGCCGCGTTCTATATAATTTTTGTAAATAATAATTTTTAAGTAAAATTTTAAATTTTGAATAAAATAAATATGTAACAAAATATTTAATTGAGATATACCAGAATTCTATTTCGCGAATCTGAATTAGTAAAGTAAATTATAAATTAAATTTTCGAAATTTTGTTACGTAGATTAATTATACTTACCATTAGATTAGAGTAATGATTTTTTAAATACAAAATTTTTGTTTAGATTTCTTTATAAAAAATTATTTTTATAACATTACATTTTTTGAATAAAAGAGATAAGTATAAGTAAGATATTGTGTTAGATATTATAAAAAAAGTATCTCTAGACAGGGAAAAATTATGAATTAGCTAGGATGTGTGTCATTTATATCCGTTTATTTCTTTCCAAGATTAAATATTATATAAATCGATGCAAGGAAGCAATATATAGATATATTTAGAATTTCATTACCTATAAATACAAGCATGCAGTATGCATAAGTACACATAAATAAAAAGGATAAGAAATATTTTGGTCTTATTGTGCAATTTATTTTAGAGATTTCTCTAAAAGTCTTAAGACGTGATAATTAACGTGGTTATTAATTACTAAAATTTATTTTAACGCATCGATTTTACCTTAATTTTTTGTAGCCTATCCATTTATTTTTTACTGAGAAATTGACTTTATGTTAGTCAAGTAGTATATGACGTGAGATTCTAAACCGTCGAGAAACGCTGAAATCTTTTAAATTATTTTAGAATTGATCGTATTGTATAATAATATATTCAATTTTACAGTACTTGATACATACGACTATATTATATAAAAAATAATTTTAGTAGAAAATGAAAAATATAACAATATATATTTATATCGATGTGTAAGTTTAAGTTTATAAAGATTTGCATATATTATTCAATTATGACAGCGCGGTTATTGATTAATTATAATTTACAATTATAATACCAATCGTGCGGGATGTTTCTTTTTTCTCGGATCTCACGTCATTTATTTTGTATATCAGTATATATTATTTGATACACTTTCAAGTTGCGTACCGCATGAATAACATGCACAATCACGCATCTTCATATATTTTCGCGGTCGGTTTTCGCGATCGGTTTTTACAGTCTCATTTTTGCATCGAGAGATTTCTCATTATTAATCTTTTAATTATTTTGTTTACATTATAAATTTCAATTTTTTGCGGGTTATAATTGAGATCACCTTTCATATAACGCAAAGTAAATTTTTTTTTTGTTTTATTTCAAATTAAAAGAACGGCTTATAAAAAAAAAGAAATGATCAATTAGTATAATTTTCAAGCAAATAACGGAATTAGTGAAAATATTTTTGTTTAATGTTGTGCAGTCAATTTTTATGGATTAAAATTTTTTCCCTTAATTAACTTATCGTTGCGTCGTGCATTTTTCGATACAATCAATGTTCGCGTCTAATTCGAATCGAACGTAATATTATTTGTCGGCGATGATAATGATTCGACAATGGAAGGAGTATTTTTCCTTCCTATTGATTTCTGATCGAAATGCGATCAGATTTTATATGGCCAGGACAAAAGGTAGGTCCGATCTGGCCTGAAGAAAGAAGACTGGGATATAATGAGGTAAGTGGTCAACATTGATTGACCACAATAGTGGAGTAAGGTGAAGTACAAGGTGGTTTAATATATTTGTTTATTTACCCAAAGAGGCTATTCTCTCTATATTTTCTTGCGTATGTGCGAGATTAAAAAGACTCCAATTAAATCTTAATCGCGCGCGTGTTAAGACCCCCAATTCCCACATTTCCCACATATCGAGTGATCCGTGTCACTTTACAATATTCCCGTTCAGGTGTCCCGCTGGATTAACCAGCAAATCAGGCTCCTTATAAATCGTGTCGCGATCTTAAATAATTAAAGATTTGTATAATAGATTGTTATACGGGTAAGTAGGAAAATGGATATAAGGTAGGACTATAGATCGGGATACGAGTAGGTTGGGATTCGGGTGGGCAGAGACAAGGATATAATTCGATAGTTGGAGATTTCTAACAAAATAAACGCAATAACTTTAATATAATACCTAATAATAAATAAATAATTGTTTAATTATATTTATTATAATTATAATTATAAGTTGTTATGAGAGAGAGACTAAAAATATATAATAATAAATATAATTTTATTTATTACTATTATGTTTTTAGTAATAACAACTTTTAAAAACTGTATTAAATAATACTAAACCAATTTTTACAGACATTATTATAAACATTATTTTTACAGACATGTGTTACATTGTATTTTATTGTGAATATTATGTATATATTTTGTATATTATGTAATTAAATTGTATATATTGTATACATATATCAATAATTCAATTGATAATCGTATATATCAAAAATATGAAGATGTAATATTAATTATGTAATCGGATGCGTATAATAAGACGGAAATCGTGACGTGTTTGGTGGACTTTTGTTTTAAAACTGTATAGTACTTTTTAGTTACTAAAAGATTGTTAATAAATTCGGGAGATCTTTCATTCACAAAATTCCATGTTAAAAATTATTGTTATGACGAGTAATATATTGTAATTTATTGAATAAAAGTGTGAAGAAGTTCGACACTAACAATAAGATGTGGATCATTTACGTATAAAATTTTTGCTCACGAAAGTCGATAGGTATCCGTGTTTTACAGATATTATGAAATAATAAGTAAATTTTATTTATTTTTATGAAATTCTGGATTTTAAATTATCGTGACATTTATAATCACGTAGAGAAATAATAATTTTGGGGGACTCGCGCGCGCGTTGTAACAGGTACTATAAAAATTACATATATTAGAATTGGCTCGGGATTGTTTCATTTGTGGCATATTTTTCAGCTTGAGCATTACTTTACATCGAAGCTCTTTGTCTATTTTTTTTGTGTACTGGATATTTCCTTTGAGTCTCGCAAAATTTAGTATATACCTAGTATATGTCAATAATTGACATTCTTCTTGATTGAGACACCTACATAAATAATATTAACGATCTTTTTGGTCATAGTTGCTAGCGTAAATTAAGTGAAGTAAAATAAACTTTGAAACTGTTAGTTTAAAGTTTATTTTACTTTAACGTTATTCAATAATTAATTAAGAATGTTACATAAAAGCCACATATTTTACATTATGAGAATTTCGTATTATTGTCCGCATACCGAATGTTGCACATGTAATTTTATGTTAAAAAGAAAATATATAATTTTTGTTATTGCAAGTATATTATATTTTTAATTTTATAATGTAACTCTTTTTTATAATGTTGTAACTCTTGTATAATGTATATGTATATTTTAAAATAAATTGTAAGAAAAATAAAATAAATGATAAAAATGTAAAAAGAACGTATTGTAAAGAAAAGAGGACCGCCGATCGGAATCGGCGGGGGCGGTGGAGGGCCTCTATAGGTTGACCTGTTTCTATAGGATAGGGTGAAATCAGATAAAAACAGGAGGATTTGACATAAAGGGTTTTCTTTACACAGATACTTTGAGAATAATGCAGATGCTTCAAATTTACGAGACTACAAAATTGTATTACTCCACATGAAACTTGCTCGGGAAAGAATTCAAGAATTTGAACGTTTACAAAAAGCACGACACCTTCTAGATGCCATTTCATTAATAAACAATTTGCTTGCCGATGGTTCTGAA
Source organism: Leptothorax acervorum (assembly GCA_035220615.1). Taxonomy (NCBI): domain Eukaryota; kingdom Metazoa; phylum Arthropoda; class Insecta; order Hymenoptera; family Formicidae; genus Leptothorax; species Leptothorax acervorum. The sequence continues at coordinate 2,975,895 of JASTWQ010001260.1, read as the reverse complement.
ATAGAAATACTATCGCTTGCTGGGATAATAGTGAGGAGATTAAATAAATTAGGCGTGACAAAGATAATGGCAGATAAGGAAAACGGTATGTATTTGATATATGTGAGTTTTCCTTGTACATGATATGATATATGTGTATGAGTTTTTTTTTTATGGAACATGTGTATTATATTCTGTTGCAGAATACTGGTATAAAGATGCGAGATTAACTGCTTTGAGACTCACACATAGCGGCATTTATCATTGTTGCACATTTTGTTCTAGTGGTGGAAAAAAGGAAATTACTTGCGGCTGTAGAGGCACCATGCCTGGTAAGGATTAATTCTACAAGTCTTTAAATAGCAACTATGGAATATGTATTGAACCAAAAAGATAAAGAAATTAATTTATAAAAGCAATTTTTGCAATGCTAATTGGGAACGGGCATACGGCCAATATGGCGGCCATAAGCCGGCTCATATACACGCGGAACAATAGGTGTTCTCGTGAACACACCTCTATGTTCCGCGTGTATATGAGCCGGCTTATGGCCGCCATATTGGCCGTATGCCCGTTCCCAATTGTAAATATATAATATTGTAAAATATTTAAAAATAAAAGAGTAATTTTTAATAGCTGCTCTTCAAAACTTAGATAAGTAAAAACAGAAATAAGAAAAAAAGACTAAATGAGTTAATTTTTGTAAAGGTGGATACAAGGGCTGTGGCCATGGACATATCGGACATCCAGGCTTTAACCATTGGTCTTGCTGTGGATCTATATTACGTAATGGACGTTGCTTAATTATACGAAAAACCATACATCAATTTATATTGTGAGTCTCAATAAATTAATAAATATATCTTCCGTGTGTATGAATATAATTTAGATATTCCAGTTTCCAAAAAACTAAAGACATTAATTATGCATATCTTTAAGAGATAAAAATATTTCAAGAGATTTGAGTGTATTTATATGTGTAACTGGTTGAAACATTTTAATTTTTCAAACAATTTTATCCAACTGCAGTTTTTGAATTAGAAACTTCCGTTCCCGTTAAGAATTGTATGAAATTTTACCCTTCGAGCACAAAAAGGGTATTTTTATATACAATATCTAATTGGTAGTTCTATCTTGCAACAACAAATTATATTGAGAATTAAAATTAATAACTTTAAAATACAGAAATGCGCTTGATAAAGTAATAATGGTTATTGAGCGTCTTTATTCGAAAAAAAAGAGATAAAATATGAAATTGATAACATGCTTTTGTATCTTACCTTAATTTTATCGCTGTTTAGGCGAAATGTAACAATATACTTATATATAAACAAAAAAATATTCTATCGTTATACAGGGTGTTGAAGAAAAAGGGTAAAATATTTTAAGGGGTGATTCCTCACACAAATTCAAGAGGAAAACTTCATATGACCATATGTCCGAAACGGCTTAGTTTCAAAATTATAGGGTGTCAAAGCTGAAGAAAAAATTTCGTTATTTCCAAAAATTTCGAAAACCATTCGGGTTATCTTGATGAAACTTGGTTTATGATTGAAGGACATCAAAATAACCCGAGTGGTTTTCGAAATTTTTGGAAATAATGAAATTTTGCCTTCAACTTTGACATCTTGTATTTTTGAAACTAAGCCGTTTCGGACATATGGTCATATGAAGTTTTCGTCTTGAATTCGTGTGAGGAATCACCCCTTAAAATATTTTACCCTTTTTTTTCAACACCCTATATATCTCATAAATATACCGTACAATTTGTTCAATACATTTACATATGATACATACATAGTATATACATAAATTAAATGCTTCTTACATTTGTATTATTTAATAATACAAATAGTTACAAATGTTCGCAATATATTTAATTAAACTTAGATATATCACGTTTTAAGTCACACATCACAGCCACAATAGGTATAATTTACCTCTTGCTTAATATTACATTAACAAAATATGTTTAAATCGCACAATAATTTTCATAATTCTAGTCAGTCTGTGTGTCAGAAGCTTTGGAATGTATACTTTATACCTCAAATGACAATTATATCTTTTTCGCTCATTATTACCATATTAATGTCACATGACAATTGTTACAGTGTACTAACACTAACGAGAGTTTGTTTTTGCATAGTCTTACACACATCAAAGTGCTGCATTTTTATCACACAATTAAAATAAAAAAATTCATAAATTCTTAAACATTGTATAGTGGGTTTCACATAAACTCGCATTTGCGCAATATAATTTATATAATTTCCAATTTTATAATATAAAACTATAGTTGAACACATACCTGCAAATCTTGGCTATATGGTGTGCTTCTTCAAGATCGTTAGTTGAAAATACATCGTGGTTGTATTGAATCAATAGATTATTTAGATACATTCTCGCTTTTTGCAACATCTTTGCTAAGTATGTACCAGCTCTTCTTCCCACTCCAACGGCGTCTTCACTAGCATGACCTCTGTGCTGCATACTCCACATGCATTCTTTGCACGTTACCTAAAAATTTTGTATTATTGTTTACTTATGAATTCCATAAAATAGTAAGTCGTTGAGTAGAGTAAATCACGGAAGAATTTGTACGACCTCAATTGAAAGTATCAATCGTTTGAAGTCGATTACATTTCCTTCGTTTATACTTAATACAATATTAAAAAGTATCGTATATGTAGGAAGAAGGAATTTTTGTGAACCTGCTGACACGCGATGCAATAAAATCTCAAAGCGTGCGTCGGATGTGTTTGGCATAAAATTGTCCGTCGTACTTTAGTAGCCTCCCACAGTGGTCTCATTAAATGTTTAATTGTTCTCGCTTCCGCAAGGTTTTGTTGCTCATGTTGCCTGCCGCACTCCGAGCAAAAATTGCGTAAACACGTCGAACATTGTATGAACGCCTTAAAAAATGAACATGCAGAAAAGTCTATAAAATATTTCTACTTTGCGATAAGATAAAATTTTAAAAGAAATACAATAATATTATTTATAGATCGTCACCAGAACTTCGCCTGTGCAGGTATCGCAAAGTACTCTATTGACCAGTTTACGTCGCACGGTGTCCATAACTAAACGATGTTGCAAGGGATAATGCGGCGGCGGCATGGCAGAATTAGCATTCGGCAAATGAGAGTCGCATAACGGACACGTTTCGTAAATGTCGGATTGCGCGTACATTCGACCATCATCTCGTATTCCGTTCTTCGAAGAAACATTCAGAGCTGCAAGCATACAATTAATTCTATCAATGTGTCTTCATAAGTCAAAAGTGCGATTATGACAATTACATTAGTATCGTTAAAAATATTGAATTGTGTTTTCCTTTGTTAAGACTTTTCTTCTCACCACTTACGTTTGCTCATCAATTCGTAAACGCAAGGTAAACATATAGGATGCAAGCAAGGAAGGAGTCTAGGCTCCTCCATTCTTTGCCCACATCTGGGACATTGAAAGTCTGCATCGTGCGGCAATCTATCTGAAAACTGCATCTGTTCACTCGAGTCTTCCTCGACTTCGCTGGACATTTTACTGTGAATAAAGACGGGGGAAAGCTGGTGTGCAAAGACGTTCGAATTCGACAAAGGAGCACGCCTTTTTCTGGAATCCTCGTTGCTGAAAATAATCAGAGTTATTACACACACATACACACATATAGGATGCAAGCGTCATAAGAATTAGTAAAGGTCTTAAAAATTCTATTCAAAGTCAACTGTTAATGTTGAGTCAACGCTTAATGTTTCACATAGTATAATTAATTATAATTCTAACTCGATTGAAACAGGTTCTATATATGTTTAAATCATATATCGCATGTTAATAAACTTCATTTTAAGTGAATTTTAAAGTATCGCTCACCGTTTGTTCGTATATGCCATCGTCATTGGTTCGATGTGAACGAAATCTTCAGTATTTATACCTTTGCTCTTGGATTCGACCAAATTTGCGTAAATATGATCGCAGCTACCGAGCTCGCTGTCTGTCGCAGCCTCGTGACCGCAGCAACCTTTCGAAAAGCGTTTTGCCGAACAATTTACGAAATCCATCGATTACAGCACGCTAAAAATACAGTTGTAATGAGAATATAATAATTATATAATTTTCTCTAATCGATGTCAAAATCACAATAATGACTCACCAAGAAATTAAGGTACAATTAACACACAGGAGATACGAAAGAATGAGTCAACGGGCCGCACGAAGGCTTCCTACTACTTAAAACTCGTTCTCCTATAGTGTAGCGGGTTAAAAATAACTTTAAAACACAGGCTATGAGCCAAGCGCATGTGGAGCTTGCCTTGAAACGTAAAATATCTTACCTACTGGTCGCGAGAGAGAGAAGTTGTTATTTTTAATATTTAGATCGTAAATTCGATGAACAATCTCTTATTCCTCATGAACGTTTGCTAGCACAAAAACGTGGATAAAAATACTTAATATTTATACAACAATTTAGGAAAGAGGCTTTCTCCTATAATAATTCTTTCGAAGAGATAGGATTTTTAAACAAATTATTACTGAACAAGAATTATATTTATAAATCGGGAAGGAACATACACATAAATATTAGGCGACAATTATTTCTGTTATTAATCAAGTAGGTATGCGCAAGAAATTAGTAATAAGAAAAATATGTATAGATAGTAAATTTTATTTAGTATTTATGTAGTGTAAAAATAAGATTGACAATGTATATATTAAAGAGTAAGCAGTACATATAAACGACATATAGAATTGATAGTGCTTACTACATATCGATTTTAATTTAAATAGCTTCTAAGGCCATAATAATACTTAGATAAGCTCTCAAATAGTTTGACGATTATGTGACGCTGCATTTTATCGCGTCAGCAATCGTTGACGTAGTTAGAATCACATAATAGATACAGAATAAAATGGTTAATAATACTTAAGACGAATTAAGTAACGCGACGTAAGTATGAGGTTCTTATTATTATCATCGCATATCTATAAACAATACTTAAACTCCATCTATCTTCTTAGAACATTGTTATCAATACCGATTCTGGAGGCGATCATTCTTATAAGGTAAATAAGTCAACTTATACCTTCGTGACTAGTATTTCAGGTTTGGCCAAACTTACACAACTGTGCGCTATTTATCATTGCACTCTATTATCGTTGCATCTCTGAAATTTAGTAAAACCTAGATTACGTATCTTGATTACATCTTGATTACGTATCGTATGATAAATCGTAAATTTATTGTAGTTATTATTTAATAATTTATTATAGTATTACCTCATGTCTTTACTCGAGAACCGACTTTGATAAATCCATTCCGAGATTTACCGTTTCTTATATGACTACCGGTTTTGCTCTTACGATGCTCAAACAGAACATCGTCGGAATCGGTGTCAGATTCCGATAATACCATCTTATTATGAGTTGAAACTGCGACAGAAAGATTATTATAACTTAATAACTAAAATAAATAAATTCTTAATATATTCAAATATTTTCGGACATATGTAAATATTTTAAGAAGATATTTCCTAAAATGGTTAGAGCTAGAAAAAGTAGTCAAACAAAAATTTTCAAATAGTGAAATTTCTTTCATGATATTTCATCTGAATTAACATTAAAAAGAAAAGTTTTACCATTTAGACAATATTGTACAATGATAATAACAAACAATTAAAAATATTTATTATTTGTTATCTTGTAAAAGTAATAAAAGAGTTGCGTACATGCACTGCTATCATCTTCTGGCTCTGGTTGCAGCAAAGAATAACGCGGTGGTTTCTTCTTAGGCCGAAGCAAACGTCTTCTACCGGCGCATATCCTTTGACACAAGCAAACAAGACCCCAAATAAATCCAACCCAACATACAACTAATGATAACAATGCTATTATCACATACAGGATGCTCCAATCTAAAAAAAGAGAAGAGATTAAAATACAAGTAAGTTTGAAAGATAGTATGTGTATGTATATTGGGTATGTACATATATTTCAAGAGTGTTCATATAAATAAACTATTGTCGTGGCGATCGTGGCGCAGAGAGTTGTGCGCTGCTCTAATGAGCCAAAGATCCGAGTTCAAATCCGACCGAAAATCTTCGGTTTTTATTCGATCGCCACTTCTTGGAATTAAGGCAATGGCAAGCCACCGAGAGTATCCTTGCCCAGAAAAGCCCCTCTATATAGGAAGATGTTAAAAGAAATCGCGGCGTTAAAAGGGACCTTGTAGGTCCCATATCTCTGGATCACAGATGACACAGATATATGCAGAGGGTGTTGTAATATTATATTCCTACAGTAATGTGTAAAGAATGTGACCGACATTTATGAATAATTTTTTCTTTGAAAGATGATAGTTCATTATCTTATTAAAGAAATATTAACAAAATTAAAAGAGCATTTACTCCATGAACACGAGATAGACCATAAATCCGTATGTAATATAACTTTGCACTGGGTACATTAGAATAAACGCGTTTATTCTAAAGTACGCGTTTATCTACATCATCTTGTATATTACACACGGTATAATGATTTATGATCCATCTCATGTTCATGGAATAAATACTTTAATTTTATTAATGTTTCTTTAGATGATAAACTATAGCATTATCATTCCAGAAAGACACCTGACATTCTTGACATTTTATATATTAAATAATATGAAAAGGAAAGAATAATTTAACGTACCACAATTAGAATCTCCATTACCAAAATACTTTTGTATTAAATTCTGCATCCAAAATGCTTCGCATAAGCATTGTCTTGTCTCTTGATCGCATACACCGTGGCCTACGTAGAAACATTAACTCCATAATTTATGAATAGAAACTTACGAACTTTGATATTTATCACTTTTCAATATTATATACCTGAACAATTATTTTGGCATACAGCGGTATCTATATTGGCAACCGACAGCTGTAAGAGACCGGAATCTTGTAATAACTTTTCTTTCAGTCTTTTGACTACTTCTGGACCCGGCAATGTTGTTTTCGCTCCCTTCTGTTTCACATAAAACATCAAGACGGCCTTTCCAGTGTGCGGTTCTGCCCTCAAACTTCGCACGACGATTGAAGCTTCATCTCGCAATAACATTTGGAGTTTTACTACTAACGAATTCTTTTGCGAAACAGTTAACATGCTAGCTCCAATGTTTAGTGTTAGTTCTACCAAATGCAACAATTGCGGATCTACAGAAAGAAATAGAGTTAATTTTTTTTATAGATATAAATTATCACATTATAAAATAATAATATATTTTTTTCTAGTCGGTACTAACCGGGTTTTACAATTACTGATACGGTGTCTTCACTACTCAGACCTTGATCATCCGTTACTTTTAACCGAAAAACATAACGACCAGGAACTATATCTGTTAGCTATAAAAAAGGCAACATAAACATGTGCATTTATGTGTATGCGTATGATGCACATTGTGTATGCAGGTATGTTATGTGAGATATGAGTCTCAAATATTAAGCAACAAAACATTTAACACTATTATATAACTATGTAAATAGAGTTCGCATTTTAATTTTACCATTAAGACTGCTGATTTATCCGTATCTTGAACTATAGTACCAATCGCAAGACTAGATTGATCTCTGGTCCACAGCCATTGTCCTATCCTTAGATCATCACTCGATTGTGATCCGTTGATGATTAACGCGCTGATTGGAGCCGTTACAACTTGATCGCCACCAGCGTTCGCTTTGGGAGGCGCATTTTTATCTAGGAAATAATATTTTTTGTAATACACATCGCACACAATAGATATATAATATACGATTATAAGGTAATACTTACTTTGTGTTACCTTCACATTGACTGTATCTGAATCCGCATTCCCATTATCATCAACAACAGTCAATTCAAATACATAATCACCTTTGGTTAATTTTGTAATATTTGTAATAGATTCGTTAACTGTGGCAAATTCAGCGTTATTAGGCCCGCTGCAATACAAACGATATATTCATAAATTTAAGATACATGACATGTACTGTAAGATGCAATTTAATTAGATACATTGTACCTTACTTGCTCCCAATGATACCAGACAATCTTTATGTCATCCTTACTTCTTGTACCATTTAGAACAGCGCGTGTTGTCGGTAATGCTATGCTTATATCGTCACCAGCGTCGGCTACAACAAAATTAATCAATCGAGATTACATCAAGCAGTATACTTTAAACTGTTAAACATTACCGCGCAGTGCGTTGAAGAAAATTTGATAAAATTTGAGATATTGACGACAAAAATGATACGTACCCTTTGGCGGTTTATTCGTTGGAGGTTTTACAAACACATGCACTTCCGCCGTGGAAGATTGCTCAGAATCATCCGTTACTTTAAGTACAAATGTATACATTCCTTCCTCCAGATTTGATAATTGTAAGTAAGGTGTTCTTGTGTTCTGCATATCTACCGCTTTATTCTGATCGGATGGACTTTTGGTCCACTCCCAACTGGCTATTCCTCGATCGTCGGTACTTAAATTACCGTTAAGCGTCAATGTATTTTGAGGTAGATAAATGATAACGTCTTGGCCTGCGTTTGCACTGGGAGGATAGTCGGTCACTTTCAAGACAGTTATATTGGCATGTGTCGAATTTGTAACGTGATTTGAATCTTCAACTGTCAATCTGCAAAAATATATATGTATATGATTTATATATAAAAACTATCGATATTTCTATTTAAGGAACGTATAGAAAAGTCAAAACTTCTCGAGCTATCTCTATACATAAATTTTATATAAATGTATTAGCCATGATATAACACAGTTAGAATACTAACTTGAATGTGTAATTGCCGGCAATAAGATTGTCCAATTGAAGCGTGGGTGTATCCACAAGGTTGGGTTGATACCCAATCGGGCCTTGTTGCAATTCCCAATGATAAGAGATGACACGGTCATCATCCTTACTATTCGAGCCGTCCAAGACCGCGCCTGTATTCGGTAGCTTCACAATTTGCGAGGCAGGCGTAATTATGGCAATTGGTGCTTGGTTGATACGTTTCGCTATAATAAATATTCAGATAAAAAAGACCGATCTCTCTGACAAAAAGGAAAAAAGAAAATTTTCAAAGCGCTTACGAGGTAAAACGCTGACATTGGCATAAGCTTCTCCATAAGCATTCGGACTGCTTACAGCTACCTTAAACGTGTACAAGCCCTCAGACAAATTACTTAATTTAACAGTAACACGATTCTGATCTGTCATTGTTCCAGTATGTCCCTCCGGTTGACTGAGCAGACTCCAAGCGTAATTATAATGTTGGTTGCCCCGTTCAGCGGGGACAGTATATGCGGACAACGTGACTTCGTTTTCCGGTAATCTCACTTCCTTAGAAACTGCCGAGACTAACAATTGTTTCATAGTCGGCTTAATCGACGTGCTTAATTGATCTTTCATAGTTGGGACTCTTGCTTGTTGCGTTACACCGAGCTCAGTGTTTATTTCATCTATCATTATACAAGTGCCTGCAACAACAGGTATAAATCATTAAAAGCGCAATCGATTTTAAATTCACTATTTTTCTGAAAAAATAGGGTAGATGTGACGTCAAAGAAAATTCTTATATAATAAAATTTTCAGATACATATAAAATTCAAAAATATTTATTCTGCCAAATTGTACAAATAAGAACAAAAAGTTATACGTACCAGCAATATTTCGCTTGAAACCTATAGGACATTGACAAGTTCCAACATCGGTATCCCCATGTTTTACACAAATCTCGTTATCTAGGCAACCTGACTGATCCATACAATTGATTCTGCTTGCTTCATTAAACAATACTTGATCTTGCTCTGTGCCGTCTGTACTAAATGTCCTAAATATATACAATGCATTAAAGGGAGAGATAATTCTGTTACTATTTGTTGCTTGAAATGGAAAGATTGTTTATATAAATGCTAGAAATTTATTTTATCTTGAATCAAACCTACCCAACGTTATCCTCGTTGATTTGATCCAAGAAATCGCTCCATACTTTATTACTCTCCACAGGTTTAACCAGTACCATGCTCGGTGGATTATCATTTGCCAATTCGGGCCTATACAGTGGCACACACACCATGGAGCTCTCGCATTCTACATGGTAACACGTACCGTTGTGCATAAATGCTACATTACATAAGGGTTTCTTGCAACAGGCCATGACGCAGTCCTGCATGTTGGACAAGTGAATTTGTTGCGTGTAAGTCCCGCCAGTCAAATTTCCACGAGGCAAGTAACTTGTGAACACTCGCGGATATAGATCCGAGCACAGCAGTTGCACGTTCCATAGTCTGTCATAATCGCCAATGCAGCTTTCGAATAGTAATATGTATAATCCCAGGCGATATATTCCAATCATGTTAGCTGCAACAGAACTTGATGTCACACGTAGGCATCTTCTTTTCAGTTTACAATACAAATAGAAACATTTTTCAAGACATAATCATGATATACCCTGGTGAAAAAAAATTTCTCATATTTTTTCAGAAATTTTGTAAGAATCAAAACTTATGAAAAATTCTCAAAAAAATATATAAAATTTATCAGATACTTTTAGAAATAACTGGATGAGGAGCTTCCGTATTTGTATTACAAATTTCTGATAAATTGCATAGATTTTCTCATATTTAATCAGATTTCTACAGATATTTCAGCAGAAAAAATCTGAAATATTTCATTCTTATTTTGTTTGCCAATGAGTTTTTCTGAAAAACGTTCCAATTTGTCTGAAAAATTCTGAGCATTCCGAGAAAGTCTGAAAATTGTTATAGAAATTCTGATTAATAATATGAAAGATTCTGAAATTTTTCCACCAGGGTAACGCATGATATAACACAAATAATAATACAGAAATAATATAAACAGCATATTATATATATGTATGATAAACCATAAAAATAGGTATGATGGTATTTTGACACTTTAAATTAAGACAGATAATAATAACATAAAATTAACTAGATAAAACATAATCTCGATTAATGACATTATAGAAAATAATTTCAACACATGTCAATAACATAAATATAAATTATAATTCTAATAAAAATATAACTAATGTTACACAGAATGTTTTACGATATATGTACATATATATCATAAAATATATATTTAAATAAGATTTAAATTATTTAGTTAAACGCGCGCGTATTGTCGAAGATTGGCAAAATGCGATATGTATGCACAGGACACGGGCACTCGAGGAAATATCGGATATCAATAAAGCTTTCAATAAAACAGGATTCGTACCTGATAGAATTCGCTCTTGTTCGCACAACGCGACCGGTGAAAATGGGATGCCCGTCCGCGCGAAGGCCAAGCAGAAAGATCGTCGCTAAGGTTATTCTACAAATGACACATGTGTCATTTTCTGCGTCTTCCCGTGGTCGTGAACCCCTCGCGATCCGTCAACGATTATTCGCCCGACGTGCCTCACTTTAAAGTAGCCTGGAGACTTGCGCAGCTTATCATATATTAGCAGCATGTTATTATCAAACAGCCTAGGCCATACGGGTGATTATCATATTTCCTGTCGCGCCGTGCCGGAATAACGATCACGCATAATACCGATAAAAAGGGAATACGTACGAATGCGCGACGTTCAACGCAGTTCAACGTCGCGAACGAAAAATCGGGACTCGGGAGCTGTCAACCACTGTGGCAATAGTTTTCGCATTTTACTGCCACCTGCAATACAAAGAACCAATGTGTACTGTGCAGCGCGTTAATTCGCTGGGTCATAGAAGCAGCCTGACTTATCGGTTTAATTTACTATAATTTATATACATATGTGATCGATCGAAAAATTTAAATCGACAGTCCATAACATGAATATTTACTAAAAATAATACTTAATTGACCATGACTGGCACATTTATTGAAAATGTCGACACGACGTTTCGAGCCAAATTCGGCTCCTTCTCAAGTGTATAAATAAATTCTTACATAGACATTCATTAGTCACAGACCATGTTCCAGTCATGGTCAATTAAGTATTTTTAATCACTGGCGAAGAAATTCCTAATCATTGATGAATATTTACTGTTGCCTAGATTCGATGATCTTTTCTCTAGTGTGTCTTTGATGATGAATTATCACGCAACAACAAAATTTAATATTTTAATAAATAAAAAAAATTGTAAATTGCGTTATCAATTGATTCATTGACAGATCAAGCATGCGCTGTTTTCATCGGCAACCGCGCGATGGCACCACCGACACGTTTTTGGCGGCGAGGAGGAGAGGAACGAGGAACTGGACTGGAGCAAGCAGTTATACGCCGATTCGATACCGCGATACGACGGCGCAATTTAAGTGGCGAGAGAAAGCGTAAAAGAACGAGAAAGACAACTTGTTTCTTCGCCGTGTCCCGCGTCACATGTCGCCGAAGAGTCGTCGCGAACGCTGGTGGGTAAGGCACAGTGTGTCGATTTGTCGAATACAATATACATCGGTGATTTTCGCGTCGACGGTACGTACATAACGCGGCATGCGGCGAGCGCGAGCGAGCGCGCGCGCGCGCGCGCGCGTACACCGGTCGCGGTGCGCGGCGCTCGCTCGCTCGCGTCGCTCCTCGCGTCGTCTCCCACCCCACACCCCACTCTCGCGTCCTCTCGCTCTCTTTCACCGCTTTCCTCCCTTCCAGCCCCTCCCACCCACCTCCCTTTCGCTTCTCTCTCCCGACTCCCGGACATGGCCAAGACGTACCGTTAACTCACGCGTTCTCTCCTACTATCCATTGATGCCTCCGCCGTCGCGTAACTCGTGCGTGCTCCCCTATACGTGCATCCCGCGTCGCGCGCGTGCAAGGACGCGCGTCCTCATCGCCTGCTGCTGCTGCCGCCGCCGCCGTCGCCGCTGCAGCGTGCCGCAAGTCTGGCTCTGGGACGAGACGACGACGACGACGACGACGACGACGCGCCGAGCCGCGCAAACCGGCCGCAGGGCCGTCACGCCGGAAGGTTAGGTGAGTGGAGTTTTGATGCATTGATTCATGCATGATCGTATGTATTCAGTATTGTATTTGTATATGTGTATCGCTCCTTTTTGATTCGACTCGGCTTGCCTTCGCTCGGCATCGTCGGTCCAGCTCCGTTTCCCTCCGCCCCTCTCTTCCCCGCCCGTCCGCACGCCCGCCCGCCCGCTCACGGTCCCGGGTCCGATCCGACGGCGATCTGGACTATCTGGAGTAATCTGGAGAAAACGGCGCCCGAGACCGCCTTCGTCTTTGTCCCCGCGCCCGGCCGTCCGCGGCAGGTGTCGTGTTTACGTCGCGCTCCGAGAGCGCCTTGTGTTCGCCGTGATCGGAGCCGGCTCTCACGGAATTACTGGACATTCGGTTCCACTCGATCCGCGACAGTCCGAGCACGTCCGACGATACGTCAGGTTTCATTGTCCGAGTGTTGTCGCGCCCCCCCGGCGAGCCTGGCGGACGCGAGAGAACAGTGAGTAATTAAACGATTCTTCGAGAGCGAAGATGACGCGAAGGAGCCGATCTGCACGCGTCGCGTTTGTTATTTTCGTCAGCTGTTCGCGCGCGCGCGCGCGCGCGTGTATTGTGTGTCACTTGTCGACAAAGGGATCGCGTCCTTTCACTGCACCGGGGATATTTAATCTTCGTCTTCTCACCGGGAGCCGCGAGCGCGATTAGAGAGAAAATCCGTTCTCGCCGCTCGCTTTTCTCTGTCCGCCGTCGCGACAACTTATACTTAACTGATATCCGCTGAACGCGATAACGCGAAACTTGAAAAAAAAACTTCGCGCCGACCTATAGTGTATACATTCCTCTCGACGCGCGTCCTTGACGCTCTCGTTTCCGCGATTTGACGTGTTTATCTCGTTACGAGCTGACTCAAGCAGACTTTACGCGACGCCGAGGATCGAAGACGCTCCTCGCGTTCGAATCCCAGATGGATAACATGAATTAACACGGGAAAAATAAAAGATTAGCTAAATAGGGACACCTGACATTTTTTGCAGCGAGAGCTATAATTTAGCAATAGTAGCAAAACTTTTAGCAGTTTTAGCTCTCGCTGCAAAAAAATGTTAGGCGTCCGTATGTAGCTAAAATTTTTGCTACAGTAGCTAATCCTTTTTTCCGTGAATGACATCATGATGACACGTCATCGTGACTTTATTCATTTAAAAATCATTTCAATGCATTTTGAGACTTTATATCGTGACTCTTTGTTCCACTTGGAGATTCGTCGGATCGAGGACTCGACTCGTCCGTCGAACGGCCTCTCGATCGCTCGTTGACACACGCGGGGAATCCCGAAAAACATATCCGGAGAGAGCCTCGAGAACCGTTTTTTTTTTCCTCGCTTCCTTCACCGTTCTCGCCGCGCGAGATCGTTACACTCCGCTCCCTCCGCTCGTAATGCATCGCGGCGTACGCGCGCGGCTCGACGGAAACGCGTGCGTTCGCTCCGTAGATCGATCCATCTCGAGATGGTACGAGAGAACCGGGATAATTGGCGGGCAATTTGCGAAGCTTATCCAGTATCTGATTGGGATTTCTTTTCCGTGTATAACGTCAGGATCCTCTTCCTCCTCGTTAATGGCACCTGCCTTCTTACGAAGGCCAATACGGCCAAATAACATCTGGATAATTATTCTTTACCTGTAGATTACGTCAGAATGTTTGGCGCGATTATGAATATTCATGAAAATTGAAGTAATTCCACGAGTGTAAACCGCGATCGGTTGGAGTTGGAAACAGGATTTTGATGAATTAAAAGGACGCAGATAAATGAAGAAATTTATACTATCGGTAAATTTTTGGCTGACTTTATTTTGATGTCTGCTACTTAAACGGTTTTGCATTCTACGACCATATGATTTTTGTCCCGATTTGCTTATTATCTTTTTCGTTTTGTTTTCTTGTTGACGTTTCCTTATCTCGGCTTTTGTTTAATGTAATTACGTTTTTGTTTACGCAATCAGCGTAATCAACGCCGGCTCTTATTGTCCCGTTTGTTTTTTTTCTTTTATTTTATATCGCATAGACTACTTATATACGTCTATGATATATCGTTTTAAATTTAATTAATACACACGCAAAATGCCGTGTGACAGATTTCCTTAAAAATTGACGAAATGTTTTCCATATGCCTCGATAATTGAATCTCGGTTTAAGTTTAAGAAATAAAATTCACGCCGTTAATGATAAGCATACGAGTATAGTATTCAAGATAATGCGAAGAGAAATATTTCGGTTGTGTTACATATTCTTCTCGTTATTTTATATAGTTTTACATTTTTCATACATTGTCCATTAATAGAATTCCGTAGAATTCTATCGATGAATAGAAGTCGCAAAAATGCGCCGAAATAAAAGGATATAACGCAAAAATGTGAAATTTTTTAATTCACAAAGAGAATATACAAGGTCAGGAATATTCCGTGATGACAAAGCATTCTGTTTGATAAGAGTATCACTTTGTTGCAAATTGAACAATTTTGCAAATTTTCTGATAACGGAACGATAACGGCGCGTGTTGCTTTTACGGTGTGTACGCGTACTTTTAAACAATTTTCTGTTATTAAAATAAAATTTATTTAGATTATTTATCTAAAGTTGTGCTAGATATGTCGCTCCTTCGTTAAATACAATTTAAATTTTTCAAAAAGTGAATTTAGTACTTGAGGAGAAACAAAATTTTCTGATGAAAATATGCAATAGGATGGAAAATAGACAATATAAAAAAAGCTTTGAATTGTGTAGAACTTTAAAGAATATGGAAAAAATGCAATTTTTATTTCATGCATATATTTCATCGAAGAGACATCTGAATAACAGATTCCTGAATCAATTTGAGGCTGAATCTTTTGTAAATTTGATGAAATTTTTTGTAACTAAAACCTTGGTAATAAAATGTTTATTTGAAAAATATAAATTCGCTGCCAAATGAGGAAATAAGATTCTAATTCAAACGGAGCAGTAAGATCTTGTTACTTAATTGCACCTTAAAAAATTTTGATTCCGGAAAATAATAAACACAATACAAGATATTTGGATCTTTGAAAACGATAATTCTCCGTTTCTTAGCAGGTTTTTAATTTTTAATAGCATTTAAGTAATTGTGACTTATCAATCATTCTAGTTATTTTCATTGTTATTGTTAAATTAGCATTCTATTGAAATAAAATCAGCTAAACGTTAGCTGAAAGATAAAGTTCTTTATCTATTCATATCCTTTTATTTCATCAAAATTTCTTTTTTAAGCCTTTTTTATCTCTTGACACTTTCGCTAAACTA
Source organism: Leptothorax acervorum (assembly GCA_035220615.1). Classification (NCBI taxonomy): domain Eukaryota; kingdom Metazoa; phylum Arthropoda; class Insecta; order Hymenoptera; family Formicidae; genus Leptothorax; species Leptothorax acervorum. The sequence continues at coordinate 2,959,651 of JASTWQ010001260.1, read as the reverse complement.
CTGTCACTTTTTGATCAGTATTATTGTCATGTGCGGCTATTACCAAATATTCTATAATATTTAAAAAATACATTACACGCTTTACGAATTGCAATCAAATAAGATACCTAATGTCCATTTCTACCAACGTAGATTAACTTTAATCTCGGTTTAACTTACTTTTTTTAGTTCTGAAAATGAGAAAAAGATAAAAAGTAAGTTAAACCGAGATTAAAGTTAATCTGCATTGATATATAGAATGGATAAACCTTTCGAAATTACATTTTCCGGGAAGATTAATGCGCCTTCGATCGATATTACATGACGTTTCTGAGCCCAAATTTGTGAAAGCCTTATTCTAAACGAAAACAAGTTAAGTTGTGCGAGGTCAGCTCGGCCGTGAGGATAGCTCGCAATGGTAGCCAAGAGAGTATTTAATCTCCGTGTAAATAAGAGCGACCGTGATACAGTGACCTGTCAACTTTCCGCGTTCTCCTATTACGGCAATTAATCCGTAACTACGTGACTGTTTATTACTGTAGGACATTATCGACAAGGCACTTGCTGCGTGAACCTTTTTCTCTTTTTTTTCTTTATTGAGAAAATATTTATCTATAGTGTAAATGCGCGAGCGAATGGATTCTTGTTTAATTTGAGCTATATTTTTATTTTAGACATAGATAAAAATCGAAAAAAACTGAAAATCGAAGGTACTTTGCTAATTTGTTTCCAAATTATCGAAAAAACTATTTCTCAATATAACGCTTATTAATTAAAATTTTAAATTATGATTTTAATTCAAGATATATCTACTAAAATATACGAAAATCGGAGGAAATTGAAAATCGAAGGTGCTTTGTTAATTTGTTTCTAAATTATTGAAGAAACTGCTTATCAATTCAATTATCACTTTAATTCGACATTAAATACAGTAAATACTAAAACACACGAAAATCGGGGGAAATTGAAAATCGAGTTTCTTTGGTTTCTATATTTATTGAAGAAGCTATTTCCCAAAATAATGCTTATCAATTGATAAGTTTTTTCTAATTCTGGCGATGATTTATTTTGTTATATTTTAGATAAAAAAATATTGATCAAATCATAATGTTTGTTACGATGTTTAAAATGCGGCGCGTATTTAATCGTGAAATTTTGCCTCAATTAATACTCGCGTAGTTAATTTTATTGGGACAGTTTCGTGATTTCATCGGGAACAGCTGCGTCGACTGATTCAATGACCGAATTATCGCGAAATAAAAGTGAGTTATGTACGTATACAATAAAATTTGTGACATCGCGTCACCGATTCGGGGAGCTCCAATCGACTATACTCTCCGGATTGATCTATCGATTCTCTGATTTACTCCTATCACCGTGGTAATAGATAGCATACCTCGTTTTACAGTTTATCGGGCGGGATTTGTCATCGCAATGCTGGCTCTCCTTACAGAGCATACATACATATATGCGTCATATGCGAACGCGATTACAATAACTCAACAGGGCATTACCTCGACTATCGACGTCGTTATCGACGTTAATATACATACGATTATGCCTTTTCCGTATATGTCTCATGTTGTTTTACTGTTCTATTTATTACGACGTTTATGCTTTAAGTGCCGGGGCTCGTCGGTCGAGATTAAATCGTCTTTCGCGATAAGGGCAAATTCTCGAAGGCCACGAATATTAACCGTGCCGCGATGCGCGAATCTCGACTTTAATGAAGTCGCGGCTATTATTAATCGATCGCATAAGTGAATCTTCTATCGCCTTGACTTCGTCGCTGACACGTTGTCCTCGAGGTTCATATTTATAGACGGTGCTGTAAAGAGCTGCTGTTACGCGGTTTTGCATGGTCTGCAAGGTGTGCGCCTCCGATAAGATGATAAGATAATTTACGTGTAAATATCGGAGGGACGGTGCCGCCTTTGCGCTTGATTACGTTTAAAAGGCGCGAAGCTGTTAGAAACGTGTTAATTAGATGTGTCATCGAGTAACACAATCGTTTGCGAGTACGAGGAAAACTGTGCGTCACTTGGTATTCACTTCTCATTCCGATCGATGATTCTCGTATCACGAAGATATTAATTATAGTCTTCCTTCTCGTTATTTTTTCAACGTTGATGGATTTGAATATATGATTAGAATAATTAATTTTGTTAGAACTTGTGCTATTTGGATATATTGATCCTACCTTATGTAACTGCTAATCCCGAGTGAAAATATAGAATTATTGTTATTATTTCATATATGCGTCGCAAGATGCAGCACTATTAAATCGGCTTATGTAATATTTGCTGAGAATTCGTTTACGTGTTCTCACCGGTTAAACTTTGAGACTCGATAATCTCCAATAATCCAGCAATCGTTAATTACATTTCATAATTCGTTATTCTGGCATATATTCCGTCTGTCTGCGTGTAATATTAACGTACATGTTTGCAATTACTGCAACAATTGCGATAATTTGCAGCGCAAAAATAATTACAAACAATACAAACAATTCGATATATCCGATGGAGAAAAGCCGAATTTCCGTGTACCTATAAATGTTTGTGACATGAGCGTGTAACGCACGTGTGTCAAGAAGCCTTTTTTGCCCGAAAATATCCTATTAAACAAACCGTGGCGGAAGACTCTCAAACGCGATCTTCCGATCTGTATATTTGTAAACTTGTAAATATGCTTACTGTGTCGGTAAGCAGGTTAATCCGCGATTATTTGGATTTTAGATTGTTTTAGATGCCTAGTGTCAAGGAAAATCTCCGGTAATGCACCCTGCATTGCTTTTCTCTCTCTTTCTCTCTTATAATAATTTCTATATTACATTATGATTTTACATGATAATTTGTAATTAATTATGTTTTATATTATTTGCATTTTAATTTCCGTCCCTTTTGATTCCTGTTTATTAAATTATATTTGTATTTACAATCTGCACCTATTTACAGGGAAACATGCGTATAGTCAAACCGATAAACGATACACATTTTACACGTGTTACAGTTATTTATATTTCAAAGAGTTCGCATTATTTCAATTACTTCATCCATTTTAATTACGCTTCTGTATAATTTATATATAATTATACACATAGGCTGAATAATTTTTCGAGAGATATTATTAAGCAAATAAATATTCTGCGCATGCCATGCACACGTAATCGTTTGAATTTATTATTCTAACGACGTTAAAATCGTAATGCTATAATAATAGAATTTATTATCCAAGAAATATCGTTTGTCAGGTTTAGATTACGCCATTTCATTTCGCCGTCATCTATATGTTTTCCATCGCTCGCCGTACTTATTATGCAAACTTTGCGAATTCCTTCGTCTCATTATTCCCGCGCATATGAGACATTCGTCCACGGACAATCACTCCTTACATGTTGTATCGCACCTCGTAGGATCGCCTTACATTAACGTGTCCTATCTCTTGTCTTGTCACACAAGTTAATAGCACCAACAAACGATAACGTACATTTGTACGACATATAATGACTTGTTCTTATTATGCATATCGTTTATCGTAATGGCGTTGTATATGGTTTATCGACGGTCATTAAAAAAAAAATACGGCTCGTGGCAATTGTCACGTAAAAATCTTGAGTAAGCAACGATAATTATGTGTGTCTCAGTTATTAGCATATTACTTGTTACTTATATCTTATGTCTATTTCTATACCAATAATGTAGATTAACTTTAATCTCGGTTTAACTTATACTTTTTATCTTTTTCTAATTTTAAGAAGTAGAAAGAAATAAGAAGTAAGTTAAACCGAGATTAAAGTTAATTTATATTGGTATAGAAATGGACAATAATATTTGATATTTATTGATCGATATCAATGTTATTTGAGATGTTCTGTTGCATCGTTTAGTAATTAACTAAATTAATTTTAATAAATTAACAGATAATTATTTTAGCAGTTAAATTAATTTGTCGAATTTTGATGTTGACCGCGACTTCCGGACGTTTCGCGGCTAAAAGGCGGTTCTGTTCGTCAACGAACGTCACGATCGTCATCTCTGATCCGGGGACATCGAGGTAAAGGTCGCTTTAATTAAGGACGATAAAAACAAATCGCGTTGTTGGTGCTTACGACCCTACCACCGTGTTTTATTATCCCCGTCCGTCGATTATCAGTTTACGTTGACCGCGATTCTATCGATTCTTTCCGCGCACTTAAAAGTTCCCGCGGGTCAATAAATTCGTTAATTATGTACGGGACGGAACGGGTTATGCTGCTTTCTGCTAGGGCGATCGCCAAACGATCGCTGAATAATGCATGCTTAACATACACGTAGATCATGCAACACCGATACATTTAATGGCCGATTGAAACTTAATGAGGAGCCACGCCGGAAGATTGCCCGGTAGCGTATTTTACGAAGCCCCCGGGAGAGCGAAGCAACGTAATTGTTCTCTCCAAGAAATTATCTGCCCAGAACTGTGTGTTTATTCCTGCACTTCTCTCTTATATTTATCTTCGCCTCGATATAGTTCCCATCATGATACAACAGCTGAACTCGCTAACACTGAAAAGATTCAAAATTTTCTTCCCAATAATTAAACCTGCAAAAATTTCGAGGAAACTTCAAGTTTCCAAGACCGCTCGGAACTTCGCAACGAGCTTTATGAGAGTTTGCATTAATATGCATCGCTTAGAGAAACTTTTAATCTAGTTTATATATAGTCACCTAATTTCTAATCCAGTTATCCAATTATCCGCGAACGCTTTTAATGCTGCAAACTCAGTGCGCCGTCCTCTTTCAGTTCTTAAAATACATTTCGAGTTAGCGCGAAATAATGTTATCTCATTATATTACGTATATCTATCTTTCGTACGGCTATATCGTATAACAGTGTTATGCAATATAAAAGAGGATTATGTATACACACACAATACATACCGGCTTATCTGTGGAAACCGCTGTACATCACGCTGCCGTGTGACTATAACTAAATTGATAACGGGGCGAGTGGCACAGTTCTACGTTAACACCGTTGGGAAATGTAAACACGCGAGTTATTCTGTGTAAATCTAATCTAATTACGGCACATCCGGACGATACGCACATCGCGCGCGCGGAACGTAGGTACTGGTAGGTACGTGTCGCAGGTATATCGTTAGCAATTTGAAATTTGCATGCGAACTCGTTACGGGAAATCTCGGATTCCGCCGCGGGGTCCGCAATCAGGTCGCGGAGCGGAAATTATTTTCTGTTTGGCTTCAATCCCCCGCAAAGGCCGCGTGACGAGGGTGCTAATTACGTGCGATCCTAAGCCGCGACGTAACATCGATTTCGAGGGCGGATGCGGATACTGTTAACAACGAGAGGCTTATTTTGCAGAAAACTTTATACGGCGACGAAGCGATCGCACGCGCAGATCGTGCAATTTGCACTTTTCTTATCCTCGTCATGGTATATGATTTTATGTCGCCGAAGCGACGCCGTTCTTCGTCCTTGATTTTCAAAGATATACCAGACCTGCAATTTGCGGTTTTATCCTTTGTATTGTACTCGATTGTACCGTGTCCTTTTTAAGTCGTATAATTACTTTTACGATTTATATTTTTTAGTCATTAGGTGTTGGACGATAAACTTAAAGTTTATTACTATGAGAATAGATATTTTAATCTGTTAAATTAAGCCGATAAATTACAGTGCTATTTTAACATTTTCATTTCACGCTCGTTTATAAATATTCACGGATTATTTACTAACTGAAGGAAAGAGAGAAGTTTAGCTTTTCGGGCTATTTGCAAATTGTTGAATTATTGAGAAATAACATTAATTAAGCTTTAAATAAATATTATCACTGCAAATCCCAAGTGTGTTATTTTATCTGAAGTTCTTCTCACACATTTCTTGCCGTTTTAAATTGCGTCATTTAACACGATTGAATGTATTAACTTTTAATTTAATACGATTAATTAACCGTGTTAAATGGACGTAATTTAACACATAAAGAAACAAGTAAAAAGAGCTTCAGTCAAATGTGTCATTTGTAGACGTTTATACGTGTTAAAATAATACACTTGGATTTGCAGTGATATGCTGTTTCTATATATATTTTGTAAACTTTTAACATTTCGCGCTTGCCAGTTCTTCCAGTATATCTTTTCTGTACACACGCACGCCTAATGACAGCGATCATGCAATAGCGTGCACGTAACTACGCTTTCAGATTTATCGTCATTGATGCATCGCAGTCATCGTTGAATTAGTGTTTACGGGCGCTTTGTCGCGACTACACATCGCGGTGTTTTATCAACCGGCATGCGGCATGCATACGCGATATATTTTATTTTGTCATGATCTCATCGCATATATCAGTCAATCTCCACGATCGAGATGACATATGAGTGAGTTAACAGGATACTCCACTTCCTGTGGCACTTCCTTAAATGTTAATAGTAGATTATTTTATTACTTCGAGTATTTTAAATACATACGAGTTTTCCTTTTAGCAAAAATGTCAAAGTGGCTCTCGAATTAATTAATTCTGCAATATGATAAATTAAAAATGGATCGTATTAAGTGAGTGCCATTAAAAATGGATATAATGGATTAGCCGAGATCTCATTCTTCGTACAATATTACCGTGCACGTCTTGTAAAATGCAATTACTTTAGGATTACGACACAATTTTGTATACGTCTAACGCTGATTGGGGCCAGTTAATCGCTCCTATTTCAACCGTATATCTTTCTAACTGTACATAAATTATAATGTTGACGCGGAAAGAAGATTTTATAAATAATATAGCGAACGCGCGCGCTAATGGATCACTCATCTACTAAATTAAGACTTTTACCGTGTAATTCATGTTGCCGCTTCATGCTTCATAAATATCCAGCTCTTGGCAAAAGCATTACATTTTATCGCAGGTTTTAGCCGGTTCGATAAAGCACTCGCCTGATAAGGTGCCTTTTCGAGCAAACATTTTTTTCTTTCGATATCAAGGTTATCGCTTTTTCTCGAGGATCTCTTGTTGCTACTAATTGTTATTGCCGTCGTAATTAAGCATTCGCAAATAAGGCCAGCAAAACGATTCGGCCGTGAATACACGCGATACCAAGCGACTATTATTATTATGTAAACGAGATGATCCGTGCTTCTTAAGATTAATTATCGCGTAATATTAATTATTACTGTGATTGCAGTTGGCGGAAATTAAAAAAGTTCTTACTCGAGCGTTCGTATAAAGCGTCAAAATCTGACGTTTGTGAGCTCGGATCGAATTGATGTAACTTCGTTTCGAGTCAGGCACATTGCAGCTTCATCGATAATACTTACTACTTAATATTCATGCGGTCGACGTAATAATAAATCATCATTGCGGGGCTGTTGCCGGTGCACGCTTAAAAATGCATATTGAATGCACAGCTATTTATTTACATATTCATCTATCATACAGAGGAAAGTTCTCTACGTAAAATGATACGTTTTGAAGCGTTTTCCTAGCGAAACGTACATAAATTCCGCGATTTCGTGCGCCCATTACGCGAAGTATCATTTATAGCGATGCGCATTGTTTATTCAAACGGAAACTGCAATCTAACGGTGCCGCGTTCGTCTGTGTGTCCGCTCTTGCTCTCTTAAACTAATGACCGACCGGGAAAAATATGCCGTTAAGTATTCTCCTGCTTAACATCTATAAAATGTAATTACCTGCGAAATTAGGTCTTTCTGCCCATTGCCCGCGACTGCGACTTACATATACGTATACCGTTTTCACGTACTGACATTAACTTGTGCTATATCTCGGCGCATTCTATGGTCGAAATCGAGATATCTATAATATATTTCTACGACGCGTTTTCACCTATATTTAAAATATTACCGAAACATTTAATCATAGAGATCATCAAAAAATAGAAAAGTCTTAGATATTGCATCTTTCAAAAATTTTCTTATTATCGTCGATGAAAAGCTCTCGAAGTTTTTACGTGTCGTTTCGCTTAGACAAGATAGAAGGAAAAACAGTACGTACTTTCGAAAAATTGCTTTATCGCTTTTCTTTCATCTTGTCTTCCGTTTTACACACGTTTTCACAAAAGGATGTATGTTCAGGCACTTTATCTTTTGCGGCTTTTCATTCTATATCATTCTAGCATTAAGAATCACTTGGAATCTTCCAACAAGGCAAGAGAAAAATAATATTCTCCAAAATTTTTAGAATATTTTTGATATAACGCACAATGTGTGCCCCTCTCGAGGTCCCTCTTAACTTTCATTAACTTCAAAAATAAATCTCATTTAAAACTCCTTTCTCTTCTCTTTTCATCTCTTTGATTAAAATTATATCCCGTACTTTTACGCATTTTAATTCAAGCGTAGAGAAAAATAGTTCCTTAACATTTTTCAAAAATTGCGCTAGAAATTTTCTCTCTCACACTTTGTCTTTGGTTCACAAATCTACATGGAAAATTTGCTCAGCCATCTGTTTCTTCCTTCTTCTTCCATTTCCTCGATTAAAAATCAATCTCGGCCCTTTGCGCCGCACCGTGCGGAACGACGACGTTCTTTCACAGATGCTTTCGCGAGACTTGACTCCGGCTATCGTCCACAGCCGACTCAGTCACCTCGTCGATTATGGAATTTCGCCTTGATATCCATGACTCGGCGTTTCATCTAGGAGCCCGGGAAATTTTCACGATTGGAAATCTGCGATCGAAGTAGCTCCGGCTGCCCTTATCCGCTCCTTAAACGTAGCCGTCAGCTTCTAATTTTAGGGCGGCTTCGTACGAAGGTAACCCCTGATCGTCCCTCGGGATATCCTCCCGCTTGTTGATCCTGTTGGCCTCCGACTCGGTGGGCAAGCTGCTTATCGGGGGCGAGATAATACTTCCGGGATCGTCAGACTCGTCCTTCTTGTCGGTCGGCGAGGGCAGTGCCCGAGGGTCGAAGATGAGGCTTTCGTAGGCCGGCGGCGGGCCCGAAGTCACGGGGCATGACGGAAGAGACGTCGGCACTCCCTCTTCTTGATGAATCTGAGATATTGTCGATCTCTCGATGCACTGTTGAAAGAAATGGAATCGTTAAAGAAATAACAGTGAAACACTGGAATAAAATATTAGGAACGAAAAATAAACGTAATTATAAAAATCCAAAATGAATAATGCATCAATAGATCGCCCACATATAATAAGTACGGATGTTTTTATCTTTTGTAGTTATATCTGTGTCTTTTACATCTTAATCATAACGACGCATAGATGTAGCATCGTTAATTCTTCGTACGTAATATTTATTTATTTATTCGTTTAATGTTTTATTATGATTGATAATATTGCGTTTTATTTCTCTCGTTCCTTTTATCCTTGTATTACGTCGCGCGTCTGTATTCGAGACGGTCGAGGTCTCTAGGTCTGAAGGTGCGAAGTATGCACGCTGTCGCATTGCGGCGAGCAATTTCCAGCCGATGTTCTCGCGCTCGTGCCTTTACGTGTAACGCGAGGGCGTGGTTTCCGCGAGATACGCGAATTTTTATTTAATTGCGGGCGTAACCACAAAGGTGAGCGACTGCGAGAGGTTGCGTAAAAGGTCGGCAGGTGGAAATAAGCGACTCGCGGTACGCACGTTGTGTCGAGTAAGTGGTATGATTTAAAAGAGTAGTCTCATATATCGTCACGCAGGATGTCTCAGATCTGGCAAAAAATATTTTTGGAACGGTAAATGCGCAATATTTGAGAGACATTCAGCGAGATTTCATTCTGGAGATCTTTTTATATCGAAAATAAAAGACTTTCTGTGGACCAAATGTCAGACGTGTATAATGTAAATGGTTATATGCCGATAAATTTCCGATGGAGAATTTACATGATTGGATTTAAAATTTATTTTAATTATCAGCAGATATCGTAGACTTTTTTTTAAATGTTGCTGTTATTAAGAAAGGCAATATAAAAATTAAAATTTTATAATATATTTAAGATTTTTATAAATTTTCTCTCAATTTCAATAGTTAATAGTTTAACGATTTCTTACAGATAGAGAAAGGTCAATACTATTTATAAAGAATTATATATATTTTATGATGAATTATGTCTGTCGAGTTTGACACGTTGAAAATAATGTATTCGCGCGATAATTCTCGCGATATCTACGATTAGAATGATTTTTTGATCGAAAATGTTGCTTACGTGCGTGTCCATGGTGAAGACTTCTAGACTGTGAATGTCCGGCTCGGCTCTCCAATATTGCGAGTACTCCTGCGGTCGATGCTTCCGGACGTTTTTGTGACAGCAATAGCATATGAGCACCACCATCATGATCACACCGCTGATCATGGCGCTAAAAGCGAACCAATATAGACGATGTTTAGACGGTGCTTTTTGTGCTGGGATGTGCCCGTACGCTACACGCCCGCCCGGAGGAAAAAAGCGTGTGGCTGCCATAAAGGGCGGGCGACCGGTGTGAAAAAGTGTGCGTGCGATTTTCCATCCGGAGGGAGTAGAAATTTTTAAACGCGGCGAAGTACAAAACAGTCACTTTTAACACCCGCTGAATTTTGACGGGTTAACTTTTTATGCAGGCTATGGCGATTTAATAAAAAAAAACTGCATTTAAAAAATACATAGACGTACCGTGATATTTTGAAAGGTGTTAATTCGAAAGATAACGTCCTTCTTCGTTTCATACGTGTAGAATTTTATTGCGACAGGTAATTTGAAAAACAAGTATCTTGTCGATACATACATTTGATGCATAATGCATCGTTACCAGTGTAATTGCGATAAGCATTTAATTAACATTTATTCGTCATAAATCCTCTTATCTCAAATTTATGACAAAGTGACTTAAGATAAGAAATACTCGCTGATGGTACTTTGAATTCTTCTGCATTTCTATATGATTGCTGTGATATAATGAAAGTGTGTGTGTATATTCTCCGACTCTCTCTAATTCAATTTTACTTTGCGGAACGTTATTATCGAACTTTGTGAATAATGAAATATAAACATGTTGATATTTGTGAGTTTAAATCAGATATTTTCATGAAAACTAGGTATCATAGGATTTTTGTGACGAGGAAAAATTTCCGATTTCAAAGAGAGCAACGTTATCTTTCTTCAGAGCTTATCAAGTTTTCCAAGTTTTGACTCACAGATTGAATCTCTCATGCTGGTCCCGCGGGGAATAGCCATTGAATTTTCAACCACCGGCTATCTAAGCAATTGAGTACCTACTTTCGTGATGGTGCCTTGTACATGAAACGGTCTAGGTATTTGACGTACGGATACAATCTGTTGGAGGATTAAGGGACCAGGGCGGGTCCGGGTGGTGCGAGGAACAATGACGCGTTCTTCTCAAAGAGCTCGGGATTAGGCGTGTTCGCCGTGAGATATCTTCCGCCTATATTTTGTGAGCGGTGTGCTGTCGGAGCGCATCTGTCCGCGGCCGGCGCGGTTGTTACTCACCCACCAAGAAGGATGTTAACATTGCCGTGCAGATCCGCGTCGAAGCGGCCGCTCCTGCTGGTCGACGAGGAGCCGTTATACTCCGGCGGGGCGTTACTCGCATCCCCGTAAGCGTTGCTGCCGTTATGATAGCCGTGGGCCCTCTGCACCGCGGCCATCACCGCTATCTTTTGCATTATTTTATTCTCCCCGTCCCGCCCGTCGATGCCGATCCTATAATCGTGTCTCCTCCCGATTTACGCAAATAGCATTGGATCGCGGCTAATTAGCGCCGTTAAGATTAGGTTTTTTTTTTCTCTTTTCCCTCTTCAGAGCTGTAGCTATCTCTCGAATCGTCCCCGTTAGGCTTGTCAGAGTGATCGAGATCGACGATAATAACGCGTTGCACGTGTTACTATCGATCGTTATCGCCCGCGACGATCGAGAGAATCTTGATCATCCGTGCTGCTCCTTGATCGCCTCGAAAAGGAATCTATCGTTTCCGGATACGCCTTTCGGAAAAGCCCATCGGATACAAGCCTCTCTCCTCTCCCCCCCGAGCACGATCGACTTCGCATTACGACCGGTTAGATCGCTCGGGGGGATCCTCGTAGCCAAATCGGACCTCAGACCTGAAAAAATCGCCGTCATTTTTACGAAACATGTAGGATGTTTATCTTCAATTTTCGTATCGTTTCGCATATCGCAATTTTTTTAATTGTGACCACATATAAGGTTCTCTTAATCTTTTAATTGTTGCGAAAAAGAATCTCTAAAGGAGTATTGTTATTCTATAATTGCCTTATGATGTAATTTAAATATTAATAATTTAATTGTTACTTTATTATGAATACTGCTAACAAGTATATTGGGGTTGGATCTTAATATTTACATATATCAATGAATAAATGAAATTGGACAATGGATCTTCTAACCCACTTTCTTAAAAACTCAAGAAAATCAATTTTGTACTTGGGGACATAAATTTTAGATTAATCCTCTCTGCGCTTTGAAAAAAGTGCTATTGTTTTTGCACTGTTGCATCACGGAGATATGTTCGCAGAAAGATTTTGTAAGAAAAAAAAAATGTATTTTATGGCAGTGCACAACTTCTTTCTCAATCTTAAAGATTGGATCATTTTTTAAGAGCTTGCCTTACATTCTCGTTTGTTCTTTTTAAGTGAATATACAATTTATGTATATATGTATACATATATAGATAAAGTCTTGTATTTTTCATTGTATCGGTATTACAGTTAGACATGATAGGCATTTAAACTGCAGACATTTAATTAGCAGAAAAGAAGTAATAAATTCAAGTTCGACTCGGTGCGACGCCGATACACTGAGAGAAATGTTTTGTTGAAATTAAAAAATTTTGTTAAGATAACAAAAAAAGTTTGTTATCTTAATAAAATTTTATAATTTCAACAAAACATTTCTCTCTCAGTGTAGATATCGCGGCCGTGTTGTTGGCCCGTATTGTTGTCTCGGTCTAGCGGTGCGCTTCGACCGTTAAACGGAGACACTTTCGCATTGCGCTTCCGTTACAGCTGATAAAATCCCGGATCGTGTCGCGTCGCCGGCGCGGCAGTGTGATTCAGCGCGAGACGCCTTTTTACGGAGTCGAGTCGAGTCGTGCTCACGTCGCGACGCGGTTTGCGCGGAATTCTTATACGCTCCAAATTGAATTTCTCATTGTACAATACTCACGTAGAGCCGGAGCTCCCGCCCGGCCGACCGCTCGGCTTCACGGACACCCGTCGGCGGGTTTGCTCGCGCTTTAGACGCGCGTGTCATTGTTGCTCCAAGCAGGTCGGATCTCGGCCCGGTAGCCGTCAGGATAACTGTCGTTTCGTGCCGCTGCCTGATGGCGCGATCTGCAAACGAATAATATTTAATTGTGGATTTTTCTCGGGATTTTTTTTTACTAATCGTTCCGCGTCGCATTTCTCGCGGAAGAATTTATAATATATCTTTTGATACATATAGGTATTCCTAGGACGCTGTGTGTGTATATTTTCTCAAATCATATTGAAATAATCTATCTCTGTTACTTTATGACATTTATGACTTGAGAAAATAATTTATTACAGTCTGTTTAGTTTCGTTGAGTAGGCACGTAAAGCCTAATATGAGCCGCTTCGTATTTCCAGTTGCTAATTGAGTTATCAACTTTGACGCGATCTATCATTTTCTCAGCGAGAACATTAAGTGTTTACTTATAGGAATTTCGAACTCGTGTAAACCCTACAGAGAGCAAGAACGCGCTGGCACACGCGAGACCATTCCCGTCTGATAGAAATATATTCCGGAATTGATAAAATAAATAAATAATATACCGATGCGACTTCGGTGGCTGTTTATATTTGCCGATTTCGTACAGCGATGATTGAAAATGTAAATATTGCCGGAATATTCCAAGGAGAATATTCCCCGGAAACCTTCCACTCCCGAGGCGGCGCGGCGCGGCGGTCGATACTAATTTTGAGCCGCCCGGTGCGATAGTTAATTTCAAGGATAATCTACTTGATGTTAATTTATTAGACCGCGGGCGGCTAGGAGTCGATATTCTATGTGGGCATGCGCACGCAAACTTTCTTCTCTTCGACGAGAAGAAAATTTCAAACCTCTTATCCAAGATGTTCACCGACGAAAGAATTCTTTAAACGAGTACGCGTTTCGAATTGTTATTCTATAATTGTCCTGCAATACAATTTCAATATTTGTATTTTAAACGAAATGAGAGTTTTTTCTTCGCCAGTAATAATTAACAGAAAGGCAATTAATTTCGACCAGACTGGCAATCGACAACGATTGGCTGACGGATGTTATCTATAATTATTAATTTTAGAATTTATTGCGAAAAATATTTGTATTTTAATTATTACATTGTCATGGACGTAATACTGGTGAGAAGTTCTCGTATACCGTTCGCTTCGAGGCTTGTGCCCGAATATCGATTCGCCAACATTGTAACACGTGAACTTTAACTTTTTTTTTAAACTTGCCAATTCCTTGTGTCTACCGCTGTACAGCGTGAAACCGCCGTAAGGTCGGTATAAACGCGTCGATCCAGGTTTTTTCCCTCTCTGGACACAACGCGCGAACTTTACGTATTTTTGTTTTTTACGCGTTTGAGAGGGGCGAAATTGCATGTGAGGGTGGCTGGAAAATTTTGCAACCGTTTTCCCTCGTTCCTCATCGCGTTACTCCGATACATTCTTCTTTCTCTTTTTTCCCCCTTTCTTCTTCGTTCCTAGCGGTATTCGCGTTTTTACCTGGCGCGTTAATGAAGCTGCAACCGGACGTGGTAATGCACGAAGTAAACTTGCGTAAAAAGATTTACCGCCTCGCGAGTATCTCTTAATAAAGTTCAATTGCGATTTCGTTCGCTTAGCTAACTTTTACTAAGGATATTACATAAGGATCATAAGTCGCTTATCCTTTTATTAAAATAGTTTGCGTTGAGATAAACTAATATTATACCTTGTGCTATTTTTTTGTTTAAGCCAGTCTGGAACTAATATAGTAAATGTTCAAAATATTTCGTATCACAAATAAACGTATAATAGCATGTAATAACGAATAAAACGAAGGAAACGAATTGCACCCTGTATCGTTCTTGTTAGATTAATTTCGAATATGCAGTTAATATCATAATTATTCGGTAACTTGATATTAAACGAATTATAACATATTAGATGTTATAACATTAGATGATTAATATTTAATGTAATTTTGCGTCAATTTCACTGCATCAAAAAACACATTTAAAAAATTACATTTAAAACATTTAATTTTATACGCGATAGATATCAATTTAATTACTGAAATTTTATCATTTTTGCCTCATATTAGGTAGCTTCTATTTTTTGTTTAATCAGGTAATATCAAGTTATTACGTTATTAATTGCGTAATTGAATTTAATTTATCAGGGAGAAAGGAGATAAAGCCCAATTCGCTTCGACGTAGTTCGTTTTAGTCGATAATGAGTACAGCCCATACTGTTGCACGATGACATCGTGCGTCCCTATATGACGCGACGGATTAATCGATAACGGTTATTAAACTTATGCCTTCGGCCGTTGCAGGGCATAGATGAAAGACGATATAGCATGTAGAATCATTGGTAACTTGCGTTGAATTTTAAGTAATTTTTGACTGTGTCGAAATTGACACTGATGAAAATGTAATATGAAGCAGCATGAATATACATATTCAAGAAACGAGATTGCTGTTCGAGAACTTTGTCTTTCGAGACTCTACAATGGGAATGTATGTCGCCTGTTGCAGATTCGCGCAAATGAAGGACGTTAGATGAGGAAGTTTGCGAGACTGCCTGAATTGCAGGTAAGTCTATAACGCAAAGTCGTATGAATAATCTCTCGAGCATAGTGCGTATTATTTAATTGCATGCCTCGTGAGATTTTATCTGTGTGTACGTTGATTCGTAACATGAAAATTTAATAAACGCAAAGTATATGTATTTTATTCACATTTTTATTTTTGTTTTAATTAATAATAGTTTGTAAATAAATGAATAATATTGATATTATATGACAGTACCTATTGCAGTACATTTTTAAATTATTTTGATAATTTTATTTGCAATTTGTAATTTAATTTTCAAAAAGCGTTTGATAATATATAAAACTGTAATTTTTTATTGTGTATTATTTTATAAAATCTCTGTATTATAAAATTATGATGACTATTTGTCGTTACATTAATATTTTGATGCGCGTTCAATATTCATCGGGTAGAAATTTTCCACGCTGTTTTTGCCCGAGGCGAAACTAATTGATGTCTCATTAAAAGAGTATTCAATTACGTTTAATACTATAGCTCAACATTGTCTGCTACGTATCGACCTAATCAACTGTTATGGCAACCTATCTTCTGCCTCATTCGGATCTAGAGTTGCCGACTATCCAGCTGCCCATTTAATCTAATCAACCACCCATCTACCTGCCCATGATTATCTCAGGAGGTCACGGCGTCACGCGATATACCTATCACCCGATGTTAACTTTATTTAAGTTTACCCATCGTATAGCATCTCAAAATAGCGTTATCACGTTCGGACTTTTCCAAATGATCGTTGTCTATAGATCACTTATCTGAAATATCGGCGAATAAGAATTTATTTCAAATCAGTTGCCTTGTTTTCGAAGAGAACAACTTCGATACTTATTTAATTTGACAACCGTTCGATGTTCAATTGCGCAATTATTATTGCTGTGTCATTGCTGAATTGATATAATCAATGTTTTTATCTGTGCGGCGATTAAGCTGTTGAACAGAGATAGTTGTGGAAGCTATTTATAACCAGTACGAGAGGTTCTCCAACTTTCTTCGCTTTCTAATTCATGAAGTGTCAACGTTGCATTTACGAACGTTTCAATCGGGCTTGCTTGCTAATCGACGACCTTGGCTCACATCAACTACGTTGATCTGGGCAACATAGGAGCGTGATAGTCTCACGGCGCGGCGTAGTTATGCTTTGTCGTTGTGACATGCATCTGCCGATTAAATCTTTCAAAGGGATTATAATTACTCAAGGTCGTCGAAATTTCTTGGTATTGATCACAGATGTTTTGACGATCTGCATATCTAATCTGTGATAATGTCACAAATGCGAGAACTTTTAAGCTTTCAATTTCTTTTTCATCTTTCGTTCAGTTATAGTATTATCCGAGTTATCCTCTCTCAAAAATTATTTTGTAATATAAGTAACTTTGTATTATAGAAAATAAATATAAGGAAGAGGATTATTATTTATAGAGTAATAATTTATAAGAGCAATATATAATTATTGCTCAAAAATCTCGTTACCATACATATATTGAGCACCGTATTATATTACCTATATCCCATTAATCGTACGGTAAATATGATATTAGACGGTGTTGCTTTCCGAGATATGTCGAGGCATCTGCCGAGTATTCGTATTAATCGTGGAGCATTTGTAACGCATCCGTGCTTCTGATCCACTTCTTCCCAGGTCGAGCCGCTTGCCCAGTGCGTTCTTGTTGCATTCGCAGACGGTCTCTCGACAATCTCTAGAATCTGTCATTAATATTATTCGAATCTTACGGCTCGTATCAGCTTCGACTTCCCAACGCTGATCAGGAAGACGTTCCATAAATTTTTTACTAATTGGATTAGCGAGACGTCGATCGTTGTTTGCATCCAGAATTTAAAATCTCACGATAAACGGAGAGCGATGTTCTCAATTATTCGCGATTTTTCCGTCAATTATTCAGCCTTTCGTCTTTTCGGAGAGATAACATCAACGACGCCAACCGTTATACACTGAAAAAAATTTATTATTTGCAAGAAAATTGATTTCTATATGAATTTAGTTTCCTTAATTCAAAAAAATATTAGGTAGATTTGAGAAAATATTTTAAATTCAGAAAAATGTTTTCTCAAATCCACCTAATACTCTTCTTTGAATTAAGGAAACTAAATTTATAGAATAAGTAACACATTAAATTTATAGAAATCAATTTTCTTACAAATAATAAATTTTTTTTTAGTGTAATCTCCTCTTCCAAATGAAGCCCGTTATATCTCACGGGCCGCTTCGCTTCTTGGCGACGCGACGACCCGGCGACATTTAGCGTTAGCCGGACTAAAGGCCGCAACTGCACAAGTCTCTACTTTCGCAACTTTTCCGAAGGCCGACTTCGGAACTCTTCGAATTATTCACCGGAATGCGCCTGTACGACAAACGCGGATTCGTGTTGCGGGCGAGAGCTGCCTCCCCATCTGTCTCCTGATCCCGCCGAATTATTCCGCGATGATATCCTCGCGTTATCGCGACTCGCGCGCGTGTCGATTACTTGTTTTGCCTCGCGAGCATGTCGGGCGACAGCGACATCGCGACGTGACAGTTGTCGCCGACGCCCTGCCACATACTTTTACAACACCGCCGCACTACACCTGGTGGGATCGATGTCGGTGGCTAAAACATCTAGAACATCTAGCCGGGTATTACGGGTATTATGTTATACGTAATACCAGCGTTCAGGCGTCGCCACCTAAACTTGCCTTTACATTATAGTCGTGTTATAGGACGTGATAATCCGGCAAAGGGGGAAGGGGTGGCCGCATTTGTTAATTAAAATTAATTAGTGTCTCCGGCATGACGGACATCGCTTGGCATTGATATCAGCGTTCAATCTTTAATTACTTTAATCAAATTTAATTCCCTTTAAAGTTAAGCAAAGGCTTAACTTTTAGCTTAATCGATAAGTTCGTTTTGTTTTATTTTAATTTTCCTAATTTATTCAAATTAATTACAAATTAAATAAATTACAGTGAAACACGCGAGCTATATAATTAATAGCGTACTAATTAACGTTACGTCGGGGAACGGTTCAACGATGTAAACGGCATAATGTAAAGAGTTTCGCTCAAAAGACTAGATTTGCAGATAAGATTAACTGTAGAATCGCGCTTGCCTTGAAATACAGTTTAATACATTTCTTAAAAGTTCACGAAAAGTTTCGCGTGAAGGAAGCGCTCGGTGCACCAGGGCTATTGGTCTTGCGAAGAAGTTCGAGCCCCTCGGAATTGTCTTTCCGACTTAAGGACCTCCGTTAATTCGTCTCGATTTTATGGCAATTAGATCTCGTTGAGTGTGAAACGCCTTGAAAGCTTCTTTTCAACGTTCGGAGCACTTTTCACATATGTCTATTTATATCGTAGGACATATGAAGAGTCCCTCCCGATCTAGATTTAGATTCCAGAGATTCTTGCTTATTCGAAAAGTATCTTTCGGTAGACTCCGAAGTCCGTCGCGTCGGTCCTTAAAGTTTTCATTGCCCTCGGGACAATGAAAGGGCGAGAGATGTGAACAAACGAGGACCGTGGATAACTGCGGGGAACCGCGTGTTCGCGCTACCTGCAGCTCGCTAATTGGTACCGTCATATTGCCGGTGCTCCAATTAGCTTCCGTCATCGTTGTTGGTACGTAACGAAAATTATGCACGCCTAGTTAACTCGCATAAATTTTGACCCCGTATCACCGGCGCAAGTTTAACTGGCCGAAATCAGTGGCGAAATTATAATTTCGATACGTTTGCCGGAATGCGGTGGAATTGCGCTTGCCTTGAATACGCGACTAAATACCAGACTTGTTAGCGGTATCTCTCTATCCTCGGCATGAAAAATTTAGAGATCTCACGAGTCTCTCGATTTCCGCGCGCGAGCATGAAATCCATCGCGCTATTATTATATTTTACGCTATTCCCAATGTACAATAATATTCGAGGCGTATAGAGATCGTCCGGTTATAATTGATCCGTCTCTTTTAATTAACGCTTTTAATTAAAGCGATTAGTCGCGAGAGATGGATCAGATTACCTTGAATTAATTTAGAACGAGTACTTTCTGAGTTGTGAGTCTTTGTTACGGTACATTCGTACTTGTGCATTATCGAAGCGCCTCGTATCTTTTTCGTTGGCACTCAATATATATGTCTCATAGATTAAAATAGATTTATTAAGTAAATAGAAGTTTCCAATTTCGAAGATTATAGATTATTACGCATTGCTATACCGTCACTATAACGGTACGTTATCAAAATGTCTTCTTCCCGGGCACTTGTTGGCTCACCGAACAAAAACATCAATTCATGAATTCAACAAAATTAAATTTTCAAGTTTCAAAATCCGTCAAATAAACAAAAAAAAAAGAGTCACAGTACCACAGCCGCACGGCTCTGACATGTTTCCTTGTGTTCCACAACTGACATGTCGATTTTACATTATTATTTTTTAACACGCACTGACGCTCAAATTATTTTCTAGATGGCTTTATAGTTTGGACATTATGCCAGGATAAATAATAATTTGTTAGCCTTATTTACTTGATAAGGACCGAAAGGGCGGTCGAATTCAACGTCGTGAGAATTCAATAAAACTTTGCCAGTCGGCTTTAAACATACAGAGTTTAACTTTTAAACAAAAAATTTTATATATTGCAGGAGCATGTTACTGGAATGCTCTTTCACTTCAAATTCAATGTTTTACTGAGACCGTTCTAAATTGGTCCATAAAATAAGTGCAAAATTAAATCGAGTTCCAAGATACCTAATAAACGGAATTGTTGTCGCGGTGCACCATAAAAGTGGTACGCTATTATAAATGTTTTCTCGCTGTACGTCACACCGATTAAAAGTCCATCTCTCGCAATTAGTTGGAACGAAGCCGGGACTCTCAAATCTCATAAATCCCGAATTTTTGCACAAACGAGATCGCGCTCTGAAACGTACCTATACTCGTTGGCAACCTGACGTTCTGCGTGATTGCGCGTGTATCGACTAAAGGACGCGTCGAAGGCACGTGACATACGCTGTACGCCGTATATGGCCTACGTGCTCTATATATAGAGCCGTGGGTGCCTTCACCGACGTGCGCGCCTGGGTGGGTTTCGCGTTCGCCCCCTCGGCCACGCAAAACCACGTCGGCCTTTTTTCCCCATTTCTCTCGTATCGAGCGCTCTCGACTCGCGACCCGGCAGTCCCGGCACCCGGCCGAAGTCGATCGTCACGGGATACGGGATAATGCATTCTCCGGGAACAAACGCTCGCCGAGACCCCCGACGAGAGAGCTCGGGAAAGGGCTCTGAATAACGTCGCCGACTATAGCGGGGGTCGCAATTGTGGGCCCGAGATAAATATCGATCCGTGATTGCAAAGTGCAACGCGAAGGTCAAGCGGCAAGTTGAAATGCAACAAACGGCTATACCGTCGGATTATTATACGCCGCAGCGAATGCGATTCCGCGGTTTCGAAAAAACGCCAGCATGCAGCGCGAAAGCTGCTTTTGTAATCAAGTAAAACTGAAGGGAGAAACAAGACTCGTCTTTTCCGCTTTTCCAAGATTTAATCAAAGATAAAATCTTTCTCTTGTATATTTGAATAAATCGTCTTAATAATTTTTATCTATTTCTTTTTTTTGTGAAAAAATGGCGATTTCTTCTTCTTATAGTTCCATCCTTGTAGAAAGATGAAAATGGACACACAAGGAAAATTGGAGTTATTATAAAGAGTTTAATGGTGTTTAATGAGAGTTTAATATTCTTTCTCTCACTTGGAATATTATTATTCCCATGGAAGGAACGCTGCGTTTTATTTCAGATTATTGAACAATACATAAATAGAGCTAAAAATATTATTCCTCCTGAAGCAATTTAGTATTGTTCCTACGAACTCATTAAACTGATGAGATCGGCGCTTAACTGATTTCAGAATGTTGCCGATATATTATGCAATTATTACCTCATTTTTTCATAATTTAACTGTGAGAAATCATATTTGTGGATGCCACTTTAGACTCATTTCCGACTATTAATTTGAGTAGTTTTAAGTTAATCATATTTTTTTCTATGTTTTATTTATTTATGCTTAAGCGGAGTCTACAATGAGAATTTAAGGCGTAAAATTTAAGCTTTAGCCTTAAGCCGTAAGAAATTGATAAATCACAGTCGAATGTGAGAAGAATATTTGACTGTGATTCGTCAATTTCTTGCGGCTTAAATGCTTAAAGCTTAAATTTTACGCCTTAAGTTCTCATATGTAGACACCGCTTTTTATTCGCTTGAACTGTTCCGTGAAAATATTTCGCAGTGCGTCAGCAATATTTACCGTTAATTTGTCCGTCGAATAGCATTAGTCGCGATAACGACGACATAGCGAATGATACTGTATCTTCCGATTGCTCTAGATTAGATTAATTCAGCCCGCTGCTCATTGCTAACGATCTTTCGCAGTGATTAAAGTCGCCCGACACATGTTACCGCAGGGCGGAATAACGTCGGCCAGTTGTGTTTTTGCCATCCGCTGTCACGACATCGAACGTCACCCGGTTTGTAGGTAACGGCCGGGCCGGGCGAAATTTTACAGCGCGAAAATTAGCATCGTCGTGACCGGGAATGTAACGACGTTTATTAAAATGCCGGCGTGAGAGGATCCTTGAAGGCCCGATGACTCGCCGCGAAACGTGCGGTAGCATATTCATTTTTGTAATCGCAACTAACTGCCGCGATTGTTGTCGACCGCCGCTGTGTGTGTGTGTCGCGCATTCGCGAGGAAAATAATTTAAGATCCTCGCGGTGGAAGCGGGGGGCACACGGGACGTCGCGGTCGTGTGCGTGCGAGCGATCCGGGTTGACCGTCGCGTCGCCGTGCGACGTCATGTTCGTGATAGCGGCTGGATAATAATTGTTTGCCGTCAGTATGGCGAGAAGGAGAGTGAGGTGCGCATATTTCACGAATATTCCGATCGTCCTTAATCCGTTCGCGATTGTAACGCGAGAGCGGCCGCTCGCGCGAACTTTCGTTAATGAGACGATCGAACGCTTAATTGTTGGCCGGACTATGTCGATCGACGGCGATTGCTGCACTGGCGGCGATCTCGTTAGCTCGCGTATTAGGATTAAGGTGGGACGTGGTGTCCGGGAAATTGTTTACGTTCGATTGGAGCGTAATTAAATGAAACGAGTGGTGATCTACGGTAGTGCTGTCCTGTCCCCGAATATTAATAGCGGTGCTTCAAGCGTGCAAAATGTGACCTTTGTGGCTTTCACGTAGAGTGTTCAGGGTGAAACGCGCCCACTTGACATTATCTAATGTTCTTCAGTTTCGTTATCTAATCGCGTATCGCTTAATTCGATGCTTGTTTTAAAGCTATATATCTCCCCGCTCACACGGAGTGCCTCTATTCTAATCAGGCGCACTAATATTTCGTGTACTTTTCGTTCTCAGCTCAACGCGCGTATTTTTCAACGTACGCCGAAAGAAAAATCACTATAGAACAAATGAAATTATCGGTGTTTTGATCTGATAATCGAATCGGAAGCGAAACTGTCACAAAGCGCAACAACAATTTAACAATAACATATATTATATATCGTGCTTTATTAATTTATTTATTCGCCAACGAAGCCGACGAACGATGTTTGTTGTTAATTAAAAAAATGCGGTGCGAGATCGTTTCTCAAGTCATTTTCAGATAATCATCGGTCCAAATTGTAACTCGAGATTGAAACTAATTTATTTATTTTTTTTTTTTCGAGCAACCTATTTCGAGCAAATCCGCCGCGCAAACGTCAGCGGCACCGCACCCTTCAATTTCATTTGATACCTTGTTGACACCGTGACAGGTGTCAATTTGCCAAGTGGGAGACCGACCTTTTCTCAGTGTACAACAACGGGGGGTCTGGCTGCAGGCCCGGTCGATCGCGCGCTCGCTCGCCGAACTGCACCTGCGATACCGCGTTTCTCCTGGCGATCGATGACAATCCTGGCCGGTGTCCATCCGCGTTCGTTCGCCCTTCCTTCCGTCCGGAGACCCACCGCGACGGCGACGACGGTGCAGATGACGACGACGACGACGACGACGACGTCGCGCACGCGGGGGTGGCCGCACGTCGACGACGGGGTCCCGGGACGCTCTTCGCGTCGGGCGAATCTCCCCGGTCCGTCCTTAGTACCGTTTCGCCGGAGACTATCGGCGGCGGTGGTCATGGCACGCGCGTTGCTTGGCTACGCCACGCGATTCGCGGCCAGGCACGGCATTTAGGTATAGTTCACGTGTGCTGGAGGCACACACGAGCATAAGCACAACGACGCGACGCCGACGTCGTCGCTCCCACCATCCCCGACTTCGTCGTCCCTGTCGCGTCACGCTCCCTCGACCCACCCTCTCTCGACTCATATAACTCACCCTCACCGCCGCGCCGCCTCTCCCTCTTCATCACCGTTCACGCGGTGTTCGTAGAGAAAGAGAGAGAGAAAGAGAGATATAAGAAGAGGGCTCTACACCTACCTTTGTACCGGCGCGGCGGTAATGTTAAACCACCCGCTCGTCTAATCGCGCGAGGGTGAAATTTCGGCCATCAGCTGGTCGCGCGCAACGTGATTCGGTGTGGCGTGGCGTGGTGTGCTATCGTGTCAGGTCTCGCCAGTCTCTCGTCGCGGCCCGATGTCGTCACATAGGTATCACGATGGGATCGTATTTCATCTGAGCAAAGTGCCGTGCGAGATTCGATCGGATCTCCGCGGAATTGGCTTCTCGATGTGGAAATTCATAGATCCGCGTGTGTGCGTCCGCGGTGCGCATCGCCTAATTTCTTTGCGTCGTCGTCGATCAACCCTGTTTGCGGAGAGCAAAGTCCGTAACACGAGGAGAAATTGAATTGCGGAATTAAAATTGCGTGTTCCTGTTGATGCAGCTCTTCAATCGTTGTAACTACAAGTTTAGCGAAATGTATAGAATTAAATGTCATGTGCAGTCTAGCGAGATGTATAGAAATAAATATCATTTGCATTATTTTATGAACTGCGGTAGTTAGTAATAATTTTTATTTGTTGGATAATATTTTAAACATTCAAATAAAAGACAGAGTTTTTACCGCACTTTTTAAATACAGCGAAGTTAATATTTGCGGTTTTTTTATTTTGCCCTGGAAATCTGCTTAATATTTTAATATCTGGCGCTTTCAGTCTTCATGTCATTCAACGTCAATTATTTATCATATCAAACTATGTGGAGCAATACATGTTAACATTTTTAGAAGAGTGTAGCACGGTATGTGTCAGAACGGTTTATTTCTTTTTTTTTTCGCACGAGCTACCTATTCGACCGTTTTCGCGATCCAGAAGCCTCATTTGATATCGAATAAATTTGCAACTGCCTGCAATCGATTTTTTCGGGTTGTGTACTGTTCTATTTCGCTTAGCCGCCTTGGCTTCGTGCATGAATGTCATTAGAGCTGCCTAAAATGCAAAACATGTCGAGTATGCACGAGGAATGAAAAATAGCGGCGCACGAAAAATGCTCCGGGATCGGTATTGCTTTTTCCCACATTTTAACATGCCACAGCCCGACGTTAGGGTCTTGATTACAGCGGAATAAATTAGCATATGGGATATTATGATTCATTTTCGCGGCGGCGCGGCGCGGGGCGGCGGGATCGAAACCCAAAGTGCCTATTCTCGGCGTTAAGCGCCGAGAGGTGCCAAGTGTTGTTTGTGTAGTAATCAGAACGCACGTTCCGTCTAGACTGCCGGAGAACATTTCGAGAGGCGAACGAGCTAAGCTTAGACCTCGCCTAGGCGTCCAAGGTGTATTTCTGTGCAATTCGACAGGTGGCCCTTAGACTAGTTAGACTCGCCGCGATAAGTAGCGACACTCGATGACGCCGGTCCTCTTTACGACGTGATGAAAGTGAGGTCGGGATAAACGCTCGGTCATCTAAAATACATAGTGCCCCCAATTGGTCTCTTTATTTTTGAAACATTGGGCCGCGCGCCTTTCTATAAAAAGAACGGTAAAAGAAAAAATTCCACTGACTCTCTCATCAATAAAAATCAGTTTCTTATCAGTAAGAAAAATTATTTATTAAATTGCATATGTTTAATATATTATTTCATTATTTGTTGCATTGTTTTATTACGGAGTTATAATGTGAAAGTCTTAAATGCCGTTTGCAAACAACAATTAAATCCCCGTTGATGATCTGCGATTTAATTCGGTCTGTCGCCGGAAATATAGGGTGGTACATTTCGCTTCTACGCGAATTTTTTCTATAAAGAGAAAGATAAAAGACAAATTCCACTGATTCTCTTATCAATAAGAATCAATTTCTTATCAATAATAAAAATCATTTATTAAATTGTGCATATATGTTTAATATATTATTTGTTGCAGTTTTATTACGGAGTTAATGTGAAGGTCTTAAATTTCGTTTGCAAACAACAATTAAATCCCCGTTAATGACCTGCGATTTAATTCGGTCTGTCGCCGGAAATATAGGGTGGCATTTCGCGCCCACGCGAATTTACTTCGCTGTATTTACATTGGCGATAAACCGGACCGCATCTGTCGGATGCATCTCGACAGATCGGATCGCGAGGGATGAAGATTTTCTCGGTTTTCCGACGGAAATGTTATGTAATATCGTATATAGGAGACGCCTGGCAAAGGCCCATAAATCCTCCGTGTGATCATAAAGCGGAAGAGCGCGGGCGCTTTTACGCGCGTGCATTTAAGTACGTTCGAAAACACTTTCTCGCCGCGGTTCTTCCTCCTTCTCTGTCGGTCCGATGAAAAATGAAAGGAACAGAGGTACGACGGGTTTCCCTTGTGCCACAGGAGAATCGCCGGAAGTACCGCGGGAAACGTTTCCTTTCGGTCGTCCGCTATATTTAATCTCGAGATATACATATACAATATAAGTGCCGTGTCTTTATGCAAACATTGCTTTCCACGTAAATCACGCCTTATCTTACGCGTGTCAGCATCTGGGGATCTCGCGGTAGGAACGTGCATGTTCTACATCTTCTTTCTTGTTACGCGTTTAGCAGTGAATATGCGACGTCTTATCTCCGTATCGCAGTTAAAGAAGGAAGTGCCGAAAGATAAAATGTAAAAAAGGCATACCGTCACCGAATGGGAGGTGAATAAGAACGCGTGCCCAGTGACTTACATTTTAAGTCGAACGACTTTTATCCACCGCGTTTATCGAATCGGGCAACATTTTCGAGCGATCGCTATTCAGCGCTGAAAATAAAGGTAACGGAACCCGCATTTTGCATTGCTAATCTCGTTTCGCCGGTTCATTGAAATTCGAAGTGTAAGCGATAAACGATCTCCAGGCGCGAGGGAACGTCGCGGTCGTCCCGATTGACGCACGACGCGTTCGCGACATCGCGACTATCTCGCAAGTGCACATCCGCATGATTTTCCTTTCTTGTTTATTTGCAGACTCGTCAGAATGGTGGGTAGCATGCCCAGCGGATGGATGAGGAGGATCCTCCTCTTCCTCGTCCTGATGACCGGTATCCTGCTGATCGCCATGTACGCCCACGCTCCGCCGCTCGCATCGCTCCAGCCGTTCGCGACGCGACGGTAAGTAATTTTTTATGTGCGTTGCTAATTGTCTTTTAAATACAGATAATTCGGCAATTAAAACTTGCGAATCTCTCTTGACGTTCTATTGAATAAAATAAACTCGAAATCGTAGATGCGTTGCCCAGTATGCTTAGAAAAGCGGGCGATCTCCGTTCTATTTCACTTTTATTTTAAGGTAAATGTATATACCATTGCCTGGACACGTATCTGTGTCTGGACATCTTTATCATTTTGTAAGTATAACGCGAATTAAAAACCAAAGATATAAAAGTATTTTTCTTGTATTTTGAAACTTTAGTTATAGTATCCAAACGTTTGTTCCATAAATTTATATTTTTTTGAAGGTGTCTAGATATAGGTACGTGTCCAGGCATTGCTTGGTACATTTACTTATACTCTTAAGTGTCCCAGTATTGGTACTTTTACCTAATACATTTAATACAATTTTTTATGAGGAGAAAGATATCCCAAGAGTTAGAGAATAATTGTATAAAGGCAAATCCGTGCGAAGCGCAAGATCGCTGTTTTTTTCTCTTTCGATTTCTATATATTTCTGTGTTTTCTGTTAACACACAGCCAGCGCAGGTTCCTTTGCCCGCGTTGTGTATTAATCCAGTGCCTCTTCTGATTTTTTTTCCACACTGCATGTATTTTATTTTTTATTTTGAATTTATTTCGCACTCGCAACGCGATGAATTGTGCATCGAAGAAGACTAGAGGACTTGCAGCGCGGCTTGGTTAATTACCTGGCGGGTAATGAAACCACGATCGGACCCGGGGAACGGCTCTACGAGTATCTGGAAGGGCCTAGGTAACGGATAGCCCCCTGACCGGGGGTGGAATCTTATGCTAGACGAGATGTATCGCGCATTTCTCTCTCACACCTCCCATTCGAACCCCCCCGCATAGTCTGATCCTACTGTTTACGTGTGTCTGGTTCGGGGAAAAAGCATTTTTGCACAGCCCTCTCTAGTTTCACGGGGTTGCAACGTATTGAACGGCACTATACAAAAATTCGCTTCGGATTGTCACGAAAGAGGGAAATGAAAATTTAAAGTTTTACAGGAAATAAAGTGTGCAGTTCCCTCTCGAGTTCTAAATTTT
The DNA here is from genome assembly GCA_035220615.1 of Leptothorax acervorum. NCBI lineage: Eukaryota > Metazoa > Arthropoda > Insecta > Hymenoptera > Formicidae > Leptothorax > Leptothorax acervorum. The sequence continues at coordinate 2,931,219 of JASTWQ010001260.1, read as the reverse complement.
ACAGAGGGACGAAACCGCGCTCGTATTTGAGAGCGGAATTCGATTCTTCAATTTTGCAAGACGGAATCTGTTATAGCGATATCAATGAATTGTTAAGGATTTACACGTACAATTCTATTTATAGTGTCTGTATAAATACCAAAATTTATGCATTCAACATATCACACTGTCCAGATTTATTTTTGATAAGCCGAATTGATCGTGTTAGATAATACCCCGTCCGTTTTATTTTCGTCATTTATTTTTCTTTTGGAATTAGTGCCGCCTGATACCGCAATCGGACATTGCTCTCCCAATTAGGAAGCTATCCAGGCATGACCTGGAACACGTCGCACAGTGGGCTGCATTGTCAAATTTGCGGACATATCTCAATAACTCATTGTCAATGAAACAGTCTAAAAATGGGTACCAAAATGTTTTTTTGGTCACTTTATAAGAATCTAAAGTCAAATTTTTAAAATTTTAAATGGCGGATATGAAATGTTGGTCCCAAGTTATTAAAAATCATCTGATTTATATGAAACTCGGTATTTGAGATGTTTTTGGATTGCTGATTGCGAATCTGATGCATCCCCTCCCGCCCCACAGTAGATCAAAAGATAGGAAAGAGCGGACATGATGTGTGCAACCGTCATAAAATCAAATTTTTTAAATCAATACTGTATATTCATCAAGGAATAATTGTATAAAGTGGATTCTATGATAATCCAACTTGTTTTTATTCCAAATTATTGCAAAGGACTTATATAAACTAGTATGGATTAGTGTAATTATTGCGCGATCCAATTTCGTACATATATTACCTTAATCTAGGTACGCGTGCATTCACACACGCATTCACAAAAGTATACATATATTTTATTTTTTTTTAATTTTAGAGAAAAATGTTTAGAGACAAAAGTTGTATGGTCTGAAGGGGGACAAATTAATTTTCGATTTTTTCGAAAATTGTACGTTTAAAATGGGACACCGTGTATATATATAATATAAAAAATATATATATATATAGATATATATTAAAAAGTTTTGAAACAAATTAAAATGTTACTAAATAAAATAGTGAAACTTTCCGCGTAATTACAAACGACGCGTTCTTATACCACGTTTTTCCTCTATATTTCTTCTTTGTTTCGTGAACGGGCATCTACGGGCAATTGAAACCAACGGATCCATGAAGTAGAATGTCCATTTAAAGATATAAAATTAATAGAATCTTGATATCTCTCAATCATTTTTTTAAACAACAACGTAAAGCACGCTTATGGGATTCAGTGTTTACAATACAGAAGAATGACCGTCACATTCAGCACACCATTATTACATATTCATGATAAGCGTTTTTCTCCATCCAAAAGGAATATTATAATGTGGAGAAAACTTGGGTTCAGAATCTTTACATATGTAAAAGCTATGTACTTCAAAGCTTCATGAAAGAAATGGTAAGAAAGAAATCCGTCTGTGCATTATAAGGTTTAGAGCGGATTTTGGCATGAATATTACAGAGATTTTAAAAAAATCAGTCGTTTTTAATTGCTTACGACTATTTACAAATTAAAATTGTTAATTACAATTGGCTATTAAGGTAAAAAAATTTTTGTCTATGTCCGCAAATTTGACAATTCAGTCCACTGTGCGTCGGCCGTCTCAGTAAACGAATTCCCGAATGTCCTGAATTTCCGCGCGGGCACTCCCCACAGGTTCCTGCCTCAGGTACCTCTCTCGCTCTCCTCTCGCGACGTCGCACCTCATTCCGACGCTCGCCCGTTTAATCCACTCGCCCGAGCACGCCCGTCATGCTAAACGCACGCCTCCGCCCGCTATTGTTACGCACCATTGTCCCCCATACCGCGCGGATTGTACGGTTGCTGCATTCGTCCTGACACTCTTGACCCGCCTCGCGCGAACCCGACTTTCCCGGCCTTCAATTCCTAGAGCGGGCCTCGCCTTTGCCTTCGGAGGCAAAACGCAGGCTCGGTCGCGAGAAGTTAAGAGAACATTGCAAATTTTATTGTTTTATTTTCGAGAGAACCCGGAAGACCTTTCACCCTCGTCCACGTAACAATTCCTAGCGCGAGTGCCGCGAGTGTACAACCAATCCTCCAATTAGCTCACTGCATCGCGAATTGGTGTAAATATCCGTCGCTCCGCTCGCGTTTCCCTCTCGAATTTCGTCGTCGGGGCACCCATTTTTCAGAGTTTCCTGAAAATTGAGGCACTCGTTCATTTTTCCATTCTTTCACTTCGGGCAGACGTTATTCCGTTCCATGATTGGCCAGCTATTTTCTTGGGTGCTTTATTTCTTCGTTCGGCAAACATCGCGCTTCCTTCTTCTTCCTTCGCTTTTATAATTCGAACGATGCCGACGATATCGCTTTTTGCACTTTTATTCCTCTTGCCGTTGTAATGAGCTTTTCATTTGCTAGAGATACACGATATTATCAGTTTGACCGACATAGGGAATAAGTCGCGGAAGGTAGATCTGATCTTTTTTTTTCTACCAAAATAGATGGACTGTCGTGGTTGGCTTTCTTAATTTACGAAACTGTTTGCTTGTATATTATGAGACGAGTTACTCGCGATCTTACAATAAAACAATGTTTATTTTAATTTATTATTGAATATTTAGTTAGTGACTTTTTTAAATATCTTTTTTTATTAAGATAGAAACACTATGTAATGTTTAATATTCACAAGAAAGTGAAATAATCTATAAGAAAGTGATATTTAACTTTTTGTGCCATTTTTTTTCTATAATTAAACATTTATATTAATTATACTTATGACGTTGTTAAGCTGATTTGTTAATTTCTCTTATTTGCTTCTGTTTTACGTTCAAATGCATAAATCGCTATTATTTAAGCAACGATTTAATTATGAAATACGATATGTATATATGTATATAAACATAGATATAAATATGATTATAATACTTTTTTATATTATATATAAATATAATGTTTAGAGAGAGAGAGAGAGATCAGTAACCGCGACATATTAAATTTTTCAACCGCTATTTCGATCCCGCAAGATGGAATTCTGAGATAAAATCGCATGTTGTCTCCTTGAATGTACCTGTCATTTTTAACATTTTCTACATTTCAATTACGAGACAGATGTCTGTTGTAAACTGGATCGCTTAAAGAAGAAATATCGCTTGGCAATTCGTGATACGACGAACAGTTGGATATATGTATACGTATTTGAGAATTTATTGAAGCCAAGGTATTTCTTTTTAAAAGACAGATTTGTCGAATTTCGATCTAAAAGAATCAATATTCCACAGTCGTACCACAGATTGCCAGACTAAAGGATCCTCTACATTATGCTGCGTAAAAGATCGCGATCGAAGTATATGAATTCAATTTTCGCTCGATCGTAGGACATTTCAAAGTCCGTGGTCCTGGGCGTGTGTGGCGAATCGATGCGAGAGGCGAGCAGTAAGGTCCTCGAGAACATCCTTGGCGACCTGCACCGCGCATTGCGGAGGGAACACTCGGCTGTTGTGGCCCAGACCGACGGAGAACGTCGTCCTTGGCGATGACAGTGTCATCCTGCATCTTCAGCAGATCGAGTTCGTCACTGTAAACACGAGCGACCAGGAAACGAAGGATCTGCTGGAGCATGCGAAGGATATCTTCATCGGTGAGTATTAAAAAATAGCAGGAAAAAAAATATCAGAACATTCGTGAATAACATTAACGTTAAAGATACTTTACAACAACTCCTTTAAGATTAATCACTGTAGAAAGCGCACGGCAAAAACTTTTCTTAATTTTCTGCGAGATACTCTCAGTTAATAAAACTTGTCGATCTTTCACATTATATGCGACGTATATAAAAAAAAGCTGCACATACTGCATGCAAGATTAGTTATTTTATATATTAAAGTCACATGTAATATATGAATTAAAATTATAACTTATACATGTACATATATAATAGGAAATTAATGAATTTCTTTTAAACAATTATTCACTTTGCTTCGCGTAATTAAATTGACAAGGAATCGCTGCTTCTTTCTATACGTTCTTTTAATCGCAGGGAACATCAGGAGTCTGGTCAAGGTGCTGAACGCTAAAAGTCGAGCCGGTATCGATTCGTTCATCGTGTATCTGAGCGCTGGCAACGCGCGGGGCACTACCTTGACTCTGGATACCGACGAGTCATACAAGCTGGAACTTGTGCCGAAGGGGAAGATCCTGGAGGCCAGAATCACGGGGAAGAGCTACTTCGGGGTGCGACACGGCCTCGAGACCCTTAGCCAGCTGATCTGGTGGGACGAGGCTACTGGCAAGCAGGGCGCTCTCCGCGTCCTTACGCGAGCCTCCATCGAGGACAAACCCGTGTTCTCGTATCGCGGCCTTCTCGTTGATACCGGTAGGCAATTCTTCCCTGTTGAGGAACTGAAGAGGGTCATCGATGGCATGGCAGCCACGAAGCTCAACACGTTGCACTGGCACCTCACCGATTCCCAGAGTTTCCCATTCGACTCGGCGCAGTTCCCGGAGATGGCGAGATGGGGTGCTTACAGTGGTGATCACATTTACACACCTGACGACGTGAAGGATCTAGCTGATTATGCGAGGATACGCGGTGTCAGGATCGTTGTCGAGATTGATTCTCCCGCTCATGCTGGCGCCGGGTGGCAGTGGGGTAAGTTCTGAAGAAGATCTTAAATGCTAAATGTGGTATAAGTGCATCAATAGATAAATACATATATAAAATATGTGGTTCCAAATTTGGCAATATTAATTCTTGTTAGCATAATTAGATTAACATTTTCACTACATTTTTATGATGATCAGGTGCGGAACATGGATTTGGTGAGTTGGCGTTATGTGTGGATCAGCAGCCGTGGTCGACCTACTGTGGCGAGCCAAACTGCGGTCAACTGAATCCCATAAACGAACACTCATATCGAATACTCGAGGGCCTGTATCGGGAATTATTAGATCTCACCGAGGTGCGCGATTTAGTGCATCTCGGTGGCGATGAGGTGAATCTCGAATGCTGGGCGCAATATGGCAATATATCTCTGGCTATGCAAGCGCAAAATATGACGGACCATCACGCGCTTTGGGCGGAGTTTGAGACGAAGATGTTGCAGCGGTTGATTCGGGCGAATCACGACAAGGTGCCGAAGGCGGTAATCCTGTGGAGCTCGCCGTTGACCAAGAGGCCTTACATCATGATGTACTTCGACCCGAAGATTCATGTGATCCAGTCCTGGGGCGGCAGCAATTGGCCGGAAACGCCGGACCTGCTGGAGGACGGCTTCCGGGTGATCCTGTCACACGTAGACGCGTGGTATCTGGACTGCGGCTTCGGCAGATGGCGAGAGAGCGGCGAGGCTGCGTGCGGCGAATATCGCACCTGGCAGACTGTCTACAATCACCGTCCATGGAAAGACTATCCACCGCAACAACTGCCTTTAGTGCTCGGCGGCGAGGCGGCGATTTGGAGCGAACAGACCGGACAGTCATCCCTAGGACCTCGACTATGGCCCAGGGCATCGGCACTCGCTGAACGATTATGGTAAATATGTAAATATGTAATGTAGAAAAGATATAACGATTTATCCTAGTGGAATTCTCATTTAAAAAAAAATTTTTTTGTTTTTAGGAGCGACCTACCGACGAACAGTTATTCCACGGACGAGAATGTTTATACCAGACTAGCCGTGCATCTAGAAGTCCTGAACAGCAGAGGCATCAAGACGGAGTCTATGTGGCCGCACTGGTGTTCCCAGAACCCCGGTAAATGTCTCTGACCGATTGTTAGAGATCCGTTAATTATTTATCAGCCGTTCCACGAGTATTGTACTTGCGGCAATAATAAACACATAAAAATGGGGCTACACAAGAAGCGGCGACGTCAACCGCAAGTCCTGTCGGTAGTCGAAATTGATCTCATCCGACGCGTAATGACATCGCGTATTCGTGATCCATGGGACCTTTCGACGATGCATATTCTGCCGAAACTGACAATCGTTCCCGTTCGATAAATCACTCGACGGCTTTCCCACTCGCGAGCTCGTCCCACTTCGATGTCAGCATGGGCGCCGACTTCGGGAGCAGAGCACTTTTTGCCCCCCCCCCCTTCCCCAAATAAATTTATTATAGAGGCAACGCCCCTACAATAATTTTGATCTTTTTTGGTTGTTTAACAACCGCAAATAATTTCTGGTTAATATGGTTTTTTGGTTAATTTTTGCCCTCCATTCTGTCAGTTTGTTATATCATGTAAAATTCATTTTTTCTTTTCTTTTGTCTCTTCTCTTACATTACCAATATCACATAGAAGTTTTTGTGAATTTGTTTGTTATTTTCTAGTTCTAAACCTGTCAAATACAGAACGCCTATTAGAGCTTTCAATTCTTCGAGATCAACAACAACTCGACATAAACAATTCTATATTTTTGTTGTTGTTGTTGTGTAATTTGAACATTAGTATATTTGACAATTTTTGACAATATGGTTTTTCTGGTTTAATTTTAATATGATTTTTTTCTGGTTAACCATTTAACAACCGCATAATTTCTGGTTAATATGGTTTTTTGGTTAATTTTCGCCCTCTATTCTGTAAGTGTTTGTTATGTCACCTAAAATTCTTTTTTTCTCCCCTTTTATCTCTTCTCTTACATTAGCAATATCACATGGAAGAAATCGAGAGGAATTAAAAGATCTGCAACACTCATGATGCACAGTTCGGTATCCGAGCGATCCTACGGATGACAATCACAAAAACATTCCATTGATAGAATTTCCGCGATTCCACTTGATTACAATCATTCAATTCGTTAAGTAGACGCTTATAAAACTAATTGTAAGCTTGCATGAAGCTTGATTTCAAACCTCTTCATAAGAGGTTTATTTGTCCTACATTACATGTCCCAGCCACGCGTTTCTCTACATAAAGTTAATGCGTGTTAGTTTAAAGTCACGTCTTACTCGCTATCGTTTGCGTGACCTCGCAGCTTTATCATGTTCGCATATACATTGCATACGCAGAGAGAGTTTCTTGGTAATTAGCTATATCGATGTTGTTTACTGAACGTCACGAAGAATATTTTTGTGAATTTGTTTGTTATTTTTTAGTTCTAAACCTGTCAAATATAGAACGCCTATTAGAGCTTTCAATTCTTCGAGATCAACGCTCGACATAAACAATTCTATATTTTAATAAATAACAATGACGACTGGTAACTGTGCCCTTGCGATGCGAATTCTTTCTCAGTCTACTGTGATTTTTCGCGGCGAACACACGCTCTTATAAGATGGAATTTTTTCTTGTTCCTGTCGTATTGACGGCTTATGTGAGTCCTTTTATTTGCCTAATTTCAATGGTTTGAAAAGTTTTTACTTTATTCTTACGCGATTCTCAAATGATAATAATTTTTTTATATATAGTTGCCACTAAATCATTCTGCGACAGAGAATGGTTTTTAATACATTTTTTGAACTCACACTTCTTCATGGACACACACGAGTCGCGCAATAAAGAATGCAGCTGATTTTGTTTGTAATTTTGACTAATGTTCGACTATGTGACTCTCCGACTTCATTTTGTCTATCTGTCCATATTTATGGGTGAGATCCACTTCGACGCTAATTATGTATTTATGCGAGATTTATCTAAGGGGTTTATCTTTGTTTATCTTTGTTATTGGTTCTGAAGAAGGCCAAGCAAGGCCCGAAACGTCAACATAATTGTATTTGATTTGAATTATTAGATTTAATTTCAACATCCTTCAACTGCTCGATGATTGGCCGTTTTTTATTCATTTAATTCTATATTTTTGTTGTTGCTGTTGTGTAATTTGAACATTAGTATGACAATGTTTGACAATATGGTTTTTCTGGTTTAATTTTAATATGGCTTTTTTCTGGCTAATATGGTTTTTTGATTAATTTTCGCCCTCTGATTGGTTGTATACGAAAACTAAGCCGTCCAGGCGCCTGCCTGTATAAGCCTGCATGGTTAGTCTTGGTTAGTCTGCAGCAGATTCGTTTCCGTTTAGAAAATGCGGATCCTGCTTGCGAATTACATACAACAATCACGACTGATCTGTCGAAGCACGCAGAAAGATCTACGAGCATATTCACACAAGCGCGGTTTTTTTATATATATTGTACTTACTAAACTACTACTTTTCATTTTTTTTTATTTTCCTATACTGCCTGTCAACTATTCGTCTTATCTCTTTTTCTGTTTCGGCATATGTATCCAGTTTTTTGGGCTTCTTTGATCTTCCATGTGTACGTACATGTGTTCTGAGTGTCTTCATGAGAACAAGATGTATATGCACATGTATCGCATGTGCAGTAAAAGGTCACATTGGCGCGGTGTAGTTTCTTTACTTTCTTCAATGTTAGTTAACTGTACATAACGTAATAGAAAATTCGACATAAACAATTCTATATTTTTATAGTGTTTTTGTTGTTGCAAAATTTGCCTATTAGTATATTTGACAATTTTTGACAATATGGTTTTTCTGGTTTAATTTTAACATGGTTTTTTCTGTTTAATAATGGTGATTGGTTGTTTAACAACCGCAAATAATTTCTGGTTAATTTCTCTTTATTTGCCAATCGTGGATTTCTCCTGGGTGGTCCTGTATAAACGAATACATATTCTTTATTTAAGTATATGATATTAAGGGTGCGTTCCACTTAACGCTCATGAGCATCATTCCTCCTTGTTTAACATTTGACAAACAAGGATGAAATGATTCTACGATCGTTGCGAGCGATAAGTGGAACCCACCCTTAATATCATTTACTTAAATAAATAATATGTGTACCCTAACAGTGTAGTAAAAATCACATATAATATAATTTACTTACCACGATTATCTAGAATGTTTATCGTCGCATCGCTTTGAGGTTTATTGTGAGGATTCCGGTTTCGCTTGTTCGCTTGAAGGTCCAGGGGTTTTTTCTTTATCTAGAAGAAAATTATATTAGTAAATATTATAACTACATACGCGATATTAAATTATTATTTTATTAAATAGGAGAACCGGACAGTGTATATTTTAATATTACGAAATATATGAAAATCATCATTACATAAATATTAAATTCTTTAAGATGAGTATCTATTTTATGAAGAAAATCACCTTTTGTTGGCATCTTCATAATTATTAATATAGCCATGGACAACCGCGGCAAAACACAGTGATGTATAGTAATCATATTTTCGTCCGTTGATATTTTCGCCGGAATTATTTAAAATTTTTGAAGCTATATTAATTTCTTTGTCAGATACTTTAAGGAGACGGATTGTTGGTTTACCTCCTCCAGCTGTAAGTTTATTCCACACATCTTTTTGTTGGAATTTCTGAATTTCGGTATGATATACTCGTAGCTTGTTTTCTAACGGCCTCGATTAAGGGGTCCGCTGTCTTCGGGTCAATATATTTCTTTTTATTTTAAACATGCTAAAAATTGAGATTACATATTATAATCCACATCTAAAGTAGGTATATTTTTCTTCTCGAGATAACTTTTATGTTATTCGTTAAATCAATTAAAATGTGAATTTTTTTTATAATTGGCAATTATAAAAATAACAATTGTTTACTTACTAAAATCTGCATACGTGGTGATATACACGTAATTACTTCTTCAATTGCTAATGATATGCTAGCAATTACCGGGCCTATTTCACTCTCTATCAGTAAAAGTACCACATTGATGTCGCTGTCCAAAATATCTAGACTTTGTGTGGCTTGGCCAATTATCATGTTTGGATGATCGGTCCTACTCAAAAAATATTTTAAAATTTTTGAAGCTACACAAATTTCTTCGTCAGTTACGTCAAGGGTACGGATTATTGGTTTACCTCCTCCAGCTGTAAGATTATTCCACACATATCTTTTTGTTGGAATTGCTGAATTTTGGTATAATTTAGTTTTTTTTCTAACGGCCTCGATTGAGGGGTCCGCTATCTTACGGGGTAATAAGGGGTAATAAGCATCATTCCTTTTATTTTGGACATGCTAAAATTGAGATTACATATATAATCCACATCTAAAGTATAGGTATATTTTTCTTCTCGAGATAACTTTCATATTATTCGTTAAATCAATTAAAATGTGAATTTTTTTTATAATTGGTAATTATAAAAATAACAATTGTTTACTTACTAAAATCTGCATACGTGGTGATATACACGTAATTACTTCTTCAATTGCTAATTAAATGCTAGCAAATACCGGGCCTATTTCACTCTCTATCGGTAAAAGTACCACATTGATGTCGCTGTCCAAAATATCTAGACTTTGTGTGGCTTGGCCAATTATCATGTTTGGATGATCGGTCCTACTCAAAAAATATTTTAAAATTTAGTCAAGAAAAAGAGAAAATAACAAAGCAAATTAACATATAATACAACAAAGTAATAAAATTATATTATACAGAAAAAATACCCGTCAATGCAGACTAAGCCTCTCTGCCTAGCCATTTCCACGGCGATGGTGTGCGCTTGCACCATATCGTTTCCCTCAACGATTATAGTTGCATGTTTATTGAATTTTTTGCATTTATTTTTATATAATTCTTCTGATATCATTTTAGGTGTCACCACTGTCACGGGAATATTATACATATCTGTGTAATAACACAGGATTAACCCGAAGGTTCTCGTTGTGACGGTTATTACGCCTTTTTGTATTTCATCCTTTGTCAAATTTTTTAATGTATAGATGACTCCTCTTTTTATTGTTTTTAAACATTAACTGAACTGCAGTGTACTTTGAAATATTTATAATTTATACCAAATAAATAAAACATTGCTCACTTGTTTCACATTAACAAAGCAGTGTTTCTACGCCCAGATGGACTGGTATCGTAGGGTGGTCTGCAATCATGTCCATGCAAAACACAGTGATGTATAGTAATCATATTTTCGTCCGTTGATATTTTTGCCGGAATTATTTAAAATTTTTGAAGCTATATTAATTTCTTTGTCAGATAATTTAAGGAGACGGATTGTTGGTTTACCTCCTCTAGCTGTAAGTTTATTCCACACATCTTTTTGTTGGAATTTCTGAATTTTGGTATGATATACTCGTAGCTTGTTTTCTAACGGCCTCGATTAAGGGGTTCGCTATCTTCGGGTCAATATATTTCTTTTTATTTTGAACATGCTAAAAATTGAGATTACATATTATAATCCACATCTAAAGTATGTATATTTTTCTTCTCGAGATAACTTTTATATTAGTCGTTAAATCAATTAAAATGTGAATTTTTTTTACAATTGGCAATTATAAAAATAACAATTGTTTACTTACTAAAATCTGCATACGCGGTGATATACACGTAATTACTTCTTCAATTGCTAATGATATGCTAGCAATTACCGGGCCTATTTCACTCTCTATCGGTAAAAGTACCACATCGATGTCGCTGTCCAAAATATCTAGACTTCGTGTGGCTTGGCCAATTATCATGTTTGGATGATCGGTCCTACCCAAAAAATACTTTAAAATTTAGTCAAGAAGAAGAGAAAATAACAAAGCAAATTAACATACAATACAACAAAGTAATAAAATTATAGATATTATTATACAGAAAAAATACCCGTCAATGTAGACTAAGCCTCTCTGCCTAGCCATTTCCACGGCGATGGTGTGCGCTTGCACCATATCGTTTCCCTCAACGATTATAGTTGCATGTTTATTGAATTCTTTGCATTTATTTTTATATAATTCTTCTGATATCATTTTAGGTGTCACCACTGTCACGGGAATATTATACATATCTGTGTAATAACACAGGATTAACCCAAAGGTTCCCGTTGTGACGGTTATTACGCCTTTTTGTATTTCATCCTTTGTCAAATTTTTTAATGTATAGATGACTCCTCTTTTTATTGTTTTTAAATTTTCCAGCTTCTTCATGGAAATAAATTTCATATTTTTTATTGCGTAGCAACTTTCTCTGAAGAAATCATGTTTAATTCGATTAATAATCGGCCTTAAATAATTCTTTATTAATATTTTGCGTTACAATCTTATAGATCAAAGTCACATATATATATATAGGATATCTATATAAAGTCAGTCTCCACCCTCTATATTTCAAACGATATACTATTATATGGGGGGTTTTATTTAAAATTTTTAAGAACTTCGGGGTTCTCCTGAGGTACCTCCTTAGGGGGACAATCCCCTCAGGACTTGTTCTTTTAAATGAGTAGCTCTTTGAAATGATCAATGGTCTTTTTTTATAGATGTTTTTGTTGTATTTTTTGATTCAAGGACCCAGGATAGTCCCGGGTTTTCCTTATTGCAATTATTTGCAAAACGCGGGCTTCTTCTTCTCGGTTCTGAGATACATATTCACATTATTTAAGTATATGGTATTATATAATATAATAAGTATATTGGAGGGTCCTGGATTTTCTTTGTTATTGTTATTTGCTAACCGTGGGCTCCTCCGTGGTGGTCCTGTATAAACGTATACATATTATTTATTTAAGTATATGATATTAAGGGTGCGTTCCACTTATCGCTCGCAACGCTCGTAGAATTATTTCATCCTTGTTTATCAAATGTTCAACAAGGATGAATGATGCTCACGAGCGTTGTGAGCGTTAAGTGGAACGCACCCTAAAAGAGCGCGAAAAATTTTAAACATAATTGGTGCTTTACCTACTTTGCTGGGCGTTTGGTTCACTCTTTTGTGAAGTTTCTTTAGTATTAAAAGCGCTTTTTGTACCGTTTTCATTTTTATGGTTTTTTGTTTGATTTTTGCCCTCTATTCTGTCAACGTTTGTTATTTCACGTAAAATTCCTTTTCTCTCCCCTTTTGTCTCTTCTCTTACATTACCAATATCACATGGAAGTTTTTGTGAATTTTGACACTATAATGGTTTTTCTGGTTTAATTTTAATATGGTTTTTTTCTGGTTACCGTCTCTGTTGCAACGTTGCTATTTGTATTCGTTCCAGGTACCTAAATCCAATACTTTCTTCCGATCCGCTTAATTCCTCATAATCTTCTGAGGAAGTTTCAATGATTTCTTCATCCTGATTTTTGTTTTATACAGGGTGTTTGAGAGGCAAACACGTAAAATACCATTTTATGGTATTAAATGGTATTTTAAATGTCTGCCGAGTTCGGCCTACCGCTTCTCATGCGCTCATTTGCTCAGACGTATTAATTAATAATTCGTTAACTATTGCGAATCTTGAAAAATAGTACATGACTTTTCGTCTCGGTTTGACCCAATCTACCCCCATTTTTCGGCTGGGTACTTTTGTTTCAAACACCCTGTATATGTAAGCATATAATCTACATACTTTTGTATATTTTTTACCTCCTCTCCATAGATAATGTAAGAAGGTTATTAAAAAAGTCGTTATTTGAAATGCTTGCCTCTTGCCCCCCCCCCCCCCCCCCCCCCAATATTTTTCCCAAGTTGGCGCCGCTGGATGTCGGCAAAAAAAAAAAAAATGTAGCATTTGTAAATTATTGCAACGAAATTAATATATATGTTACAATGTTATCTGTTAAGCTATTTTTTGGTCTCATTGTCAGTTTCCACTGCGTTAAACAAAAATTTCGCGCTCGAGCTTTTCAAGATTTTCCAGCACAATACTCGCTTTTCAATAAATATGACATTCTGTCCCTCTCTTTCGTCTGTCGATTTGATGATGCTAGAATTCTGAACAGTGCTCTGTTATACAATATTAATCGTTTAATCATGTTATACTGCTTGGCGATGCATGATTGAGACAAATTGGGACAATTTGTGCATTATGCCCTAATATCGAAAGATGACGAAGCACTATCTCGATCGAGTCTCAATTAGAGTCCTAGCAAGAAGGAGCCTGTAATCAGCGAATAAGAGAGAAAGTACGGCGCATATGTATACGCGGTATCAACGTGCGGGAAGCTTATTATCGCGTTATCTCTCGGATCCCGGAGATGAACCGGGGACACCGAAGCTGTCACGATCGTAGACTAGCTTTATCACTGAAACGCCTCAGCCAGGGGCAGTTTTGTAGCGCGTAATTTAGCTTTTTAACAATTGAGATTACATTACTGAAAGTATATAAGTAACGAAAAAGGCATGTGTGTTTGTATGTGTGTGTGTGTGCGTGCGTATGTGTGGTAGTATAGTGTTCTGGATCTGATGTTGTAACATGAATGTAGATCGATACGTCCGAGGATCTCTTGGCTACTTACTTTATTCCTTGTGTGAATAATGCTAAGGCCGGTATTCATAGTCAGATCTTATATTTAAGATTGTCTTAAATCTGGTCAAAGGTGAAAGGCAGTCTTAAGACTCCCATCCAGCCAATGAAATGACCTTATTAGCATCTTAAGATATTACTTAGGACGGTCCTGAAATAAGATCCGACTATGAATACCGGCCTAAGAATTTTATCTATCAAGTAAGAATTGAGTTTAATACTATTACATTATTCATCGAGCGAATATTTATATTCAATTAATTCGTAAACATAATCGGTTTGAAACAGAAACAGTCAATACGGCAACGTGTTTATGAAAAAATAATAAAAAATATTTTAATTCGATAATTTTGTTACGAAAAATAAGATGCATTACAATGTACTGTTCTATGTTATTTTTGATCTGATAAAATTGCAGAGATTTTATTATCGTGTTCTGATTTCTAATTTCTTGAGTCTTGCGCTCGGAAGATGACGTTTATATCACCACGAAAAATTCGACTGATAGAACTTACGCAAAGAAACTCGCCCAATTATAGTAATTCCAAGATGCATGCGATTGTCTAAGCGATGCGAGTGATCACGAGAAGCAAGAAGCGCATGCGAAATTCGCCCCCCTTAATCCCTGTAGTACAACGTGGCCTATGAATTAAGAAAGCGCGAGTGGTCCTTGGAAACTTGTACATACTTCGTAACGACGTAGGGAGCAACTTGTAATATATAGAATATAGATAGGGATATGTAGATAGAGACAGATATAGCTAAGATAATTAGGTGAATCGATATAGACGGTTATTTAGGCGAATAAGTAGACAAAGACAAATAGGCGAACCGCTCACGAGGGACGATGGGGGCGAGGATATGTAATGCGAGTTCAGAAGAAGGGACGTTGGGATATCTGTACTTACCGATACTTACCGATATCGATGGCTGTAAGAGGAGCTAATTCTCCCGTGCGTTTGTAGATATGAGATATAAGATCGTGATAACGTGTTTTGGATACTAAATATTATCTTAAATTATGATGTTACTCGCAAATAAAGTATACTTAAATAATTAATAAAATCTGGTGGAGGGAGAGGGAGAAGAAGAGAAAGAGAGAGCTTTAGATTTAGTTAAAGCAGTATCTAATTTTCGAAAGATTAGCAACTGTTGTTATGTAACTTTTCTATTATTGCTGCTATTTAACTTTTCTATTATTTTACTCGAATATTCTTGTGACATCATAATGCAAGCTAATATAGGTATTGCAGTTACGGGCACGAATTACTCCTCCGGTTATTTCTTATGTCAAGTTCATCTTAATATTGATTAACGAAACAGGGATCGATAGACGTGGGAGTAAGCGTTATAAAAGTAATGATAACAATTTATCGGTTATCGTTGAAGAACATGAATTTTACGCGATTAGGACGGTGATATTTACGGTACGTATACTTACGTTATGCGACTCTCTTCGGTCCGCAACGATGAATGTATGTAAATAAGACAATTGTGTGTGTGTGTGTTTGTGTGCGTCTCGACAGTTCTTTGAACTGATTTGAGCAGAAAGATATACTCTGTTATGACGTGTCTCTTACACGGATTTAACATAAAGTGAATTTTGAATACATCACGCTGTTCTCGCTTTATTCCCTATACAAAAACTGTTTTATTTCCTTATTAAATATGCGTGTCGAGTAAAACACTGTCATGATAAACGTTTGCCAGAAAGCATATTCTTTTTTTTATACATATATAATATTTACAAATTTTAAAGAAGGTCCTAGATGCATATAACACATCTAAAATGGTGCTTATGATACTTTGCATTGTCATTGATCTTATCAGATAACATCTTTTCTCATAAAAAATTGTAAAAACATTTAGTGGGAAATTTTTAATAGATAGATACTTCTTAATTTAATTAAAATTAATATTAATATATCAATATTTATTAGTAGGTATAATTATTTCGAAAATATTATCTAATATCTATTAAGTAGCACATATCTTCGGAAATTGTATTATTATATCCTTGATAGAGCCATAACATATTGACATCTGTTTTACGTCGCGTTGTCAGTATTTGATGTGGAAGTTGAGTCGATATAAATCGGGTAATATAATTAGAAATTTAAACCATCCGCCAAGCCTGTGATGGTTTGAGCTAATATTGACAACGGTCTATCGAAAAGAACTTTCAGAGATTAATCTTTGATGGATCACATTTACCAAATAACTGATTTGTTTGTATTCTCAGAAATACGTTGCATATAGCATGCATAAACATTTGACGATATTTACACATCTGAAAGAATCGAGTGATGATATGCATTAGGTAGAGATGACGTAATGATAAAAAAATACGCTGGAAGTTTACAATCATCTTACATTCTTCAATGGCATTATGGAAATTTGAGAACGACGCATGTCAAAGTTTCTAATTCTATAGATAATGAACGCGAATAAATATGCGCAATTTGATGATTAAAAAACTTTATATCAATCTGTACAATATATTAAAAGATATTCTATACAATATCCTTTCTTCAGTAAAGCTACTGAATATAAGAACTTCAGTATTTTATGTATATATAATTTATTACTAAATACATATTATATACACATATAATCGTGCCATAAAATTTGTCTCTAAAAGAATTGTTTTATATCGTATTTCGTAACTGCAATAAAAAACAGTATGAAATGTATACTTATTTTATAAAATTGTACAATTACAAAAATAATTATAACAATTAAAAATGCCCATGTTTTGTCTTCACAAATTCCTTTAAATAGTTAGGATTCAAACTTTTACTATACGCAAAACTTCGATGAGTATTAACGCTGTCTGAATCTTCCGAGTTTCGATATTTCGATGAAGTTTAGAACAAGCTTTTTCTTGTAGAATTTAGACGAAAAGACTTGTTAAAAAGTGATAACTTTCAGCGAAATACCGAGGTTTTGAAGACTGATCTGGTAAAGGTAACAGAGTCGAGATTCTGCGTGTTGCGAGAGTTTAAAATCTGACAATAGAGATTGAAGAAATTTATAAAATAAAAAATGGACATTTTAAATAATTATGATTATTTTTATATTATGATTGATCAATTTATTCAAACATATATACATTTTATGCTACTTTTTATTTTAAAAGAAAGAGGAGATCTTATATAGGACATTGAACTATAATATGATTGAAAAAAGCACTAATTGCTATTTATATCCTTATTATAACTTTCGAAACATATAGTGATAGTGCTAAAAAACTGTAAGTCACATTATATATGCTACAGATTTTCAGTGCTGTTAGCATATTTCGAAATGCACCATAATGTTGCTATCTTACATTGACACGGTCTTTTTATTTTCTCTTTCTATCCGAGATAAATACGTCAAAATATCCGAAATAAACACGTGCACGAACTCATTCCTTTGATAGCCACCGCCCACCAAAACACCGACTAATAAATAATTGGTACAATTCGCTTGTCATCGGTAGAATTACTATATCAAAATTCGTCATCGCCACGGTTCTTCATCCGCAATTTCTTAAAATTCATTACACGTAAGATAGCATCCGATTGATTGGTTTTTTTTAAATTTATACGAATGTATAATTGGCAGTGGAATATATATTTTCCAAATATGATATACAATCGAGAATTAAAGAAAGAGATACGTGCACACAGACACACAAAACAATTTTTATTAATTTTTTTTCAGCGTTTATCTCCCGTTGGAAGAACGAAGAGCGCGTTACTACGCGGCACGCTCTAGGATAACGAAATGAATAATATGTTTCAATTATATTAGTCATGTAAATTTTACTGTTGCGTCGGGTAAGTTGGCATAGTGTTTTTAATGCATATGCATGAATGTTATTATGATTAAACCGCGCGTAAAGCGAGTTCTGAACAGTGCTTAAAATTAGTTATGAAATAAATCATAGTTTTCTTGGAGATAGTATTTATGGACATTTATATTTATTTAAATAATTTTAATCTAAATAAACTACACAAATATTTATCTATTTTTTATATTAAATAATTTAATTTATTATTTATAATGTATATATATTGATCTGTATATACTATTTAAAATATATATCTTTCACAAATATAAAGAGCTTAAAATATGCTGTATGTTTAATGACACAATCGCAATTATAGAAATTGTGAATCTTCAATGTGCAGTGAGCACGCGTTGTTTGGCGGATGATCCGTTGACTCGCTCTACGTATTTTACTTTGTTTCCACATATGCGTTATATTACGAGAGGAAGGTCCGGGGTGCGGAAAAACGTATGATCGTCCAACGCGCAGCCGCCTGATTTACGATATGATTCTCTGCCAAAGTTTCAGATGATCCGCGATTACGTACACGCGCATACCCTGAGGAAAGCGCGGCCCAAACAGTGCTGTTGCTAGTACTTATAACGTGAAAACAATTGTGATTGCGATAAAGTCAAACTTAAGGTGAGAGATAGGGATTGTGCCATTGATAGTAAACATTGGAAATCGTAAGTCGGCGATAAAGAGATTACGATCTATTGGTAAGGAGAGTGAAGAAATTATTTGGAAGCTTTTACTGACACTATAATTACAATTTATTACCAGCGTAACGTTACAAAAATAATTTTATTATTTAGATTAACATTAATTCTTGCATATTATTTATATAAATATAATAGAAACGTATCAGAATTTTAACATCATGTTAATTATATTTTTTCCTTTTTTTCTCGATAATATTCTGATGACGGAACTAGTCTTCGACTATTAAATGTTTTTTTTTTTTTTTATAAATAGCTATTGTTTTATTATATGTTAGGAGATGGACAAGTCTTCGCTGCAGTCCTTTAAGATTAATTCAAGATTCGACAACCAGAACAATTTTTTAAGTGTTACTGTTAACGTCGGAATTATAAAATTATTTCCAGCATAGAAAACCTTTGTCTTTAAATAGTTATTGTTATTTATGATATGCAGTTACAATATTTTATGTGAATACCGGAAGCTTTTGCGATAAACGGATAAAATCCGTCATGTTATAATAAAGAAAATACAAAAAAACACTAAAAACTGTATTCTGTCTTAATAAACACAATAATATATACAGCATGAAAGATGTGTAAGTCTAAGAATTTTCTTCAAAACATTTTTACTCTAATTTGTTGTAGCTTCTCGTATTACTGGTAACAGAAATAATAAAATCGTAACTTCTGCAATTTACATAATAATGGGCTTTGATTTAAATAATAAAATACGATACATCATATGCAGCAAAGATGCATAGATTACTATAGTTCTGCATTGTGAATGGAATGAATGGAATGAATGGTGGGCGAAAATTCTGTCGCGGCGACAATCGAAGAGTAAAAGAAAAATAACGTAGATTTATTTTCCTTGCTTCTTTATAGCGTCGGGATGGGAGAAGCTGAAGAGGATCGTTTCTTAGCCGATCAGAGACGCAAATGCGATCAGTTTTTCGAAGGTGGGCTCGAACTTATATTATTTAAATGTCTGTTTAATTAAAGTAAACACTAAAAATTCCAAACACCATTTGGCTTCTAAAAAATTGCGACTCTCACGATGTTTTTTTACGAAGAAAAGAAATCTACATCTCGTGAAAAATTTTTTAACGTCTTAAAAGCTCGATAAGTCTCCTCAAACTTGTTTGAGGAAATGATAGACGATCGATCGGGGTTGGACTTCGCGCGGTGTTCCCCGCGTTAATTAAGCAGTCGTTATTATCATCAACGAGAACGCCCCACGATAGGTATGTCCATGTTTGGCGACATGATGTCGGAGGCCACCGGAATCAGCTTATTCGGGGACAACGTCACTGATGAGGATCGATTGGAGAAGTATCGTGGCGTCGCTAAGACTAGCGTCGTCGTCGACGATGGCAACGGAACAGAAATTCGTCAATGTCCACCGACCTTCGACGGTCTACTCTGCTGGTCGGGCACTGATGCACCAGGAACAGCCACCTTGCCCTGTCCACCGGCCACGATCATGGGCTACACCGATCTCGCGAGCGACAACCTGAGAGCGCTCGCGGTGGCCAGCAAGGTCTGCCTGGCGAACGGCGAGTGGTATCGAAACTCGGACGGCGTCTCCTGGAGCAACTATAGCCTGTGCGTGCTGAACAGCACGCGTTACATCATCGAGAAGAATCTGAATTATACGCGGTGGGAAACCCCCGTGGAATTCGCGCTGCTAAATGTAAGCTTTCTTCCTGTCTATAACGCTTCGATTATCGAGATCGAGAATCCGCCCGCCTGCTTTCTTTCAAGTTCAGTCGAAGAGAAATAAAATTTAGCCATTTATAAAATGAACTATATACAGGGTGTACCAGACCTAACGTATCACCCGTTAATGGCAGATTCCTGAGATCATTTGGAGACAAAAATCTTAATGCCAAAATGTCGAGGCTGCCAAATTGTCATCCCAATATTCGTCGGTCTTGCGAACAGTGTACAAAGAAATAAAGTGAATAATAATTTCAAATATTTCTATCGAGTTGAGTAAAGTGTGGAAGAGCTGTTTTGACATGCGACGTCCCTGAGTGCGTAAAATTTTGACAAGCACACTAGTAAACTTTGAACCCTTTCCGTTTAAACACTATAGCAGCCTCGACATTGTGGCATTAAGATTTTTGTCTCCAAATGATCGCAGCAATCTACCATTAACGGGTGATACGTTAGGTCTGGTACACCCTGTATATTATTTATCCCATTCTGAGCCTAATGATGATAACTACATATAATTTAATATTTCTCTACAAGAAAGACATATAGGTAAATTATTGTATAGATTATGTATATTATAAATTATTGCTATATTATAAAATTGTTATGGCAAAATTTTAGAATTGCACTATGTGTGATTATTACATCGCAACAGATATGCGGGATTATTTTTTCAAATTAAGCTTGAAGTAGATTTAAAATAAAACTTGTTTATATGTAGGTACAGCTGCTATCGCATTATTATTAGATATTATTTGACAGAAATGGTTGCCGATTATCAGGATAGTGTCGCATATCGGATATGTGACTTCGTTTACCACTCTGATCGTTGCCATGGTGGTTTTTTCCTTACTCAGGTGAGTGTGTTTTCCTCCTGACAGGCATACCTACCCATGATCTCGTTTTAATTCCATTGAGAGTTCTCCACTTATCGTTAATACGTTCCCCGTATGTACGTAGGAAACTTAGGAATCGCAGAAATAGATTACACATGCATCTGTTTGCGTCCTTTATCATGAGAGCTTTCATGGCACTCCTCAAGGATTGGAGTTTTATAGACGGTATCGGATTGGCCTGGGACATCGTCTTTGTCAACGGAAAGAGCGCTTTTATCAGGGAGCGCAATGTAAAGAGGGCATAGATACGACTAATTATTTTATTGTTTCAACTTACAATTAGTTCTATAAACTTTTTAATTTAATTTCTCTGTTGACTGTTCTGATCTTTTACGTTTATCTAAAAGTCTATGGTAATCTTATAAAATGTGTTCTAGTAAAAATGTCATGACATAGAGGTTATCGCATTAATCAATCAATCCTTAAATACTTACGTCTGCGTAAAGACAATATTCTAAATTGTCTGTCTGACTTCTATTTCTATCTTTCTTCTTAATCGAGTAATCCGCATTTTCGCTAATCGACGATTTCAGACTTGGGTCTGCAAAGTCATCACGAGTCTGTGGCAATATTTCATCGTGGCAAACTATTCGTGGATCTTGATGGAAGGGATGTATTTGCACAATCTAGTTTTTCTGGCGCTATGTACCGACACCAGCACAATAGCTTTGTATATTGTGCTAGGCTGGGGTAAAATGGACAAATCTGTTTACTTAAAACTATTTAGAAGTAAGCTTGTTAAATCCTATTGGATCGCAGTTTACTCAGAGATTTAATTCCGTGAAATAGGTCTTCCCGTCTTGGTAGTAGTACCATGGATTATAATACGGGCGACTATCGAGGATACTCTCTGCTGGACCACTCATGAAAATTCCTCACTGTTTCTCGTCATAAGAATACCAATTATCACATCTATTTTGGTATGTTGAATAATGTATTAAAACGGGCATTCGAGATGTATAAACATTATCTTTTTCTTTCAGTTTAATTTTCTACTGTTTCTCAATATTGTTCGTGTTTTGCTTGTGAAGCTGAAGACGTCGGTACATCTGCAACGGAAGAAGATGAAATACAAGTTAATATATATAAAACTTTAATTAATGTATATACATATATATATAATATATAATTTTTTATTATATAGATATCAATTTTAAATTAATTTTATTATTTCTGATAAAGAGGTTTACAAAAACGATATTTTTCGATGAAAAATTCAATTAACACTAGAACTACCAAAGGGGTCAAAATAACCCGTTTGACATTTTTAAATAATTTATTACTCATTTTTTAAACATCTTAATTTCTGAAAATATTTCTCTGACTTTCATTGAAATTGCATAGATGATTAATTTTATTAATTTGTTTTCCTTTTCTCTTTTTTTTCTAAGATTTCTTCGGTAATAAATATAGATTAATCTCCGGTAGTTCTACTGTTAAACATATAATATGATTGTTTGTTAGACACGTTGTATTTATTTTTAATTCAGGAGATGGGCGAAGTCAACTCTGGTTTTAGTGCCACTCTTCGGAATACACTATACCTTTTTCTTGGGATTATCTTACCATAAAGACTACCGGGTTGAACTCGTCTGGCTCTTTTGCGATCAGCTGTTCGCGTCCTTTCAGGTATTTATGACACGAAGGACCTACTTTCTGATATAATTTACATACCCACGCGCATATTCGTATTTTGTAGGGCGCTTTCGTGGCTTTTCTTTATTGCCTGCTGAACGGCGAAGTCAGGGCGGAAATGCGACGAGCGTGGAAGGCCCGACGATCAAGGGAAATTGATTCCTTCATCTCCGGGCATACAAGAAATTCGAGGGATGGAATAAATAGAAAACGGCATCGATCGGAGGGCGATAATGGCACCAATTTTGCGATTGCAACCATGAAAAAGTTACCGGTAAAAGACATCAAGTCGAGATACAATCAGTAAATCAGCTGTCTCAACATCGAATGCACTTTATATAAAATGCAACTCTAGATACACCTGTCTTAAAAACACCAAAGATAATCAAAAATATATTTATTTAAAGGAAAAGCGCTCTTTTGTTTTTCAACGAGTTTTTAAATTTGACTTAAATGTATTTTAAGCGTATTGCAAAAAAATCACAAATTTTGAACACGTTAACGACAAAATTGATAAACTTTGAATCGATTTTTACTTAAAAAAATGCTGAGTGTAATCTATACTTCAAATATATTTTTTATTACTTCATGACAGTGTACTTTAGAATTCTCTGTACTCGCCTGATTATTTGTAATTGATGTCTACGTTTCTGACATTTTGTCATCGAATTTGGATTCTGTCTTTGAGATCGATTCCGGGGTACACTTTGAAATTATTAGTCGAGCTGAGATGGGAAGTGAGATTCAATCTGAGATACGACTGAATCTTGCTTCTCTGACATAGAAACATAATGCGAGATTGCACCCGCTGACGCCATCGAAATAACATTTTTGTGGAAAGAATTTGCTTCCGTTGCTCGGTATGTTTATAATTTTTACATATTCTTTTATTTTTAAAATGCACAGTTTCATCTCTTTCATTGAAAATGTTAATCTCTCGCGCAAGAGTATTGATCAATCCGAATTTCATTTGTAAGCATCTGCATTATTGTATAATAGCATGTTCGACGATATTATAATATGTAATATATTAAATCTAATATCTAATATAGAATAGTTTCTCTTATTTTTGCGAAACAAACAATAAGTCAGAATCTATTGCCTGACGACATAAAAAATATTAAGTTACAAAATATTATTACAATTAATATAATTTCAATGTTAACGTTATGTAGATATAATAAGTTTAGCAATACAATAGCAAGTATTAATTTTTTACATATTAATTAGTGAATACATCTAACAAATACCTACATTAATTTGAGGATTATTTAGAAAATTGATTTACATACCTCGCAAATATGTAGAATTCGAAGATATTAATGGAGTTGGCAGAGAACAAATACGTATACTATATACCACCATAAGATAAATTGAAGTAAATATGTCTGTGCATTTCTGCAAGTGAATGAAAACCGAGGTGCATAAAATGAAGGCAAATAAGTGGTTATGGTTTCGGTGGTCACGAAATATATTCTGTCACAATTCGCCGTCAATTCAAGCTGTTGCAATGTTTCATCGATCTCGAAGATCTTTTTGCAATAAACTTTAAATTCTACAAAATGTCAATTTATAATGTATAATAATTTATACCGACGCATAGTTGTATCCTAAAATTGTATTGCATGTTTTGTATAGCAGAGTATAATGAGCTTATAAGAGATATCGTACATTATATATTTTATCCGCTCATCTTTGTACCTATGCCACCAGCCTAGAACATCTTGATATCTTAAGAGTATGACACAACAACAACGTACGTCAATAATTGGTACAAGACATATTCCAGCTTCATCAGTCTAATATGTTTTTGCATAATATTCTGCTTCCACGCGCAAGTGGCCGCCACAATATATGACGTAAATAAGTGAAAGATAGATCAGGCTGACAATGAATATAGTAAATCTTGGATGACCACGAGGATATTCAAAAATACGAAGTTTCAATAAATAATTAACAGTCTAGTCGATGATCCACCTTCGTCGATGGACAAAGGAGCATACTTGAGCTCATAAGCGATTATTATAAAGGACGCGGTTGTGCTAAATAAACGTGCGGAAACGAGCTCCGTCCGATGGCCTTTGAAGCGATTATATATACAGGGTGATTCAGAAATACACCGACAAACTTGGGGGATGAGTTTTCACATAAAAACAAGAAAAAAATGTCATATGAACATATGTCCGGAAACGCACCCCCTCTGAGCTACACCCTCCAAAAGTTTTCCGAAAAAACTCGATATTTCTGTATATTGTTTAAACTTGGGCTTCGTATTTAGGATATGTACCAATTTTCGTAAAATTCGAAGCCCATGTTTAGACAATTTACAGAAAATTCGAGTTTTTTCGGAAACCTTTGGGAGGGTGTAGCTCAGAGGGGGTGCGTTTCCGGACATATGTTTATATGACATTTTTTTCTTGTTTTTATGTGAAGAACTCATCTCCCAAGTTTGTCGGTGTATTTCTGAATCACCCTGTATATGTATTTATATCTATTAAAGAGTCAACTTTGCCCGCGAAGCAATAAGTAATTTGTTGTACAAATGTGCGCGCAGAGATCGCTTTTTATTACCTTAAGTAATGCGCGAGTAACGTTATAAGATATCATCCGAGATCCACAGCAATACACACGTAGATATATTATGTACTAGAGGAAGATAATTAATAATTATACTGGCGGAAGATCGCGCATGATCTCGTTGCTGAATATGCAGATACTGCACGATGGATAGATGGATACGCAAATGAAGAAAATAAACTATAATTAACCGCTATGCATTTGTTATCCATATACAGCTTAACAAATCTAAAAACATACCGAAGAAACGTACGGCTAGAATGTGCTTTTGCGCAAAACATTGCAGCTTTTATGTAAAAACTATTATCCCCAGAGTGCAGAGAGGGGAATTTCTTACGTTTACTCTGAGCTATTTATGGAAAATAGCTGAATAACGCAAAGGCGGACTGATGAAAAGTCGGGGGACTATACGATAAATTAAATTAAAGACAAGCGTGAGAATTGTCTTTGCTCGTAATTTATTTCTTGCCGAATATGCAATACAGTCACGACTTGATTCTTAATTATAGGTACGTCACGCATATTAAACATCGCAGAGAGTGTTATTATTATAGTGCCGTCCGGGACGCGAGTAATGTGAGTGATTAAATTTCTCTGCAATATTTAAAGAACGTTTTGTTTACATAGTTAATAATAACGGCTCAATTATCTTACTTAATTGTGCATGGAGGAACAAAAAAAACCGCGCTTCTTTACGTGTGAGATCTCTTATTTACGAACGAGAACGCGCGACGAATTAACGCTCCTAATTAGCTATATACATATACATCACGTTATAGAATATTTTGCAGTATGCTATATAAAATCATTGATGAAAGAGAAGACAACCAATCTCACGAATTGTCAAGATATAAAACAAGGATAAGGTATGTAAAACGGTATAAAGCAATTTAAGCAATAAAACATGCAGTTTAAACAGATAAAAACAGATAGAGCCCAGTTGCAGTATGAAGAACCCTTTATTTACGCGTGTGATGGGCCAGCACGAGGCTCCGATGGATCTTCTTGGTACTTAACCAGATTCTCATTGTCAGTTGAATCTTTTGTCCCGAATATAGGTATCATCACACTGACGCACCCAGAAAGAAAATTATATTAGTAAATATTATAACTACATACGCGATATTAAATTATTATTTTATTAAATAGGAGAACCGGACAGTGTATATTTTAATATTATGAAATATATGAGAAAAGCATCATTACATAAATATTAAATTTTTTAAAATGAGTATCTATTTCATGAAAAAAATCACCTTTTGTTGGCATCTACATTATTATCAAAATAGCCATGGACAACCGCGGCAAAACACAGTGACGTATAGTAATCGCCGTTGATATTTTTGCCGGAATTATTTAAAATATCTGTAGCTAAAGAAATTTCTTCGTCAGTTACGTCAAGGGTACGGATTCTTGGTTTACCTCCTCCAGCTGTAAAATTATTCCACACATATCTTTTTGTTGGAATTGTTGAATTTTGATATAATTTAATTTCGTTTCTAACGGCGTCGATTGAGGCGTCCGCTGTCTTATTGTGTAATAAGGGGTAACAACCAATATTCTTTGTATTTTGGACATGCTAAAAATTGAGATTACATATATAATCCACATCTAAAGTATAGGTATATTTTTCTTCTCGAGATAACTTTCATATTATTCGTTAAATCAATTAAAATGTGAATTTTTTTTATAATTGGTAATTATAAAAATATAAATTAATAACAATTGTTTACTTACACAAATCTGCATACGCGGTGATATACACGTAATTACTTCGTCAATTGCTAATGACATGCTAGCAATTACCGGGCCTACTTCACTCTCCATCGGTAAAAGTACCACATCGATGTCGCTGTCCAAAATATCGAGACTTCGGGTGGCTTGGCCAATAATCATGTTTGGATGATCGGTCCTACCCAAAAAATATTTTAAAATTTAGTCAAGAAAAAGAAAAAATAACAAAGCAAATTAACATAGAATACAACAAAGTAATAAAATTATAGATATTATTATACATAAAAAATACCCGTCAATGTAGACTAAGCCTCTCTGCCTAGCCATTTCCACGGCGATGGTGTGCGCTTGCACCATATCGTTTCCCTCAACAATTATTGTTGCATGTTTATTAAATTCTTTACATTTATTTTTATATAACTTTTCTGATGTCATTTTAGGTGTCACCACTGTCACGGGAATATTAAACATATCTGTGTAATAACACAGGATTAACCCAAATGTTCCCGCTGTGACGGTTATTACGCCTTTTTTTATTTCATTGTTTGTTAAATTTTGTAATGTATAGATGACTCCTCGTTCTTTTATGTTTTTAAATTTTCCAGCTTCTTCATGGAAATAAACTTTGTATTTTTTATTGCGTAGAAACTCACTCTGAAGAAATCATGTTTAATTCGATTAATGATCGGCCTTAAATAATTCTTTATTAATATTTTGCATTACAATCTTATAGATCAAAGTCACATATATACAAGGATATCTATATAAAATTAGTCTCCACCCTCTATATTTCAAACGATATACTATCATATGGGAGGTTTTATTTGAAATTTTTTAGTACCTCGGGGTCTTCCCCGAGGAAGACAACCCCCTCAGGACTTGTCCTTTTAAATGAGTAGCCCTTTGAAATGATTAAACAGTTTATTTATTTCGCGATTTATCATAATTTTTAGCCGTTTCAAAAATATAGGGGGTGGAAACTGACTTTATAGACACCCTGTATACTTATACTACGCGTGTTAACAGGCATTTAAAATATTTACAGCTTTTGACAATTTTGCTAAAAATATGAAACGGAAGCTTTGAATTCAGAAGTACTTACCTGAAATAATAATGGCAACTCAGGACTAAGGACTTCTCTTACAAGTGTCCTTGCTAACTTAATTGTGGCGAGCGATATATTATATCGCCGATTTTCGGATCTAGCATGCCCTCCTCTTTCGATTACGTGCTACGAAATAAGATATTAAAAATTAGCAAAATTATATTTTTGCTATTTTATCAAATGTACTACGTATCGCGAGTATTATTTCGGATATTCTGTTTTGAACTAAAATTGATTAAATCTATTCTTACCCATGGACGATTATTTGCATCGTCACTGGAATTTTGCAATATTGGTTCGGCTGTATCAAAGGAAAATCCTTCTTTGCAGTCTACATTTTCTTCAGTTTTTCGTATTTTTATTTTTTGGATCTGATTTTTTTCACTTTTCTGTCTTTTCATTTTCTCTATGTAAATCTAATGTCTGTACTCTTTCTTCCTTGCACAAACGTAACTTGTCAGTCTTGCCACTGATCTCTGACTATTTGTCCTTTCGCAATGATTCCCACATAAACAAATGCCAATGATACAACGGCCACAACAAGAGAAATCAAATAAAATGCTTTGTTTAAACTGTAAAGCGATGTTTTATTTTGTTTTTTAACGGGAGATATGATTCACCCAAAAATGCAGGATCTGTCTGCAAATTGACACCGTTATGTTGCACATTGATATGCAACATTTCAGAAATCAGGCGTCTTACGTAGAAGACGGTTCTCTATCGAGAATCGCGGCATTCCCGAAATCAAATTCGTGATCATGATCCACGCAATGCATTTGCAATACAGAATGTCCTCTAGTCTACTACTCTCATATGTTCTTTAATACGAGTCTCGATAGAGAACCGTTCTACGTAAGACGCCTGATTTCTAAAATGTTGCATATCATCTATACATTAAAAAATTTAACAAACGATGAAATAAAAAAAGGCGTAATAACCGTCCCAACGGGAACCTTTGGGTTAATCCTGTGTTATTACACAGATATGTTTAATATTCCCGTGACAGTGGTGACACCTAAAATGATATCAGAAGAATTATATGAAAATAAATGCAAAGAATTCAATAAACATGCAACTATAATTGTTGAGGGAAACGATATGGTGCAAGCGCACACCATCGCCGTGGAAATGGCTAGGCAGAGAGGCTTAGTCTACATTGACGGGTATTTTTTCTGTATAATAATATCTATAATTTTATTACTTTGTTGTATTATATGTTAATTTGCTTTGTTATTTTCTCTTTTTCTTGACTAAATTTTAAAATATTTTTTGGGTAGGACCGATCATCCAAACATGATTATTGGCCAAGCCACACGAAGTCTAGATATTTTGGACAGCGACATCGATGTGGTACTTTTACCGATAGAGAGTGAAATAAGCCCGGTAATTGCTAGCATATCATTAGCAATTGAAGAAGTAATTACGTGTATATCACCGCGTATGCAGATTTTAGTAAGTAAACAATTGTTATTTTTATAATTGCCAATTGTAAAAAAAATTCACATTTTAATTGATTTAACGAATAATATAAAAGTTATCCCGAGAATAAAAATATACTTACTTTAGATGTGGATTATAATATGTAATCTCAATTTTTAGCATGTTCAAAATAAAAAGAAATATATTGACCCGAAGACAGCGGACCCCTTAATCGAGGCCGTTAGAAAACAAGGTACGAGTATATCATACCGAAATTCAGAAATTCCAACAAAAAGATGTGTGGAATAAACTTACAGCTGGAGGAGGTAAACCAACAATCCGTCTCCTTGAAGTATCTGACAAAGAAATTAATATAGCTTCAAAAATTTTAAATGATTCCGGCAAAAATATCAACGGCGATTACTATACATCACTGTGTTTTGCCGCGGTTGTCCATGGCTATATTAATAATTATGAAGATGCCAACAAAAGGGGATTTTCTTCATAAAATAGATATTCATCTTAAAGAATTTAATATTTATGTAATGATGCTTTTCTCATATATTTCGTAATATTAAAATATACACTGTCCGGTTCTCTTATTTAATAAAATAATAATTTGATATCGCGCGTATGTAGTTATAATATTTACTAATATAATTTTCTTTATGGGTGCGTCAGTGTGATGATACCTATATTCGGGACAAAAGATTCAACTGACAATGAGAATCTGGTTAAGTACCAAGAAGATCCATCGGAGCCTCGTGCTGGCCCATCACACGCGTAAATAAAGGGTTCTTCATACTGCAACTGGGCTCTATCTGTTTTTATCTGTTTAAACTGCATGTTTTATTGCTTATTAAATTGCTTTATACCGTTTTACATACCTTATGCTTGTTTTATATCTTGACAATTCGTGAGATTGGTTGTCTTCTCTTTCATCAATGATTTTATATAGCATACTGCAAAATATTCTGCGTGATGTATATGTATATAGCTAATTAGGAGCGTTAATTCGTCGCGCGTTCTCGTTCGTAAATAAGAGATCTCACACGTAAAGAAGCGCGGTTTTTTTTGTTCCTCCATGCACAATTAAGTAAGATAATTGAGCCGTTATTATTAACTATGTAAACAAAACGTTCTTTAAATATTGCAGAGAAATTTAATCACTCACATTACTCGCGTCCCGGACGGCACTATAATAATAACACTCTCTGCGATGTTTAATATGCGTGACGTACCTATAATTAAGAATCAAGTCGTGACTGTATTGCATATTCGGCAAGAAATAAATTACGAGCAAAGACAAATCTCACGCTTGTCTTTAATTTAATTTATCGTATAGTCCCCCGACTTTTCATCAGTCCGCCTTTGCGTTATTCAGCTATATTCCATAAATAGCTCAAGGTAAACGTAAGAATTCCCCTCTCTGCACTCTGGGGATAATAGTTTTTACATAAAAGCTGCAATGTTTTGCGCAAAAGCACATTCTAGCCGTACGTTTCTTCGGTATGTTTTTAGATTTGTTAAGCTGTATATGGATAACAAATGCATAGCGGTTAATTATAGTTTATTTTCTTCATCTGCGTATCCATCTATCCATCGTGCAGTATCTGCATATTCAGCAACGAGATCATACGCGATCTTCCGCCAGTATAATTATTAATTATCTTCCTCTAGTACATAATATATCTACGTGTGTATTGCTGTGGATCTCGGATGATATAACGTTACTCGCGCATTACTTAAGGTAATAAAAAGCGATCTCTGCGCGCACATTTGTACAACAAATTACTCATTGCTTCGCGGGCAAAGTTGACTCTTTAAGGGGATCCTGAACCCGTATGATTTTCCGACAAAATTACCATTTTCTATCATTTTCTATGTTACCGACCTATATCTGTCCTTCTGTAGACAATGATCTAGACAAGGATAGTACCTACATTGCATTCATAAAATGCAATTAGAGAAAATCTTTTTTTCTAGGCTTCAAATCTTAGTTCTACTTGCACGATATTATTCTTACATGTTTTCCCTAGCGCGCCTCTATCTCATTTTGTACATATAAACTGCAGTATTTTTGTATTAAGCAAATATTGTCGTCAGGTGACAGCTCTACGTGCAAAAAATAAGTAAGTTTTTTTAATTTTTTTCGTTTTTCATACAAACTCGACCGTTGCGCGCTAGATTTTTGCACGTACTTTAATTCTGTAAAAGAATTTTGTGATTCTGTAAAGCCAATTCAAAGATTTCTTATAATGCAATAATGTCGGTATACAGACGGGTTCAGGATCCCCTTAATAGATATAAATACATATACAGGGTGATTCAGAAATACACCGACAAACTTGGGAGATGAGTTCTTCACATAAAAACAAAAAAAAAAAATATCATATAAACATATGTCCGGAAACGCACCCCCTTTGAACTACACCTTCCCAAAGGTTTCCGAGAAAACTCGAATTTTCTGTAAATTGTCTAAACATGGGCTTCAAATTTTACGAAAATTGGTACATATCCTAAATACGAAGCCCAAGTTTAAACAATATACAGAAATATCGAGTTTTTTCGGAAAACTTTGGGAGGGTGTAGCTCAGAGGGAGTGCGTTTCCGGACATATGTTCATATGACATTTTTTTCTTGTTTTTATGTGAAAAACTCATCCCCCAAGTTTGTTGGTGTATTTCTGAATCACCCTGTATATATAATCGCTTCAAAGGCCATCGGACAAAGCTCGTTTCCGCACGTTTATTTAGCACAACCGCGTCCTTTATAATAATCGCTTATGAGCTCAAGTATGCTCCTTTGTCCATCGACGAAGGTGGATCATCGACTAGACTGTTAATTATTTATTGGAACTTCGTATTTTTGAATATCCTCGTGGTCATCCAAGATTTATTATATTCATTGTCAGCCTGATCTATCTTTCACTTATTTACGTCATATATTGTGGCGGCCACTTGCGCGTGGAAGCAGAATATTATGCAAAAACATGTTAGACTGATGAAGCTGGAATATGTCTTGTACCAATTATTGACGTACGTTGTTGTTGTGTCATACTCAAGATATCAAGATGTTGCTAGGCTGGTGGCATAGGTACAAAGATGAGCGGATAAAGTATACGATGTATGTACGATATCTTTTATAAGCTCATTATACTCTTAGTCCAGTCGGCATGTACATTTAAAAAAGAACTAATTAGGACAAAGCTGGAACAAATTTTTATCGTTTTGTTTGGATGTCAGTAATGACATACTAAGTTTTCGATTCCCCCCGTGGTGTGTTTCAGCCGCTATCTTGGTAGAAAGGGGTAAAAAATCGGTTTTTCACGAATACCTCAGTTTCCATTAGACTTAGGCTAAAAATAGTACTATACAATGTTGTGGGAAATTAAATTCTCTACAAAAAGATAATATATGTTTTTTTTTTTTACGACCAATAGTTTTGGCGCTAGAGCCGGGAGAATTCGGATACTTTTTGCAACAAACGGTTTTAACGACTTTATCTTGCCGTATCTTACTTCTCAGGGGCTCTATAATGTACTTTTCAACCCGTTTTCTCACCACTTTCTTATGTTGTATCCCATGTAGGCCTAATCCACACTTCCTTGGTGAAAATTTTTCTTAGAATTTTTTAATATAATTTTCCAGAACTTTTTATGTAAATTTTTTTAATTTTTACATATTAATTTTTTTTTATTAATTTTTTTAGCTTTTAACAGGGAGTGTACTTACGGAACTGTCGAGTAAACAATACCAAATCGGGTGTGTGAAACGACAACGGTTCACTACGGAGAGATAAAGTCGCTAAAACGATTTGTTGCAAAAAGTATTTGACTTCTCTCGACTCTAGCGCCAAAACTATTGCTCGTAGGAAGAAACCTATATTTTTTTTTGTAGAGAATTTAATTTCCCATACAACATTGTATAGGACTATTTTTAGCCTATGTCTAATGGAAACTGAGATATTCGCAAGAAACCGATTTTTTAAGTACCCTTTTCTTCCACGATGTCGGCTGAAGCACACCACGGAGGAGGTCGGAAACTTTATATGTCATTACTGGCACCCAAACAAAGCGATTAAAATTTGTTCCAGCTTTGTCCTAATTAGTTCTTTTTTTTGTCATTTTTAACGACGTGCCGACTGGACTATCTGCTTTAATGGTATATATATACAAAACATGCAATACAATTTTAGGATATACAACTATGCGACAGTATAAATTATTATATGACATTATAAATTAACATTTGTAGAATTCAAAGTTTGTTGCAAAAAGATGTTCGAGATCGATGAAACATTGCAACAGCTTGGATTGATGGCGAATTGTGACAGAATATATTTCGTGACAATCGGAACCATAACCACCTGGATTACATTCGCCTTCATTGTGTGCACCTTGGCTTTTATTTACTTGCAGAAACACACGACAATATTTACTTCAATTTATCTTATGGTGGTATATATGTCGCAGGGATATTGAATAATTCGTTTTTTTTTTGCAAAATCTCTAGGGAATCCACAAGAAACCGGAATATTGTGGAACGAATAAAAATTATACAATTTTACTAGGAGATTTCAGTGATTTCGCAAAGTCCCGGGGCTCTGTCAGTGAAATTATAAATTGAGATATTTTTACACAATCTTACTGATTTATTTTAGGGTCTTTGCAAAGTCTTTAAGCGTGACTAGATATATTGTGTAACTAGAAGTTTGTTTGCAGAGTAATTATTCAGTTTAGGGGCCCCACCTCCGGATTCGATGAACTTAGGCTTGATCGACGTATTTTTGCACAAAACGACCAAATCTAACAGGAGAAAGAGTAATTATTTAGAAAAACTTACACACAGCTTGGATGACTTTGACCTTGACATATGTTCTCAAGGACATGATTCTGAATAACTTTTCCTTATAACTTAATCGGCGCGGCGGTCTCGTATAGTTTTTTAGATATACTTATATAAATATATTTATAATGCATATCGCTTAACTTTTTCGATAATGAATATGTCGCAGCCATATGGTGTACACAATATACCTAATTACGCTTAGAGACTTTGCAAAGACCCTAAAATAAATCAGTAAGATTGTGTAAAAATATCTCAATTTACAATTTCACTGACAGAGCCCCGGGACTTTGCGAAATCACTGAAATCTCCTAGTAAAATTGTGTAATTTTTATTTGTTCCACAATATCCCGGTTTTTTGTGGATTCTCTAGAGATTTTGCAAAAAAAAAAAAACGGGTTTCGCAATATCCCTGCGACATATACGTATTCGTTCAATGTCAACTCTATTACTATTTTCGAATTTTACTTATTTGTGAGGTATGTAAATCTCTCAAATTTCTAAATAATCCTAAAATTTATGTATTTATTAGATGTATTCACTAATTAATAAGTAAAAAATTAATAGTCGCTATTATATTGCTTAACATAACTTATTATACATAACGTTAACGTTGAAATTATATTAATTATAATAATATTCTGTAACTTAATATTTTTTATGTTGTTATTAGGCAATAGATTCTGATTTATTGTTTGTTTCGTGAAAATAAGTGAAACTATAGATACTAGATTTACATTAGATATTAGATTTTTGAAATATATATTATAATATTTAACATGCTACTATACAATAATGCAGATGCTTACAAATGAAATTCGGATTGGTCAATCAACTCTTGCGCGAGACCTTAACAAATTTGTCAATGAAAGAGATGAAACTGGGAATTTTTGAAATAAACAATTATGCCAAAATTATGGATATATACCGAGCAACGGAAGCAAATTCTTTCTACAAAAATGTTATTTTGATGGCGTCGGCGGGTGCAATCTCGCATTATATTTCTATATCAGAGAAGCAAGATTCAGTAGTATCTCAGATTGAATCTCACTTCCCATCTCAGCTCGACCAACAATTTCAAAGTGTACCCCGGAATAGATCTCAAAGACAGAATCCAAATTCGATGACAAAATGTCAGAAATGTATACATATCTATTACAAATAATCAGATGAGTACAGAGATTTATGAAGTACACTGTCATGAAGTAAACTTTATGATTATGAAAAATATATTTGAAGTATAGATTATACACTCATCAGTTAGCATTTTTTCTAACAAGTAAAAATCAATTCCAGTTTTTCAATTTTGCCATTAACGTATTCAAAATTTATGATTTTTTGCAATACACAAAATATTTCAGTCAGATTTGTTAAAAAATTTTCGAAAAAAATAAAGCTTTTTCCTTTAATAAAAATATTTCAGATTATTTTTGAGTGTTTTTAAGACAGGTGCATCTGGAGTTGTGTAAAGTATCAAAAATAATATGCACTATTCTCGGAGTACAGACAGCTTGGGAGATAGGAGTGATTATCATGTACCTACTCACTGAAACTCTTTATAATTTGTACATTCGATACATTATATACCTAACATCTCAGAAATAAAAGAGCACTTTTATCGATAAAAGAGAGTTAAGAATATGGGCGAAAGTCTCTGGAACTTCTGCTATTTAGTTTGTAACTTTGATCAATTTGCTTTTATCTAGAAAAACAAGAAATTAAACTTAATTCTGTGTGCAATTAATGTTGAAAGATACAAGAAAATACAACAATATATACACCAAAGATACAAGAAATTACAACATATATATGTATACACCAAAAAATGGCAAGAAAATTGGAAATAAAGCAATTATTAATTAGATATTTAATTCAGTTTATACAATTAAATTTGTTAATTAAATTTATATAATTAATTCATTGTACTTAATATAATAAAATATTTTATCTGTTTTAATTTTTTATCTTATCTCTAAAAATAGGAGTCTCTAGGGCTCCATATCGGCTAGTATACATATAATACCCATATAGTTAAGGCTTGTTGAAGAAAAATACAAATGAAGATAAGTACCTACTGCAGAATCAGATTATCGAATTTTCTGCTTCTTCTCAGATTATTAGCTCGGTCACCACGTATCTCGTCATTCTCATTCAAGTCGGAGATTTACTATCGGGAAAGTCAACAAATTCTACCATAAGATACAACGGCACGAATTTTATCAATATGTTTATATACAACAGTTTCTTATCCATAAAGGCAAATTTTGGGCATTTTTTCGTTTCTCATTGTCCCGTACAGATCTAAGAAATTGAAGATTAAAGTACGCGTGATCGTTTACGTGAATACTGTATACTTTGTGTGCGTTTGCGTGACGCAAAGATGAAAAGAAGTTAATTCTTTTGTCTAATGGAGTGCTGAATTTTACATGCACAGATATAACAATATATTTTAGCAATTAAAGACTTCAATTAAAGACTTTCATATATATCTAATAGGTATACGTGTATATTGTATATGTATATGTACCTATATTATAAAGTGTTATTATACATATATTTTCTTCTATAAAAGTAATATGGATTTGTAAATTTTGTCCCCGTCAGCTTTTTAAGCGGGATAGTCACGAGATAAAAACCGTTCATTTTGCAGATTTACTTTACAGTACCTGAGTACTTATATTTTATAGTGCCTACTGGATTCCCCAAATTTATGTTCCTATCTTTGAGATTGTAGACACGGAAGGGACAACGCTGCAAGGTGTTTAATAATTAGAGAATTACAATTTCATAATGTTTCCAAAATATTAATATCATGTTACTAAAAGTGTACGTTGCTAAGAGCTGGGATATTGCGAATCTATACCTCCGCAATGACTTTTTGTATTGCAATTTGCAACGTTGCAACATTGCTGCAATGTTGTTGGAATCATGATGGATAGCACTTTCTGTCCGAGAGGAATGCAATATGCTGTGCTACACTGTAAAATTTAAGTCTCGAACAGTGTGAAATTGAAAACATAGTCTGTAACACATGTGGATGACTTTTCTCCCATTGTCTAGTCAAGTCGCGGCTAATATTACAGTGTTGAAGACAGAACTTTCGTAATTTAGGACATTGCTTGATAATAATGGAAAAATTATCAGGTGTTACAAATTGCACCCTAACAAAATGCAAATGTTCCAAGTTTTTGCATTGCGTTAGTAATTTTAAACTGCGTTCGGTAAGGACAGTATCGGTCAAATGGATTTCTTCCAGGCGTTCACAAGAGAAAAGTAATCTGCTCAAGCTATCAACATTAACACAAGCATCGCCAACGATTCGCCAATTGCTTCTGCAACAAAAATTATATAATTATTATAGCACTTAATTCAATCGCAAATAGAAAATCAATGTAACATTTTCAAGATAAGTTTGCAAGAGACAGATTTTAATAAAAAATATATACGTAACATTTTGAAAGAAAATGTAGCACACACTTACACAAGATATACTTTTCGTAAATTTTTACAGTCAGCAAGGGCATTAATACCCTGCGATGAAATATAACCTGCGGTCAGTAAATTTATTATTTCCAAGTCTCGACACGATTTTCTTAACTCTATTGCAATTGAGTCTAGTTCCGTAGTATTAAACTTCCTTGTATATTGCAAATCTAATTCACGCAACCGCTGATTTTTTTGCAGTATTTTGCAAAGAGGTTCAACTTCTATATCTGTATGACCAAGTCTCAAATGTTCGAGACTTTCTAGATTTTGGAGATGTGAAAATCCTTTGCTTTTAATTTTCGTACACCACGCTAGATCCAAATCTAAAAAAAATATGTATTGGTTATATGCAATTTATCTATAATAATCTTGATATATAATATATATATATAATACCCACACAACACGCATGTCTTAATGACGTTGTAACGACGTCTTAAAAGAGACGTCTCTATGACTTTGTTAGAAATACATCTGTATGACGTCTTAGAAAAAACGTCTTTCAGACTTTGTTAGAAATACGTCTGTATGACGTCTAAGAAAAAATGGCTTTAAGACTTTGCTAGAACGGCGTATTTTCGATTGCATCATCCGACCGATAGATGGCTTTTGATGAGATCCGTTTCTCGTAAGAAAAATACGATGAGCGATGGTATATAAGTACGGCACAATTTGTATCAGTTCTATCGTGGAGTCTATTCTCTTATAATAAAGTGGCATATATATATACTTTTTGGATTAATATAATAGTATATTAATTACTACGAGCACAACGCTAGCTCTTTTTTCGTATTTTTCTTAATTATAGCCAGACATAAATATCTATAAAAAAGTCTAAGAAACGTCTTAAACGTCTATAAAAAAAGTCGAAAAAACGTCTTAAAATAATGTCTAATCTACGTCCTAATACATTGTATTAAAGACGTCGTAAATAGTGACATAAGACGTCCCAAAGACGTTTAAACTACGTCTTTCTGAAATCTTTTTAAGACGTCTAGAGATTTTTATGACGTCTTTTAGACGTCTTTATGACGTCATAATGTTATCTGGGTATATACCTTTCAAATTTTTGCATATCTCTGAAATCTTTAATATTACATTGTTGTCGACTGATTCGTCACATCTCTTTAAGCGTAAGCGTGTTAAATGCCTGCCGCAATCCTCAAGAAATTGAACAAAATGCGAAAAAGAAAACTTGCTTAATGTAAGGTCTAACTGTTGCAAGTATTTACATCTAGGTGTAAAGTAACAAAATATATTATAAATATACGTAGGACAGTAGATATTTCGCATGGTTAATTGTGTATAAAGCAGAGAATCCTGTGTTAAATTATAGAAGCGCTTATTTATTTGGTTCATGCGGCATAACGTCTTTAAATCTAAACTTTTAAATATTTTTAGAATTATTTCATCCTGCAAAGGTAAAACATAAAACTTTAGTTCACGAGATGACATTGAAATAAATATTATTATGAGAAATAAACTTCTTAGAATACTTTACAGGAAACGCAGATAAACTGCAACGTGATAGTCCTTTGGATTCATCCGGAGAGAGTTTCATACGCTTTGCGGAACTCGGAAAATCTAATAATTTCTGATTATGTTTTGGAGATAATCGCATCTCGGGAAGTGATCCCTGATTATGTTTTGGAGATATTATCTCCAAAACGGAATCAGATACTTCTCTTTGTCCATAATTATTATTACAAAAAACCCCTTCTATATCGCTGCAAATAAAGTCGGAATAATTTATTTTTATTATTAAGAAGCTAAAAAAATATTGCTTAATGTTGATAATTGTGATACCTTTTACAAATAATACAATGTTCAAAAAAATTCTTTTGAAGATGGTCTATATCCAAGTGTGCATTTTCGTAATCTGCTGTTAGATTATGAACATCCTCATGGTGGGAACAGTTGCAGTTAATGCTTTTCAACAGACTAGTTAAACTCTCTTGAGGATTTCTGGGAAGGATCAATTCTGACGTTCCGATAAGCATCACAGCATCTAGCTTTGTGTAGTCTAATACGCTGGGCTTAAATTCTAGTCTGAGCTTATCGATTTTGAAGTTACACGATTCTAAGGGTGGGGAAAACAGTCTTGATGTCGGAGGCACAATCTGAGGCGATCCCTCCCACAATAAAAACCAATAATCATTATTTAACAAATCGTGCCAATTTGTCATAACATCCCGCAGATATTTTTCAGATTTATAAGCCCAAATTTTAATTATGTTTCCAGGATTATATACTTCAAATATAGAAACTCTGATTGGATATACAGCTTCGTGAAACGCGAATTCTTTAAAATAAAAAATATAATTATAATTTCTTCGCAAAGAAGCGTATCTTCTTCAATAATATTTTATTTGTCAATTAAAAAATTACATACCAACCCAATTGGTATCTGGGACATCAATTTTAAGGAATTGTACATATTCATTCAGAATATTATCTATTATTGTATCGTTTGTATGCGGTGAAGATATTGAGATATCGGAACAATAAGTTCTCTGTATTAAAAATTAAAATGTCAAAATGTGTGAAATACTACAAAATCTTGTAGCATAACGTTAAACTGCGATTACTTCCACAGGACAATAAAAGATTATACCAAGAAATATATACACATACTTACCATAATGAATGTTTCTGGAAAATCTCCATATTTTGGAAATTTGGTAGGTGCTCCAGATATGTAACAGGCAGTAGAAAGTGTGTCGAGATTATTAAACCGATAAATTCCACCAGCCTTCACAAATTGATAGATAAAGTCAACAGGATTCTTCTCTTCTATTGAGACCCTGCCGATATAGGGAAATCGACTAATACTCTCACAAACTAATGGATAATAATGGGATGTCATATTCTCTCTCTGAAAAAAGATAAAATATATGAAGGATAACAAATCTTTGCCCTTTCTTCAGCACATGCTGAAATACCGCATTATAATACTATATATATATACACAATATATACATATACATATGTATATATATATGTCACCGTTAAAACCCGAAATCCGTTAAAACCTGAATTTACTGGTAAATTCTAGTTTTAACTAAGCCCTCTCGGTAATTCGCGTTCTAACGGAAAAAATGTAGTTAAAACTAGAATTGACTGAGTGCTTTAGTACATTCGCGTTTTAACTGAAATAATTCAGTTAAAACTAGAATTGACCGACCGCTTTAGTAAATTCGCGTTCTAACTAAAAATAATTTAGTTAAAACTAGAATTGACTGATTGCTCTTAGTGAATTCGCGTTATAACGTGTTGGCGTCTTACCGTCAAAACCCGAATTCCGTAAGTAAAAACTAGTTTTATCGAAGGCCTCTCGTAATAACGGGAAGTAATGGACCTCGCTTCAACTTACAAAAAGCATATACATGGAAGGGAGGTGCAGAGAGAAACACGCGTATGCTTTGTAAGTTAAAGCGAGATTCATCCTGTACAGGGGGGTGCAAGGGGGGGGGGGGGAACCTATTTTTCTAGGCAAATAGCATTTGCCTGAACCGCTGTTAGGCAAATGGTATTCAGCGAAATGCATTGATGCATTTCAGTATTA
Organism: Leptothorax acervorum; assembly: GCA_035220615.1. Classification (NCBI taxonomy): domain Eukaryota; kingdom Metazoa; phylum Arthropoda; class Insecta; order Hymenoptera; family Formicidae; genus Leptothorax; species Leptothorax acervorum. The sequence goes on along the minus strand of JASTWQ010001260.1, from coordinate 2,889,510 downwards.
ATTATTGTTTTGTAAGGTTATCCTACGCATGTCCTACTTTGGTATGTTAAAGTATATATGTCGCAGTCATATGCGGTAATTTAGCACTTCATGAAGTGTCTAGTAGACACATTGGACACATGCTGTAATTCAATTTTTAAATAAAAAATTATCGTACACACACACACACATGCGGGGGGGGGGGGGGGAGTACAAGGGGGCCTTCGGCCCCCCTCCAGCACCCCCTCCCCCGGTCAGGCAGGGTGGACCTCGCTTTACAACTTAGCATGTACTTTGTAAGTTGTACAGCGAAGTCCACCATGCCTAACAGGCGTTCGGACCCCTCTTGCACCCCCCCCCCGCCCCGCATGTGTGTATGCGTGTGCGTGCACGGTAATTTTTTATTTAAAGATTGCATTACAGCATGTGTTCAATGTGTCTAGACATTTCATGAAGTGCTAAATTACCGCTTATGGCTGCGACATATGTATATACTTTAACATACCAAAGTAGGACATGCGTAGGATAACGTTACAAAACCTGAAATGCATCAATGCATTTCGCTGAATACCATTTGCCTAACAGCGGTTCAGTCAAGTAGCATTTGCCTAGGAATAGGTATAGCATTTGATTAGGAAAATAGTACTTGAACACAAAAATAAACGGGCGAAAGCCATTTGACTAGGCAGATAGCATTGGTCTAGACAAAAGCTATTTTCCTAAAATAACTATTTGCCTACGACATATATGTGTATACTATATAGCATTGCAAATTGAGGGATTTCGCGTCTTGACTGTAAGAGAAACACGTTAGATCGCGAATTTACTAAAGCGGTCGGTCAATTCTAGTTAAAACTAGAATTTACCAGTAAATTCGGGTTTTGACGGATTTCGGGTTTTAACTGTAACATATATATATATATATATATATATATGTGTGTGTGTGTGTGTGTGTGTATGTTACCGCCAAAACCCGAAAAAACTAGTCAAAAATAGTTTTATCGAAGGCCTCTCGTCAATACTCGAATTAACTAGTCAATTCTGGAAATAACTACGTACTGTTAGTGAAAACTAGATCTAACCGAAAAATTGATTTGTTAAAATGTATTAACAGTTTTTACTAGACAAAACTAGTTGCCACTGATTGTGAGTTGAACCAGTTAAAAGTGTAGTAAATGTCTTTATTTTGAGTATTATAAGATATTATGAAAGACTAAATACCAAAGTACATGCGTGGACAGAGGAGCGCGTTCCACACGGGTCGGGGGGGAGATGCGGAGGGGACCACAATGGACACATGCTGTAATTTAATCTTTAAATGCGGCCACGTGCGCATGATCCGTGGCTGCACGCGCATGCAAAAGTGCGCGAATTCAAAACCTATGTATACTTATAATTATAATGCATATCGCTTGACTTTCGATGATGAATATGTCGCAGTTACATGGTGTACACACATACACGCGGGGGGGGGGGGGTGCAAGGGGGGTTTTCGGCCCCCTCTCCCGCACCCTCTCCGCCGGTAGGCAGGGTGGACCTCGCTTTACAACTTAGCATGTACTTTGTAAGTTGTAAAGCGAGGTCCACCCTGCATACCGGCGGAGGGGTGCGGGAGGGGGGCCGAAGACCCCCCTTGCACCACCCCGCGTGTGTGTGTACACCATGTAGCTGCGACATATTCATCATCGAAAGTCAAGCGATATCGAAAGCCTTTCCTTGCACCCTCTCCCGCATATGTGTGTGAGTGTATGTGTGTGCGTGTGTGTGTATGTGTGTGTGTGTATGTGTGTATGGTAATTTTTTATTTAAAAATTAAATTACAGCATGTGTCCATTGGACTCTTCGCGACGTGTCTAGACACTTCATCATAAAGTGCTAAATTGCCGCATGTGGCTGCGACATATTTATTTACTTCCCGTTTACTATTACTTTTCCCTAGTTATATCTAGTTTTACCTGAAAACAGGTTTTAACGGGGTGAGTATGCCTCGTTAGAACTGATTTTAACTAGTCAGAACAAGTATTAACTGAACAAATTTTTAGAGAATACTGGTATTGTCAAATACACTTGTATTGGTTACTTCTAGAATTGACTAGTTATAATACTGGTATTGACGAGAGGCCTTCGATAAAACTAGTTTTTACTAGTTTTTTCGGGTTTTGACGGATATCGAATTTTGACGGTAACATATATATATATATAATGTACTTTTGTCTTGCTTCCTTTCACATTGTGAGTACTGGGAATCAAAAGTAGCACTTTTGTCCGTTTATTAAAATACAGCATACAAACTTTATTTATTTGTAGCCGAATGGTAATTATAGCGCGTCTAGTGTGATCAAAATTTATTTTACAATATGACTCTATTTAACAATTTCCAATAATGATACTTGAGATTAGTAAAATGAATGAATTTCGTATGTTCTTATCTTCATTGAGAAAAGGAAGTAAAGATAATTTCAAATTATACATATAGATACTGATTTAAAAAAAGCAATTTTAATTATATGAGCATTAAGAATAAACATATTTACTTAACATAAATATGAGAAATATGCATAAGTTCAAATAATGTTTTAAAAAATTTTATAAATCAGAAAAAATTTATCTTACATCAATAATATATGAAGGATGTATTATAGATATATTGTAACACCTATATAATGGCAGATTCCTGAGATTAATTTAAAATGAAAGTATTAAGTATTACACACGCGTCGAGGCTTTTATAATTATTACATATAAAATGTTTTTAGAATTGATCAATCAACTTGTTCAAATTTCGCGCACTCAAGCATGGAACATCGTGCAATAGTGAACGAGTTTTCAAGCATTAATTCTATTTTAAAAATAGATACAATTGTACTATTGGATACACTTTTGGATATAGACTGCTCGCTATGATTATTTTGCATGAGATAGAGACAAAAGTAAACCCAGGCCGCCACTAGATATTGTTTTATGTACTCATGTAGGTATGCACCTCTTAGAACATATATAAAATGTTCTAAGGTATGCGAGCGTTATAAGTGTACAACGTGATCTGACAATGAGTGTTTCACGTAATTAGTCGTGACTGCATTCAGTAGTAATTGTACGTGTGATTTGGATATGTGTGAGTATAAGAAATATTTGACATCTTCCATATATCCTTGGCAGCAAAGTGAGCAGATAGAAGTCTGTGGAAGAAACCGAGCCCACTATTGCATGTCACTTAATTGTGCACTTGTATTGCGCAGTGTCTGTGTAATTTCGTGAAAAGAGAAATTGAGGTTGGATAGTGTGTTCGTGTTTAAAAATAAAAATTAATTGTAACAACATTATGTGTGTATGTCTCATTATTAAAGGATTAAAATTTTTAAAAAATTTCTTAAAATTTTTCTTACAAGAGCAAAATATTTTTTTCTAAATCTGAGATAGCACAAATACTAGTTTTGTGTTGGTCTATTTGAAAGTAAAAATTAAATTTTAACATGTCATTTTTAAATAATTATTAAAATTCTTTAAGAAATAAAACAGTTTCTTAAAATTTTTGAAATAAAATAAGGAAATATTTCTTCCCAGTGAATATAATGTCTCAAATCGGGGCATAAGACGTCTTAAAGAATTTTCAAGACGTCATATTATAAGACGTCTTAATGACGTCTTTAAGACGTCATATATCCCGATTTGAGACATGCGTGTTGTCTGGGTTTGTAAATCTGAGATATCGTGAGCACGTACGTACCCTGTGATTTTTTAACACCGCGTGAAAAAAAGTAAAAACCAAGGAAAAAACGAAAATTTTTACAAAAATTGCTCATGTTTGCTAGCTGTATAACTTACGTTTAACTTTTCTAACTAATATTTTTAAGAATGTATATTTTTTATGTCATTTAATATATCGATATACGTAAATAGCGATTAAGTGTCGAACATATAATATATATGAATACAGTGAATAAAGGAAATTATCGGAAATTTGATAGAACCTGAATTAAAAATTAATCGGAAATTCTAATTGATTTTTATACTCACATCAATGTCTATGACTTTATGCGAAGCAGGTTTGATTTTTCCGTATAAAATGATGAAAAAATCAAGAAAGAGAGAACATGCGGGAACACGTGGTCGTTGAGCAACATCAGGCGGTGGTGTGAAGGTGAAGACGTGGAGGCAATAGGCATAGACCTGCATAGACCTCTAGGTCTATGCGTGGAATGGAGGCGCTTTTAGCGACACACGTACACGTAACTGCATGCGCCGCGCAGTTCTCACTAGGGATGGGCAATCGATGTATGAAAAAAATCGATGCAAAATTAATCGATATATGAATAAATGTTGATTGATCGATCATTTACAAAAAAAGTATCTTAATAATGATACTTTTTGCAAATGATTGATTAATCAACATCGATGTATTCATACATTGGCTTTTTTTTTTCATACATTGCTCATCCCTACATTACTGTCACACACATTTTAGCATTATAGAAATGATTGATATTTGCTCGATTAACAATATTTTTGATAACGTTTTTAATAACAATATTTTTGACAATGTTTTTAATAACACTGGATTTGTTATATAATAATAATCACTAATTAGCATATTTTACACTACTTATTTTAATCTCTCAAGTTATCCTTTATATAGAGGAAGGGATGATATATCGTGGCCCCCTAGTTAATTTTTTCTTCATAAAATCTGAATTTGTACTCTAACACTGCTCTAAACTTTTGCTTAAAATGGAAGTAAACTATTCAGTTTGTGTCTGCTAAAACGTGGACCCAAAGAAAAAACAATTGAATTATATATAGAACAATATATTTCTGAAGGAAATAATTTTATGACGTTTGAAAAAAATAAGGGTATAAATATGACCTCCATCAAAAATTACAAAAAACGAATTTTTTTGACAACAGTGTTTAGAAACTAATGCATAAACATTACAGAATAAATAAAAAAATTTATAATCTTCTCAGTTTTATCATTTACAAACAAAATTTGCACCCGGTACTTGGACTTCTTCGAAAAATCTTATTATTCTCGATAACAAAATTTTTTTTTTTATCAACTAACCTAATTTTCTCATAGATTAAGGTTTACTAAAGATTACTAACGGTCAGTCGAATTTTTTAATCTTCGATTGTAGAGATAAAAAGTCCCAAAAGTCTCTGGGACTTCTGCTATTTAGTTTGTACCTTTGATCAATTTGCTTTTTTCTAGAAAAACAAAAAATTAAACTTCTGTGTGCAATTAATGCTGACAGATACAAGAAAATACAACAAATATATACACCAAAAAATGGCAAAAAATGGGAATAAAGCAATTATTAATTAGATATTTAGTTTAATTTATACAATAAAATTTGTTAATTAAACTTATACAATTAATTAAATATTTTTCGCTTAATATAATTAAATATTTTATCTCTTATAATTTTTTATCTTATCTCTAAAAATAGTAGTCTCTAGGGCTTCATATCGGCTAGTATATAATACCCATACAGTTAAGGATTGTTAAATAAAAATACAAATAAAGATAAGTACTGCAGAATCAAATTATCGAATTTTCTGCTTCTTCTCAGATCATTGTGCATTGGCTCGGTCACCACGTATCTCGTGATTCTCATCCAAGTCGGAGATTTACCATCGGAAAAGTCAACAAATTCTACCATAAGAGACAACGGCACGAATTTTACCGATATGTTTACAACCGTTTCTTATCCATAAAGGCAAATTTTGCGCATTTTTTCGTTTTTCATTGTCCCGTACAGATATAATAAATTGAAGATTGAAGTACGCGTGATCGTTTTCGTGAATACATAATATATACCTTGTGTGCGTTTGCGTGATGCAAAGATAAAAAAAAGTCAATTCTTTTTTCTAATGAGTTGCTGAATTTTTCATGCACAGGTATAACAATATATTTAAGCAAATTAAAGACTTTCATTGTATATATATATATTAAATAGGTATATACATATACATATGTATGTACCTATATACTTATTATAAAGTGTTATTATATATTTTTTTCTACAAAAGTGATATGGATTTGTTAATTTTGTCCCCGTCAGCTTTCTGAACGGGATAGTCACGAGATGAAAACCGATCTTTGCAGCTTTACTTTATAGTACCTGAGTACTTAATAACTTATATATTTTATAGTGCCAACTCTGGATTCCCCAAATTTATGTTCCCATCTTCGCGATTGTAGACACGGAAGGGGCAACGCTGCAAGGTGTTTAAAAATGAGAGAATTATTAAAAATTAGACAATTACAATTTCGTAATGTTTCCAAAATATTAATATTATGTTACTAAAAGTGTACGTTGCTAAAAGCTCATGGAATATTGCGAATCTATATATACCTCCGCAATGACTTTTCGTATTGCAATTTGCAACGTTGCAACATTGCTGCAATGTTGTAGGAATCATAATGGATAGGGATAGCACTCTCTGTAGTCTTCGTACGAGAAGGATGCAATGCGTTGTGCTGCACCAAAAAATTTAAGTCTCGAACAATCAGAAACGCAAGTCTGTAATACATGTGGATGACTTTTCTCCCATTGACTAGTCAAGTCGCAGCTAATATTGCAGTTTAAGAGACAGAACTTTCGTAATTTAGGACATTGCTCAATAATAATGGGAAAATTATTAGGTGTTACAAATTCCACTCTATCAAGATGTAAATGTTCCAAGTTTTTGCATTGCGTTAGTAATTTTAAACTGCATTCAGTGATGACAATATGGGCCAAGCGGATTTCTTCCAGGCCTTTACAAGAAGAAAGTAATCTGCTCAAGCTATCAACATTAACATCAACATTAACATAAGCATCAACGATTCGCCAATTTTTCCAACTGCTTCTGCAACAAAAACCATATAATTATTACAGCACTGTAATCGCAAAAAGAAAATCATTGTAACTTTTTCAAGATGCTTGCAAGAGAAACAAATTTTAATACTAAAAAATACGCGGTAACATGTATTTCGAAAGAAAATATAGCACACACTTACTCAAGATTCACTTTTTGTAAATTTTTACAGTCAGCAAGGGCATTAATACCCTGAGATGAAATAAAACCTGCGGTCTGTAAATTTATTATTTCCAAGCCTCGACACGAATTTCTTAACTCTATTGCAATTGAGTCTAGTTCTGTAGTATTATACTTCCTTTTATATTGCAAATCTAATTCACGCAACCGTTCATTTTTTTGCAGTATTTTGCAAAGAGGTTCAACTCCTATTTTTGTATGACCAAGTCTCAAATGTTCGAGACTTTCTAGATTTTGGAGATGTGAAAATTCTTCGCTCTTAATCCAAGTACACCACGTTAGATCCAAATCTAAGAAAAATATGTATTACAATAGTTATATGTAATTTATCTATAATTTTGATATGTAATATTGTATATATATGTTACAGTTAAAACCCGAAATCCGTCAAAACCCGAATTTACTAGGAAATTCTAGTTTTAACTAACTAAAAAATTTAGTTAAAATTAGAATTATTTCAGTTAAAACGCGAAAGTACTAAAGCACTCAGCCAATTCTAGTCTAACTAAATTTTTTCAGTTAGAACGCGAATTACGGAGAGGGCTTAGTTAAAACTAAAATTTCCTAGTAAATTCGGGTTTTGACGGATTTCGGATTTTAACTGTAACATATATAATATATACCTTTCAAATTTTTGCATATCTTTGAAATTTTTAATATTACTTTGTTGTCGACTGATTCGGAACATTTCTTTAAGCGTAAGAGTGTTAAATGGCTGCCGCAATCCTCAAGAAATTGAACAAAATGCAAAAAAGCAAACTTGCTTAATGTAAGATCTAACTGCTGCAAGTATTTACATCTAGGTGTAAAGTAAGCAAATATATAATAAATATACGTAGTACAGTCGATATTTCGCATGTTTAATTGTGTATAAAGCCGAGGATCCTTTGTTAAATTATAAAAGCGCTTATTTATTTTGTTCAAGCGGCATAACGTCTTTAAATCTAAGTTTTTTAATATTTTCATAATTATTTCATCCTGCAAAGGTAAAACATAAAACTTTAGTACACGACATGACATTGAAATAAATATTATTATGAGAAATAAACTTCTTAGAATACTTTACAGAAAGCGCAGATAAACTGCAACGTGATAGTCCTTTGGATTCATCCGGAGAGAGTTTCCCATGCTTTGCGGCACTCGGAAAATCTAATAGTTTCTGATTATGTTTTGGAGATAATCGCATCTCGGGAAGTAATCCCTGACTATGTTTTGGATACATTATCTCCAAAGCGTAATCAAGTACTTCTCTTTGTCCATAATTAGTATTATGAAAAACCTCTTTTTTTTCGCTAAAAATAAAGTCGGAATAAATTTATTTTTATTATTCAGAAAATAGAAAAATATTGGTTAATGTTGATAATTGTAATACCTTTTGCAAATAATACAATGTTCAGGAAAATTTTTTTGAAGGTGGTCTATATCCAAGTGTGCATTTTCGTAATCTGCTGTTAGATTATGAACATCCTCATGGTGGGAACAGTTGCAGTTAATGCTTTTCAACAGACTAGTTAAACTCTCTTCAGGATTTCTGGGAAGGATCAATTCTGACGTTCCGATAAGCATCACAGCATCTAGCTTTGTGTAGTCAAATACGCTGGGCTTAAATTCTAGTCTGAGCATATCGGTTTTGAAGTTACACGATTCTAAGGGTGGGGAAAACAGTCTTGATGTCGGAGGCACAATCTGAGGCGATCCCTCCCACAATAAAAACCAATAATCATTATTTATAGGATCGTGCCGATTTGTTATAACATCCCGCAGATGCTTTTCAGAATTGTGAGCCCAAATTTTAATTATGTTTCCAGGATTATATACTTCGAATATAGAGACTCTGATTGGATATACAGCTTCGTGAAAATTGAATTCTTTAAAATAAAGCATATGATTATAATTTCTTCGCATTAGAAGCGTATCTTCTTTAATAATATTTTATTTATCAATTAAAAAATTACATACGAACACAATTGATATCTGTGATATCACCGAATGGTAAATTCAGACCATTATCCATTATTGTATCATTCGCATGCCGTGAAGATATTGATATATCGAACTTATAAGTTCTCTGTATTAAAATGTAAAAATGTGTCAAATATTACAAGATCTTGTAGCATAACTGCAATTATTTCCACAATAAAAGATAATACTAATAAATATACCATAATGAATGTTTCTGGAAAATCTCCATATTTTGGAAATTTGGTAGGTGCCCCAGATATGTAACGGGCAGTAGAAACTGTGTCGATATTTCTGACACTATCACGTACACCATCCTTCACAAATTGATAGATAAAGTCAACAGGATTCTTCTCTTTTATTGAGACCTTGCTGATATAGGGATATCGAAAAATAGTCTCACAAAATAATGGATAATAATAGGATGTCATATTCTCTCTCTGAAAGAAAATAAAAGATATAAAGGATAATAAATCTTTGCCTTCTTTTTAGCACATGCTAAAATACTGCATTATAATTATAATACTATACATATACATATATACATATACAGACACCACTTGTGCACCCCTTTTAAAATAAAAGATAGTGGATATTTTCAACTTCCGGTATTGACCGGAAATGGGCTATCCAGACCAAAAGTTCAATCTTTTTAATAAAACATGACACTTTTTATTGCAGATTCGGATTACATACAAGAAAATAAGTGTCATGTTCCATTAAAAAGATTGAACTTTCGGTCTGGATAGCCCATTTCCGGTCAATACCGGAAGTTGAAAATATCACCATTCGATAGAGCATACTCGACTTACTTATCAAAATTTTTGAGATTTTGGATAAAAACCACTTCCTTTCATTTTAAAATGGGTGTACGGATGGTCTCAGACACCCTGTATATATATACATATAATTGTTAAATATTGTCATTTTGGAAAATTAATTTTGATCACACACACAGACGCGCTAATTACTGTTCGGCTACTGCGACTAAATAGAGTTTGTATGCTGTATTTTAATGAACGGACAAAAGTGTTATTTTTGATTCTCAGTACTCACAATGTGAAAGGAAGCAAGAAAAAAGAATTAAAAGTAGCACTTTTGTCCGTTCATTAAAATACAGCATACGAACTCTATTTGTAGTCGAACGGTAATTTGGAGGATGTGTTATAGATATATTGTAACACCTGTTATATAATGGCAGATTCCTCTGAAATTAATTTAAAATGAAAATATTAAGTATTACACACGTCGAGGTTCTTATAATTATTATATATAAAATGTTTTTAGAATTGATCAATCAACTTGTTCAAAATTCCCGCACTCAAGCATGGAATATCGAGCAATAGTGAACGAGTTTTCAAGCATTAATTCTATTTTGAAAATAGATACAATTGTACTATTGGATACATTTTTGGATGTAGACTGCTCGCTATGATTATTTCGCATGAGATAGAGACAAAAGTGAACCCAGGCTGTAACTAGATATTCCCACATTGTTTTATGTACTCATGTATGCACCTTAGAACATATATAAAATGTTCTAAGGTATGTGAGCGATATAAGTGTACAACGTGATCTGACTGAATGTTTCACGTAATTATTAGTCGTGACTGCATTCAGTCATAGTAATTGTATATGTGTGCAGATTTGTATATGTGCAAGTATAAGATATATTCAATGACATCTTCCATCCTTGGCGGCAAAGTGAGCAGTCTAGTAATATTTCATAGAAGTCTGTGGAAGAAACCAAGCCACTATAGCACGTCACTTAATAATTGTGCACATGTATGAGCACTGTCTGTGTAATTTCGTGAAAAAAGAAACTGAGGTTGGATAGTGTGCTCGTGTTTAAAAATAAACATTAATTGTAACAACATTATTTATATCTCATTATTAAAAAATTAAAATTTTTAAAAATTTTTCTTACAAGAGCAAAGTATTATTTCTTTCTAAATCTGAGATACCACAAAAAAGGAATTTTGTGTTGGTCTATTTGAAAGTAAAAATTAAATTTTAACAACGTGTATATCATTTTTATTCTTTAAAAAATAAAACAGTTTCTTAAAATTTTTTTATAAGATAGAGAAATATTTCTTTGTAAATTTGAAATATTGCAAGTACGTGTTCTTTCTTTCAAAGAAAAATTAAATTTTAACAACATATAGATATATATATCATTATATTAAATAATAATTAAATATTTTAAAGAAAAAAACAGTTTCTTATAATTTTTGAAATAAAATATGGAAATATTTCTTCCAAGTGAACATATAATGTCTCAAATCGGGACATAAGACGTCTTAAAGAATCTTCAAGACGTCATATCATAATAAGACGTCTTTAAGATGTTATATGTCCCTATTTGAGACATGCATGTTGTCTGGGTTTGTCTAATCTGAGATATCGTGAGCATGTACGTGCTCTGTGATTTCTTAACACCACGTGAAAAAACCAAGGAAAAAACGAAAAATTTTACAAAGATTGCTCATGTTTGCTAGCTGTACAACTTACGACACTTACGTTTAACTTTTTTAAGTATAAACTAATATTTTTAAGAATGTATATTTTTTATGTAATATAATATATATATCTTCTATCTCATATATCGATATACGTAAATAGCGATTAAGTGTCGAACATATAATATATATGAATATACAGTGAATAAAGAAAATTATCGGAAATTTGATAGAACCTAAATTAAAAATTAATCGGAAATTCTAATTGATTTTTATACTCACTTATCAATGTCTATGACTTTATGCGAAGCAGGTTTGATTTTTCCGTATAAAATGATGAAAAAATCAAGAAAGAGAGAACATGCGGGAACACGTGGTCGTTAAGCAACATGCAGTGCGGCGGTAGTGCGAAGGTGAAGACGTTCTGACGTTGAGGCATAGACCTGCATAGCATAGACCTCTAGGTATGCGTGGAGTGGAGGCGCTCTTAGCGACACACATGTACCTACACGGCACGCAGTACACGTGTGCGTAACTGCATGCGCCACGCAGTTCTCACTTCTCAGTCTAGGGATGGGCAATCGATATCTGAAGTAAAATCGATGCTAAATTAATCGATGTATGAATACATGTTGACTAATCGATTATTTACCAAAAGTATTTTAATAATGATACTTTTTGTAAATAATTGATCGATTATCAACATCGATCATGTATTCATACTTCGATTTTTTTTCATACATCGCCCATCCCTACTTTACGTATTTACTCGTATCGCTATTTACTCTCACATTATTAGCATAGAGATGGTTGATATTTGCTCGATTAACAATATTTTTGATAACGTTTTTTATAATAACAATATTTTTGACAATGTTTTTAATAACTGGATTTGTTGTATAATAATAATCACTTTATATAACATTGTAATAACTTTAAGATTAATAATTATATCTTAGCATATTTATACACTACTTATTTTAATCTCTCAAGTTATAGAGGAAGGGATGGTATCGTGACCCCCCCAGTTTGTTTTTCTTCATAAAATCTGAATTTTTACTTTAACTACTGTTCTAAACTTTTGCTTAAAATGGAGGTAAACTATTCAGTTTGTGTCTGCTAAAACGTGGAACTATTAGCGTTATCAGAAATATGAAAATCAGGAGGAGGCCAACTTACAAGCAGGGTGCCGCGATACTATCTTTTCCTCTACGTAATAATTAATACTGAAACATGCATGGAAACGAATAAGTGAGTTATCGGTTGAATGACTAATCTAAAATATTCGGCACCGTCAAGAAAGACAAAAATCAGATTAACGATTTCATCCAAATGTACGAAACACTCATTCTATCATCAAACGCAGTGTCACTGACGCGAAAATCGGCAAGAAACTGCGAGGAAGATCTGACTACTTGGCTTCTGAATACTACACCGATCTGATTTGAATATAGTCAGGTCATCTCTCTCAGATGTTTGATCAGTTGAAGACCAAAAACGAATATATTTTGTTGGAGTAAATCGAGGAATATCGGGCGTTAGAGAGAGAGATCTGACGAGCAGAAGCTACAATTTGCGCGTCCAAAATACTTCTCCGAGGCGATAGCATCGATAACAACTATCAGTCGTTTGTTGGGACTTCGTATTTTTTAATATCCTCGTGGTCATCCAAGACTATACTCATTGTCAGCCTGCTCTATGGCCGGTATTCATAGTCGGATCTTATATTTAAGATCGTCTTAAGTATGGTCAAAGGCAGTCTTAAGATTCCATCCAGCCAATGAAATGACCGTATTAGCTGCATCTTAAAACATTACTTAAGATGATCTTGAAATAAGATCCGACTATGAATACCGGCCTATCTCTTACTTATTTACGTTATATAGGTATATTGTGATAGCCACTTGCGCGTGGAAGCACCATATTATGCAAACATTAGATTGATGAAGCTAGAATATGTCATGTACCAATTATATTCGCGTACGTCGTTATTGTGTGATTTATTCAAAACGTTGCTAGGCTGGTAGCATACAAAGGTGAGCGGATAAAATAATGTACAATATTTTTTTTATAAATACATTATATACTTATTCATTATCATAAATAAAAGAAATAAAAAATTATGTCGCGTTAATGATATTCTAAACATACAATACAATTTTAGGATGAAACTATGCGTCGGTATAAATTATAATATTAGTCTTACCATAAATTGACATTTGTAGAAATTCAAAGTTTGTTGCAAAAAGATCTCCGAGATCGATGAAACATTGCGGTAGCTTGGATTGACGGCGGATTATGACAGATTATATTTCGTGATAATCGGAACCGTAACCGTAAGATGATTATATTCGCTTTCATTGAGTGTACTTTGGTTTTCATTTACTTGCAGAAAGGCACGGACATATAATTTACTTCAATTTATCTTATGGTAGTATATAGTATACGTATTTGTTTGCTGCCAACTCTATTAAATAATATCTTCGAATTCAACATATTGTGAGGTATGTAAATCAATTTGCTAAATAATCCTAAAATTTATGTATTTATTAGATGTCATGGAGTGATACGGAAGTGCTTTCTAACACGAGTTTTCTCGATCATCTCGATGTCCGCGCTATTTACACTTATTTGACGCGCAGACTTGTAAGAATTTTAATTTATTATTTTTTATTGTGAGAATTCTATTTTATTGTATTGTGTAGTTGATAATTCCGAACCTTTCAGACATATTACCAATGTAAAGTCTGCATTATAACTGTCACTTGAGAAGGGCCACAACCCATGTCCGAAACGTTGTGAATTTTTTAATAAATATGGCCAGTTGGGTCGATTATACCACTTTTTTTTTTTTTTATTAGATGTATTCACTAACTAATATGTAAAAAATTAATAGTCGCTATTGTGTTGCTTAACATAACTTATTATACATAACGTTAACATCGAAATTATATTAATTATAATAATAGGTATTCTGTAACTTTATATTTTCCGTTAGGCAATAGATTTATTGTCTGATTTATTGTTTAATTCGCAAAAATAAGAGAAATTATTCTAGATTTACATCAGATATTAGATTTTTTAATATATATTACATATTATAATATCAAACATGCTATTGTACAATAATGCAAATGCTTACAAATAAAATTCGGATTGATCAATCAACTCTTGCGCGCGAGAGCTTAACTTTTTCAATGAAAGAAATGAAACTGGGCATTTTTCAAATAAAAGATTATGCCAAACTATGGATATACCGAGCAACGGAAGCAAATTTTTTTCACAAAAATGTTATTTCGATGGCGTCGGCGCGTGCAATCTTGCATTATGTTTCCACTTATGTCAGAGAAGCAAGATTCAGTCGTATCTTATTGTCAGATTGAATCTCGTTTCCCATCTCAGCTCGACCAACAATTTCAAAGTGTACCCCGCGCGGAATCGATCTCAAAGACACAATCCAAATTCGATGACAAAATGTCAGAAACGTAGGCATCTATCACAAATAATTAGGTGAGTATGGGGAATTATGAAGTACACTGTCATGAAGTAAACTCTATGAAAAATATATTTGAAGCATAGATTACACTTACATAATTAGCATTTTTTCTTAAGTAAAAATCGATTCAGTTTATCAATTTTGCCATTAACGTGTTTAAAATTTTAAATAAATATATTTCTGATAATCTTTGAGTGTTTTTAAGACATCAAAAATATAATAGTATGCACTATTCTCGGAGTACAGGCAGCCCCCAGAGATAGGAGTGATTATCATGTATCTCACTGGAACTCTTTATAATTTGTACATTCGATACATTATGAATCAACACAAAGTCAAAGGTTTGGCAAACCTCTGTGATATTGATAGTATTCGGCTTTCTTCACATTGTGAAAGCCGTTGTTCTGAATCGCGCGTTTGCAAAAGTGCGGCCGATGAGGTAATTTATCTCGTCCATCATCGTCTAATTAAAAAAAGAGATTTTGATATGATTAACATTTTTACTCATATAGGGAAACAAAACCAGTCCTTTTACGGCTACGATTGAGGATTTAACCGTTGAAAGTTATAAAGTCTCATGTAGCATGTTAAAACTGACGTGATAGTAAAATATACAAAATATTTCGTGCTTCAATAAAATGAGTTTTTAATCTTCGATTGTAGAGATAAGAAGTCCCAAAAGTCTCTGGGACTTCTGCTAAATATTTTTTGCTTAACATAATTAAATATTTTATCTCTTTTAATTTTTTATCTTATCTCTTAAAATAGGAGTCTCTAGGGCTTCATATCGGCTAGTATATAATACCCATACAGTTAAGGGTTGTTAAATAAAAATGCAAATGAAGATAAGTACTGCAGAATCAAATTATCGAATTTTCTGCTTTTTCTTATTAGATCATTGTGCATTGGCTCGGTCACCACGTATCTCGTGATTCTCATCCAAGTCGGAGATTTACCATCGGGAAAGTCAACAAATTCTATACCATAGATACAATGGCACGAATTTCACCGATATGTTTACAACAGTTTCTTATCCATAAAAACAAATTTTGCGCATTTTTTCGTTTCTTATTGTCCCGTACAGACATTTCTATATAATACAGATCTATATAAAAGAAATTGAAGATTTGATGACGTACGCGTGATCGTTTTCGTGAATTCTTAAAAGTGTAACAGAAAGGTTGTTTGCTACTTTAAGGGTGAATAGTACACATCAAAATAATGAAAAAAGTTTTTATTAACATACGTCCGCAAATAATCTCCTACCGAGTTATAGGCATTACAACTTTTGAGCTTAAATTGTTGTTAAAATTATTAAATGTGCATGAATACAAATAATATTGAATGTAACTTTGAACATCTTCTTTAATTTTTGTATGTATTTTTTGACAACTTAAAAAGTATTCTGTTTGTTAATAAACCGAATTTAAGCTCAAAAGTTGTAATGCCAATGACTCAGTAAAAAATCATTTGCGGCCCAATGTTGATACAAACTGTTTTCATTATTTTGATGTATAGATACTATTCACCCTTAAAGTAGCGAACAACCTTTTTGTTACACCCTGTATACCTTGTGTGCGTTATTCGCGTGATGCAAAGATGAAAAGAAGTAAATTCTCTTTTCTAATCGAATGCTGAATTTTTCATGCACAGATATAACAATATATATTTTAGCAAATTAAAGACTTTCACATATGTATATCTAATAGGTATATGTATATATGTATATATGTGTATGTACCTATATTATAAAGTGTTATTATATATTTTTTTCTACACAAAATGATATGGATTTGTTAATTTTGTCCCCGTCAGCTTTCTAAGTGGATAGTCACGAGATAAAAACCGATTTTTGCAAATTTACTTTATATAATACCCGAGTACTTAACTTATATTTCATGCTTACTGAATTCCACAAATTTCCACAATTTTGTAATGTTCCTAAAATATTAATATCATATTGCTAAAAGCTGGGATATTGCGAATCTATACATCCGCAATGACTCTTCGTATTGCAATTTGCATACATCCGCAATGACTTTTCGTATTGCAATTTGCAGCGTTGCAACATAGCTGCAATGTTGTTGGAATTATGATGGATAGACCTTTCTGTCCGAGAGGGATGCAATGCGTTGTGCTTGATCGAAAAATTTAAGTCTCGAACAATCAGAAAAGGAAGTCTGTAACACATGCGGATGACTTTTCTCCCATTGATTAGTCAAGTCGCAGCTAATATTGCAGTTTAGGAGACAGAACTTTCGTAATTTAGGACATTGCTCGATAATAATGGGAAAATTATCAGGTGTTACAAATTTCACTCTATCAAGATGTAAATGTTCCAAGTTTTTGCATTGCGTTAGTAATTTTAAACTGCATTCGGTGATGACAGTATAGACCAAACGGATTTCTTCCAAACGTTCACAAGAGGAAAGTAATCTGCTCAAGGTATCAACATTAACATCAACATTACCATAAGCATCATAGGTGCTTCCCCAACCGTTTCTGCAACAAAAACCATATAATTATTACAGCACTGTAATCGCAAAAAGAAAATTAATGTAACTCTTTCAAGATGCTTGCAAGAAAAACAAATTTTAATAACAAATACACGGTAACATGTATTTCGAAAGAAAATATAGCACACACTTACCCAAGATTCACTTTTCGTAAATTCTTACAGTCAGCAAGGGCATTAGCACCTTGCGATGAAAGAAAACCTGCGATCTGATGTAAATTTATTATTTCCAAGCCTCGACACGAATTTTTTAACTCTATTGCTATTGAGTCTAGTCTATTATCATAATATTTCATTGTATATTGCAAATCTAATTCACGCATCAGTTGATTTTTTCGTAGTATTTTGCAAACAGGTTCAACTTCTAAGTCTGTATAACCAAGTCTCAAATGTTCGAGACTTTCTAGATTTTGGAGATGTAAAAATCCTTTGCTCTTAATTTGAAAACACCACGATAGATCCAAATCTAAGAAAAATATGTATTGGTTATATGTAATTTATCTATAATCTTGATATGTAATATATATATATAATATATACCTTTCAAATTTTTGCACATCTCTGAAATTTTTAATATTACATTGTTGTCGACTGATTCGGAACATTTCTTTAAGCGTAAGAGTGTTAATTGGCTGCCGCAATCCTCAAGAAATTGAACAAAATGCAAAAAAGAAAACTTGCTTAATGTAAGATCTAACTCCTGCAAGTATTTACATCTAGGTGCAAAGTAACAAAATATATTATGAATATACATAGTACAGCAGATATGTCGCATGTTTAATTGTGTATAAAGCCGAGGATCCTTTGTTAAATTATAAAAGTGCTTATTTATTTTGTTCAAGCGGCATAACGTCTTTAAATCTAAGTTTTTTAATATTTTCATAATTATTTCATCCTGCAAAGGTAAAACATAAAACTTTAGTACACGAGATGACATTGAAATAAATATTATTATGAGAAATAAACTTCTTAGAATACTTTACAGGAAACGCAGATAAACTGCAACGTGATAGTCCTTTGGATTCATCCAGAGAGTTTTTCATATGTTTTGCGGGACTCAGAATATCTAATAGTTTCTGATTATATTTTGAAAATAATGTCTCCGAAACATAATCAGGGATTACCTTCCGAAATACTTCTTTTTGTCCATAATTAGTATTATGAAAAACCTCTTCTTTTTTGCTGCAAATAAAGTCGGAATAAATTAATTTTCATTATTCAGAAAATAAAAAAATATTGCTTAATGTTGATAATTGTAATACCTTTTGCAAATAATACAATGTTTAGGAAAATTCTTTTGAAGATAGTCTATATCCAAGTGTGCATTTTTGTAATCTGCTGTTAGATTATTCTCATGGTGGGAATACATGCAGTTAATGCTTTTCAACAGACTAGTTAAACTCCCTTCAGGATCTCTGGGACGGATCAATTCTGACGTTCCGATAAGCATCACAGCATCTAGCTTTGTGTAGTCTAATACGCTAGGCTTAAATTCTAGTCTGAGCATATCGGTTTTGAAGTTACACGACTTTAAGGGTGGGGAAAACAGTCTTGATGTCGGGGGTACAATCTGAGGCGATCCCTCCCACAACGAAAACCATTGACAATTTCGAGAATCTTTAGCACAAATTTTAATTATGTTTCCAGGATTATATACTTCGTATATAGAGACTCTGATTGGATATACAGCTTCGTGAAATTTAAATTCTTTAAAATAGAAAATATAATTATAATTTCTTCGCCATAGAAGCGTATCTTAATCTTTAATAATATTTTTTTTATTAATTAAAAAATTACATACCAACACAATTGATATCTGTGATATCACTTTTACCGAATGGTATTTTCAGAACATTATCTATTATTGTATCATTTGTATGCCGTGAAGATATTGATATATCGAAACGATAAGTTCTCTGTATTAAAATGTAAAAATGTGTCAAATATTACAAAATCTTGTAGCATAACGTTAAACTGCGATTACTTCCTCAGGACAATAAAAGATAATACCAAGAAATATACACATACCATAATAAATGTTTCTGGAAAATCTCCATATTTTGGAAATTTGGTAGGTGCCCCAGATATGTAACAGGCAGTAGAAAGTGTGTCCAGATTATTGACACGATCACGTGCACCATCCTTTACAAATTGATAGATAAAGTCAACAGGATTCTTCTCTTCTATTGAGACCTTGCTGATATAGGGATATCGAAAAATACTCTCACAAAATAATGGATTATAATAATAAGATGCCATATTTTCTCTCTGAAAAAAAATAAAAGATGTGAAGAATAATAAATCTTTCCCCTTTTTTTAGCACATGCTAAAATACTGCATTATAATTCTACATATTAAAACATTGAAATATAAGGCTCCCATAGTGAACAATACGTTGAGAATGGGCTAATTAAGAGCCAAGCGCGGTACACGTTGCGCTGTTATTTTCTTTTTAATGTATTTTTATATACATATAAATTTTTGCACCAATAATGCACCTGTGGAGTAGTAAAATCCCTCCCCTACCCGATTAAATCGATTCGATTTAACTTTTCAGATGCTACCTAACTGGCTATATCTTAAATCGTTAGTTCTGATACGACCAATGTTTAGAAAAACTGCGTGCCGACTAGGTTTGTCAGACTTAAAACACGACTCCAACTATATTGGATTATTCGTCAAGACGATCCAACCACGGAAGCTTCTGAAAAATACTATATATTTACTTAACAGAAATATGAGAAATATGCATAAGTACAAATAATGTTTTAAAAAATTTTATAAATCAGAAAAAATTTATCTTACATCAATAATAACATGGAGGATGTGTTATAGATATATTGTAACACCTGTTATATAATGGCAGATTCCTCTGAGATTAATTTAAAATAAAAATATTAAGTATTACACACGTCGAGGCTCTTATAATTATTATATATAAAATGTTTTTAGAATTGATCAATCAACTTGTTCAAAATTCGCGCACTCAAGTATGGAATATCGAGCAATAGTGAACGATTGATTCTATTTTGAAAATAGATACAATTGTACTATTGGATACATTTTTGGATGTAGACTGCTCGCTATGATTATTTCGCATGAGATAGAGACAAAAGTGAACCCAGGCTGTAACTAGATATTCCCACATTGTTTTATGTATTCATGTATGCACCTTAGAACATATATAAAATGTTCTAAGGTATGTGAGCGATATAAGTGTACAACGGGATCCGCCTGAATGTTTCACGTAATTATTAGTCGTGACTGCATTCAGTCATAGTAATTGTATATGTGTGCAGATTTGTATATGTGCGAGTATAAGATATATTCAATAACATCTTCCATTCTTGGCGGCAAAGTGAGCAGTCTAGTAATATTTCATAGAAGTCTGTGGAAGAAACCAAGCCACTATAGCACGTCACTTAATAATTGTGCAAATGTATGCGCACTGTCTGTGTAATTTCGTGAAAAAAGAAACTGAGGTTGGATAGTGTGCTCGTGTTTAAAAATAAACATTAATTGTAACAACATTATGTATATCTCATTATTAAAAAATTAAAATTTTTAAAATTTCTTAAAATTTTTCTTACAAGAGCAAAGTATTATTTCTTTCTAAATCTGAGATACCACAAATACGAGTTTTATGTTGGTCTATTTGAAAGTAAAAATTAAATTTTAACGTGTATATCATTTTTAAATAATTAAAATTCTTTAAAAAATAAAACAGTTTTTTAAAATTTTTTTATAAAATAGAGAAATATTTCTTTGTAAATTTGAAATATTGCAAGTACGTGTTCTTTCTTTCAAAGAAAAATTAAATTTTAACAACATATAGATATATATATCATTATATTAAATAATAATTAAATATTTTAAAGAAAAAAACAGTTTCTTATAATTTTTGAAATAAAATATGGAAATATTTCTTCCAAGTGAACATATAATGTCTCAAATCGGGACATAAGACGTCTTAAAGAATCTTCAAGACGTCATATCATAATAAGACGTATTTAAGATGTTATATGTCCCTATTTGAGACATGCATGTTGTCTGGGTTTGTCTAATCTGAGATATCGTGAGCATGTACGTGCTCTGTCATTTCTTAACACCACGTGAAAAAACCAAGGAAAAAACGAAAAATGTTGCAAGAATTGCTCATGTTTGCTAGCTGTATAACTTACGACACTTACGTTTAACTTTTCTAAGTATAAACTAATATTTTTAAGAATGTATATTTTTTATGTCATATAATATATATATCTTCTATCTCATATATCGATATACGTAAATAGCGATTAAGTGTCGAACATATAATATATATGAATACAGTGAATAAAGGAAATTATCGGAAATTTGATAGAACCTGAATTAAAAATTAATCGGAAATTCTAATTGATTTTTATACTCACTCATCAATGTTTATGACTTTATGCGAAGCAGGTTTGATTTTTCCGTATAAACTGATGAAAAAATCAAGAAAGAGAGAACATGCGGGAACACGTGGTCGTTAAGCAACATGCAGTGCGGCGGTAGTGTAAAGTGGTGTAAAGGTGAAGACGTTGAAGCATAGACCTGCATAGACCTCTAGGTATGCGTGGAGTGGAGGCGCTCTTAGCGACACACATGTACCTACACGGCACGCAGTACACGTGTGTGTAACTGCATGCGCCACGCAGTTCTCAGTCTAGGAATGGGCAATCGATATCTGAAGTAAAATCGATACTAAATTAATCGATGTATGAATACATGTTGACTAATCGATTATTTACCAAAAGTATTTTAATAATGATACTTTTTGTAATTAATTGATCGATTATCAACATCGATCATGTATTCATACTTCGATTTTTTTTCATAAATCGCCCATCCCTACTTTACGTATTTACTTGTATCGCTATTTACTCTCACATTATTAGCATAGAGATGGTTGATATTTGCTCGATTAACAATATTTTTGATAACGTTTTTTATAATAACAATATTTTTGACAATATTTTTAATAACACTGGATTTGTTGTATAATAATAATCACTTCATATAACATCGTAATAACTTTAAGATTAATAATTATATCTTAGCATATTTATACACTACTTATTTTAATCTCTCAAGTTATAGAGGAAGGGATGGTATCGTGGCCCCCCAGTTTTTTTTTCTTCATAAAATCTGAATTTTTACTTTAACTACTGTTCTAAAATTTTGCTTAAAATGGAGGTAAACTATTCAGTTTGTGTCTGCTAAAACGTGGAACTATTAGCGTTATCAAAAATATGAAAATCATGAGGAGGCCAACTTACAAGCAGGGTGCCGCGATACTATCTTTTCCTCTACGTAATAATTAATACTGAAACATGCATGGAAACGAATAAGTGAGTTATCGGTTGAATGACTAATCTAAAATATTCGGCACCGTCAAGAAAGACACAAAAATCGATTTCATCCAAATGTACGAAACACTCATTCTATCATCAAACGCAGTGTCACTGACGCGAAAATCGGCAAGAAACTGCGAGGAAGATCTGACTACTTGGCTTCTGAATACTACACCGATCTGATTTGAATATAGTCAGGTCATCTCTCTCAGATGTTTGATCAGTTGAAGACCAAAAACAAATATATTTTGTTGGAGTAAATCGAGGAATATCGGGCGTTAGAGAGAGAGAGAGATCTGACGAGCAGAAGCTACAATTTGCGCGTCCGAAATACTTTTCCGAGGCGATAGCATCGATAACAACTATCAGTCGTTTGTTGGGACTTCGTATTTTTTAATATCCTCGTGGTCATCCAAGACCTATACTCATTGTCAGCCTGCTCTATATCCGGTATTCATAGTCGGATCTTATATTTAAGATCGTCTTAAGTATGGGCAGTCTTAAGATTCCATCCAGCCAATGAAATGACCGTATTAGCTGCATCTTAAGACATTACTTAAGATGATCTTGAAATAAGATCCGACTATGAATACCGGCCTATCTCTTACTTATTTACGTTATATAGGTATATTGTGATGGCCACTTGCGCGTGGAAGCACTATATTACGCAAACATTAGATTGATGAAGCTAGAATATGTCATGTACCAATTATATTCGCGTACGTCGTTATTGTGTGATTTACTCAAGACGTTGCTAGGCTGGTAGCATACAAAGGTGAGCGGATAAAATAATGTACAATATTTCTTTTATAAATTCATTATATAATTATTCATTATCATAAATAAAAAAAATAGAGATAAAAAAAATAGAGATAATATCTCCGAAACATAATCAGGGATTACTTCCCGAGATACTTCTCTTTGTCCATAATTAGTATTATGAAAAACCTCTTCTTTTTTGCTGCAAATAAAGTCGAAATAAATTTATTTTTATTATTCAAAAAATAAAAAATATTGCTTACTGTTAATAATTGTAATACCTTTTGCAAATGATACAATGTTCAGGAAAATTCTTTTGAAGATGGTCTATATCCAAGTGTGCATTTTTGTAATCTGCTGTTAGATTATTCTCATGGTGGGAATACATGCAGTTAATGCTTTTCAACAGACTAGTTAAACTCTCTTCAGGATCCTTGGGACGGATCAATTCTGACGTTCCGATAAGCATCACAGCATCTAGCTTTGTGTAGTCTAATACGCTGGGCTTAAATTCTAGTCTGAGCATATCGGTTTTGAAGTTACACGACTTTAAGGGTGGGGAAAACAGTCTTGATGTCGGGGGTACAATCTGAGGCGATCCCTCCCACAACGAAAACCATTGACAATTTCGAGAATCTTTAGCACAAATTTTAATTATGTTTCCAGGATTATATACTTCGTATATAGAGACTCTGATTGGATATACAGCTTCGTGAAATTTAAATTCTTTAAAATAGAAAATATAATTATAATTTCTTCGCCATAGAAGCGTATCTTAATCTTTAATAATATTTTTTTTATTAATTAAAAAATTACATACCAACACAATTGATATCTGTGATATCACTTTTACCGAATGGTATTTTCAGAACATTATCTATTATTGTATCATTTGTATGCCGTGAAGATATTGATATATCGAAACGATAAGTTCTCTGTATTAAAATGTAAAAATGTGTCAAATATTACAAAATCTTGTAGCATAACGTTAAACTGCGATTACTTCCTCAGGACAATAAAAGATAATACCAAGAAATATACACATACCATAATAAATGTTTCTGGAAAATCTCCATATTTTGGAAATTTGGTAGGTGCCCCAGATATGTAACAGGCAGTAGAAAGTGTGTCCAGATTATTGACACGATCACGTGCACCATCCTTTACAAATTGATAGATAAAGTCAACAGGATTCTTCTCTTCTATTGAGACCTTGCTGATATAGGGATATCGAAAAATACTCTCACAAAATAATGGATTATAATAATAAGATGCCATATTTCCTCTCTGAAAAAAAATAAATGATATGAAGAATAATAAATCTTTCCCCTTTTTTTAGCACATGCTAAAATACTGCATTATAATTCTACATATATAAACATTGAAATATAAGGCTCCCATAGTAAACAATACGTTGAGAATGGGCTAATTATGAGCCAAACGCGGTACACGTTGCGCTGTTATTTTCTTTTTAATGTATTTTTATATACATATAAATTTTTGCACCAATAACTGTGGAGTAGTAAAATCCCTTCCCTACCCGATTAAATCGATTCGATTTAACTTTTCAGATGCTACCTAACTGGCTATATTTTAAATCGTCAGTTCTGATATGACCAATGTTTAAAACTATATTGGATAAATTATTCGTCAAGACAATCCAACCACGGAAGCTTCTGAAAAATACTATATATTTACTTAACAGAAATATGAGAAATATGCATAAGTACAAATAATGTTTTAAAAAATTTTATAAATCAGAAAAAATTTATCTTACATCAATATGGAGGATGTGTTATAGATATATTGTAACATCTGTTATATAATGGCAGATTTTTGAGATTAATTTAAAATAAAAATATTAAGTATTACGTCGAGGCTCTTATAATTATTATATATAAAATGTTTTTAGAATTGATCAATCAACTTGTTCAAATTCGCGCACTCAAGCATGGAACATCGTGCAATAGTGAACAAGTTTTCAAGCATTAATTCTATTTTGAAAATAGATACAATTGTGTACTATTGGATACACTTTTGAATATAGACTGCTCACTGTGATTATTTCGCATGAGGTAGAGACAAAAGTGAACGCCGGCCGCCACTAGATATTTCTACATTGTTTTACGCACTCATGTATGCACCTTAGAACATATATAAAATGTTCTAAGGTATGCGCGCGTTATAAGTGTACACACACCGGCAGAAATGCCTGGACATTTTATACAGAACGTCAGACGTCAAATGTCCAGGCATTTCTGCCGGTGACCTTACAACGTGATCTGACAGAGTGTTTCACGTAATTATTAGTCGTGACTGCATTCAGTAAGTAGTAACTGTATATGTGTGATTTGTATATGTGTGAGTATAAGAAATATTTAATGACATCTTCCATCCTTGGCAGCGAAGTGAGCAGTCTAGTATATTTCATAGAAGTCTGTGGAAGAAACCAAGCCACTATAGCACGTTACTTAATTGTGCAATGTATGCGCACTGTCTGTGTAATTTCGTGAAAAAAGAAACTGAGATTGGAAAGTGTGCTCGTGTTTAAAGATAAAATTTAATTGTAACAACATTATGTATATCTCATTATTAAAAAATTAAAATTTTTAAAATTTCTTAAAATTTTTCTTACAAGAGCAAAGTATTATTTCTTTCTAAATCTGAGACACCACAAATACGAGTTTTATGTTGGTCTATTTGAAAGTAAAAATTAAATTTTAACAACATGTATATGTCTTCTTCTTCGAGTGCCGTAATCGTTTACCGATCGTAGGCAACCCCTCTACATATATCTGTGATCCAGATATATGGGACCTTCAGGTTTAACGCCGATTCCGAACGGCTCTATAGAGCTGCGTTCCAAAACTCTACTCCGTCAACTCTAAAGAACCCAAGGTAGTGGGGAGAGAGTAAGCCCAGAGTAAGTTACTCTGGTTGAACGATTTGGAACGTGAAAAAGTAGTATTAGCAACGAATAAAATGGAAGCTCAACGATGTATAATACTGTATAATACTTTAACAATGTTTTAGGATTGAAAGTTAACCTTAACCTAACCTAATAAATCTTACTTTTTTTGAAAGTAACTCTCAATCCTAAAACAGACTAAAAAACCATTAAAAAAGAAATTAATATGCTTATTTATTATATGTGATATATAAAATACTTTATCTAATATGTTTATTAATATTATATTTCTTACTTATCACAGCAACGACCAACGTTTCCGCGGAGTATAGAGGCAATTGCGCTTATTATGTTCTAAGATCCCGCGTTTATATTTAAATTTAGTAGAGTTTACTCTCCTAACCCACCTCGGAAGCAGGGTTCATAGAGTTAACTCCGGGGTTACTTTACTCTCACTTTTGGAACGAATAGGCTCCGCCCATATAGTTACTTACTTCGCGTTTTGGAACGGCGTAGGGTTAACCCTGCTACTCAGAGTAGAGTTTTGGAACGTAGCCTAGAGGGGTTTTCCTGGGCAAGATACTCTCGGTGGTTTGCCATTGCCTTCCGAGAGGTGGCGATTGAATAAAAATCGACATTGCAGGATTCACACTGAGTCCGGCATCCGACGTACGACGTCCGATATCCAATAGGAGAGCTCGATTTCTAGAGAGTGTATTAGTCACTGAGCACTTTAGCTCACTGAGCACTTTAGCTTCATTAGGAGACTCGTTTTTTTTATTTAATAATGTTTCCGAAAAATTTCTCGGTCGCCGGACTTGTCAGTGTGAATCCTGCAATATTTTTGGTCGGATGGTCGGATTCGAACTCGTATCTTCGGCCTACTAGTCTAGCGCACATCTCTCTGCGCCACGATCGCCACAACATGTATATCATTTTTAAATAATTAAAATTCTTTAAGGATGTTCTCGGGCATTACAACTAAAATAATGAAAACTCTTTAAATCCAAATTAATTCTGTAGATTTCATCATTAAAAAAATTCTGTCAAAGTTTCAGGCTGTTTAGGAAGCTTATTGTTAAGAAATTAAATAATAAAATCACATGTAGTCTAAGGGCAAATAAGGAAAAATTATTATATGTCAGTGAAAAATGATGAAAAAAATATGAAATTTTGCAAACAGAACGAGTAAAACTATATAATTATCCACACCAATTGTTAGCTTTATTAGGAGACTCATTTTTTTTATTTAATAATGTTTCCGAAAAATTTCTCGGTTTGGTTAGGTTACGAAAAGTACGCTCAATACATACATACGCTCAATTACAGATAAGGAGACTATGAGATACACGCACACTATCAAAAATGCCACGCAATGTTGTCAAATTCAAAAAGTGATTTAACTTTAGAAATTGATTGTACATAAGCAATTTAACTTTTGACAGGGAAAATATACCTGTACCGCCCGAACATCCTTAAGAAATAAAACAGTTTCTTAAAATTTTTTTACAAGATAGAGAAATATTTCTTGTAAATTTGAAATATTGCAAGTATGTGTTCTTTCTTTCAAAGAAAAATGAAATTTTAACAACATATAGATACGTAAATTATTATTAAATAGTAATTAAATATTTTAAAGAAAAAACAGTTTCTTAAAATTTTTGAAATAAAATATGGAAATATTTCTTCCCAGTGAACATAATATGTCTCAAATCGGGACATAAGACGTCTTAAAAATATTCATTAAGACGTCTTAAAGAATCTTCAAGACGTCATATCATAAGACGTCTTAATGACGTCTTTAAGACGTCATATGTTCCGATTTGAGATATGTTGTCTGGGTTTGTAAATCTGAGATATCGTGAGCACGTACGTGCTCTGTGACTTTTTAACACCATGTGAGCAGTGAGCACCAAGGAAAAAACGAAAAATTTTGCAAAAATTGCTCATGTTTTCTAGCTGTCTATAATTTACGTTTAACTTTTCTAAGTATAACTAATTTTTAAGAATGTATATTTTTAAGAATGTATATTTTTAAGAATGTACATTTTTTATGTCATTTAATATATATCTTCTGTCTCATATATATATCAATATACGTAAATAGCGATTAAGTGGAACATATAATATATGAATACAGTAAATAAAGGAAATTATCAAAAATTTGTCAAAAGCTAAATTAAAAATTAATCGAAAAATCTAATTGATTTTTATACTCACTCATCAATGTTTATGACTTTGTGCGAAGCAGGTTTGATTTTTCCGTATAAAATGATGAAAAAATCAAGAAAGAGAGAACATGCGGGAACACGTGGTCGTTGAGCGACATCAGGCAACATCAGGCGGTGGTGTGAAGGTGAAGACGTGGAGGCATAGACCTACTGCATAGACCTCTAGGGCCAGTATTCATAGTCGGATCTTATTTCAAGACCGTCTTAAGTAATGTCTTAAGACGCTAATACGGCTCTGTGATTGGTTCATGACATCTTAAGATTGAACTTGAGACGGTCTTAAATATAAGAACCGACTATGAATACCGGGCTAGGTTTGTGCGTGGAGTGGAGTAGGGTTCTTATAGGGGAGTTGGGCCAATGTGGCGGAAGTCGTCATTTTCCGTTAAAGGAAAATTGTAAATTCTTTATCGTAACTACTATATAAAATTTTAATGCATCTTAAGATAAAAAAAGCTATTCTAAAGGCTATTTTATTATTGTAACGAACGTAATATAATATGTAACTAATATAAATAACTAATTATGTATTGTACTTATACGTGCGATAGCGTTTTCTTCAGGGAAAACTAGTGCAACACTGAGTGCAATTTTATTGTTGTAATATAAAAATCAGTTCACATATTTTTAAACGCAAAAGGCAGAGAACACGAAACAAAAAGCAAAGAGCACATTGTAGATCAGGCTTAAGTTTAACGGATAATAGCGGACTTCCGGGAACGGTATTGGCCAAACTCCCTTATAGGGACCTAGAGTGGAGACGCTCTTAAACGACACACGTACACGGCAGGCAGTTATACCTACACGTGTGCGTAACTACGCCGCGCAGTTCTCACTATTTATAGTATTTTCAGTGTTTAATGTTTCACTGTGTTTAATTAGACAAATTTTTGCCAATAGAACATTAAACACTGAAAATATGTAAACTGATTTTTATATTACAACAATAAAATTGCACTCAGTGTGCACCAGTGTTGCACTATAGTTTTCCCAGTAGAAAATGCTATCACGTATATAAGTACCTATACAATACATAATTAGTTACTTGTATTAGTTACATATTATATTACGTTCGTTACAATAATAAAATAGCCTTTTTTTATCTTAAGATGCATTAAAATTTTATATAGCAGTTACGATAAAGAATTTACAATTATTTACCATCCTTCAACGGAAAATAACGACTAGGGACCCTTTAGTAAGGGATGAGAAAACATCAGGTCAACTGGCTGCGGATTGGTCGCCGCCATTCGAGGGTCACTTCCGTGTTTCAAAACGGGCGCGCTAAGCTTTTGTATGTATATAAGATCTGAATACCGGCCCCAGCTTTGACAGTTGCGTTCAGCTACGAGCGTTCAATGAGTTATTTTGTTAATTATTGAATGCATCCAATGTGTAAGTAAAAAAATATATAACACAAAAAATTCATAAAAGTAAGTATTATATATATATATATATATATATGAAATATATATGTATATATATATATGAAATAGAAGAAATTTTAATGCTAACCTCTTGACAATTTATAGTTTGCAAAATCATTATTTTGAGGTAAAAATCAAATAAAAGTCTATCAATGTCGTTCTTATTGAATTCCTTTATTTTTTATTTGTAGTTATTGTTTTCAAAGTACTTATTGCTGCGATATTATGTATTATTTTAATGTATGTATACAACTAAATGTAGTGCATAAAACATACATATATATATATATATATATATATATATATATATATAGTATGTATATAGATAAGTAATCTGTTTTTAATAGTATGCGTATATACATATATACTATTAAAAACAGATTACTTATCAATTCTCATTTCAGGTAATATCTTCTGATCGCCTTACATCACACATGAAATTGTTCGATAAAAACTGATCGCCGTAATTGATGCACTAAAATGGGTATTATGTTAGAATATGATTATAATGTCATTTATATTAATATTAATTACTAATAATAATAAAAACTGATCTGATTTATATTTTATAATTGTTTATATTTCAAATTACATCTGAATAAAATTATTTTTACCAATATTATTATTTGTTAAAAATTTATTTCAATAAATCTGAGATGAAAAACTCTATATCATATATTTATTACATGTAATATGTGTTAAATAAATATAATGATACAAACATATTTACAAAAATAATATACATAATTATTACAATCATTTAATTTATTTCCGAATATACGATATAAATACCTATTATTTAAGGTTAAATATTTATAATAAACATTTAAATGTCACTTTTGTATTGTATTGTATCTGTTTAAAACAAATAGATGTTTTGTTCTCATTGAATTCCTTTATTCTTTATTTGTAGTTATTGTTTTCAAAGTACTTATTGCTGCGAACACAGTTTGAAACATCGCGCGGCGATTGCTTCTGACCCTCGAATGGCGGCGTATCCGGCGTGTTTGCTCATCCCTGACTAGAGGGTCCCTAATAACGATTTCCGCCACATTGGCCCTTACAAGAACCCTACTCCACTCCACGCACAGACCTAGATCCTCGACAACCGTCACCTTATTATACCTACCTAACAACAAAAATTACCATACACACACACATGCGGGGTAGGTGCAAGGGGGGCCTTCGGCCCCCCTCCCGCACCCCCTTTGCCGGTAGGCAAAGTGGACCTCACTTTACAACTTAGCATGTACTTTGTAAGTTATAAAGCGAGGTCCACCCTGCCTACCGGCGGAGGAGTTGCGGGGGGGGGGGGGGGCAAAGGCCCCCCTTGCACCCCCCGCATGTGTGTGCGTGTGTGCCATGGTAATTTTTGTTGTTAGGTAGGTATAATAAGGTGACGGTTGTCGAGGATAAAATTATTAAAATTTGACTTCTATTCAATTGCCGGCTCCAATATTTTATATTTAGCATTTCCACACTTAGAGAAGTGTGCTGCATAAAGTTGAACTCGCTAGCTTATATGGGCCTTTCGAAACTATATCCGGGCCTTCGGCCACCCACCCGCACTTCCCCTGTATGGGGTGGACCTCGCTTTACAACTTAGCATTGTAGATTGAGGGATTTCGCGTTTTGACTGGAAAAGGAACACGTTAGATCGCGAATTTACTAAAGCAGTCGGTCAATTCTAGTTTTAACTTAATTATATTAGTTAGAACGCGAATGTACTGAAGCACTCAGTCAATTCTAGTTTTAACTAAATTCTTTCAGTTAGAACGCGAATTATGAAGGAGACTTAGTTAAAACTCGAATTTCCTAGTAAATTCGGGTTTTGACGGATTTCGGATTTTAACTGTAACATATATATTAAATGACATAAAAAATATACATTCTTAAAAATATTAGTTTATACTTAGAAAAGTTAAACGTAAGTTATACAGCTAGCAAACATGAGCAATTTTTGCAAAATTTTTCGTTTTCTCCTTGGTTTTTTCACGTGGTGTTAAGAAATCACAGAGCACGTACGTGCTCACGATATCTCAGATTAGACAAACCCAGGCAACATGCATGTCTCAAATCGGGACATATGACATCTTAAAGACGTCTTATTATGATATGACGTCTTAAAGGTTCTTTAAGACGTCTTATGTTAGGGATGGGCGATCGATGTATAAAGAAATCGATGTTAAATTAATCGATGTATGAATAGATGTTGATTAATTGATTATTTACAAAAAGTATCTTTATGATGATACTTTTTGCAAATTACCGATTGATCAACATTGGGGTATTCATACATCGATTAATTTTAGCATCGATTTTTTTTCCATACATCGCCCATCTCTATACTCTACGTATTTACTCACATACACATTATTAGCATAGAGATAATTGATATTTGCTCGATTAACAATATTTCTGATAACGTTTTTAATAACACTGGATTTTGTATAATAATAATTACTTCACATAATATTGTAATAATTAAGATTAATAATTATATCTTAGCATATTTTACATTACTTATTTTAATCTCTCAAGTATATTTATAACTGCAACATATGTATATTTCAGATTTGTTAATATTTCTTATTAACTAATAATAATTTATAATTATGTTATTGATGTTAATTTAATGATAAATTAATGATTGCATATTTGCAATAATATATTAAAATTTTAAAATTAAAGTTGAAAGAAAAAATATCTTTTAACATTGTTGTCCTTTGAATGTTAATTTTTTGGTACTACAAAAAACATGCGTAAATATAACATATTAGAACATTTATGTTAAAAACAATATTCTCTCAATCTTTATTTAATATATTAATAATATATGATTTGTGATAGCTGTGACGTGTTATTTATTATAAAGCCATATGTTTAACGGAATGAGAGGGGAAAATCAAAAGGGTTTCAACTGTGAAAAGGATCATCGTAACGAGGTGTGAACTATCTCATGACACCCGAGACGCCCGGCGAAACACATTAATCGCGTGCATCGAGCAGGGCGTGTGCCGCGTTCTTGATTGTCGCGGCGAGGATCGGTCATATCCGCGCGTACACGCGTGTACTCGCACGCGGCGCCTCATCGTAACTCACGGCCGCACGCGTCAACCCTCGCGCGAGCAATTTCCGAGATGGGTGTCGGCCTGCGGATTGGAAGTAGATTAAAGTCCGATTGACCAATTTGCATAATTGCGGGTTTCGCGGTTTTGCCCCTTTAGAGACAGCGAAGGTGGCTATCCCTTCCTCGGTTGCACAAAATATCCGAGCCCCGTGAAAAGGAAAAATGGGCTTGAAAGGAAATTGATTTTTCTTGACAACATGTATGTTGAGCATGGAAAAAAGAAAAGCAATAAAAGTGAAGAAGTTGAAATAAAAATTCCATAAACGTATACGATAAAAGTTAAATTAAGCGTAAATATATATAATTAAAAGACAGCAAATAAAAATTTAGAGATAAAATTTTTAATTCTCTTGTTTGTGTTTAAAACATTCGATTTTTTTTCTAAATTCTGTTTCTCAAATATAATTTCCAAACTAACTTTAATTATTCTTTCTCAATCTCAACGCCAACTTAGCGTATCAAATTTTGTCGAACCGTAATCGAAATTCTTGAGGGACAAAAGATTGCAGCTATACGTCGGTGCGAAATACAAACGCACCGAATGGATACTGATTTTGTATAGAAGTGTTCCACGACGGAGGATGCGACTGTGATTATTATTATAGCCGAACAGCGCAGATGCGACGCGTCCGCCACCTGATCCTCCAAAGAAATCTATACTACTCCAATGAACCCACCCTCAGTTTATTCACTCCTACAGTACGTTTAAAATGAACGTCACAACAAACCTCTTAAAAGAGAAGTAAACTCTTTTCACGAAAAGTGAAACTACGTATAATAACTTCATATCAGCATCCTATTAATAACTTCATATCAGCATCTCTCGTGTAGTTGTAATAATAAATGTTTAGTTATGATATTAATTACAAAAAATAATTACAAGAAACGCCCACGTTTCTGGCAATACAGTCGTAGCTTAAATTAAAGTTTCTATGTAATTTGTTCTTTAAGTCTGATAACATGTCGCTTTCATCACTGACGCAACAAAAGAGGACTGCGTCACTAGCCTATGAGCATATAGATGTATAAATTAAATATCCATCATAAAATAATAACGTCTACTTCCATTCTTAAGATTTTAAAACCTTTGTCACGTACGGACAAAGCATATTCTAAATATAATAAAAGATATTAAACACTAGAACAACCAACTCCCTCCAAATGACAGATTTTAAATATCTTGTTTTAAATTACAGAAATTATTAAGGTGCTTTTGTTGGAATTTATGTTGAATTTTTTGTTGAGATAAAAAAATGATTATACATACCTATATGCAAATTTATTTTCCATCAATCGTTCTAATTTCCAAGTTCTGTATATATATAGAATTTTTACGTATACTAAATATTATAATGTTGGTTGTTCTAACGTTCTAAATAATGTTGGTTGTTAATACACCGCTCAACAAAATTAAATGATTAATTAAAATTAGCGCTAAAAAGAACCAAATTTAAAGTTACGTATCTTTGTAAAAAATGATCGCAGAGCGATGTTTAAAAAAGCGTTTTAAAGCTTGAACCCTTAACACATTCGAATGCTTTAAGGCTCGTTTCAATAATGCTAACAGCGGCGGCACAATACAGTTTTTTTTATAAAAAAAATACCTCGAAATGCACTGCTCACTTCAAATTTTCATAACTCGGTGAAAAAAAAATGGTAGCGTAATGATTAAAAAAGCATTTTAAAGAGAAAATGTTAAATTTTACAATACAATTAATAAAATTTAAAGAATAAATTTTGTTTTCCCCGTGCAAGCCATCAAAGTTGAAGTTTATTTTTCAATTTAGCAAAGCTTATTTTAAATTAGCGCTGTTTGTAGTAAAATCTTCGCAGAGAAACGAGCCTTGAAGCATTAGGGTGCGTTTATGTTCGAGCAGAAATAAACGATAAGAGCGGCGATACTAACAAAGCAGCAAGAATAAATGCATTAATTTATATGTAATTGTTTATATGCTTCATATAAACACTTACATATTGTATATTCACAATTGTTATATGCTTTATGTAAGCACTTTTATATAAATTAATGCATTTATTTTCACTTCTCTTTTAGTATCGCCGCTCTTATCGTTTATCACTGCTCCAACCCTAATCGCACCCTTAGAAAGCTATAAGGAAGCTTTAAAAGGGTTTCTTTGCGAAGATTATCAAACGGCGCTAATTTAAAATAGACCTTGCAGAATTAAAGAATAAACTTCAACTTTGATGGCGTGTACGGGGAGAACAAAATTTATTCTCCTTTTATTGATTGTATCATAAAATTTAACATTTCCTCTTTAAAACGTTTTCTTAATCATTACGCTACCATTTTTTTTTACTGAGTTATGACAATTTGAAGTGAGCATTTTAAGGTATTTTTTTTTTTTATAAAAAACTGTATTGTGCCGCCACTATTAGCATTATCAAAACGAGCCTTGAAGCATTCGAAAGTTGAGGGTTCAAGCTTTAAAACGCTTTTTTGAACATCGCTCTGCGATCATTTTTCACAAAGATACGTAACTTTGAATTTGGTCCTTTTTAACGCTGATTTTAAGTGATCCTTTAATTTTGTTGAGTAGTGTATATAACGTTACTTAAGATTATAAAAGAAGCTATATACATATTTTTCAAATCAGATATAATAAGAAATTATCAATTACTTGTTCTTGACGGTTCAGGTATATTTTGATTAATATTAATGATTTATTATCTTTATTTTACTATAGATAAAAGACTCTTCCTTTCTAAAAAAAACATAGGTAAAGGAGTAATACGAGAAACGATATCAAATCTGTTATTTGCATACGCACTCGGTATTAAGATATTATCGTCTTCAACGACGAGGAATCCGGTGTTGGTTTTCCAAAAAATCGTCGAGACATCGAATGATCGATAAAACGGTCCGCGTATCCAAAAGGCTGTGTAAAATACTGTCGCGTGAATTACGAAATGCGGCGAAATGGCGACGTGGCGTCAGGTGTCGGGGCGGGTTCGCCGGGATGTCTCTCGATTGTCGATTGGAGAACGCCGGGGGATGCTGTCAGGGATGCTGGGGAAATGAGGGTGCGAGGGAGGCTGCGGCGGAATCAAGGGCGTGGTTACGGGAGATGAAACAGCCCCTACCCACGAGCCCCGTGTCCTCGGACTCTCACCCTTCCCTACATCAGTTTTTCCGCCAGGGATGCTGCCCGTTGTATCTCTCAACGATCTCGTCGTAGCCGGGAGATCGAGATGTTGCCAGAGGCGATCTTGTTTCCGCAGATAAAGTTAACGCTCGGCATCGATCTAATCGCGATTCGGAACCGATAAATGAACGAGTGATTTAGTGAAGTGGAATATTTTGAAGAATCCACAAGTCCTCTCTCGTGCTGATATCAATAGGAAGAGAGGAAGTGATCGGATAACGTTTTGTGCGCGATTGTTTAATTGGTGGAGAAATTTAATTGAGGACGACAGCGAAGAGTGATGTCGCTTCAAACTGGATGAAAATAGGCGAAGGATATCTCGGACGTGTATTTTTTATCTTGAAGACTATGGTAAGTAACAAATAAAGACACATGTTAATTGTTATATAAAAGATAGCCTATGTATGCAAAACGTAATTTTTTATATTTTATAAAAAATAACAGAAATGTTATACGAGAATCTCATAAATTAAATTTGCTATTATAAGTTACATACCATGATTTTAGAAAGTTTCTAGAATCATAAAGTTAATCTTTATTCCCGTTTCAATATTAAACAAAAGCGAATTATTTACCTTTATTTGGTTTCTTCTTATTAATTAAAATTTTCTGTTTAAGTTTTATAATTATAAAAATATAAATGTAGGTTAAAATCGAATCGAAAAATTACAAAGGGCACGTTTTTACAAAATTGAGTTTGCATAAAATCGTGCGGTGTAAAGTCGTAAAGATAAAAAGAATCCGCAGGGGATTGTATCGATTTGATTGGATAGCAGTGCCATGATAAATATTAAAAGAAGCGAGGAGACTTGTCGCTCGAAATCTGGTGGTTTTCTTTGAAATATTAAAGAAAGAAACGGAGAGAAAGAGAGTGGTGAACGCTCATACAAATCGCCGGTTTACCATGAGAATCAGATCGGGCAGCAGTCGTCCCGGGTTGCTTTTCGTCAATACTTGATGAAGAACGGGCCACTTATGCGGAGCGCGAACTGCGTTTCTCTCAATAATGCAACGTTCTCGTAAATCGACTGTTTCAAAACGACTGTTTCGGTGACACGATGGAATTTCAGAATCTTCGAAATTTATGATATTTTTCGTTCTTTTCTTTTTCATGTTTACGTACGAAAGCGTTCTTAATGTAAGATCTTGTTCTTCTCTTGCTCTCGTTTGTCTATTTCTGACTTTATCCTCTTTACGACTATAATTCTCCTACATAAGTTACGTCTGTGTGCTCGACAAATATTTGGCTATCCAATTATCGTCGACCGAACCCCAATATTCTGGAACGTAGGGCGAACCCTTTTGTGCTACATTTTTTCGAAGCTTTCGCAAATCCCCAGGGTCAACGGTGCGAAAAATTTGATTATTTTATTTCGCGTCTGTTAATGATTTTTTTCTAAAAATATGTCAAATAGAATGTAACATCTAAATATCTACCTAAACTATAATTAATATTATACACAAAGTTAATATTAGATACTATATTTTATAACTCGTAACTAATTTTAATCACAAATCGTTTTTGATAATTCTGCAGACTTTTTTTAAACAAAAATATCGAGGATCAATCATCTTTAACCCTAATCAGTCACACTTCCCGAGAATCCCGTACCGGTCACACTGGGTGAAATACACCCCAGTGTGTTTGCACGTGTATAAAAAATTGTAGGTGACCTTAAAAAAAAAAATAAAAAATATCTTGTTGTAGTTTGTCTTTCTTAAAAAGACTGTATAGGTTTGATTTGCAAAAAAACTACCTGTAGATGATGGCAAAAGGCCCATTTCCATTGGTTTACTGGGTCGTTTTCGAAGTCAAAAAAACGCTGGGGTGTATTTTACCCAGTGTGACTGATTAGGGTTAAGCAATTGATTATAAGCAAGTAATCTCCCCGAAAAAGCTTTTCTTTTTATTTAAATAATATTGACTTTAAATCGGTCAAACAATATGTTCCTGAAATTATAAGATCGCGAGTTATAAAATAAATACAAAAAATAAGAGATTGAACCGCCAATAATATTTAACAGAAAATCTTTTATTTAGAATCGACACAATTAATTGGCGAGAAAAATTAACGTTTAGTTACGACGTTTCGACCCGGGGGATTGGGTAATTTTTCTCGTCAATTGTGTCGATTCTAAATAAACGATTTTATTATAAAATAAAGTTATATAATCTCTTGTTGGTACTTATGATGTTACATGCAATAAAATTGAGTTTGCTGTAATGTTATTCGTGTTCTTTTGTACCCGATTGACAATTATCGTAACTAATTGCAGCTACGTACTACGAGAAGCGAGATAGCAATATTTTGCAATGCGAATCTACGTCCAAGGCGAAGGTGAGAAGATAATTTTTCGCGGTAGATCAGACTGATCCTTTTTGAAGGGAACATTTCCGGAACGCAAAGGCACATGAAGAGCTTCAATTGCGATTTCGCGAACGAAGATAGAACGGTTTCTATGGCGAACAGCGGCCACGGAGTCGCCGTTAATGGCGTAGGCGCACCTGGTTCCGGCACCTTGTCGAGAGAGGAGAGACGCAGGCGAAGAAGGGCCACCCAAAAGTATCGAACCGCACACGCCACACGGTAAGACTACGATAAGCGCAGAATCGAAATCCCGCCGCTATAATACAAAGACAAAGCAGTGAAATATAGTTGCGAAGAAATCGCTTATAGCACAATTCTTAATCGTATAATTTTAATACTTTGAGAATTACAAGGGGTCTCTCAAACTCGGAATTTTTAATAAAATTTAGGAAAATTCTCCACTGACTGAAACAGTTCTTTGATATTTTTTATCTTCAATTCCAACTCTAATAACCCCCGCCTCTTTTCTAATAATCTTGACTTTATTTATTAAAAATTGTTGAAAAACTTGTCCTCCATAGTTGATAGAAAGTATAAATTCTCAACATCCTCTCTGATATCTAAATTAAGTTCAGAAAATTTAATTCCTACTAGGACAATTTAATCATTCTTACTAACGAAATTTATTTCAGGTTTTTATAAACACTTCTTGTGCTTTCATTGATATCACAAGCACTTTTGATAATGCACTCCCTTATATCCTATTGGAAATGTTATCTGGGAAAGTTATCTGGAGAATTTCATTCAATTTTAAAAGCGCAGTAGCTTTAATGTGTCTTTAGAATTCTTTCATACGAAGGAATGATCACTATTATAGTAAATAATATTTATCTCGTCAGGGAAAGAGTCAGAGTGGAGGCGTTCAACTTGGCGTTTGCGGAACTGCGAAAGTTGCTGCC
This sequence comes from Leptothorax acervorum, assembly GCA_035220615.1. Taxonomy (NCBI): domain Eukaryota; kingdom Metazoa; phylum Arthropoda; class Insecta; order Hymenoptera; family Formicidae; genus Leptothorax; species Leptothorax acervorum. Next base: position 2,849,802 of record JASTWQ010001260.1, on the reverse strand, counting down.
GACGTTGCCGCCGGACAAGAAGCTCTCGAAAATCGAGATTCTTCGGTTGGCAATCTGCTATATTGCTTACCTGAATCATGTACTCCAAGCTTGAACTCGCGTACTTCGATGAGATAGAAGATTTAGAAAACTATGACGATTTCTTCATCCTCACGTTCTGACGCAGATCGGCCATTTTTCTACACCTTTAAAAAAATATTAGTTTATATAGATCATTTTTAAAATAATTTCTTTTCGGGGGAATCCTTTGGGATAAATTATTTTTATCATTTTTGATCTCTGATTGGAGTCTAAACGATTCCTAATCTATTAGCACAGATGCTTAAGCACCCGATGACAAATGAAGAATTGTGCCGATGTTGGATACAATCGTTGAAGATATAACCGTCACTGAGTTGCGTTAGTTGTGTAGGGTCACATTGCAATGTGCCCATCGATATTCTCGAATCCATCCGATTCTTGCGGATTACTAGGCCACCTCGGGACAATGGAGAGGCTTCCCATGGGACTGCTATCCCTCCGCGTACCTTCAAATTCTCCTACTACCCTCGACAGTCATCGTCCGGACGCGTATCCGATCGTTGTCGATTATACGGCATACGAGCTTAAGTGAAAAAGAATGGAATTGCCGACGAGGAGGCCAACTTCACGGATCGTCGCCTTCTTGCGCCTCTCGTTTCCCGGTTCTCTGCAAATGCGATTACGCGACTCGATCGCTCGAAGATCGTGAGATTGATTGTCCTTGCGAACCAAACTGGCTTTCCTGTGAAAGAAACAGATGAATTAAAACGGAAGAAAATCATTTTCGTAAAATTAAATATCTGATCTTTAAAATAATTTTTAAATTTTAGGATTATTATTCCATTGTTATTAATTTTTTAATTATTTCTTAACAACAAAGATTAACAAAGAGTTACTTATTTTTCTTACAATATCTGACAAGCAAAAACAGACTTTTAATGTTTTAATGCAACTTGAATGAGAGTGAAACAAAATAAATACATGGATAATTCAGAACGCAATTCGTGATACTGTTTTGATAAACATTTTGTTTGTTGAAGATCAGAATTAATTAGTTTAAATCAATTAGCTAATCCGTAGATTCCTTTATTTCAGCAAAAAGATTAGCATTTTATGGACAACGCTATCACGCGAGATTATCTTTCATCAAATATGTAAAGAGATAGGCGGTATTAAGCGAACGAATGCCAATGATAATATAAGTAAATGATCACTCGACAGAGTTTATTTTCGTGTGTGTTCATTTCGCGGATAAATCAATTAAGAAGCGATCGATGAAATGAATATAGTCAGGCAATTTATTAATTCGTTTGCCATTCTACTAAAGTCTCTTTTATAATTATCAGTTTTAAAAATAAATATCGATTGTAATAAATAAATATTCTACTCTTTCCTCAATAATTTTATAGCATACTGCAAAATATCCTGTGCGATGTAGATATACCTATAATTAGGACTGTTAATTCGTCGCGCGCACTCGTTCGTAAAGAGTTCTCACACAAAGCGCAATTTCTTTCGTTCCTCCACAAAGTAAGATAGTTGAGACGTTATTATTAACTATGTAAACAAAACGTTCTTTAAATATTGCAGAGAAATTTAACCACTCAATACTCGCGCCCCGGACAGCACTAACACTCTCTGCGATGTTTAATATGCGTAACGTATAATTAATAATCGAGTCGTGACTGTATTGCATATTCGGCAAGAAATAAATTATAAGCAAAGATAATTCTCACGCTTGTTATTAATTTAATTTATTGCAGTTTCCCGACTTTCCATCAGTCCGCCTTTGCATTATTAAACTATTTTCCGAAAATATTTCAAGATAACGTAAGAAATTCCCCTCTGAAGTTAAGTTTTTACATAAAAGTTGCAATGTTTTGCGCAAAAGCACATTCTAGCCGTACGTTTCTTCGATATGTTTTTAGATTTATCCACAAATGCATATATAGCGGTTAATTAGTTTATCGTCTTCATCTGCGTATCCATCGTACAGTATCTGCATATTCAGCAACAAGATCATGCGCGATCTTCCGCCAGTATAATTATTAATTATCTTCCTCTAGTACATAATATATCTACGTGTGTATTGCTGTGGATCTCGGATGATATCTTATAACGTTACTCGCGCATTAAAGTATAAATAAAAAGCGATCCCTGCGCGCATATTTGTACAACAAATTACTCATTGCTTCGCGAGCAAAGTTGACTCTTTTAATAGATATACATATATATATAATCGCTTCAAAGGCCATCGGGCGGGGCTCGTTTGCGCACGTTCATTTAGCACACCCGCGTTCTTTATAATAGATAATCACTTATGAGCTCAAGTATACTCCTTTATCCATCGAAGGTGGATCATCGACTTGTGAACTGCACAAAAACGAAATCAGAAGTACAGCGAGAAAAGACAGTGAATCGCGTCAAAGTCCGACCTGACATAATCATCAACCATTCTTACGAAATATAGTACGCTGCGTGATATATACTCGTTAATCCAGTACAAATATCAAGAAAGAAAAGAGGCAAGTGTGATTAATGCTGAAATAAAATACACTTAACGCTGTTTATAAAAATTCATACACGCTTATATAATGCTGTTTATACGCTAATTAATATTACACGTAATTAACGCTGAAAAATGCATGGAAACGAATAAGCGAGTTATCGGTTGAATGTCTGTAAAATATTCGGCACTGTCAAGAAAGACGCAAAAATCAGATTAACGATTTTGTCCTAGTTTGCGAAACGCTCGTTCTATCCTCAAACGCAGTGGCACTGACGCGAAAATCGACAAGAAACTGCGGGGAAAATCTGACTACTTGGCTTCTGAATACTACACCCACATAGACCTTCGTTGAAGTAAATGCAGACAATCGAGGAATATCGGGCGATAAAGAAAGATATCTGACGAGATGAAGCTACAATTTGCGCGTCCAAAATACTTCTCCGAGGCGATAGCATCGATAACAACTGTTAGTTATTTATTGGGACTTCGTATTTTTGAATATCCTCGTGGTCATCCAAGACCTATACTCAGCCTGATCTATCTCTTACTTCTTTACGTCATATATTGTGGTGGCCACTTGCGCGTGGAAGCAGAATATTATGCAAACATTAGACTGATGAAGCTTGAATATGTCCTATACAAATTATTGACGTACGTCGTTATTGTGTCTGTGATACTCAAGATGTTGCTAGGCTGGTGGTATACAAAGGTGAGCGGGTAAAATAATGTATGATATCTTATAAGCTCATTATACCGCAAACGTAATAAAATTTTAGGATACAACTATATATATGTTGGTATAAATTATTATATGATCTCATTATAAATTGACATTTGTAGAAATTCAAAGTTTGTTGCAAAAAGATCTTTGAGATCGATGAAACATTGCGACAGCTTGGATTGACGGCGAATTATGACAAAATATATTTCGTGACAATCGGAACCATAACCATCTGGATTGCATTCGCCTTCATTGTGTGCACCTTGGTTTTCATTCACTTGCAGAAACATACGGACATATTTACTTCAATTTATCTAATGGTGGTATATACGTATTCGTTCACTGTCAACTCTATTAATATCTTCGAATTCTACTTATTTGCGAGGTATGTAAATCAATTTTCTAAGTAATCCTGAAATTTATGTATTTATTAGATGTATTCACTAATTAATAAGTAAAAAATTAATAGTCGCTATTATATTGCTTAACATAATTTATTATACATAACTTTAACATTGAAATTATATTAATTATAATAATATTCTGTAACTTCATTTTACTAGATTTATATTAGATATTAGATTTTTTAAATACATATATTATACCTAATATCTAACATGTTACTATACAATAATGCAGATGCTTACAAATGAAATTCGGATTGGTCAATCAACTCTTGCGCGAGAGCTTAACAAATTTGTCAATGAAAGAGATGAAACTGGGCATTTTTGAAATAAAAGATTATGCCAAAATTATGGATACCGAGCAACGGAAGCAAATTCTTTCCACAAAAATGTTATTTCAATGGCGTCGGCAGGTGCAATCTCGCATAAATGTTTCTATATCAGAGAAGCAAGATTCAGTCATATTTCAGATTGAATCTCACTTCCCATCTCAGCTCGACCAACAATTTCAAAGTGTACCCCGGAATCTATCTCAAAGACACAATCCAAATTTGATGACAAAATGTCAAAAACGTAGACATCTATTACAAATAATCAAGTGAGTACAGAGAATTCTGAAGTACACTGTCATAAAGTAAACTTTATAAAAAATATATTTAAAGCCTAGATTACACTCACAATCAGTCAACATTTTTTTCTAAGTAAAATCGATTTAAAGTTTATCAATTTTACAGTTAACGTATTCAAAATTTGTGATTTTTTGCAATACACTTAAAATATTTGAGTCAGATTTTTTAAAAACTTTTCGAAAAACAAAAGAGAACTTTTTCTTTAAATAAAAATATTTGTGATTATTTTTGAGTGTTTTTAAGACAGGTGCATCTGGAGTTGTGTAAAGTATCAAAAATAATATGCACTATTCTTGGAGTACAAACAGCTTGGGAGATAGGAGTGATTATCATGTTTTTCACTGGAACTCTTTATAATTTGTACATTCGATACATTATGAACCAACACATAGTCAAAGGTTTGGCAGAGCAAACCTCTGTGATGTTGATATTGTGCTCTCTTCACATTGTGAAAGCCGTTGCTCTGAATCGCGTTTGCAAGAGTGCGGCCGATGAGGTAATTTATTTTGCCCGTCATCGTCTATAATTCTCTAATTAAAGATTTTGATAAGATTAACATTTACATGTAGGGGAACAAAACCATCGAAATCATTCACACAATTTATAGCTGCGACGCAGATACTGACATGCAGGAGGAGGTTTGTTCGTTACAATACAGTAACATAACACATTATTGCTGTTAAATATAATTATAACACATTATTGCTGTTAAATATAATTATTGTCCGCAATTGTTTCAGATTCAACAGTTTGGTATTCAAATTTTGCAAAGTCCGGTGACATTCTCCGCGTTTGGTCTTACTCTGGATAATCGTGTCTTAAGCATGGTTTGTATCAAATAGTTATATGTGGATGCTTTCCCTATCATTATATCAATGTTTTTAAAATAAAACGACGAAATTTATGTAACTGAAAAGAATCAATAATGTCCTTTTCACATTTTTTACATAAATTGTGTAGAAATTATTTTTATAATTCTATCCCGATCATATATATATATATATAAATCCCGATTATATTATAATCATATTTATACTTTTTTTGTTTACAGATTTTGAAAACTGTAACGACCTACTTGGTTATCATGCTACAAGTGAGCAATGCGCTGGAATCGAACAATGCTATAGAATATTCACATTTTTGAAGAATTGCAGATATTATTAAATAATTTTTTTTTTTAAAGTATTTAAATTATGACAGAATTAATAATGTATATCAAACAAATGTCGCAAAGTGTCACAAAAATAAAAGCTGCATAAAATAGAGTGGCAGTGCAGTGGTTTATAAAATATTTAATAATTTCTTTTACGATCTCCCTTTAATTTCCACAATAAAATTTTACACGTCGTAATTTATTTATCGCAGTCCCCCGACTTTCTATCAGTCCGCCTTTGCATTATTCAACTATTTTCCGGAAATAGCTCAAGATAACGTAAAAAATTCCTCTCTGGGGATAATAGTTTTTACATAAAAGTTACAATATGTTTTGCGCAAAAGCACATTCTAGCCGTACGTTTCTTCAGTATGTTTTTAGATTTGTTAAGCCGTATATAGATAACAAATGCATAGCGGTTAATTAGCTTATCGTCTTTATCTGCGTATCCATCGTGCAGTACCTATCTGCATATTCAGCAACGAGATCATACGCGATTTTTCGCCAGTAATGATCTTTTTCTATAGTACATAATATATCTACGTGTATATATATTGTTGTGGATCTCGGATGATATCTTATAACGTTACTCGCGCATTAAAGTAATAAAAAGCGATCCCTGCGCGCACATTTATACAACATATTACTCATTGCTTCGCGGGCAAAATTGACTTTTTAAATTAATATACATATATATATGATCGCTTGAAAGGCCATCGGGCGGGGCTCGTTTGCGCACGTTCATTTAGCACAACCGCGTTCTTTATAATAATCGCTTATGAGCTCAAGTATGCTCCTTTGTCCATCGAAGGTGGATCATCGACTTGTGAACTGCAGGAAAACGAAAGCAGGAGTACAGCGAGAAAAGACAGTGAATCGCGCCAATATCCGACCTGACATAATCATCAACCAATCTTACGAAATATAGCACGTTACGTGATATATACTCGTTAATCCAGTGCAAATATCAAGAAAGAAAAGAGACAAGTGTGACTAATGCTGTAATAAAATACACACTTAATGCTGTTTATACGGTAATTAATACAAAATTGACGGTGAAACATGCATGGAAACGAATAAGCGAGTTATCGGTTGAATGTCTAAAATATTCGGCACCGTCAAGAGAAACGCGAAAATCAGATTAATAATTTCGTCCAAGTTTGCAAAACACTCGTTCTACCCTCAAGCGCAGTGGCACTGACGCAAAAATAGGATAGAAACTGCGAGGAAAATCTGACTACTTGGTTTCTGAATACTACACCGATCTGATTTGAATATATAGTCATCAGGTCATCTTAGATGTTTGATCAGCTGAACACCAAAAACAAAGATATTTTGTTGGAGTAAATCGAGGAATATCGGGCGTTAGAGAGAGATCTGACGAGATGATGATACAATTTGCGCGTCCAAAATACTTCTCCGAGGCGATAGCATCGATAACAACTATAAGTAATTTATTGGCACTTCGTATTTTTGAATATCCTCGTGGTCATCCAAGACCTATACTCAGCCTGATCTATCTCTTACTCATTTACGTTATATATTGTGGTGGCCACTTGCGCGTGCAAGCAGTATATTATGCAAACATTAGACTGATGAAGCTGGAATATGTCCTGTACCGATTATTGACGTACGTCGTTATTATGTCTGTGATACTCAAGATGTTGCTAGGCTGGTGGTATACAAAGGTGAGCGGATAAGATAATATATGATATCTTTTTTATAAGTTCATTACTTATTTATTAATTACTATCATAAATAAGAGAAATAAAAATTATGTCGCGTTAATAATACACGAAACGTACCATACAATATTAGAATAAAACTATGCGTCGGTATAAATTATTATATTGCCTCATTATAAATTGACATTTGTAGAAATTCAAAGTTTGTTGCAAAAAGATCTCCGAGATCGATGAAACATTGCGACAGCTTGGATTGACGGCGAATTATGACAGAATATATTTCGTGACAATCGGAACCGTAACCACTTGGATTACACTCGTCTTCATCCTGTCCACCTTGGTTTTCATTCACATGCAAAATCGCACGGACATATTTACTTCAATTTATCTTGTGGTGGTATATACGTATTCGTTCACTGTCAACTCTATTAGTATCTTTGAATTCTACTTATTTGTGAGGTATGTAAATCAATTTTCTAAATAATCCTGAAATTTATGTATTTATTAGATGTATTCACTAATTAATCAGTAAAGAATTAATAGTCGCTATTATATTGCTTAACATAATTTATTATACATAACTTTAACATTAAAATTATATTAATTATAATAATATTCTGTAACTTCATATATTTTATGTTGTTATTAGGCAATAGTTTCTGATTTATGTTTGTTTCGCGAAAATAAGAGAAACTATATTAGATTTACATTAGATATTAGATTTTTTAAATAGATATATTATACCTAATATCTAACATGCTACTATACAATAATGCATGCAGATGCTTACAAATGAAATTCGGATTGATCAATCAACTCTTGCGCGAGAGCTTAACAAGATTGTCAATGAAAGAGGTAAAACTGGGCATTTTTGAAATAAAAGATTATGCCAAAATTATGGACACCGAGCAACGGAAACAAATTCTTTCCACAAAAATGTTATTTCAATGGTGTCGGCAGGTGCAATCTCGCATAAATGTTTCTATGTCAGAGAAGCAAGATTCAGTCATATCTCAGATTGAATCTCACTTCTCATCTCAGCTCGACCAACAATTTCAAAGTGTACCCCGGAATCGATCTCCAAGACACAATCCAAATTCAATGACAAAATGTCAAAAACGTAGACATCTATTACAAATAATCAAGTGAGTACAGAGAATTCTGAAGTACACTGTCATGAAGTAAACTTTATAAAAAACATATTTAAAGCATAGATTACATTCACAATCAGTTAGCATTCGTTTCTAAGTAAAAATCAATTCAAACTTTACCAAATTTGCAGTTAACGTATTCAAAATTTGTGATTTTTTGCAATACACTTAAAACATTTGAGTCAGATTTTTTAAAAACTTGTCGAAAAATAAAAGAGAGGTCTTTCGTTAAATAAAAATATTTGTGATTATCTTTGAGTGTTTTTAAGACAGGTGCATCTGGAGTTGTGTAAAGTATCAAAAATAGTATGCTCTATTCTTGGAGTGCAAACAGCTTGGGAGATAGGAGTGATTATCATGTATCTCACTGGAACTCTTTATAATTTGTACATTCGATACATTATGAACCAACACATAGTCAAAGGTTTGGCAGAGCAAACCTCCGTAATTTTGATATTGTGCTCTCTTCACATTGTAAAAGCCGTTGCTCTGAATCGTGTTTGCAAGAGTGCGGCCGATGAGGTAATTTATCTCGTCCGTCATCGTCTAACTCTCTAATTAAAGATTATGATAAGATTAACATTTACTTTTTTATAGGGAAACAAAACCATCGAAATCATTCACACAATTTATAGCTGCGACGCAGATACTGACATGCAGGAGGAGGTTTGTTCGTTACAATACATTAACATAACAGATTATTGCTGTTAAATATAATTATTGTCCGCAATTGTTTCAGATTCAACAGTTTGGAATTCAAATTTTGCAAAGTCCGGTGACATTCTCCGCGTTTGGTCTTACTCTGGATAATCGTGTCTTAAGCATGGTTTGTATCAAATAGTTATGTGTGGATGCTTGCCCCATCATTATATACCATTGATTTTAAAATAAAACGACGAAATTTATGTAACTAAAAAGATTCAATAATGTCCTTTTCGCATTTTTTATATAAATTGCGTAGAAATTATTTTTATAATTCTATCCCGATCATATCATAATCATATTTATGCTTTTTTGTTTACAGATTTTGAAAAATGTAACGACTTACTTGGTTATCATGATACAAGTAAGCAATGCGCTGGAATCAAACAATGCTATAGAATATTCACATTTTTAAAGAATTGTAAATATTATTAAATAATTATTTTTTAAAATTATTTAAATTATAACAAAATATAATGTAGGTATAATATTAAATAAATGTCGCAATGTCACAAAAATGAAAGCCGCATAAAATCGAGTGGCAGTCATTCAGTGGTCTGTAAAATATTTAATGAATCCTTTTACGATCTCCCTTTAAACTCTACAATAAAATTCTACACATCGTAATTTATTAAACGAGACCAGTGTCGCGCATTCTTTCCCATTCAATCTTTGTAAAGCAAACAAAAAATTTTACAAATAAAAAAGTAATTATAGTATACTATTATAGTATACAGCTATTTAATGTAGCAATATAACGATAAGTCATAAACTTTTGATAAATTAATTTTATAAATTCTTATAATAAAACAATAACAAAGAGGTGTTTGCGTGACACATTTCTAGATGTTTAACATTTTCAACATAGAAAAGCCAACTGCGTGGTTGCAAATGTCAACCACGACAAAGAAATTTATGCTGAACGTAAAAGCATTATCTACGTGGTCGTATAAGTATACACTCGGAAGAAATGTGTGTGTGCGTCGGTTATTACATATTTTCCGTTTCATCTTCATACTCGCTACTCATTTCCCTTTATTGCTACAATGTCGGTGGTGTTATCGGGATTCATATATCAGAATGTACGCCCTCTCGAACTTGAAGTTCCTCGCAATATGCGCGATAATTGCTTGTAATTAACATAAATAATATGCAAAAAAATAGAATTTATGCAGCGACATTAATTACAAAAAAAAATTCTGAGAATTATATTAATAATTTATACAGAATAACTGCGTCTATTATAACAATCTATTAAAAATCTTTCTTACTGTGTATCGCGTCTTTATTTTACAACTGTGTCAGTACTAACACGAGCTTACATTTTTAGCCCTCGTATTGTCGTTAACAAGATAGCTCTTAGCTTGATGCTTTGCACGATATCGATTTTGTCGATTAAGTCTCTTGGGCATTCATCCATTATGAGATCACACCCGATGTGTTGTATTTCACAACACCCGCCTTGTCATCGTTTAAATTTATCATTATCTATCGCATAATACTGCCGTTCAATAATTGCAATTTCATCATACTTTATTATTTATTTGGCATCCCACAATTAATAAATAAATTTTTATAATTATTAATTGTTATAATTTTTAAAAAATGTGCTTAGAACATTCCGTGATATGTGACAGCACTCTTCTGCACAATGTAAAAAAGTTAAGAATAAATTAATACTGAAAAAAAATTTGTTGAACGAGAGATTAAATTTCTCTTTCGATTCTTGTCTCTTGTTTAAAAAAAGCTACCATTAATGTAAAAAGATAATAATAAAAGGGATAAAGAGGAATTCGATATTTTACGCTGGTCTCTTCAAGTGTCGATTGCGATAAGAGATTTATTTTGGAAAATCGCGATTTCTCCTAAAATAAATCTCTTATCGCAATCGTTTAATTCGCCCACAGACACATTACTTAACATTCCGATGACCTAGGGGAGCAAAATTTTGAAATCCCACGGCGTATTTACCATAGGAAATGAAAAGAGGCGCGAACAGCTATTAACGCAATACGCTCGCGGGCCGATATTGATCACGAAACGGGAGAATGAATCCTTTGAGACACGGGCATAGCGAGGCATCGCGAACATCACTTACTTTGGTCGCGCGTTTACCACTTCACCACCGCCGCCACTTGTTCGACCACCATCGGCCGCCCACCCTTGTCGGGGGTGACATTTAGTATTACGCTGTCCAGTGTCCGCACGTGTGTAGAACACGGAAGGAGGTGACGCAGTCACGAGACTCATCGTTCATTTCTCGATCGCGAGGTGCGCGTATATACTTACGTGTGTAGAGCGAAGAGCGTTCGTTCGTCATTATCAAGGCCAGCTGGTGAACCCCGATCATCTACGAGGATGTTCCAGCCGAAGACCATGCAGGAGAGCATCATGCCGCTGTTAGTGGCGAACATCTTGGTCGGCACGGGTACTTGGACTAGCAAGCGAAGCAGGTTTCTAAATATCGCGTATTCGTTGATCTGCATGGTGACCTATTGCTTCCTGATAAAGCTGTCGATGGAATACTTGGGCGAGTATTATCTGCACAAGACGAGCTCGTTTGGCGACATGACGTTCCAAGCGATCTTCTACGCCAACATTTGCCTGACGTTGGTCCTCATCCCTTGCGGCTGGCTGAGGAGGAAGGTAACTTTAGGGGAATGCCATGGAGGGGTGACGTTAGCGCGCGCGAGAATTTCGAGATTTAAAGTCTAATAAAGAAGAAAAGATTAATTTTCATGTATTGTAAATATTATAAATACTCTTGGTCTATCAAACTTGATCTCGTGCAACGTGGATCTTTTCGTCCTCGAATAGGAAACCGACATATATATTATTTTTCAACTTTCGCAGCATATGAAGGCGGCGATGATGCGCATTCTGATGTGCGAGAAAACCATGGATCAGATGGGATTACAGAAGAACTATCGGAAATTGTATATGAAACAGCTTTACGCCCTCATATTAGTCGTGGTGGTATTCGTCATATTCATAGTGGTCAATTACGACGGGATGTTTGTGGATGAGACTCCGATTCATATCAGATTCATCCTCATGTTTGCCGTAAATTATCCCGTCGCCTTACTATACGTGAGCGACGTGTCGTTCTTGCACTGGGTCAGGTAAAGCGATCTCATATGAGTACGAAACAAAGATTCGCTAATTAATCCCATTTGTGAACGCATCAGAAGCTTGGCATTGATTCGCAATAATTTTAAACGTTTATCGTGACATTATTACGCTTAATTTGCGACAGTACCTAGGTAGCAGAGTCATGATGTCAAATGACGTATTAATAACGTCAACAATCATCATTAAGACTTTAGACGTCATTCTGCTATCTAGGTAATTAGTAAAGACTATGTATCAAGTAATTGTTTCTGCCTTTTTCTGTCTCGCTCTTGCCACGAACGCTTGAAGCTACGCGAAAACTAGGTTCGAGCAATTGAACAACCTGCTGCAAAGCATGTTAACGACCACGCCCGATTCGCCGCAGCACAAGAGGGTGCTGAAAATGAAGGACGAGTGGAACAAGACGACCTTCATCGAATCCGCGACGCAGCAAGATGGTAGGACCAAGGACAACACCGACACGATGAGAGCCGTCAAGTGAGATTCTTACTCTTCAGCACGTGTATAAATTAATTTTTTCATAATTAACACATTTTCAATGACGTACAATTTTTTCGCAAATTAACCCTTGCAGGCCACACTTTTTTGCACACGTGTAAGCAATACTAGGGTCTGGCTCTCTCTTTGGAGAGTTAAGTATGATAGGATACGTATAATCTCTCAAGCATTTATGTATTAATCTCTGTATTATTTATTTGTATTATTTTATTATTGTGTCTGTTTTAATTTCTCGGTTGTAAAATCTTTCTCGGTGTAATAAATTATTAACTCGAAATTAGAAATTTAATTGTATTAATACTCTACGTAAAAAATGTCACTTAACATTCTTATTTCATTTTTTTTTTTTTTTTTTTTTTACGAATTTAACATAAGTATAATAAATGTTCTTTAATTTCTTATTTTATATTTTAGCTTTACAAATTATTTTTATTAAAATTAAAATTAATGCCTTTTATATTCAATTCTCAACTGTTATTTCAGTGCATCTTATTATTGCTTAGAAATAATTTTCATAAATAGTGCCCGCATCTCAAAGTTCATTCTTTTACATAAAAGAATATTGAACGAATGCGATATTAATAACGATATCGAATGCGTGCGGTGTTATTAGTGTTATTACAATATGGTCGCGAATGCGACGTAATATTTCACTTATCACGTTACTACACAGATCGCGATGCAGATAAAATAGAGCTTTTTTTTTTAGTCAAGCGATATAATGAATGTTTTCTACGAAGCGTGAACATTTATTAAAATTTTTCGAAAAAGAAATTTAATGATATAATTAGATAATACATCCTTCTAAATAACATGTGATTAAATATTAAAAATCTATTCATAATTTTATACGTTTTGGTTTAATAGTATTTTGTTGTAACGGAATTTTACAAAATGTAATACTTTTTCGATTTGGCTGACAATGTTCTCTTCTTTATACCGAACGAAGGCAAGTTCATTTGGAATTAATCAAGTCCACCAGGAGTACAAATGAAGCATACGGCATACAAATCCTCCTTTCCATGACGGTATCGTTCGTGTTCATCACCAGTCTCCTGTACTACGCTTACTCGATTTTCTGGGTGAAAATGCCTAGTAATGTATTCCGACAAGAGATGATACCGGTTGTCGGCTGGATTCTGTTCTATTCGTCGAAGGTTCTCATCATAAATCACATGTGCGCAATGGCGAGCATTGAGGCAAGCAAAGTTTTTATGCGCTTTTCTATTTTTTCTCGTTTGTTTTGGAACGAATAAAAAGTATAATTTCTTTTAAATATTATTGTTTTCTCGAGTACCGAAAAAAAAATAGATTAGCTCGTCATACGCGTATAGCAAGTTAGCAACAATATGCCGATGCCTGAACTTTTGCAGGCCGCGAACACGGGTGATATAATCTGCGAGCTGTACGAGCCATCGACCAGCAAGGAATTTCGCGCGGAGGCAAGTTCACGGCCGTATATTAGCTAAAAATAACATGTGAGAAACAGATGAGACAGAAATCAATGTCGAAGTCTTTTGCAGATACGAGACTTCACTTTGCAACTGATACAGAACCCGTTAATCTTCACGGCGTGCGGATTCTTCAATCTGGATCACACATTCATTCACGGGGTAAGCGTTGATGGATCGTCTGGAATTTCATACAAAGCAGAAAGTTATTATGGAGATGTTAAAGTGATAAGTTTCTCGAGATTTATCGCATAAGTGTATATGACCCTTGCGTAATTGCGCGCAAGCTGATAATGCATATATTAGTTTGACTTACTTTAATTTCCATCCTAAGAACACTATATAGTTCGCGACACTATAGTATTCATCTACTTTTTGTTATTCCGTGCTGCACTTATATTTAATCTCAGACCTCGTACTTAACTTAAGTCATAACTTTTACTGCTACGATTGAGGATTATCCGTCGAAAGTTATAAAATAAAGTCTCGTGTAGCATGTTAAAGCATGATGACGTGAAAGTAAAATATACAAAACATTTTACATGCTTCACTAAAATGAGAGCTTTTAATTCTCGATTGTAGAGGTAAAGTCTCTGGGACTTTTGCTATTTATAGGAGCTTTCCAGCTAGCAACACAAATCGACACAAGTATCATTCTGTCTTTATTGCTCATTGGATAATGAACAAGAACAGAATGATACTTGTGTCGATTTGTGTCGCTAGCTGGAAAGCTCTCTATTTTGTAACTGTAATTAATTTCCTTTTTTCTAGAAGAACAAAAAATTAAACTTGATTCTGTGTGCAATTAATGCTGAAAGATACAAAAAGATACAACAAATATATACACCAAAAATGGCAAAAAAAAGGAGAATAAAGCAAATATTAATTAAATATTTAATTCAATTTATACATTTAAATTTATATATAATTAATAATTTTTCACTTAATATAATTAAATATTTTATCTCTTTTAATTTTCTATCTTGTCTATAAAGATAAAAGTTTTTAGAGCTCCATATCGACTAGCATGTAATTAAATTTGTTAATTAAATTTATATAATTAATTAAATATTTTTCACTTAATATAATTAAATATTTTATCTCTTTTAATTTTTTATTTTATTTCTGAAATTAGGAGTCTCTAAGACTCCATATCGGCTAGTATATGTAATGCCCATACAGTTAAGGGTTGTTAAATACAAATACAAATGAAGATAATTACTGCAGAATCAGTATTATCGAATTTTTTTCTTCTTCTTAGGTCATTGGCTCGGTCACCACGTATCTCGTGATTCTCATCCAAGTCGGAGATTTACCTTCGGAAAAGTCAACAAATTCTACCGTACGATACAACAACGACACGAATTTCACCGATATGTTTACAACTGTTTCTTATCCATAAAGGAAAATTTTGCGCATTTTTTCATTTCTCATTGTCCCGTACAGATTTAAGAAATTGAAGATTTGATGAAGTACGCGTGATCGTTTTCGTGATTACCTATACTTTGTGTGCGTTCGCATGATATCGTGATGCAAAGATGAAAAAAAGTCAATTCTTTTTTCTTATTGGGTGCTGAAATTTTCATGCACAGATATAACAATATATTTTAGCAAATTAAAGATTATCTCTGTGTATTTATATATATTTATGGTAAAAGTTGGCAAAAGGGGACCCAGCCCCGATGACCTTTACCTTGACATATGTTGTCAAGGTCACCTTCCTGAGTGACCTTCAGAAGGTTTTAGCCGTCGCTCGTTTTTTATTAAAAAGTTATTAACAAAAAGAGTGAAAAATATAACAGTTATTTTGAGTATTGAAAGGCATAAACGACTAATGTGTACGTGGAAATAGTACATGTATGAACGAAGGGAAGTTATTTAAAGCAGTGAATTGTTGTATATTGAATAGTTTTTTTGTTAATAGTTGGTATATTGAAAAGTATATATACAATTTTATGTGCTAGAAAGCATAAATACAAAGTATTCTCTGCTTTAATCATGGCAAAAGCATGTTAAAGCTTTGTTAAAGCAGATAATAATTGGTTATTAACAAAACAAGGTTCAATGACCACTTTCAATAACCAACTATTATCTGCTTTAACAAAGCGTATAAACTATTAAAATGTATACTAGTTATGGATTAAAAAGTTATTGATATGCACGATAACGCGCGCCCGCACACTGCAGCTATCACCCAAGAATTCTTGGCAGAAAACTCTCAGACTGCTCGCACATCCTCCAATGAGGCCAGACTTGAATCCCATAAAACACGTTTGGGATGAGTCGGAGATTGATAAATCTGGCTAGACCATTAGCCAATTTACGAGAACTGCAAGAGGCACTAATCCAAATCTGGAATGAAATTCCTCAAGATGAAATAAGAGCCTGTATCAACATGCACGAGCGGCTAGAAGAGGTAATCAGGCATCGAGTAAGAAATACCCGATACTGATCCAAATGCAAATTTACAACATACGCATATTTACACAATGTCGCATAACGTAATACACACACACACACAACACACACACACACAATGTGCAAAATCCGACCGGCAACCTTCCCGCGGTGCACATCGAGTAATGCCAATGCCGGTGGTAAATGATAAAAAAACATGGATAACTTTGAAACGATGTATCTCCGTCAAAAAAAATCGTACGTATAAGTTTTCTTTTTAAATTGAAAGGAAAAGACCAATCTTTATGATCCCGTAAATGAAATTCACGAAAATAATTTCACCAGTTCTGTCCATCCAGTCAAGTTATGCAATTTTTAATATTAAAAATACGTTTTCACTTTTGGGGGATTATGCAGGGAACAGATACGATGAAAGCGGGGGAAAATTCACAACCCAAAATTTTGTACACCACTGCCGATTTTTGGCATTGCTTTAAAACACTGCCGACATTTTCGTACACTGCCGGAATGCTTACAATTAGTCAATGCCTACAATGCCGTCAATCCCATATTAAAATTAAGGCAATGCTATGCAATTATGAATGCTGCCGCATACTACCCATTATCATAGACCAATGCCTATACACAAGAATCTTATAAAAGCTTTCCCAAATAGCCCAGTCACTTTAGACAAAAAATCGAGCGAAATTTCGAAAATAATGTTACCAATCTGAATTTTGGCACAGACCTTCGTTTTTGCATAAAATTGAAAGGGAAAAGAGTTCAGCATTGTACAGTGGCCGCTAAAAAAAATAATTAAACAAATAGGGCTTAAATATCGTTCTTTTGCAAATATCTCGTTAATTATCGATTTTACAAAGAAAATAAAACAGTAGAAAATTAAAGAGTGGACAATTTTGCACAAGAAATGTTATAAGTTTTTTTATACAAGCAATACTTTTCACGCAATAAATTATGCAAGATGTACGCTGCGCAGTAAATTTACGAAGCGCGCCGACAGACGTCAAGTGAATTGAAGATTGAAACGTCGCACAGGCGCACAAAAAATGTCATAACTTTTGAAGTGACTGGGCTAGTACTGCCGAGCCAATGCCGGATAAAATTCGGACACTGCCTTAACAATGCTATGCAATGCCGCCTGCATTGCCACTGCCATCAGTCATTATTACCACTGCCCAACCACTGACGACAATGCCGTAAATATTATGGGCCACTGCCTACTTTTTTCAGTCCACTGCTGAATTTTTGTACACCAATGCCGGCTGTGAATTCCTCCCTCTCCCGGATGAAAGCAAAATCCTATTATTGCTCGTTGTAGTAGACACTTTTCCCATTAAAAAAATAAGTTGTTTGTACAATAATTTTTCACGGAATTATGCTCATTCGAAATTTACCTAATTTTGCCTATAATTTTTTGATGCCATATTCCTTTTGAGCAGTGTAGTTTTTACATAAAAGTTGCAATGTTTTGCGCAAAAGCACATTCTGGCCGTACGTTTCTTTGATATGTTTTTAGATTTATCTACAAATGTATAGCGGTTAATTAGTTTATCGTCTTCATCTGCGTATCCATCGTACAGTAATTGCATATTCAGCAACGAGATCATGCGCGATCTTCCGTCAGTATAATTATTAATTATCTTCCTCTAGTACATAATATATCTACGTGTGTATTGCTGTGGATCTCGGATGATATCTTATAACGTTACTCGCGCATTAAAGTAATAAAAAGCGATCCCTGCGCGCACATTTGTACAACAAATTACTCATTGCTTCGCGGGCAAAGTTGACTCTTTTAATACATATACATATATATATAATCGCTTCAAAGACCAGCGGGCGGGGCTTGTTTGCGCACGTTCATTTAGCACACCCGCGTTCTTTATAATGAAAATCTTGTGTGCTCACAACTCGTCGCGTCGCGTATATAGAGCCACGGGGTCTCGCTCCGCGCGTACTTGGCGCGAGACACTACCGTGTCTCTTGATAATGAGCTTATGAGCTCAAGTATACTCCTTTGTCCATCGAAGGTGGATCATCTACTTGTGAACAGCAGGAAAACGAAAGCAGAAGTACAGCGAGAAAAGACAGTAAATCGCGTCAATGTCCGACCTGACATAATCATCAACCATTCTCACGAAATATAGCACGTTGCGTGATATATACTCGTTAATCCAGTGCAATAGAAAAGAAAAGAGGCAATTGTGATTAATGCTGGAATAAAATACACTTAACGCTGTTTATACAAATTAATACACGCTTATATAATGCTGCTTATATACGCTAATTAATATTATACGTAATTAACGCTGAAAAATGCATGGGAATAAATAAGCGAGTTATCGGTTGAATGTCTGTAAAATATTCGGCACCGTCAAGAAAGACGCCAAAATCAGATTAACGATTTCGTCCTAGTTTGCGAAACGCTCGTTCTATCCTCAAACGCAGTGGCACTGACGCGAAAATCGGCAAGAAACTGCGAGAAAAATCTGACTACTTGGCTTCTGAATACTACACCCATATAGACCTTCGTTGGAGTAAATGACAATCGAGGAATATCGGGCGATAAAGAAAGATATCTGACGAGATGAAGCTACAATTTGCGCGTCCAAAAAACTTCTCCGAGGCGATAGCATCGATAACAACTATCAGTAATTTATTGGGACTTCGTATTTTTGAATATCCTCGTGGTCATCCAAGACCTATACTCAGCCTGATCTATCTCTCATTTCTTTACGTCATATATTGTGGTGGCCACTTGCGCGTGGATGCAGAATATTATGCAAACATTAGACTGATGAAGCTAGAATATGTTCTGTACAAATTAATGACGTACGTCGTTATTATGTCTGTGATACTCAAGATGTTCCTCGGCTGGTGGCATACAAAGGTGAGCGAATAAGATAATATCTTCCTCGTCGATCGCCCGCAACGAGCATCGTGACCTCATGAATCCGTTTCAGAAAAAGCCGACTGTGACACAGCTCCCCATGTGTTCCTATCCTCAGCCATCCTCATGCATTGCATTAAAGACGTGTTTGTCGCCTTTATGACAACGTCGGTGTACCGTGTAGGCGATCTCCCTCTACTCCTGGATCCCTCGACCCTGCCTTGTAGCATCAGTTTCTCTAGCCCATCTTTCCTTATGGTGTGGCCAAAGTATTTTAAGATAATATATGATATCTTTTTTATAAGTTCATTACTTATTTATTAATTATTATCATAAATAAGAGAAATAAAAATTATGTCGCGTTAATAATACACGAAACGTACAATACAATTTTAGAATAAAACTGTGCGTCGGTATAAATTATTATATTGCCTCATTATAAATTGACATTTGTAGAAATTCAAAGTTTGTTGCAAAAAGATCTTTGAGATCGATGAAACATTGCGACAGCTTGGATTGACGGCGAATTATGACAGAATATATTTCGTGACAATCGGAACCATAACCACCTGGATTGCATTCGCCTTCATTGTGTGCACCTTGGCTTTCATTCACTTGCAGAATCGCACGGACATATTTAATTCAATTTATCTTGTGGTGGTATATACGTATTCCTTCACTGTCAACTCTATTAGTATCTTTGAATTCTACTTATTTGCGAGGTATGTAAATTAATTTTCTAAGTAATCCTGAAATTTATGTATTTATTAGATGTATTTACTAATTAATAAGTAAAAAATTAATAGTTGTTATTATATTGCTTAACATAATTTATTATACATCACTTTAACATTGAAATTATATTAATTATAATAATATTCTGTAACTTCTTATTTTTTATGTTGTTATTATGCAATATATTCTGATTTATTGTTTGTTTCGCGAAAATAAAAGAAAATATACTAAATTTACATTAGATATTAGATTTTTTAAATACATATATTATACCTAATATCTAACATGCTACTATACAATAATGCAGATGCTTACAAATGAAATTCGGATTGGTCAATCAACTCTTGCGCGAGAGCTTAACAAATTTGTCAATGAAAAAGGTGAAACAGAGCATTTTTGAAATAAAAGATTATGCCAAAATTATGGATACCGAGCAACGGAAGCAAATTCTTTCCACAAAAATGTTATTTCAACGGCGTCGGCAGGTGCAATCTCTCATAAAGGTTTCCACGTCAGAGAAGCAAGATTCATTCGTATCTCAGATTGAATCTCACTTCCCATCTCAGCTCGACCAACAATTTCAAAGTATATCCCGGAATCGATGTCAAAAACACAATCCAAATTCGATGACAAAATGTCAAAAACATAGACATCTATTACAAATAATCAAGTAAGTACAGAGAATTCTGAAGTACACTGTCACGAAGTAAACTTTATAAAAAATATATTTAAAGCATAGATTACACTCATATTTTTTTAAGTAAAAATCGATTCAAAGTTTATCAATTTTTCCGTTAACGTATTCAAAATTTGTGACTTTTTGCAATACACTTAAAATATTTTAGTCAGATATTTTTAAAACTTGTCGAAAAATAAAAGAGAGTGTTTCTGGTTATCTTTGAGTGTTTTTAAGACAGGTGCATCTGGAGTTGTGTAAAGTATCAAAAATAGTATGCACTATTCTTGGAGTACAGACAGCTTGGGAGATAGGAGTGATTATCATGTATCTCACTGGAACTCTTTATAATTTGTACATTCGATACATTATGCAACACATAGTCAAAGGTTTGGCAGAGGAAACCTCTGTGATGTTGATATCGTGCTTTCTTCACATTGTGAAAGCCGTTGCTCTGAATCGTGCTTGCAAGAGTGCGGCCGATGAGGTAATTAATCTTGTCCGTCATCGTCTAACTCTCTAATTAAAGATTTTGATAAGATTAACATTTACTTTTTTGTAGGGAAACAAAACCATCGAAATTATTCACACAGTTTATAGCTGCGACGCAGATACTGACATGCAGAAGGAGGTTTGTTCGTTACAATACATTAACATAACAGATTATTGCTGTTAAATATAATTATTGTCCGCAATTGTTTCAGATTCAACAGTTTGGTATTCAAATTATGCAAAGTCCGGTGACATTCTCCGCGTTTGGTCTTACTCTGGATAATCGTGTGTTGAGCATGGTTTGTATCAAATAGTTATGAGTAGATGCTTGCCCCATCATTATATATCAATGATTTTAAAATAAAACGACGAAATTTATGTAACTAAAACGATTCAATAATGTCCTTTTCGCATTTTTTATATAAATTATATAGAAATTATTTTTATAATTCTATCCCGATCATATTATAATCATATTTATGCTTTTTTGTTTACAGATTTTGAAAACTGTAACGACCCACTTGGTTATCATGGTACAGGTAAGCAATGCGCTGGAATCGAACAATGCTATAGAATATTCACATTTTTAAAGAATTATTGTAGATATTATTAAATAATTACTTTTTTTTTAATTATTTAAATTGTGACAGAATTAATAATGTATATCAAACAAATGTCGCAAAGTATCACAAAAATAAAAGCTGCGTAAAATAGAGTGGCAGTGCAGTGGTATATAAAATATTTAATGAATCCTTTTACGATCTCCCTTATTTAATCTCCACAATAAAATTTTACACGTCGTAATTTATTTATCGCAGTCCCCCGACTTTCCATCAGTCCGCGTTTGCATTATTCGACTATTTTCCGAAAATAGCTCAAGATAACGTAAGAAATTCTTCTCTGGGGATAATAGTCTTTACATAAAAGTTGCAATGTTTTGCGCAAAAGCTCATTCTAGCCGTATGTTTCTTCGGCATGTTTTTAGATTTGTTAAGCCGCATAGAGATAACAAATGCATCGCGGTTAATTAGTTTATCGTCTTAACCTGCGTATCCATCGTGCAGTACCTATCTGCATATTCAGTAACGAGATGGCGATTTTCCGCTAGTAATTATCTTTCTCTAGTACATAATACATTTACGTGTACCTATATTGTTGTATAGGAATATCTTATATCTCGGATGATATCTTATAACGTTACTCGCGCATTCAGGTAATAAAAAGCGATCCCTGCGCGCACATTTGTACAACATATTACTCATTGCTTCGCGGGCAAAGTTGACTCTTTTAATAAGTATATTATACATATATATATATATATATGATCGCTTGACAGGCCATCGGGCGGGACTCGTTTGCACACGTTCATTTAGCACAACCGCGTTCTTTATAATAATCGCTTATGAGCTCAAGTATGCTCCTTTGTCCATCGAAGGTGGATCATCGACTTGTGAACTGCAGGAAAACGAAAGCAGGAGTACAGCGAGAAAAGACAGTGAATCGCGCCAATGTGCGACCTGACATAATCATCAACCATTTTTACGAAATATAGCACGTTGCGTGATATATACTCGTTAATCCAGTGCAAATATTAAGAAAGAAAAGAGACAAGTGTGATTAATGCTGAAATAAAATACACATACTTAACGCTGCCTGTTTATACAAATTAATACACACTTAATGCTGTTCATACGCTAATTAATACGTAATTAATGGTTAAACATGCATGGAAACGAATAAGCGCGTTATCGGTTAAATCGTTAAATGTCTAAAATATGTTCGGCACCGTCAAGAGAAACGCGAAAATCAGATTAATTATTATGATACTCGCGCACCACCAACCGCGCCTGGCTCTTATCTTTAGCCCGTTATCTATACTTGGTTATTCCATAAAAGGAGCCTATACTTCGAATTTCAGATTAACTATTTCGTCTCCAAGTTTGTAAAACGCTCGTTCCATCCTCAAGCGCAGTGGCCCTGACGCGAAATTCGGCAAGAAACTGCGAGGAAGATCTGACTACTTGGCCTTTGAATACTACACCGATCTGATTTGAATATATAGTCATCAGGTCATCTCAGATGTTTGATCAGTTGAACACCAAAAACAAAGATACTTTGTTGGAATAAATCGAGGAATATCGGGCGTTAGAGAGAGATCTGACGAGATGAAGCTACAATTTGGGCGTCCAAAATACTTCTCCGAGGCGATAGCATCGATAACAACTATCAGTACTTTATTGGCACTTCGTATTTTTGAATATCCTCGTGGTCATCCAAGACCTATACTCAGCCTGATCTATCTCTTACTTATATACGTTATATATTGTGGTAGCCACTTGCGCGTGCAAGCAATATATTATGCAAACGTTAAACTAATGAAGCTGGAATATGTCCTGTACCGATTATTGACGTACGTCGTTATTATGTCTGTGATACTCAAGATGTTGCTAGGCTGGTGGTATACAAAGGTGAGCGGATAAGATAATATATGATATCTTTTTTATAAGTTCATTACTTATTTATTAATTATTATCATAAATAAAAGGAATCAAAAGTTATATCGCGTTAATAATACACAAAACGTACAATTTTAGGATAAAACTATGCATCAGTATAAATTATAATATTATCTCATTATAAATTGACATTTGTAGAAATTCAAAGTTTGTTGCAAAAAGATCTCCGAGATCGATGAAACATTGCGACAGCTTGGATTGACGGCGAATTATGACAGAATATATTTCGTGACAATCGGAACCCTAACCACCTGGATTGCATTCGTCTTCATTGTGTGCACCTTGGTTTTTATTCACTTGCAGAATCGCACGGACATATTTACTTCAATTTATCTTGTGATGGTATATGCGTATCCGTTCACTGTCAACTCTATTAGTATCTTTGAATTTTACTTATTTGCGAGGTATGTAAATTAATTTTCTAAGTAATCCTGAAAGTTATGTAATTATTAGATGTATTCACTATTTAATAAGTAAAAAATTAATAGGTGTTATTATATTGCTTAACATAATTTATTATACATAACTTTAACATTGAAATTATATTAATTATAATAATATTCTGTTTCTTCTTATTTTTTATGTTGTTATTAGGCAATATATTCTGATTTATTGTTTGTTTCGCGAAAATATGAGAAAATATACTAGATTTACATTATAGATATTAGATTTTTTAAATACATATATTATACCTAATATCTAACATGCTACTATACAATAATGCAGATGCTTACAAATGAAATTCGGATTGGTCAATCAACTCTTGCGCGAGAGCTTAACAAATTTGTCAATGAAAGAGGTAAAACAGGGCATTTTTGAAATAAAAGATTTTGCCAAAATTATGGATATCGAGCAACGGAAGCAAATTCTTTCTACAAAAATGTTATTTCAACGGCGTCGGCAGATGCAATCTCTCATAAATGTTTCTACGTCAGAGAAGCAAGATTCAGTCGTATCTCAGATTGAATCTCACTTCCCATCTCAGGTCGACCAACAATTTCAAAGTATACCCCGGAATCGATCTCAAAAACACAATCCAAATTCGATGACAAAATTTCAAAAACATAGACATCTATTACAAATAATCAAGTAAGTACAGAGAATTCTGAAGTACACTGTCACAAAGTAAACTTTATAAAAAATATATTTAAAGCATAGATTACACTCATATTTTTCTAAGTAAAAATCGATTAAAAGTTTATCAATTTTTCCGTTAACGTATTCAAATTTTGTGATTTTTAACAATACACAAAATATTTAAATCAGATTTTTTTAAAACTTGTCAAAAAATAAAAGAGAGTGTTTCTGGTTATCTTTGAGTGTTTTTAAGACAGGTGCATCTGGAGTTGTGTAAAGTATCAAAAATAGTATGCACTATTTTTGGAGTACAGACAGCTTGGGAGATAGGAGTGATTATCATGTATCTCACTGGAACTCTTTATAATTTGTACATTCGATACATTATGAACCAACACATAGTCAAAGGTTGGGCAGAGCAATCATCTCTGTTGTTGGTATTGTGCTTTCTTCACATTGTGAAAGCCGTTGCTCTGAATCGTGTTTGCAAGTGTGCGGCCGATGAGGTAATTTATCATCGTCTAACTCTCTAATTAAAGATTTTGATAAGATTAACATTTATTTTTGTAGGGAAACAAAACCATCGAAATCATTCACACAATTTATAGCTGCGACTCAGATACTGACATGCAGGAGGAGGTTTGTTCGTTACAATACATTAACATAACACATTATTGCTGTTAAATATAATTATTGTCCACAATTGTTTCAGATTCAACAATTTGGTATTCAAATTTTGCAAAGTCCAGTGACATTCTCCGCGTTTGGTCTTACTCTGGATAATCGTGTCTTAAGCATGGTTTGTATCAAATAGTTATGTGTAGATGCTTGCCCGTCATTATATATCAATGATTTTAAAATAAAATGACGAAATTTATGTAACTAAAACGATTCAATAATGTCCTTTTCGCATTTTTTATATAAATTGTGTAAAAATTATTTTTATAATTCTATCCCGATCATATTATAATCATATTTATGCTTTTTTGTTTACAGATTTTGAAAACTGTAACAACCTACTTGGTTATTATGATACAAGTAAGCAATGCGCTGGAATCAAACAATGCTATAGAATATTCACATTTTTAAAAAATTTTAAATATTATTAAATAATTATTTTTTAAAATTATTTCAATTATAACAGAAAATAATGTAGGTATATTACATAAATAGGTATATTACGTAGGTATATTAAGTAAAAGGATTCATTAAATATTTTATAGACCACTGAATGACTGCCACTCTATTTTACGCAGCTTTATTTTTGTGACACTTTGCGACATATGTCCTTTTACGATCTCCCTTTAAACTCTACACGGAAAAAACAGTATGGTTGACTCAACATAAATCTGGTTAGCACAACCAGATTTATGTGTATATTTAGCACATAAAGGTTAGCACAACCAGATTTATGTGTGAGTCAACCATACTGTTTTTTCTGTGTACAATAAAATTTTACACATCGTAATTTATTAAACAAGACCAGTGTCGCGCATTCTTTCCCATTCAATCTCTGTAAAGCAAAGAAAAAATTTTACAAATACAAAAGTAATTATAGTATACTATTATAGTTATACTATATATACAGCTATTTAATGTAGCAATATAACGATAAGTCATAAACTTGTGATAAAATAATTGGATAAATTCTTATAATGAAACAATAACGAAGAGGTGTTTGCGTGACACATTTCTATAGATGTTTACCATTTTCAACATAGAAAAGCCGACTGCGTGGTTGCAAATGTCAACCACGACAAAGAAATTTATGTCGAACGTAAAAGCATTACCTACATGGTCGTATAAGTATACACTCGGAAGAAATGTGTGTGTTCGTCGGTTATTACATATTTTCCGTTTCTTCATACTCGCTACTCATTTCCCTTTATTGCTACAATGTCGGTGGTGTTATCGGGATCCATATATCAGAATGTACGCCCTCTCGAACTTGAAGTTCCTCGCAATATGCGCGATAATTTCTTGTAATTAACATAAATAATATGCAATAAAATAGAATTTATGCAGCGACATTAATTACAAGAAGAATTCTGAGAATTATATTAATAATTTATAGAGAATAACTGCGTCTATTATAACAATCTATTAAAAATCTTTCTTACTGTGTATCGCGTCTTTATGTTACAACTGTGTCAGTATTAACACGAGCTTACATTTTTAACCCTCGTATTGTCGTTAACGAGATAGCTCTTAGCTTGATACTTTGCACGATATCGATCTTGTCGATGAAGTCTCTTGGGCATTCATCCATTATGAGATCACTTCCGATGTGTTTTATTTCACACCACACGCCTTGTCATCGTTTAAATTTATCATTATCTATCTCATAATACTGCCGTTCAATAATTGTAATTTCATCATACTTTATTATTTATTTGGCATCCCACAATTAACAAATGAATTTTTATAATTATTAATCGTTATAATTTTTAAAAAATGTGCTTAGAACATTTCGGGATATGTGACAGCACTCTTCTGCACAATGTACAGAAAATTAAGAATAAATTATACTGAAAAAAAGTTTGTTGAACGAGAGATTAAATTACTCTTTCGATTCCTGTCTCTTGTTGAAAAAAAGCTACCATTAATGTACAAAGATAATAATAAAAGGGATAAAGAGAAATTCGATATTTTTCGCTGGTCTCTTTAAGTATCAAAAGTAATCGCGACTTTCCAAAATAAATCTCTTGTCGCAATCGTTTAATTCGCCCACAGAGACATTACTTAACATTCCGATGACCTAGGGGAGCGAAATTTTGAAATCTCACGGCGTATTCACCATAGGAAATGAAAAAAGGCGCAAACGGCTATTAACGCAATACGCTCGCGGGCCGATTTTGATCACGAAACGGGCGAATAAATCCTTTGAGACACGGGCATCGCGAGGCATCGCGAACATCGCTTACCTACTTGGGTTGCGCGTTTGCCACTTCACCACCGCCACCACCTGTTCGACCACCGTCGGCCGCCCACCCTTGTCGGGGGTGACATTTAGTATTACGCCGTCCAGTGTCCGCACGTGTGTGGAACACGGAAGGAGGTGACACAGTCACGAAACTGATCGTTCATTTCTCTATCGCGAGGTGCGCGTATACTTACGTGTGTAGAGCAAAGAGCGTTCGTTCGTCGTTATCAAGGCCAGCGGGTGAACCCCGATCATCTACGAGGATGTTCCAGCCGAAGACCATGCAGGAGAGCATCATGCCGCTGTTAGTGGCGAACATCTTGGTCGGCACGGGTATTTGGACCAGCAAGCGAAGCAGGTTTCTAAATATCGCGTATTCGTTGATCTGCATGGTGACCTATTGCTACCTGATAAAGCTGTCGATGGAATACTTAGGCGAGTATTACCTGCACAAGACGAGCTCGTTTGGCGACATGACGTTCCAAGCGATCTTCTACGCCAACATTTGTCTGACGTTGGTCCTCATCCCTTGCGGTTGGCTGAGGAGGAAGGTAACTTTAGGGGAATGCCATGGAGGGGGGACATTAGCGCGCGCGAGAATTTCGAGATTTAAAGTCTAATAATTAAGAAGAAAAGATTAATTTTCATATATTGTATTATATTATACATACCCTTGGTCTATCAAACTTGATCTCGTGCAACGTGGATCTTTTCGTCCTCGAATAGGAAATCGACACAAATATTATTTTTCAACTTTCGCAGTATATGAAGGCGGCGATGATGCGCATCCTGATGTGCGAGAAAACCATGGATCAGATGGGATTACAGAAGAACTATCGGAAATTGTATATGAAACAGCTTTACGCCCTCATATTAGTCGTGGTGGTATTCGTCATATTTATAGTGGTCAATTACGACGGGATGTTTGTGGATGAGACGCCGATTCATATCAGACTCATCCTCATGTTCGCCGTAAATTATCCCGTCGGCTTACTATACGTGAACGACGTGTCGTTCTTGCACTGGGTCAGGTAAAGCGATCTCACATGAGTACGAAACAAAGATTCGCTAATTAATCCCATTTAAGAACGCATCAGAAGCTTGACATTGATTCGCAATAATTTTAGACCTTGACTACTTGCTGTAAACTTTTATCGTGACATTATTACGCTTAATTTGCGACAGTACCTAGGTAGCAGAGCCATGATGTCAAATGACGTATTAATAACGTCAACAATTGTCATTAAGACTTTAGACGTCATTCTGCTATCTAGGTAATTAGTAAAGACTATGTATCAAGTAATTGTTGCTGCCTTTTTCTGTCTCGCTCTTGCCACGAACGCTTGAAGCTACGCGAAGACTAGGTTCGAGCAATTGAACAACTTGCTGCAAAGCATGTTAACGACCACGCCCGATTCGCCGCAGCACAAGAGGGTGCTGAAAATGAAGGACGAGTGGAACAAGACGACCTTCATCGAATCCGCGACGCAGCAAGATCGTAGGACCAAGGACAACACCGACACGATGAGAGCCGTCAAGTGAGATTTTTACTCTTCAGCACGTGTATAAATTAATTTTTTCATAATTTTACACATGAAGATCACCTTGCACGTGCATTTTGTACGTATACGTCAACTCTATCTGGATCTATTGCACATTTATTTCCGAAAAATCTGATAATTAACACATTTTCGATAACGTACAATTTTTTTGCAAATTAACCCTTGCAGGGCACACTTTTTTGCACACGTGTAAGCGATACTGGGGTCTGGTTCTCTCTTTGGAGAGTTAAGTATGATAGGATACGTATAATCTCTCAAGCATCTGAGTATTAATCTCTGTATTATTTATTTGTATTATTTTATTATTGTGTCTGTTTCAATTTCTCGGTTGTAAAATCTGCATGTAATAAATTATTAATTTTCAAAATTAGAAATTTAATTGTATTAATACTCTACATAAAAAATGTCACTTATCATTCTTATTTCATTTTTTTTTCTTTTACTAATTTGACATAAGTATAATAAATGTTCTTTAATTTCTTATTTTATATTTTAACTTTACAAATTATTTTTATTAAAATTGAAATTAATGCCTTTTATATTCAATTCTCAACTGTTATTTCAGTGCATCTTATTATTGTTTAGAAATAATTTTCATAAATAGTGGCCGCCTCTCAAAGTTCATTCTTTTACATAAAAGAATATCGAACAAATGCGATATTAATAACGATATCGAATGCGTGCGGTGTTATTAGTGTTATTACAATATGGTCGTGAATGCGACGTAATATTTCACTTATCACGTTACTATACAGATCGCGATGCAGATAAAATAGAGCTTTATTTTGAGTCAAGCGATATAATGAATGTTTTCCACGAAGCGTAAACATTTATTAAAATTTATCGAAAAAGAAATTCAAGGATGTAATTAGATAATACATCCTTCGAAATAATATGTGATTAAATATTAAAAATCTATTCGTAATTTTACGTTTTGGTTTAATAGTATTTTGTTGTAACGGAATTTTACAAAATGTAACACTTTTTCGATTTGGCTGACAATATTCTCTTCTTTATACCGAACGAAGGCAAGTTCATTTGGAATTAATCAAGTCTACCAGGAGTACAAATGAAGCATACGGCATACAAATCCTCCTTTCCATGACGGTATCGTTCGTGTTCATCACCAGTCTCCTGTACTACGCTTATTCAATTTTCTGGGAGAAAATGCCCAGTAATGTATTCCGACAAGAGATGATACCGGTTGTCGGCTGGATTCTGTTCTATTCGTCGAAGGTTCTCATCATAAATCACATGTGCGCAATGGCGAGCATTGAGGCAAGCAAAATTTTTATGCGTTTTTCTATTTCTTCTCGTTTGTTTTGGAACAAATAAAAAGTATAATTTCTTTTAAATATTATTGTTTTCTCGAGTACCGAAAAAAAAAATAGATTAGCTCGTCATACGCGTATAGCAAGTTAGCAACAATATGCCGATGCCTGAACTTTTGCAGGCCGCGAACACGGGTGATATAATCTGCGAGCTGTACGAGCCATCGACCAGCAAAGAATTTCGCGCGGAGGCAAGTTCACGGCCGTATATTAGCTAAAAATAACATGTGAGAAACAGATGAGACAGAAATCAATATCGAAGTCTTTTGCAGATACGAGACTTCACTCTGCAGCTGATACAGAACCCGTTAATCTTCACGGCGTGCGGATTCTTCAATCTGGATCACACATTCATTCACGGGGTAAGCGTTGATGGATCGTCTGGAATTTCATATAAAGCAGAAAGTCATTACGGAGATATTAAAGTGATAAGTTTCTCGAGATTTATCGCCTAAGTGTATATGACCCTTGCGTAATCGCGCGCAAGCTGATAATGCATATATTAGTTCGACTTAATTTAATTTCCATCCTAATAACACTATAGTTCGCGACACTATAGTATTCATCTACTTTTTGTTATTCCGTGCTGCACTTACATTTAATCTCAGACCTCGTACTTAACTTAAGTCATAACTTTTACTGCTACGATTGAGGATTAACCGTCGAAAGTTATAAAATAAAGTCTCGTGTAGCATATTAAAGCATGATGACGTGAAAGTAAAATATACAAAACATTTTACGTGCTTCACTAAAATGAGAGCTTTTAATTTTCGATTGTAGAGGTAAAGTCTCTGGGACTTCTGCTATTTATAGGAGCTTTCCAGCTAGCAACGCAAATCGACACAAGTATCATTCTGTCTTTATTGCTCATTGGATAATGAACAAAGACAGAATGATACTTGTGTCGATTTGTGTCACTAGCTGAAAAGTTCCCTATTTTGTAACTTTGATCAATTTGCTTTATTCTAGAATCTAGAAAAACAAAAAATTAAACTTAATTCTGTGTGCAATTAATGCTGAAAGATACAAAAAGATACAACAAATATATACACCAAGAAATGGCAAAAAAAAGAAAAATAAAGCAAATATTAATTAAATATTTAATTCAATTTATACAATTAAATTTATATATAATTAATTATTTTTCACTTAATATAATTAAATATTTTATCTCTTTTAATTTTCTATCTTATCTATAGAAATAGGAGCCTTTAGAGCTCCATATCGGCTAGCATGTAATTAAATTTGTTAATTAAATTTATATAATTAATTAAACATTTTTTACTTAATACAATTAAATATTTTATCTCTTTTAATTTTTTATTTTATCTCTGAAAATAGGAGTCTCTAAGACTCCATATCGGCTAGTATATGTAATGCCCATACAGTTAAGGGTTGTTAAATAAAAATACAAATAAAGATAATTACTGCAGAATCAGATTATCGAATTTTCTGCTTCTTCTTAGGTCATTGGCTCGGTCACCACGTATCTCGTTATTCTCATCCAAGTCGGAGATTTACCATCGGGAAAGTCAACAAATTCTACCATAAGATACAACAACGACACAAATTTCACCGATATGTTTACAACCGTTTCTTATTCGTAAAGGCAAATTTCGCGCATTTTTTCATTTCTTATTGTCCCGTACAGATTTAAGAAATTGAAGATTTGATGAAGTACGCGTGATCGTTTTCGTGATTACATATACTTTGTGTGCGGTCGCGTAATATCGTGATGCAAAGATGAAAAAAAGACAATTCCGTTTTCTTATTGGGTGCTAAAATTTTCGTGCACATATATAACAATATATTTTAGCAAATTAAAGATTATTATTTATATATATTATAAAGTGTTATTATATACTTTTTTCTACAAAAGTGATTTGTTTTGTCTCCGTCAGCTTTCTAAGTGGGATAGTCACGAGATAAAAACCGATTTTTGCAGATTTACTTTTATAATATATGAAATATCTATAAAGCATTTATTTTATAGTGCCTACTAATTTCCCAAATTTATGTTCCCATCTTCGCGATTGTAGACACGGAAGGGGCGACGCTGCAAGGTGTTTAATTGCCCGATCAGTTAACGAGAATCCGATGAGATCGAATTCTACCGACGATTTTCCGGCAATTAGAACACCGTTGGGGATATTGTGTCAATTACGCTACCCCAAGTGCACTTATCCTGCTAGGCTATACTGTCCAGATGGAGGTGTTAGCCCGTGAAATTCGGCTCTGCCGTAATTCAATAGCTCCTAACTCTCGGGCACATCCTCCTATTCCCAATCAATTACACGTGCGAGTTGCAACGTGAAATTTTCGCGATACTTCTCCTTTCCTCTAATAAATCCATTATAATTAATATTATTCTTATACTGTATTTTATATTTAAATAATATATACATAATTACATATACATGTTACACTTTTTTGTTATTTCTTCGATACACGGATGCTGTAAATGTTTTGCGCTTGTTCTTCAACTCATTTATATCTTTTTTTCTATTTTAATTGTAGAATGTTGACGAGTTAATCGCCGCACAATCTTATTTCTGAAAAGCAAGAATTCAAACAATTCAGAGGTTGCTAGAGAATATATAGGTACCTATATATTTCACTGTAGAATCGCGAATCACATTAATGCAACCGACGGATGCGTCGGTGCATTCGATGCCTAATCCGCGAGGAAACATGCTCGAACGTACGGTTTGGGGGCCAAGGGGGACGTATAGAACGTACGTTTACATCGAGGATAACATTAATTGGGAATTAAGGGCGCGAACGCCCTTAGGTGGCCGTCAGGAGCCACCTGCTACTACTGGTACTCCTCGTCGAGCCAAGGGGATTGATTTATTGTACCCGGGGGAGAAAGAGGGTTTACCGAGGGTTTTCAGACCGATCCCACCAATGTCGTTGTACTCTCCCGTTAAATAAAATTCTTAAGAGGCGTCGCAGATACATTATCAACGATATTGTTTTCTACAGCTGCCGCCCTTTTCTCCCGCAAGTGATCGAATCTTTTGTTCTTAAATTATACATGATCACGTTTTACACAGTTCGGCGGCTAATTCTGTTTATTCTTTAATTAACGTTACATAAAAGGATCATTATAAAGCGTAAAAATATATTTTCAGATTTATTAGAAATATATTTTGAGCGTAAAAATATATTTTTAGGAAATCTGTTAAATCGAAACAGCTGCAACAGAAATTCAATGTAAAGAATAAATATCTGCTGTGATTAATAATAATCTTATTAATGTTCCATAAAAAAATTATAATGTAAATAAAAATCTTAATAAAATATACATAACTTTTCTTGAAATCCACTCTTCCGTTTCCGGAAATCAACTCGTCAGCTGATTTAGTTTTCCAAAAGCAAAATCACATATATTATTTAAAAATTTGAGATGTCAGAAAATAAAAATAATTATGGTTTAATTGAAATTCCTTATATTTGCGTAATTATATTGGCCAACATTTGAACGGGTCAAAAAGGTTAAAGGAGAAAGGATACAAATAAGGAACTCGGTAAGTGAAATCCGTAACGCGCCAGATCAATGGGGTGCATTTTTCTCTCGAGCGAAGCATACGGCCTGGATTAGAGATGGAAATTGTGGAAAGGCAAACACAAACAGCAGTGTACGATCCAAATAATCCGCAAATGTCGTTTATCATCCGAAAGCGAATCCGCCCTAACTCGAGACCACTCCTACTCGAGGGTGCGCGCAGTCGCCGACTGCAGTCTCTTAGCCACCCTTGTGTGTGGTATCAGGTATGTATATATACGCTTTTGTATTGTATGTACATACCTATATGTTTTGGTATTAAACTTGTCACGTTATATGTACCGACACATTTATCTAGTTTTTTTGCTGTAACTCTGCGCGATATGACCAGATATGATATATACAATACATATAGATTTTAGATTTTATATTTATCAATAGGAAAATATTATATACATAAATGCTACGTAAAATTTGAAATCATATAGATATGATTTTATATTTGTTATATTTACAGATACGAAAAGCAACATTTACAATTTCTTATTGCCGTATTTCAACTTATTTTTTAATTTCTTAGCATTTATTCCGTATGTCTTCAATCTTTCTGCATTCAAAGACATCGTTGGATCATCATAATCTAGTTTGCGCTTTCCAGTATTCATGTGATTAAATTGAGAGCTTCTGTTCTTGTTTTTCTTCTGGCCTGCAGATTTATTAATAGATACCATCTTTTCGTCATTGTTTTCTACTTTAATGTTATTAG
Source organism: Leptothorax acervorum (assembly GCA_035220615.1). NCBI lineage: Eukaryota > Metazoa > Arthropoda > Insecta > Hymenoptera > Formicidae > Leptothorax > Leptothorax acervorum. The sequence continues at coordinate 2,814,852 of JASTWQ010001260.1, read as the reverse complement.
TGTTTGCTTTCATTTGAGAATCTTCCTTTGCTGTGTTATCTGTCTTCATTTTCTTAGAAATCGGATCGTCGCCGTCAGCATTTAATTCATTCTTTCGTTTCTGTTTACTCTTATTTATTATGTTTTTCTTTTGCGCATCCTTATTTCTTTCATCCTCCTGTCTGTTATCATTATTATTCTGCACACCATTCTCTGTTATATGCATGCTTTTTTCCTTAGAAATGGTATCAGTATTTATAGACTCGATAGGATTGTTGGTTGTAACTCTTTTCTTTCGCCTACGTTTTTTATTACTGGTTTCAGTTTGCTCGGTGACTGGTTCGGCTTCTTCTTCTTCTTTTTCTTCTGGTTCACTAAACATACAAAATTAATATGCAATTTATTATATACACATATGTATATTATATTTTTTTAATCTTTATGTAATACTTACATATATAAGCTCTTAAGAATTTTTTGCTTATGTGCTTCATTCGTCGATTTTTCTTTATATATTCGAATCTCATTCTTTTCTACATGTTCTGGTTTATATTTAAGAGCATGTCTTAAAGGACACCATTTATTCAGCTCCTTATCATCAGCCATTAAAATCTTGAAACATAAGAATATTTGTTGAATTAAATTGAGAATTGTTTTATATTAAAAATGTATTATAACAAATGATGTCGTCAGAGTTATTAGCCTTAATTAATAACATTTTATACAATTAACACTTACCTCTTCAACACTTAACCCATAATCGTTTGGCACCACTTTCCGATATTTAAATCTACAAGGCAAGTCTCCGATCATGTCTTCATAGTCCAATGAGTAATATTGATCGAAATAATCTGCATACGAAGGAAATTGTTTTGGATCAAATTTGGGCTTCTCCTTTGCTATAAGCTCAGCGAATTTAGAACGCTTCCTTCGTTTTCTCTTTTTCGTATTTTCAATGAGTTCAGACTGCAGTTCTCGGGATTCATCATAATCTGCATCCATCTGCAATCAGATGACGTTCCTATACAAAATATATCAGATAAATATATAATAGATAGACTATAATAAGTACATTAAATTCTGGATCTTCACAATGAGGTTCTTCGTATGGCGCAGTTTCCATGTCAATTTTATCTGTAGTTGGATCATATGTGTCCCACTTGGGCTCGATATCCAATTCTTCATCAATCTCCGGGAATTCCGGCTTCTGCATCTCGTCTTCGCCACCAGCATAATAATCATCATTAAAAATTTCTTTCATCCTTTTATCATGTTCATTTGGATCGAAATCGGAATCAAAATCAACGTTATCGAAGCGCATATCGTCATTTCCTGCAATTAGTATAAACATAGCACGTTAAACAATTTGATATAAATTTTACACGTTTAGAAGTTAACAAGTCATGTTACCTGTAATTTCTTTCAACTTTTCTATCTTTTCTTCTATTTCCTTTCTCTTCAACGCCTTCAATTGCTTCAGTTCCTCTCTCTTTTGCTGTTTCTCTTGCTCTTTTCTTTGCTTAACTTCAGCTCTCTTCTGAGCCCTACGCGTATCTTTCTTTCGCATCGAGTTTTCCATTGTTCGTGGATACCTTAGTGAAATTCATGAATAGAAAAAAAATTATAGCAAATGTGACAATTAACATTTATTCATTGAGTAAGAACTCATACCTCTTGATAAATTCTTGATCAGGTTCTTCGAATCTAAAATTGTATTTATGTTCAAATTCCTCTTGCTTTTGGATAGTCTTCTCATCTTCTGATAAATTATCATCGCTGTCATGAATAACATGATTGTACTCTAAATCAACGTTGCCATAAGATTCTTTGTCCATATACTTATTATTTAAAATGTAATCTCTCAAGAATTTCTCATTTTGGTCTAAATTAGGATCTGACCAAAAATCACGCAATGGTTTAAGCATTTCCTTTTCTTTGGGATCTATTTCTACTTCTTGACCTTTCAACCACTCCTTGTATGATTCTTCTTCCTAAACAAATAAAACGATTACAGCATTACACACAATAATACATACACATGAAATTATTAAATGTAAGAATTAAAAGTACTTTGTGCTTCTCCTCTTCTGTCTTTTGTTTTATCTTTAAGAGATCATCTTCATCTTCATCTTTTAGAGCATGTTTAAAACTGTCTCTCAACTCTTTTTGTTCCTCCACGTAAGTGGGCATTTTAGATTTAGCTTCTTGTCTTGCGTCATCTTCATCTTCGCTGCTACTAAACCGCCCATCTCTTTCTAATATTATCTTACGTTCGTAATCGCGTAAAGAGAGAGGCTTTTCTTTCTTTGACTTTTTCTTTGCCTTTTCTTCCGCTTTAGCACTTTCTGATGTTCCAGGTTTGCCAATATCATTAAAGGACTTGACTTTTTCATCGTAGGTGCTTGGATCCTCAGATTTCAAACATGCCAACCTTATAAGAAACTCTTTATCAAATTCTGGATTGTGAACCTAAAAAGAATTAATTACTGTTATGCATTTATTATTATCACTAAATATATAATTTAATTTGTTGTAGAATAAAAAGGAGAGAGATAAAATACATCTTCTGACACAAGTTAAGAAAATATTTATAATACTATACATAATAAAAGCAATTAGTAATTTGTTGAACAAACTAGAAATCAGCATACATTCTCATCTTCCGATGAACTGCTATCACTGGATTCGTCCTCCGAAAATGCAGCATCTTCTCCATATCTTGCCTTCACTGCAAAATAAATAAAAATAAGAAAAAATTACAGTTATGTACACGTTTAAATAATCACGTGAGAAATAATTTGATGTAGTATTTTAACATTATTCATTACAGATATCAGATAAAATATCAGATTGGTTTTTCGTAATTGAATTAAATATTTTGATCCTTTCGTGTATATCAATCAATTGTAATCATGTTACTGTAATATGATTTTTGGATAGGGAAATTCTTGTGGTGATCCTGTAGAAGAAACTCTCGACATATAGTCGGCAAATCCTATATTCAACTTTGAAAGACTGAGAGATTGATTGAAAAGATAAAAAGTCGAAAATTTCAAGAAGCATAGTATTGTGTCTTAATTATATATGTATAGAAGGTATATCCAATAAAGATATTCTTGCATGTTTATCTTTGTTTTGTTATGTTTAAATGATCTTCAACGTCACACAGCAGCTGTATAACGCATATATGTATACTTGTTCTTATTTTTCAATGTTTTAGTTCTTTTCCTCTTCTTTTACTGTTATAAACCGAGTTACAGATAAAGGTCAGGATTTCAAACCTGCCGTCCCTGCCGACTACAAGTCAAACGCTCCTACAAGAAACCAAGCTTCACGTCTCTTGCTCCTCTGTTAACTTTACATTACTCGCATGGTTTTTTCAACATGGTTACTGGCATGGGGTGTATTTTACACCCCAATATTATATCTTAATTTTCGTTGTTCTCTTTGAGATGATTTGCAATTAAAAATAAACTAAAAGTTGAAATAAAAGTTGATAATATTCTACGTATTTTCAAGAGAAAGATAAGCGCAAAAGTATTTTAATTTATGCAGAAGTTGATCGGTTTTATTCTGTAAATTTAGACGATTTCTACGGCTAGAATGTATTTCACACCCCTCGTGGCCCTCGCGAGTCGCGAGTAACGTAAGGTTGAGGCGCACATAGGTTAGGTTCACTCACGTTTATGTAATTCCTCCTTTTGACGAAAGGTATCGTAAATACTTGCGTATTCCGTGTTTATCTTCAATTCTCCATCGGAGTCGGAGTTGTCGCCGTTGAATAACATAGACATGTTAATCGAGCACACATGCGAAACGTGTAATAAATCATAAAGCGACGCAAAGCAAAACAGCACTGAGCAGTGAGCAGTTGAGCACAAGTCACAACCGGAAGTATGTAACCTGTACAGTGACCTAACCTAATATCGATCAAGTGTATCTGTTTGAGACCGTTGAGAGTATTAATCTGCAAGTTTATTAGAAGAATTAACAAAATGATCTAAAAACCAAATCAAGCAGAAAGGTGAAAGAAGAGCTATGTAAAAAAAAAAAAAACTGGAGTATCTAGTTGGAGACACGGTGATAGGAGTCCCTATCCCGAAATCACCGAAATTTAAGAAAAAAAAGCGTAATGTTCCACGTGGTATCATTTTATCAATACTTTGAAGCGTATTAAGAATAATCTTGTTGCATTGTCGAAGAATATTTATCAAATGAGTAAGGGCCTAAATCGACATTAAATACGCAAGATTTAATAATCGAACGTAAAATGAAATTAACCTCTTTATCTCATTGTATATCCGCTAACTTTTTTGTATATTTGTCATTATATCGAGATATAAAGTAACTGTTCAATGTAATTTAATTTAATTTATTGTTTAATCGTAGTGCTTTGGTTTAAACATTATTTTGTGATTAGAGACAGCTCTTTATGTACTTGCTATTGCAAAGTAATAATATATACATACTATTGCAAGTATATTTTTAGAAAAGAGAAACTAGCGCCCTGGTAACAATACTCTAAAAGAAATACTGTAATTGTGTATATACAGAAATAAAAAAATAATCACAGTATTAAGAATAGTTATACATATTGGATTATTTAATGAATCTAATGTAATATAATAGACATATAATGTAATAATAATCTAAGGCAGTTACATTTATTTCTTGATGATTATTCATACAAGTTTTTATACTTGATGTTACAGAGTTGCTTGTGAGTTTCAAGAATGGCTTATATCTTGAATAAGGTTCCTGCTTTGTGCCGATCTGCTTTTCACAAGAATATAATTTCTAGTCCTATTAATAAAAACACGCTCATAAGAAGTTATGAACATCTTACTAATAGGACTAATGCCTGGGCAGAGCAGAAATATAAACTTAAGGACAATATAAGCGATGGTTATCGGCTTGTATATAGGGAACATTCAACTGTCAACCTAGTAACTGCTTTGGCGTATCATGTTGGATGGATAGGTCTACTTGCTACTGCACTTACCTTTGGATATTTGATTTACGAGAAGCCAGCGGTGCTAGAGAAAGGAACAGAGGGTATTAAATTACGTGATGGATTTGTATTAAGGCCTTTGTCGGCCGTGGAAAGGGTACTCATGTTGTTTGTTAGTTTCGCTGTATCTACCGTACTCATAGTAGGCAGCAAAACACTTCCGTTCAGAATTTATCACAGTTCTACGGAGAAAGTGTACAAGGCTGTGTTTGTAAATAGAATATTTGGCAAGACAAAAATGGAAACATTTGGCGAAGGTACTGTTGTGCCTGTATGGAGTCGTAAATCTCTGGGAGATGTATTTTTTAAAATTAATGGCCGCATTGTTCTACTTGATAAAGAATGTTTCCCGGTGCCGTATATACGTGAGAGAATGCTTCGCAAAACCGAATAGAACTATTATAAGTGTTGAAATATTTATACATCATTGCATCCTACATTGCACAGACATTTGTGTCATCAATGATATTCATTTTATTCATTAGACATAGTGATTGTGAACAAGATTAAGCTAATATATATTTTTCACAAAATAAAACATGGAATTTATTTACTTTAAATACATACACGATACACCATAGTAAAAATGTTCTATTTATTTTTATTTCCTCAAATTTCTTTTTTATGTATTCTTATGTAGTAAAATATTTTTTATAACTAAATATATGTGTGCAATAAAAGTGCTTGGAAGAGAAATTTATGTGTCGTTGGATACATATAAAATAAACAATAGTTCATGTCTGTTTTATTTAAGATATATAATATAAAAGATATACAAAATGAATATCTTGTCGAAAGAAACATAAGACTTCAAAAAATGCTGATATACTCTTCTATGAAAAAAGATAATACATATATTTATATGTACATTTATTTATATGTACATTCTTAAAACTGTTTTATTTTTACATTTGTTACTTCTTAACAAGTGATCGATATCCAATTTAAAAAATAATTATTCCGGAATTTGATGTTTAAATTATAGCATTTTATTTGCATGGATAATAAGATCCATAAATACTCTAATTTCACATATCTATTTACACTGCACATACAAACACTGATATGTATTTAATGAACTACGATATAATTGATAATATATGTAATATTGTATAAAAAAAGCAGTTTGCCTTAAGTAAACGTTTCGCAAAAAATTGTTTCCCAAATTGTTTTATGTAATATAATTTTATGTTACTTTATATGCTTTATATACAAGCTTGATATTTCTTATTCAGCTGTTAAATTTGTACACAGGTGCTCTTTTGGGTAATACAATGAATATAATACAGATTATTACCGACAATATTAAAATATAGTATATTTTTCCTAGTATTTCTCCACGCAATTGCTTCTCAATCTATGTACTTGCATACTTGTTCATACGGAAGTTTCTTCACAATTTTTTTGTCTTTTTCGAGTTCAACGTCTATGCTATAGTGCTCTATATGCAATTTCTTCACTATTGCTTTCATGCCTTTATGTTTTCCCCAAAGAATCAAGACTTCCTTACCTATTGCAGGAATTACTGTTTCCAAATATTCTTGATCCAGTCGTATAATATGTCCGTTGACATCTTCTGGTGTCTTCAGTTTTACTTTACCAACAAAACCATCTGCTCCAACTGATTGAACAATGCCTTTAGCCTTGTAATATTTGTCACCCAGACTCTTCGTAGTTACTTTAACCATTAAACCTTCCCTAAGCCAGCCTTCAATTGCTGGAGAATTATCGTCACTTTTTAACTTCTTAACAGATTCTGTCTCATTATCATGGGATCTCTTGAGTTTTTCATCTTTTTCACTTTTGATTGATATGCTTGAAATCTTCTCCTGCTTTATTTCAAGTAGAGGGAGCAACTTTGGTTTTGGTTTTAGCTTTATGTCGAGGACTAAAGGTGTATCATCAGGACGCATCAGTGGTGTCTTAGATGTCTCGCCCTCCTTTTCCTCCTCTTTTGTATCCTGTTTAGCTTTTTCTATTTGCTTGTCAATAAAATCCATCAGTCGTTCCTCATCGTCCTTGTCCATTTTTTCTTTCTTCGCTTTTTTCTCTTGTGCAGCGAGTGTCTCAGGATCTCTGTCGATGTATGTTACATACCAGCCTGAAATAATGTAACATGTATTTTACAAAATCTAAAATTTTATCGATAGACAAATCTTTAATTGTGAATAATAAATTTTGATAATGTACAACCTTTTTCAGTGTCATCGACAACACATTGGCCACTACGTCCGAGCCATTTTACAAAAGCTGTTAAAGTAAGCCACTGAGTCGCATTCATATGTACATGGCCTCTATCAGCAATGTACTCCTGGTACACTCGATTTGCTGGCACGCGTCTGGTGCCAAATTGTCTCTTTAACAGATTCAGATACCCCTCTGAAAATTCTCGTGAAAATTGATCCATATATCGATGGGCATTTTCAGCAAACAATAATAGTTGACGATGGTGCGACTCCGACATCGTGTGGCACTTGAATCCATTCTCGTCTCGACATTGCTTCTGACACATTTGGCAATACCACCTTAGCTTCTGTAATCCTTTTGCCTTGATTTTATTAGCAATGTATTTTGGTGTGCCTACTTCGTGCTTTCCCATTACGTTCTATTCTTATTAGCTCGGACTGAAACCTATAATAGGATTATAGATCAAACAATTATTTGTCCTTAAAATCTAATTGCATTATAAATTTAAAAAAAAAATGTAATATACTGATAATTTGCTTGTAAAAAATCCATAAATTATATTTACAGGTTAGGAGTGAAAACATCGGAGAAAAATTCAACATTTTTATCACTTCTTATCTTAACACATCGAACTTACAAGCTCTTTTCGTAAATTTCTTGAAAATGCCCGAAATATTTTCCAACATGAAAATTTCTTCAAACTGTTAATTATAGTCAATGAACTATTTGTGAAGTGTGAACTCAACGAGGCAAAGTGGAGCAGTGGAGGGCACATGGAGGGGATATCGGCGGCCATTTCCTGGGCTATCCGGCCATGATGCATGTCTACATGCATCATGGCCGCTCTCTTTCTTCTCTCTGCCTCTATGCTTTCGTGAGTCTTTTCCTTGCTGCAAAAGAGCGGATCCAAGATGGTTAGTGAAGGCGTGAGATTGTAATCCGAATTTATTTAGAGCATCAACGGCTAACGTACTCTTATTATTCGATAAAAACTGTGTGAATTCTATAATCTAATAGTTGGATTGTGAATATTTTCGAATTTTACTCACTGGAGAGATTTATATGTCACATAACCTTGCGTCATCGCGAACACGATAGCGTCACGAATTGAACGAGAAATAAGAGAAAAGATAATGTTCTTCTAACAATTATGTTTCGGCAAAAATAAACGATTAATATTACAATTAAGAGTCATAATTACGATTCGTGTAGTAATTTAATGTTGTGTTGGTTAGTTTGGTTAGTTTACAACATGTGATCATACTTAACGCGTATACCGAACTGTTTTAGGCAAAAGTGAAGTGTTCCGAATTAAGGACCAAAGATAAGCGAGAGCTGCTGAAACAGCTCGAGCAGCTCAAGACAGAATTAACCACCCTACGAGTGGCTAAGGTGACTGGAGGAGCTGCGTCAAAGCTGTCCAAAATGTAAGTGTAATTCTTATAATGTATTATAAATTTCTTCATACTGCTTTAAATTATGATGCAAATAATTTATAAAATTATATTAAATGACAAATATGTATCTGCCTATCTCTTTAATAGACTTTATTATATATAAGATACATTTACAGAAAACTATATTAAGTCTGTTAAGAAATTTGTTGGTATATATCATTCTATACGCATAGTATATATTTTTGTCAAGTGCAGATTGTATTTTACAAAATATTCTATGAATCTTAATCCTTCTTGTCGTTATTTCAGCCGTGTTGTGAGGAAGGCTATTGCACGAGTGTATATTATTATGCACCAGAAGCAAAAGGGAAACCTTCGCCTACTTTACAAGAATAAGAAGTACAAGCCCCTTGATTTGAGGCCCAAGAAAACAAGGGCTCTACGCCGTGTCCTTACCCCCTATCAGGCCAGCAGAAAAACACTGAAGGATATACGCAAGCGCTCTGCATTCCCGCAGAGAAAGTATGCTTTGAAAGCATAGGATGTACGTTTTTAATTACTATTCCAAATAAAAATTTCATTAAAATATTGAATGTTTATTTGCAACGAAGTATTGGTACTCACAGCATCTCAACCCTCTTGACAAGTAGGTGCGAGAGAAAACAAAAAGTTTATTTGCAAAATTATTCAAGGCACTGTATATTTATAAAGCAACTCTCCTCAGATAAAAATGTTACGTCCGTAGTTTTACAAGAAATAGATACAGAGGTTTAAAAAAGTCTAAGAATTCTCTATATACAATTGTTGCTATTCTACATGACTAATTTATATCGCGTGGATATAATTTAGTTATAACAAAGGTTAAACAAATTTATTATTCATGATTACACAGTGATGAGCCTTCCGGAGCACCATGGGCATGGATGAAAGTTAGGTTCTATAATACATGCATCTTTGCAGTCTTTGATTTCTGTGAGAAGATCAAGAATATCCGATGCAGTTTTATCTTCGATCAATGGTAGTTCCGTATTCTCCTGCTTCTCATTGTCAGAGAGTGTAGGATTGTCGGCATTTATATCTATAAAGAACATATGCACATGAATATATAATAATCATACTTTTTTCTTCATTCTACATGTATAATCAAAATAAATTATAATTACATTTATTTAAAAATTATCAAAGGAAATAATTTTTCTACAGAAAACATTAAATACAAGCGGATTTACCTTTATGACAATCCATACAGGTTTCTGTGGAACTTATTAGAGTTTCGGGATGTTTTTTAAGCAACTCTGTAACTAACACTTTTAGTTTATGCAACTGTTCCTGTTGCTGATTACGTTGCTCCACTAATTGACGGAAGGTTTGCTCTCTTTCCTTCCATCTTTCTCCTAGAATCGCTCGTTGCTTTTGATATAAAGCAATGTATTCTCCTGTATAAGTGCACGTATGTTAATCAGATTTTACGACTTATTTATGCAGTTTATAAAAAGGTTTATAAAAAATTTTAAGTGTAAATATATTTTATGAAAAATACAAGACAAAATAAAAACAAACACTTTTGTAATGTTAAATTTAAAATTAATTAACATATTGAAATAATTAAGATTTTTCAAATAATATTTGGAAAATTAGGATAAAGTTTTTATAGTCGAAAGTATAAAGTATAAATTATAGCTTACCTATAGTTTCTGTTTCACTTTGGAGCTGGAGAACAAGATGTTCCAATCTCTGTTTCTCGTCAGTTAATTCAGCGACCTTTTCCATTGTTTCTTTAAACCTCTTTTCTAATTTTTTAATAGGCTCAGTATTATCTGAAATACTTTTATCTCCTGGCAGTGGTAAGTTTTGTGTTGTTACAATATCATTACAATTTTGCTCATTATTTGTTAAATACTGATCTCCATGATCGTTTACAGCTTTTCTGGACAAATGCGACTCTTCTTGTATTTTATTTTCTAATTTTTTCGCGAGTTCTTCATTTTCCTTTTTCAAGTTTTCTATATAAATCTGTGATATATAATTACAATTACTAAACAAAGCTATTATGTTATCAGTATGTTAAATTTGAGTAATATAACTATGGACCAAATACAAGAAACACATATAAGGATTATAAATAAATTAAAATTATTAAATTACTAAAAAGTTAAGGAATTACCAAAGCGTTTTGCAATTCTTGTTGCAGCGTGTGGGCATGGTGAGACTGTGCTTGATAGTGCTGCATCTGATCTGCAATTTGAGCATTTTGCAATTTTTCTTTTTCTAATTCTATTAAAAATGTTTCCTTTTCTTTTAATTTCTCTTTCAGGTCATCCATTTGCATCTCAACAGTATTTAACCTTGTATTTAATTTGCGGCCAATATTTCGTTCAGCTTGAAGCTGTTCTGTCAAATCTAATTTAGCATTACTCTAAAAAGAAAACAATTATAAGTTATTTAAAACAAGATGAAATTTTGTAATATATAGAAGTACTTTAAAATCTTCTCTTTTTAAGTCAAGATATAATAACATTGGATCAATTTATATTGTATAACAATACTACTCACAAGATTAACAAAAGCATTTTCCATTTCAGTTAATTGTTCCTTCAACTGTTGATTTTGTGAAACAGCTCTAGATGCACCAAGTTTTTCGCTTTCAAGAGTCTGTATTAATTTTGCTACGTCAGCGTCATCCTCTTTCGTATCCCGTAGTTCCTGCACTTCTTTCGTTAACATTTCAATCTCCGCATCCTAAAAACGTTATCTTGTCAAAAAACATTTCTCTTACTAAATTTCTGAATTATTATTTTCTATCCATATTTTTACCCTTTCAGATAATGCAATATGAAGTCTTTCCTGTTGCGCAGTCAATTCCTCAACGTTTTTCATTAAATTGATTATTTCATCGTTACGATCTTGTGGTGGAGGTATAGCATTTTTCTCTTTTTCATACTGCAATTGTTGTTCTAAATCTGATAAACGTTGTATATAACTTTTCTCTCTGCTTTCTAAATCACTGATTACTTTCTTTCCACTTTCAACCTGCAATTACTCGATGTAAAATGACTGCCTTCATGAAAGGAGTTGTATAAACATTTATATGTACCTCATTAAGCAATTTTGCTTGCTGTGCATCTAATTGTCGTACATAATTTTGATACTGTATACTGGCTTCATCCTTCTCGTTATTCACTAACTTTAAAGTTTCTCTCATTTGAGCCAACTGTTGTTCCAGCACTGTTACAGTTTGATGCTGGGATTCAAACGTTTGCGATGTATCAGTTAGCTATAACCAATTTATTTGCGTTAGTTTCAAGATAAAATAATTATAATTTTCAGTAATAATCGTATAGAATTACCTGCTGTATCCTTAATTCGTTTAAGGAAAGCAAGGTTGCTTTCTCTTGGAATTCCTGTTGCAGAGTAATAAATTCGGTGTTCTTTAAATTCAACTTTTGTTTTAGCTCTGATGTTTCAAATTCCAAATCTTCCTTTTCTTTTCTATAGACAAAAATGTAGACTTTGATTATATTTTAGATAATACATACTTAAAGCCACATTTATTAAAATCAAATAATTTCAATAAACAAAATTTAATATCTGCATAATACCTGAGTTCATGATATTTCTTCTCGAGCTCATCATAGATATGCTGTACTTGCTGAGCGTTTTTCTGAGTGTCAGTAGAATTACTCCTCGTTTGAACTAATTCTTTTTCAAGCTCGTTAATACGAAACTGGCTATGTTTCAATTTTCCACTCATTTCCTCTAACTCCTCTAAACAGCAGAGATTCAATTATAACGATGGCATAAATATTTTTTCATATCATCAGGATAAATTGTGCACATTCAGAAATTTTACGTGCAAGTTACAAATATTAACCTGAATTCTGTTTCGCAGTCCTCTGGCTCTGTGCCAAAGCTGCTGTGAGTTCCGCCTTTTCTGCTATCAAGATACCGGTAGTCTGCGCGTGGATCTGTAATTGCTCCTTGAGAGGACTTATTTCGCGAACGAGCTTGGCTTCAAACTCAGAATCCTTTGTAGCTAGAATTCCTTCTAATTCGGCCACTCTGCTATGCTATTTTATTTTCTCATATAATTTATTTTCATATATAGCAATATAAACAAAAAATATCTAAGTATACTCACATAACGACTGACTTGAATATGTAAGTCATTTACAAGCTGTTTCTGTTCTTCCAAACATGAACTTAAAAATTGATTACGACAATTAAGATCAAGATTAAATGAATTTGACGGTTCACTGTGATCTGCATAATCGGTAAGCACATTAGCAACTTCTGAGGCCATTTCTAACAAATATTCCTTCTGCACTGTCGATGGTCCGTTAGATATCGTAACATTCAAGTTATATCTCCCATCTGGCTGAAGATGCGAATGCATGCCATCTTTATTGCCACTTTCATGTAACGCAGTGCTTTCTGGATAACTCTCCGAGATGGGACAGCTCTTTTCTGTTATCTCATTGTTATTTGCTGCTACTTTAGTTTTGGTCGTGTCTGGTAAGTTACTAGCACCATCAAAATGATTTATCACATTTTCTTCTTTATGTATAATATCTGTATCCTTTATATGTTTCTCATATCGTTTCTCTGCACACTTTGCTTTATTTTGATTCTTCTGATCACAGAGTTCGTCCACCTTTGCAGTTTGGCAATTTGTTTGGCACTGTTGGAAATATTCTTCTAACATTATACATTCAAAAATACAAAATATGAATTTCTACATTGTTATCAAATAATTACCTGTGATATAGATTCATGTGTTACATTTGAGTCTTGCTGTTTACTCAAAGTCTCTTGCACTTGTAATTTTTTTTGCAGTTGGAATTCCTTTAGCTGTAAAAACAGTTGCACAAAGTCACAACTTTATTCAAATCCACCGACAAGTGAAATCTTACCGTGCCAAAAATTTAATGCAAACATTTTAATATCGCATTCCAATAGCTTGTAACACTTAAAGAGAATGTCATCGTTTTGTAATTCGCCTCGTCATTAATAATTGTGCCGATAAAGAGCATTTCGCAGCAAGACAAAACAGCATTTATCACTGTGCATTATTTAATCTATGGATTCATTTTCTATTAATTGTTGAACTCGCTACACTCTAGTTCAGAATTCATCTTTTTTCTTTCAATGTGGAGTAAAAACGATCAACTATCGTGCAGCCAGTTCAACAATAGAAAACAGGCCCTTAATTATCGATAATACCGAACGTGACGTGACGTGACGTGACAGCTGTGGAAGCAATTGTTAACGATGGTCCCAGATGCGGGATTACCTTTTTCTTAGCGGCTAACAGCTTCTCTGTCTTATTCAAATTCATCATGCAACAACTTTCGTTGCGGGGTGTTCGTCGAAGGTCACGTCACATACAAAATTTCTGGAAACACTTTACATTGTCGAAAACGGCAGTAGGGATCGCTTGACGACGTTGACCAGGCAGGGTTATGTCACGCGTCTACGTGTATCAGTGAACTATATACATTATACAGGATGCGTTCATGAATTCAACCTCTGTACACCTCGCTAAAATGGCTATAGTGTATGTATGTGTGGAAGTTTTCTGAGCTCAGATTGGATTATTCCTCGAGATCTAAAATGATCTAAAAGAATAATCCAATCTGAGCTCAGAAAACTTCCACAGTTGCAAAATAAACGTTCTGCTGAACGCAGCCAAGTGTATCAGGAACGTTTTCCGCCTACGGGCCACGGGGTCTACGGGCGTAGCAACCTGTGAATGCAATTTGTTGTGAATGATGAGAAGTCAGTGAAGTCACCACGGCGTGCCGCTTCGTTTTTATGCAATTGAGAAGCGCGTTAAATTCCAGCGATCATGAGCGCGCAAAACCAGTTGCCAAATCTCGACAAGATTTTTCGGGATGACGACGAGTCTGACTTTGTACCCTCGGGAGGGTATGTATTTACTCACGTATTTATTATTAGATACGATTCCGCAAAGTGCATGCAAGTACAAATGCATGAAGTCTGTCGATTTAAGTGATAAATTTATTTCAGTTGCATTTTGCCCTACTTGGGCTACTTGTTTCTCCACCAAAACCTAAGAAAACATTTATTTTTAAACGTTAAAATACAACGAAATCTGAACTGTTATTGTTTTAATTATAGCTCTGATTAATTGATTAGTTAATTGAATTCTCACAGATTTACAATTATTGTGTGAATGGTTCTTGTGTGTGTGTGTGTGTGTGTGTGTGTGTCATTGTTTTATAAGAAAATAAATCTAAATTTGTCTTTCTCTATTCTAACAATTTTTGTGTTGTATTTATTGGATTATATTACAATTCTTATATATTCAGGTCTAATCTAGCTGCCATTTTTGGGCTACAACCAAAACTCACAGATTCTCATTCTGCTAAACAAGCAGCACATAAGAAGAGCAACACTCGATATAATGTACAGCAAACTGTACCTCCTTCCAAGATAGAAGTATTGATAGCTAAAGCAGTACATGCTTTTAAATTGTAATTACAAATTGCTAAGATTACCTACTGCTTATTTTTAGTTAATATATTGACAGGGATACACAATTTATAATTATGATATTTCTTTTATAATAATTTGTAATAAATTAGATATAATTGAATTTCAGGCAAAATGGCCAATACGCTTCCATTGGGAAGCTTGGTATGGCATTGACAGGCAACGTAGTAACAAGAGTATTTCAAATAATTTTATATAAGACCAAGCAAGAATACATATCTGTCGCTACAGTGACGCGTGACTTTATGTACACTATACAAGCAAATAATTATGCTAGTTATTATGATAATAACAAAGAGAATTGGTCAATTTTATTCGAGAATAATGAGAGTTACCTGGAGTTTGCAATAGAGGTGGGACTGGCACGCTATTTTGCAACGCAAGAGAAAGGAGAGAATGTTATCTACCAAGATCTAATGCCAAGCGACAAAAATGTGATCGCAAAAGAAGGAGACAAAATATGCATCAAATATTTCGTGGGGACTGAGATTGTACAGCCTTTTAAGACAAACTTCTCAATGTCACAAACAATGACTGTGGAAATATCGACCGACGAGAATTGGGAGAGAACTCTTTTGGGCAGCGGCAAGGATCTGAAAAGAGTTCTATTCTTACCGCCTAGCAAACAGGTAGCTCACCAGATTTCTATGCAGTGTCATATGTAACGATTGTTGTCCACATTAAGTAGTTTTACATAGATTAGTTTAGGTCCTGGATTTCCTAAAGAGAGAGATGTTATGCTGATGATAGAGATAACAGATATACGAGTACAGGAGGAAAGTTCGCCGGCACTTAAAAGCTCAACGAGCGAAAAAGCAGCTATAATATCGAGAATGGCTAAAATGGGTCAGTCCATCTTACCAAAAATGCCTTTACCTTCCACTACTGATTCTGAAGATACCGAGGTACTTGTATTTTCTATTGTTCCTGCTAATATTCATGAGATATTGAATAAAACCTATGAAATTATTGTTGAAATTCCTAATCTGAAAGAAGCAATATTGTTTTGCAGGATGATGTACCTCATAAATCTCCTCGTCACAAGAGGGTTAGTCACAATTTGCAAATTTTAATATATAATTTCAATTATAAAGACAAAATCTATAGAGACGTTATGTCTCCGTACCATGTACTCGCTCTAACTGTTCATCGTCCGTTCGCACATTTTTAATTATGGCTTAAGTATTGTAATTTGACGCACAATGATTTATGTAAGTTATTATTTATTGTATTTCACCACTGTTTATAATGGTAGCATATATTGAGTTGATAATCATATTGTTCCAGCATTGTTAACATTAACTTGATAAGGACCCAAAATAAGGGTCGAAACGTTGTTCTTTTGCGAATAAATTACTGCCAGTCAGGCCGACTAATACTCACATTATACAAAATCTATATTTTTCTAAAATATTGCGTATTCTGTTAGATCGAACAAGCGGAAGGAACTTCACAGAAGAAGAATTTGTCCCACGAGTTATCAAATGAAAAAAAGGCTGCTCAGAAAACTGTAGAGCCTAAAACTGAAATGCCTTCTGTAGATTCTAGTACTTATAAGCCATTAGTTGCTGCACCCCCATTAACACCACAATGGACTCCACCACCATATTTTGCTGTACGATTCATATATGGGTTCTATATCTAATAAATTTATCTATTTATCTAATAATTTATCGACGTGATTGTGAAAGATGGTCAAAATTACAGGGACATTATGTAACGATGGACAATCAAATGTATCCTGTATCGCAGACTGTGAATCGTACAATACCAGCTGCTCTGGATCCCGGAATGAATATGCTGTTATCAGAAACGAGAATAGCGAACGCGGAAATACGAATGGGGATGTCCAAAATATCCGACAATGTCCAGAAATTACTGGATAAGGTACGCACATCGGTAAGAGGATGATAATGCGTTAAGTATAAAATTGTTACATATGTAGTTCCATGCACTCGAGCTTCAAAATGCGACAACTCCTGCGAGCGATAAAGCAACTTTTGATGTTTCTTGGAAAATGCTCTTGGCTCTTAATGCATCCCAAGCAGGAACGAAAGACAACGAATTACCAAAAGATACTGATAAAGATACATCGGATGAGAAAATTCGCGAGGCACAAAGTAGAATAAATTCTTTAGAGAATGATTTAAAAATATCGAAAGGTAATAATCATCTGAGATAATATAGATAATATTTAAATAATAACAGTTATATTAGAATATAATTTGTGTTAAATAATTATTGAATTATTGAACTATGTTACAGGGGAAAAAGAATCATTGTTACAAATTAATGAAAATCTGAGCAAAAAGCTTCAAGAATTGGAAGCAAGACTAACTGATACAAATGATGAGTTGAAGAAAACCAAAGAAACCTTAGAAATAGCTGAAAAGACGATTGCACAGTATAAAGAAGAAAATATTAGTTTAGAAGATAGACTTTCTAGGTGTCATAGGGAGCACCAAAGCCACCAAACCGACGCAATATTTTCCAGACAGAAAGATGTAATGATCATATTTCCTAATTGTAGATTTTATTCTTTGACAATTAAATATATTGTTATTCGTTTTGTAGGTTGAGAAGAAGAATAAAGAAATTAAGCAAATAATGAACAAAACGTACCACACATTATCAGAAAAACTTGCGGATGAATCGCGCTCTGAACTATCCTTTGATTACGTAAAATCAACTATTGCACACACAATAAAGGTAAGATATATGCAAAATATATATAATACTTATTACGATACTATACATTAACGTTCTAGTATAATATTTTATATTTAGCATATCACCTTGCAAGTATTATATGAAGACCCTGATGAAGAGGATAGAGAATCTAAAGCCATTAAAGATGTAAACTCCACAGTTATTAAAACTAGTGACCATCAACAAATTGAGGAACCAACAATTGAGAAACATATCGAGAAGCCAGTATTAAACCCAGATAGTGGTAATGATTTATCGATAAAATACGCGGAAACCTCACCACGGTCTACCACTGTAATAACCTATACTTTTATATTTTTCTAAAAATATTTATATGCATATCTCTATGAAAATGAATTTCTGAAATCCCTTTTTTTCATCCTAGATTATGCCTATATTTGAAAACGAACCACCACCTGTTCCACCTGAGGGCATTGATGAAGTTGATAGCGATGATTGATTGATTCTAACATTGGTCGATTTTTTAATTCATTATTAATTCATGCTGTAAAAAATTATTTTATAAAATATATATTTTTAGTATCAATTGCGTATATGTATACTCTTATACATATCCTAATCAGTGTACTATTTCTAGCAAACCTTAACAGCAGGTCTGGGACACCCTATATATGTATATTTTTTTTATAGCTTATTACTATTTAATACAATAGTTATATTTCTTTTTCTTTGGTTTTTTACATAATCATAACTTAATGTGTTATACACAATTATGCCAATTATTTTGGTAAATTCAAAATTGATACAGAGACAAAAGTAACACGTTAAAGTTAATTAGAGATCTTTAAGGTTAGAACTATAAAAAAAACTACTTTTAACAAAATAATCTTTTATTGTTTATACAAATTTGTAAGGTAAAATATACAATTATAATTTAATAATATTAATATTTACCATTATTGTTTGCTAATATACGCAAGACTAATTTCTGCTTTAATCTGTTTTACCTGATCTACCAAATTCTTTATGTTTTTCGTCCTGTAAAAAAATGTATCATATTAAAAAGAGGCAACCAACACACATATTATGATGACATATTATACTAACTTTTTCTTGTCAATCTGCTTTTGTAAAATTAGAGATCTCGAATTATTGATTTACAATTGTACATACATCTGACTAAGATTTTCCTTTGTCGCTTCCTCTTGGCTGCGTGTGAAAACAATTTCTTTCCTCTTTCCATTAGTTTCGGTACCATTTGTATGCATAGTCTGTTGAGCGGATTTTTTCTTGAGCTGTTCAAGCCGGATCTGCATGTCGTGTATCTTCACGTCCATTTTCTGTAATTCTTCCGCCTCTGCTCGCTCAATAGACGTCATCGACGGTTCTTTGTAATTTACTAATCTTAAAACTTCCTCTGCCCTGAAAGTATAGTGTAATTTGGATTTTACTTTTTCTCTCTCCACAATTTAATAAAGAATTATATGTATATCTATCATTTACGTGACAAAATTTGAATGATATGAATCTATAAAGTTGCTCGAATATTACTAAAAGTAATTAAACAATTATACTCACCTACGTGCCAATTCTTTCTGTTTATCATTAATATCTTCATATCGCTCAGCTAAACGCTCAGCGATCTGTCGCAATTCTTTCTTCGTCTCCATTAAAGTGTCGAGTTCCTTTAACAGATGACTTTTCAAAGCCTTCAGAGCACGAACCTTCTTACTGATTTCTTCCCGGACTTTGTCATGTCGGACGAAATGTTGAGTACGGAAGATACTTGTGGCGTGATACAATAACTAAAATGCAAAAAAAAAAACACCGTTGCATTTTCGATCATTATTAAATCGTAATTCTACTACATCTCCTTTTTTATTTTTGCATATAAAACAAAATTTTTTAAATATTTATAATAATTTCTATGAGTGGAAAAAATGATCAATTTAATCGTTTCGTATAATGTTTTCTATTGGTACTTAGACTTACCTCTAGGGATTCGCTTAAGTACCCCGAGCGAGATCCTATTTTAGTTATCGGTTGTGATATTTCGCGTCTTAGTAATTTCTTGATGTATACGTCGAATGGTTCCTTATTCACCTTAAAAAAATCAATATATATATTTTTTTGCTATGGATATTCTCACAAAATAATTAATACTTGCAACACTCTTGCTTCATCCAGAAAGAATCGCATGGAAACTTGAGTAGCTCAAAGAAGTTTAAAAATACAAGAATGGAATTAAAATAAAATTCAGAAATCTCAACATGAAAACATTAACTTGAATTGGTTAGTACTAATGTAGTATAATAATATTTAAAATTTGGAGTGACGCGTGGTTCTGCATGAGAATAATATATTCAGCAAATCCTAGTTCGATCTCGATGTATGTTATCCCATATATTAATTTAGAGATTTGAGAGAGAATAGAAGATGAATATAGTTCCTCATTTTGGAAACTCAAAATTTCATTCATTCAATATTACTTTAATTACCTTATTCGTAGTATTAATAACAGGTTCTAATTGCTCGATCCTTGGGAGATAATAAAGATCTATAACAGAGAGATCGATGACAATGCCTGTGTGCAGCAATGCGACTAAAATACAGGGTTCTTGAAGAAGACCAAAACCGAGTATCGGCGTAGGTTCATCTACATTCGTATGTTTGGTTCTCGTAGAAAATAAATATTGTACAATTGATTGGTTTAACAAAGATGGTACATAATTTCCGCTGTTATCTGTGAAAAAAAAATAAAATATTTGTTAGACCGAAAAAGTATTACATGCGAAGAAGAATATTCAATAAAAATGTAGAAAAAAATTAATATTTTTCTCATTTTTGATTTTAATTTTAATTTTTAATAAGAAACTGATTGTTGATCATTATTGTATATATGAAAAAAAATAATTTTATTTAAATTCGCACATGTAAGAATGTTTACAGTTTTACAACAAAGCTTGCAAAGTAGCAGATACTAATTTTCTTTTTACGCTTTTTCTTTTTTAATAACATAAATGTACTTGCCATATATAAACTCCTCCAGTTGAGAAACCATCGGTAGACTCACCATGTGAATCCCAGCATTGTGAGAGCAAAAATATCTAATACAAGTAAGCGTAGATAAATCAATCTTATTCAATCGTAATCGAATGTAATGCGGATTGCTTTGGAAATATCGCTGTTTTCATGAAAAGAAAGAAATCGACTTTTGATTGAGGATCAACCAAACTTTGATCAATCGCCACTGATTTGCGGCGAAATAAGTTGCGATAGTTCTGAAACATCCCATCTACTTGTGCACGCTTTCTTCGACTAGTACCTCGATTTGTTACCCTTATCGCAGTGAAGGTGGATGGGACAATTATATTTCTTATCGTCATCCGTAAAGAGAAGACCTAGTTCCAGTTCGACGCACTCGTAGACATAAAGCGCATCGTCTGGTGTATGAAGACTATAGTTTGAACCATATTGCGACCAAGTCTGTCGGAGGGAGAAGAGATAATGTATCGTTTTCTTTTTCGTAAATAACTATATATTCTTGTAAATTTGTCTTCCCGTCCTCGACTAACGATACGGAAAGAATAGCGATAAAATTCCGCGTGTGACATCACGACACACGGAATATATAGAATTCTGTAATATTTATTATACATTATACCTTTCTGTCGTCATCGTCGTCGTCCGATATTTCACGCAGCAGTATCGCGTGATAAATCTTTCCGGTGCACATGGCGATGACCACTATCGGCGGGGTAGTTTGCAGGCACATGATAGAGCATGAATCTATCCCGTAATTATCGTCGGTCGACGGATACATGGACAGCGAGCCCAATACTACTGGATTCTCATAGCTGACAACAGTTAAAACCACAATCAAATAGGAAAATAACGTTATTGCTGGCACAAGTGCAAACAATGAGATCATCAATAGTGTAAGCCTTCCCGCTGTAAAAGTTATTAAGCGATCACTTAAGGGTCCTGGGTTCTCGCCGCGGTATGTGAGATCGTGACGTAAGAAGTGAGAAATTGAGAATTCTTGCGTGCCATTTCCAAATAGGAAGATATTTGTATAAAATAACACTTCTCAGATCACTTCAGCTCACTTCGAAAATACGAAGTCATGCAGGCGCATGGCTAAGCTTCGTATTACATTCATTTTATGGCTGTTTATTAACTAATAACTGTCAAGGGAAAGAGATAGACCTCGAAGTATTTTCGAAGTGAGCTGAAGTGATCTGAAGTGTTATTTTATAGTTTTATACAAATATCTTTCTATTTAGAAATGGCACGCAAGAATTCTCAACGTGTCATTTCTCGTTTCTGATGTCACGATCTAATATGACCATGGTGAGTACCCCCCCAGGAGCCTTAATTTCTCATTATTTACATAAAAAAAAATTTTGTTCGTACTTTTCCAATAAAACGTTCCCGCGAACGATTAGTACTTCGCCGTTTCCACGGAGCACCAAGATCGGCCATTCGATCTGATTCCAGTTTATCGCTTCCTTTATCTGAAAATTATTAGAAACATTTCATAGTACTGATGTTGATCAAATTATTTCGTAATAACAAATCAAGAGCATTAAGAATATAATAATAATAATAAATTAAAAATATAAATTTAAAGTTAATATTAGCGATAATTTAATTTATTTTGTCAAAAGATCAAGAAAAAAGATTTTCCTTTACATGTTATTAAGTTAAATTAATTCATTTATACGAGAAAGATAAAGAGAGGAATAAAAAGATTGTCGATTTTAAAAACAAGATTTGTTGTATCTAAATAAATTTTGAATTCAAAGATACTTAAACCTTGAGCAACAAATCGTGTTTAAATTTACTTGTTTTAGATTGCTGTGTCAAATTATCATCACGATGTCAAATTATTATTAAAAAATTTTGAATAAAAGAACAAAACAAGAATTTTAGAAATAGAATGTTTTGAGTTCGCAAATTCGCAAAACTCGCTTATCATTCGCAACTAATTAAACAACGATTATTGAATCATAAAATATAGGAAACTATTTTTTATTGGGAATTTTTGTAACACGTAATGCGTATAGCAGATGCAACGCGTTATTTATCCTGCAATTAATAAAAAAGAAATAATTAAAAGACAAATATTAATTAAAGTTTGTTATGTATGATTAAAACATATATTTAAAAAAAAATATGTTGCTCAAAGTTTGTGATTCGAAATCGCGAAATCGCTGGCTTCTACCTCGTCGTTTGCGAACAATTCCGGCTTCCTCAGGGTAGGAGTGGCGAAATCGAAGTCCACCGCGGTCTCGCCGAGGGACGTAAAGTCCGGGATCTTTGAGGGTGAGCTCGATGGCGCGCGGCCGACCTTCCAGCATTTTATGAGTCTTGGTGCACCGCCCAGTTCACACTCATATAAACTGCGGGCAAAGTTAAGTGCAGCTTATGGTCAGTCCGACGACATTTTTAAAGACGCTTCGGCGCGGCGTGCCGCGTAAAGCCCTCTAAAGTTTAGTTTTGCATAAATTCCTACAGTTCCTGTACTTTTAAGCTCCCGTCTAACGCGAGGAAAAGCTAAAGAACGCGAGTTCGAGTTACGCCACGCTGTTTTTCAGGAGTTTTGTAGTTTTCTGTAATTATAATAGTAACGATCGAGGAGATGCCTTTCTCGCGACTGAAAGCTGAGATATTTTTGTCTCAAAATGTTAAGTACACGGACACAACAGACACGTTCGATTGAGGAATTTCGACCATTCATACTAATTAATAATTATGCAAGTTGAAACAAAGACGTTTTAGTTAAATAATTCTACTCAAACACAACACACTTTTTCTTAATTATCGGAAGAATTAATTATGCAAATTGAAATAAAAACGTTTCAGTTAAATAATACTCGGATGGTCGCACATTTTTTCTTAATTACCGAAAAGAATTTTCAGATGTCAAAACCAATAGATGAGAGTCGTTTGTAGAGCCCGGATGCCATCGCGCTCGTTGAATCTCCGTGGTTGCGCCGAAGTCGCCGAAATTGTGATTCCTGTAATCAGAAAATGCAGGTAACGAGACACAATATTCACAGTTCGTGCGTGAGACATAAAATCCACTTCAATTATTTGGCTAAATTTACAAATTATATATTACGATAACTTTGCTATAACACAGAAGCGTCAATTAAAGTTTAAAGACTTTAAAGAATATGCGTATAAAATCTCGAATTGACTCTTGACTACATTACACAAAATTCGATCATTATTCGTAAGTAATTAACACTAGAACGATCGGAGATTAATCTATATTTAGTGTTCTACCAAAGAAATCTTAGAGAAGAAAAGAGAAAAAAAGAGAAAACAAATTAATCGTCTATGTAATTTCAATAAAAATCAAGAAAAATTTCAGAAATCAAGATGTTTTAAAAATGAGTAAGAAATTATTAAAAAATGTCAAATAGATCATTTTGACCCCCTTGGTGTAGTTATATGTACAATATGCAATATGATTATTAAACTACCAGAATTCTAGTAATTTTGCCACTGCTTGGAGGGTCAAATAAACCTGAAAATAAGTACACTGAACTCATTATTTGGATAATTAGACAACGTTTGCAAAATAGGGTAGGTACTTTCCGTTTCACGCATGATGCGCATAATGCATCCTTTATCCTTGTTCTTCACCGAATGTTAAACAAGGATAAATAATGCATTATGCACATCATGCGTGAAACGGAAAGCACCCATAGATTCAACTAAAAGAAATCATTGTAGCAACTTCCTGAAGTCTGTTGAGAGATTAGATAATATATACAGTTCTATTCAAATTTTATTCTACAATCTCCGTGCTAGGTCGCACGACGCCGCTGGGCGGCGCATAATAGTAAAACTATAACTCGTAATTAAATTTCAGTTGGAAGCCAATATACGGAGGCGCGCGGTGAAGCAAATAAATCATTCGGAAACAAAATACATCAATAAATCGTTATCCAATCTCTCTAATGTTATTTTTGCATTTTCGTAACTTACAAAAATGCCAAAATAACACTAGAGAGATTGGATCATGATGTAAAAAGAAAGGTAAAACATTCCCCGATTCCCGTAAATGCGCAGTAACGGCCAATGCGACCAGTGGCATTTGGATCCAAATGCTATGAGAACCAATATAATGATTACGCAGATTTGGGTCCGAGTATAAAACAATATAGCTGCGCGCGCCAATATGCGCAATGTTACACATTTCTTTTTACATCATGGATTGGATAACAATTTATTGATGTATTTTGTTTCTGCAGCTCTAAAAGCGTCTTCAGTGTACAAACTTTCGGAGCTTCGGAATCTGCCAAGTTAATTATATCGCCTGATTCTTATAATGACACATTTTCGTTAAGATTTGCTTGTCAATATTTATTGATTGTACTGTATCAAATCTCAGCAAATTTAACGTCTCATTATAACAATCAGGCGATATATTAACCAACATTAAAGTTTTTGAATTGCCTCCGAGAGAAGGCATAAGTAAATAAGTTAGCTTTGAGCAATGCAAGACTGGAAAAATTCAGCGAAATCGAATAAATTTTACAGAATATAACTAACTGAACGGATTACCATTTTTCTTTCCTTCCTCACTACCAAATCCATATACTCGTATTTGTACTGTATAATGTGCAGCAACTATATTATTTCTCTATAATTAATTATAAAAAAATTCATTTAAAAAAATAGATTAAAATTCATTATGTATGATTGAAACAATAGAAATATGAATGGAGTTCCACGACTGTGAGATATCGATCCAAGCTGGACTCGCGCCTAAGCAAGGAGAGGCGCGTTCGGCCGCGCGGATGAGCATTAATGGCTTTATAATCTAATGAATTTTTAGGTTGAGCGTCGGGAAGGACGAGCGGAAAATCCAGATAGGTTTTTCCCCGGGATTTATTGCCGAGAAAGAAAAGATGGGAGAAACGGAGGGGGGAGGAGAGAGCGCCCGTCGCTTATCTCCCGTTTGTCGGCGCCTTCCGACCGATGACCAACAAACCAAGAGTCAAGCTTACAGATTTATCCGCGTTAAGATAACAACGATTATTCGACTCCGAGGAAATATATTCGAATCTCGGACAGATTCCATTCTCTTCGTCTTCATATCTCAGCTTTCCACTTCATTCTTAAAGAATCTTTCTAGAGAAACCATTTTTACAGATTGCGCGTCCCTATATATATATATATATATGTATACATAATATATATACGTTCCGCGAAACTCTCTTTTTATGAAAGATGCTAAAATGTTAATATTTTCAAATTATTATCAAAATGCTGTTATTATCTTTAGGCAGTCTGGATGATTTTCTGGATTGAGTAGCCGTCCAGTCTTTTTCCGGAAGACAACTACGTTTTGTTTAGTTATAATCCCGATGCGCACAGAGTTCATAATCGTTTGCGTTCTACGTGAACGTTATTATTTAATTCGCCCATTTACGGAAAAAAGTTACGAAATTTGTCTCGGAATCTTAAATGAGGGCGGACGCGACGGCCGCGGCAGAAGCGGCAGTGACTTAAACGCAATAACGAGTAATACGCAGGGAAGTTCCTGGAATAAAATGATACGACACCGTGTGTAAGATCTACTTTGAAGTCAGGTCCGTGCCGTTCTTTGTACAAATTGCGAGAAAAGCGCAGCGCAAAAAGCCCGTCCACCGCCACCGGGGTTAATACGTTTACGTAGGAAAATTATTTTTAATTTTTCTAGACGTGCCTTGGACGAGAAAAAGAGAGAGAGAGAGAGAGAGAGAGAGAGCGAAAGAGAGATAGACAGAGGTGAGGTCGGGACATGAGGGTGTGGCAGAATGCGCGGCACTGCCGTGTAAGAATTTCTTAATTAGATTCGAGCAGCTGCGTGGCTTTTCATTCTTTTGTTTTCGACGAAAAATTTCCGGTAAATCGCGATGGCGATGCCCGGACCCGGCCATCGCTTGTGACAAAGAATTCGTGCTTTATTAAATGTTTTAATCGATCCCAGATTTAAGCTTTGCATATTGCTTCGATATCCCTTCTTCAATAGATCAGTATTCATATTTGAAGATAAATTGATTTGTCAACTTATTTATTTCATTACTTTTTTTTATGTAAAAAATACCAAAGAAATCGACTCGAACAAAAGTAAGTCTCAAAATTGATTTCTCTTCTACCTTAATCAAATACTTCAAAAATGGTATCAATCTTTAGAAATCAGATATGTTTTCTGTTGTCTATCACAATTTTCAACTTGGGATTTTCAAATAGATGCCAAAGTGATGTATATATTCTAGGGAAAGGCACAGAAACATATAATAAAGTATTAATTTTACTGTATACATTTTTATTCGTTACACTTTCCTTATAAAAACACGCAATATTAGGGATCTTAGCTAGCAATATGCCTATTTTATTTAATATAAATGATCAGAAAATGGATATTTATGATGTGCTCTCTTCAGATCTTTTTTCGGTGCCAGCGTCAACGAATATCGAATACACAATGGGGGCTGCGAGCGCCCTTAAATGCGTTGGTCCTGTTGCCATTCATTTTATTTAGGAATATTCAACGCGCCATCGAACTCGGAGCATCTCCGCGGGCAACCATCGCAGTAATCAAGACAGCTTAATACCTATCAGAATACGCGCGCGGGCGCGGGCGCGCTTGGCCACACGCGCGAAGGGGTAGGCATAAATTCTGATAATTCCGAAATTGTGACAGAACGAAGAAAAATTCTCGGGAGAGGTCGCGGTGAAAAGTGCGAATAAATCGTTGCGTATGCCTTTGTCAACGAAACGGTGGCGAGTCGGGCGGACACAGGAGGGTTGGAGTCACGAGGGTGAGAGTCACTACCACGTCCACCACCACTACCACCACCACCACCTCCATGTCTGGCCCTTTTTTTTTCACCCTGTCCCTGTCCTCTTCACTCCTCTATCTCCTCTACGTCCTGCCTCTATCTCTCTCCCGTTCCCGCCCTCCGCGTTCTCTTTACCGGTGCGTGCGTACATTTTTATCAATTATTAAGAACTCCTGGCGCTTGTGTGCTGGTGGCCGTGTCGCCGTTCTGCGCGGGACGTATGTACTAACGGGGTGTATATCCCGGGGAACGTTGTGCGCCGGTGATACCCGATGCCCACTGTCTTTTTCTCTCCGGGCACCCGGGGCCTTTTGCTCGCTTTTTCTGGCATGCCGCGGACATTAATAACGGCCACGGGCTAACCACCGCCGTCAACCCCCTTCGCCAACGTTACCGTGTCCAGCCGCGGAAAGTGCGAGAGTAATAATAAAATATACGAAATGTAGGCGAGAGAGCATCGCTGCGCGCGGAACGCGAGCGGGGGTGGCTCGGCAGCGCCGAGGCCGACAAAACAAACGTCGCGACGTTACGGTGTACCTTTCATTGTCCGCGAAGGTACGCGGATCTCCTCGCGTTATAATAATTTAGAGCGACGCTGCGAGCCCGCCGCGCTCTCTCTCTCTCTCTCTCTCTCTCTCTCTCTGCGGGGCCCTGATTTTAGCTTAATAGAACGCCAGCCGATTCGGCCGGCTTGCCGCGCCATGTTTGCTTCTCGCAATTGTCATTGTTTTCACGAACTGGAATTTCAACCCGCCTGACGGCGCAAAATTATGACGATTTGTATCGAGGATTTATATATATTTGAGATATAGAGACAATTTAGAAATTCGAGATTGATATATATCGGCTCAAATAATTTTCGACATAGTTGCTTAACTTTACGAATACGACGTATATTCAGTGCGCAATGACATTTAAATACTTCTCTCCAACTCAAATAAGTCCATTCCCATTTTGTTTAATTAATATAAAAGATGAGAAGAGAAAAGAATCGAGAGATATTGCTTCAGATATCGCAGAATTTGCAATTAAAATGAATCTTCTTCGTGTCGTTTGAAGACGCGTCTCAGTGTGGCAACCCATACTTTGCCCATCTTTAACCCATACTTACATCTCGTTTTAGGCAGAATCTCGATGGTATTCCGTAATCTTTGATCGCACGTCGATGTAACGGGCTGCCACATGGCTTTTACGTCGGCGTACGCCATTTACAGCGATTGTGCGCTTCGAACCCCTGCGGGGACAACGCCAACGTTCAACCGCTTAATTCTGCCCGGCGCGGCGAGCAGAGCCCGTAACGGCTCGTAATATCGTTCAGTTACTCGGAATACTTTTATTACGGCCTCGCGGAAGTGCGGCGCGTGAGGTAAGGGGCGGCTAAGACTGAGGGGTTGGTGGCGACGGCTAGAGTTGGCGGGGGCTTCCGGGCTATGCTCACGATATAACGAGGGCCATTATGATAAGCGGATGCATAGATTAGACATTACTCGTTAACCCGCCTGCTTGTGACGCAAGGACATACAACCTCGCGCTATCAAAGGAGCTCGATGAGAAACTGACGACCGACCCGCGGGACCGGTGCGGTGGTCCTAATTACGGTTTGTCATAAAATTGATTACTTGATCTTTTTTGGATGATTACGTAAATGGATTAATTCAGAACGCTATAGTTTCATTCAATTTTCGAGGATCAGGATGAAAATTTGCGTTTAGAAAACATTTAGGGCCAGTTCTTTTAATAGTCGTTTAAACTGAAGTTTAGCTGAACTCACTCTTCATCTTTTTCTAAAAGGGATAGTTAGAAAGAGACGAAGAGTGAGTTAAGCTAAGATTAAAGTTAAGCGACTATTGAAAAACTGGCCCCTAGTATATAAATTAACAAGTGATAAAAAATAATCGATTAATATAACGTTAATTTAATATGACAAAACGTTTAATATTTTACTTTTTACGTCAATAATACATAGCGAAAGGTCACAGCAGATCACAGAAGATCATGATTAACTGATCCTGAATTTTGCTCTTGTTGAGTAGGTAGGTACATATCATTCCGCTCATCGGTACTCGGGTACGGGCGGCAGCCGTGTTACACAACGGAAGTTGGCGATCTCTCGTCCCGAAAGGGGACGTAGAACACCACCCCGCTCGACCGAGGGCGCGGGGGGCGGCCCATAAAATCGGGATGTTGCGCAAAATATAACGACCGACGTTCTCCTGGCGCTGGCTGACGCTCCCGTCGTAATTCATCCCGACTCTCGCTTGCCTTCGCCTTCCCGACGACACCTGCGTCGGCAACTAAGCCCGTTAATTCTCGACGCCGCGGCGCGGCGCGCTCAGGCAGGGTCGCGCGTCTCCATCGCCTCCTGCCATCGGCTCACGCCTGGTACCCCGGTTGGCTTCCCGGTTGCCCTGTCCTGACACGTTCCGGTTCTCGATCTTCGCCGGCACTTACCCCCGTAGGTAGCGCGCTGTATTCCCCCCGATGACGAGGGTGTCGAGCCTCGTTGAGTATTTCGTGGCGGCACACACGCCAACGTATCGCACTTGGCGCGGGATAATTAGGCAATGTGTAATAAGCGCGAGTCATAAATATCGTTTGAAAGCAGTTAGTCGAGACAAAGAGAGAGAGAGAGAGAGAGTGAGAAGCGCATCGTAGTTGACAGCTATTTATAATATTGCTCTGAAGATTCTGTATGTCCGTACTTAGACAGAATTTAAAAAAATTGCTGCAAAATTTAATTGTTTTAAACAATTAGGCGTTGCACATTAGATATTTGATTAATTATATTTAGAAATAGAAAAAATATTAATGCAATATAATATTTCTTTTCAAATAAAAACTAGGAGAGATAGATCAATCCTTCATGATTTGACGAGATTACTTAGCCCCGCTAATTATTTTCCCAATTATAATTACACTTCTATCTTCAATCTTAGAATTTCCCATTCCATATTAATCTAAAATAAAATTTCACGGCGTAATGGATTAACAAGCTCGACGGTATTTTATTTTTTCTAAGGCTTAGGAGGAATCAGATCGTGATATCGACTTTGTGTCACGCGAGCGCGTGTCTCTGGACATGAAACGCGCCGCTAGAAACGGACGAAGCGGGCGTAAGTGACCGACGCGACGGGGCCACTACGGAAAACGGCAAACAAAGGATACCGAGTGCGGAGTGCGAGTACAGGAGTGCCCGGGCATCCCCGGACCGTGCTCGTGGCTCTAGCACACGTACCGCTGTAATTAAAAGAACCGACAGATGTGTCTCTCTCTCTCTTTCTTTCGCCGTCGGCTTTTATTTCGTTACGCGACGACAACGATGACGACGACGAAGACGACGACGATGATGGCGACTGAAACACGTCTCGCGTATTTAAATTCTCCGCTGCGGCGCGACGCTCAAAATTCTTTGATTAGACGAAGGTAGGAACGCTGGCAAACGAATGTATAAGTCCGCCAAGTGTGCGGACAATTGGTGTCGCGATAATTGACCAAATTGGGATTGAATATCTCAATACGAGATGTCCTCTATTTCGTCAGAAGAAATTGTAGGTATACGGATATAAGACAATTCCTCCGACTTAAATTTTATTTATATATTTCTTTAAAAAGGCAAATTATTTTAATTTTGTCAATGTAGAATATTTCCGAAAATTGTAGCTTTGTCGAGATTTGCGATTATCACAGATAGACTGTGCTTTAATGTTGCATTTTCTATTATTCAAAAATCAAAACCGAGATTATCGACAAATGTTGAAGATCTGTGCATCTAGTTACTTATTATCGATTATTGATTCTTCAGTAAAGAAAATGCATTGATGACCTATAAGAGGGGGGGAATATTTCTGCGATAAAGTGTAAAGACGACGCGGCAGATAAATGAATATTTTCATTCATATCGCGAACAAATACCGTCCGATTTATATATAAGCGTGACGCTGCGAGCTTTTTAATTCTGCGCGACCTCTCATAATTCAACTCTTTCGTTAACGCTGATTCGACGAGAAATATCGTTCGGCCGGCAATAAAGTTTCAAGCCGCGGCGCGCGGCGGCCTGATAAAGCGCGACACACGTAAACCGTAAAACGGCTTATACGCTTTTTCCTCGGTGTGCCGACATTTTTCAAAAGGCGCGGATATCATCGGGGACCATCTAAATCATCCCCGCGTGCGAATACAGCGCGACCCTATGCTCGGCCTCCGCAAACAACCCCCTCCCGTCCCCAACCCCTGCGATCCCTCACTCACCGCCGAGTACAACCGTGCTGCTGCCGGCAAGCCGGTGATTTTCGTTAGTGCTTGCTCATCGAAAAAAGTAAAAACAAAAAAAAAGATAGATTCGAAGTGGGGATGCACGGAGGACGTAGATGTCGTGTGTTTGGAGAAACGCGACGGCTCTCTCTCGCTTTCTCTCTTTTTCCCTCCGCATGATCATGCGCGTGTGCGTACCTATGTGTGGCGTATAGCACCGCGTGTGGTCGTCCGAGATTAGCCTCGGGTTTATATCGGGATTACATATGTAAAACCATTAGGTTAAATCATTTTTTTAAATAAACGCGCGTGGCTCCCTTCCCCTTCCCCGCGTCCAGCGGTCCGGGTCAGATAGGAGAACGATCCTCGCGCATTTGCGTGAAAGGGGTGGAGGGAGGAGGAAGGGATGAGATATTCCGTAGCACGTTCAACATATGCTCGAGGAACTCCAGCGCGCTCCGATTGACCGTTTCTGCAATGCGCCCGCGAAATTTCCACGTTCGGAAATAAATGAGCTTGCACGCGTGACAGATTAGCCCGCGAGCTTTATGGCGCCTCATAAATCTGTCTTCTTTATTGTTTGTCTTTCAACCCGAAGCGGTTACAAACGAACATCAGAATACGCGCGTTCAATAAATATCGCGTGTTTTTTTTTTCGACGTTTATCTGCTTAAACGATTACGATAATTACGAAAGCTTAAATCAGCTGGTCACTCAGCCCGAATTCAATATGGGCCAGCCCGATAGTTTAGCTAAAAATAATAAAAATAATATCGTGAGCGATTCTTCTGCCTCAATACACATAAATTTTTATATTTTATTTTGAAACACCCTGCATGTATGAATTGCAATTTTAGATTTTGCAACGCCTTTGACACTCTGATCATAAAAGTTTCTTCACTTACAATTAGCCGGTCTGATACGACGAGTGGTTTATCTACTTAATCTAATTACATTTAGGTCTGACTTACCTATGCCTTTATTTACTGACCTTAGGTCTAAGCTATTTAAGCCTAGCCACGTATTATCTAAATATTTATTACACGATTTTCTTTAAATTACCACACAAACAGTGTTTAATGTGCATAAAAAAATTATATTTAATTTTTAGATAAGTATGGCTGTCGGCGATTCGAAAGTACAGCGTAAAACTGAATATTTTTCGGCTGCGGTAAAATCGCAATCTGGCAGTTACATCGTGCAAACAGTAACTCGCGATACGATGGTTTTTAATATAAATTTTGAGGAATGCGTGGTCATGTGTGGAAGATATAAAATACCGTCGCCGGCGTGTACACGCTCTTTCGCCACCATAAACATTACGTGCGCATCACGCCCAGACAAATATTTCTTTCACTCCGAACGCAATATTATTCTGCATTTTTTGTTCGATCTAAAAAAATATATAAATTCAATTCACCGCGCGTATACGCGGAGCGATACCGCTGGGGTTTGCGATTTTATCGCTTGTTAAATGCCGACGTGTCGTAAAGATGATCGGCGCAATAAATCTCGAGTATAAACGCAGGTCGATGCTTCATCGTGTCGTGTACGATAATTTCTTTCCTAAAACTTTCACATCCTGACAGATTAGAAGCGGCAAAAGTAATCACTCGAGCATTTTATTATCTCATTAGTAATCGGGAACGAGATATACTGCGATTTCGTTGAAACTCGATAACATAAGAAAGATTCTAATGACTACGTCTCACTCTGAGTTGTGCATATACGGCCGTGATAATAACGCTCCACATTTTTCTAGATAGTAATCGTATCTGCTACGAAAGCTCTTTAATAAGGTCATTAGTCGGGGAAAGCTTGTAGTATAATTACACGTGTCCATTATCTACTTTCCGCTTCTTGCTGCAGGCGTTACGGCGATTCGCCTGTTTCGCGGAGCTCAGAATCTGGCTCGCAGATGAAGAGCCGGGCATTAGGGGTTTACGAGGCGAACACTCCGAGGGTGGTTCAGCGAGACGTTCGCGGTGCCGGCGAGTGGATTGGGTAAAGGTCGGCTGGGGAGGTGAGAGGGGGTGGTTATAAGAGGTGAGAATTATTCATAAACGTAGGCTGACTTTTCGTGGCGGAAGAGAGAGGAAAGGCGCGCGAGTGGGAGGGAAGAAACGGCGTAGATTTCTCTCGCTGTTCCCGGAGAAGCTGAAATCTACCGAATATTAAGGTAGGTGAAGGGTGACGGGATGGTGGGCAGAGCAAGGTCCTCCACAGGCCGTATAATAAACACATAACGGTAATCCTTAAAACAATAATTAGCTGCGCGGGCCAACCAAGAGGCGACGATCTTACGGCGCCGCGCGGAATATGGCGCCGCTTTCGCAATTCGTTGTCGAATTAATACCGGGACTCGCGACAGTGTAGCGCTACTCACCCACACCGTGACCGCATTATGCGGTAGGAATTGTACTTACTTCCTATAGCGATTATCCGCGGGGAGTGTCGCCGGTGCTTTGGGAAGGAGAGCAAACCGTTATATCGTGGCTAAACTGTTGTTATTTACTGCTTTATGAGTACGTCTAATACACTAATAAAGTAGTAGGTATATGATTTTTAAGAACTTTGATATCCCACGACAGACTAACTATTTTACTCGCATTATAAGATTGTGTCGATTATGCCATATAGAAAGAAAGAGGTCAAAAAGTTCTATTTTTGTATCAAAAACTTTAAATCATAAAAGAATAAGTCTTCGTCATTTCGAGTGTTATCAGAATCGTTAGATATCAGTAGATAAAAACTGGTCAGACATAAATCTAAGTAGATTACTACTGGTTGTATCAGACCGAGAGATGCTAAGTAAAAAAAAAAACTTAAGATAGTCAGACAATATGTCAAAAGCGTCGCAAAATTTAAAGTTGACTTATATACAGAATGTTCCAATGTAATATTTCACAAAATAATACTTCGATTACCTACTGACAAAACTGTATGACAAAAATCCGAATAATTTATTAATATTTACCTAGGATTTTTTTTGCAATTTTCACGATATTTTAATTTAAATGTTTGCAAAATAATGTATATCTATACGTCGAAAAATAAGCAATTTTTTATGTAACGTATATTAGATTGAATTAATATAAACCAATTTATGGAAGTAATTTTCCTGCATTCTTATTGATAGAGATTAAAGTAACTTCGTCGTTAATCTGATGAGACGAAAACTTGCGTTTACATTTCGCGCATCTTTTCTCTCGGTGGTGCAAACAAAACTGCCAGATTCTTGATCCTCAGGGATGCTGAAAACATCCGAGAAGGACGAAAAAGTCTCCCAAAGGTGAGAGAGTCGTGCGGGTCTGTCGGGGAGGGTATAAAAAGGAGCTCGAAATGAAACGGAGTGAGACCGAAGGGGTGCCGCGAAGTGGTAATAGTTTTAATCCGGTGTCTTGAAGTCAGGATTTGGCGGCGCGGCAGTTAGTGGCTGCCAGTAAGTCCAGGCGAACCCACTTCGCGCTCTGATATCATAATCCGAATAATCACTATTATTGCCGCCATTTGCTTAATCCGAAACCCGTTCTCCCCGCTGCGCCGCGGGTCGCAAGCTGCGGGACCTGTTATTCGGTTTCAGGACGAGAACGATGAGGACGTCGAGCGTCTTATCGAAAGTTGCCTCCTTTTGCATCTTTAAATCTCTTCAATTATTTCGACGCTCTGGAACGAGAACAACCTAAACCAAGTCTGCGATTCGGAAATTGCTGGACAAATATCTGTCTATTCGCGGAACGGTGTTGTTACAATTAGTAAACATTGACCTACTTCATGTAGTGATAAATAATTTACTAACTCTATCGAGTACTTCTAGAATCGAATACTTATTAATGCATAAATACAAAATGAAACTATAAGTTAAGTCAACATTATTAATGTCACGCAAAAGCGGAGAATCTGGTAAACATACGTTCTCATAATACGAATAATTTTCGAAGTTAGAACAGCACATTCTTCCTGTGGATAATCTTTGACCTTTTCTAATGCGGGAGATATTCTCTATGATCCTTGTATCGCGTATCTAGTTGTTTGAAATCGCGAGATGATAACGCGTCTCGAAGTTTCAGGCCATTGGCGAGGCCACGCCGCTGGGTCTGCCGGAAGTTTCGCCGGCAATAACGCATAAACTTCATTTAGCCTTATTTAAGCTGACTGGAAGGTGGCAGACATTAAATCCCCGAGATTCGTTCTAATGGCCGCGACTCACTCAGAAACTGCTCCGCGCGCGCGATCTTTCGCGCGGTGTGCGCGCACAATGCGCTCTACGTGCGTTCTTAATAAATTCGCTCGAACCCGGCATGGCAGGCCGGGCGAATTCGCCTAAGTGAAACGACGAAAAAACTTTAGCGCAAACTGCCGCTCTTAATCTGGACAGTTTGTTTAGCAGCGGTCGGTTGTTCCTCTCTGCCTTGCTTTCCTCTGCTTTCTCCCGCTCCCTCTTTTTCGCGTTGCCCTCGCTCTCCCTTTCCCTCTCGAGAAACAAGCGGTTCGTTCGCTTCCGGAAAAAGTTCGGAATTACGAATTAGCAGGAAGTCGGGGAAGGTACCTGCATTTATTCTGAATTCAGCTTATTATGAAATTATAATGCGTGGGACGACTTAAAACGAGCCCGGTTACCCCTTTCGCGTTTATTCCGCCGGTGGATTAAGAGTCATCGTATTTCGCTATTAATTACGCTTAATTCAGAGGCGAGTTTTTAGATGTAGCTGATACTTATCTTTATCCCGAAATATTTTGTAAGTTTCGGTATTACGATACTCTAAAAAACTCCAAAAATTTATTTTGTTTAAAATCATCAGCATATGTCAACATTATTTTAGTTAAATATATTTTCAAATTGCTCAGATCTCTTTGTGAATATATTATACGAGAGTGTGAGTCTATCGTTGACGGACAAGGTAGTAGCGCGATATTACAGAATGGACATTAGGCGGATGCGCGAAGGATGTTCGGGATAACTGATCGACTACGATCGAATGCACCGTGATCCAGCGACGCGCGAGCAAGTGTAATCTCCAACGGCGCCCGTAATTGCGCGACGTTCTAATCGCCCGAAAGATTACGACCGGGGGTCGGAGCGCAAACGGGAGCGGGGGCGGGGGCGGTGGCACACACTACCGTGTAATGTTACGCGAGACAGTAGTCTCGGGTGGCATGTGTCGTTGATGAGGCGGTTAGTATTCAGCGGTGCTTCCCGGCCCCCCGGAACTTTTGAAAACTAACCGAGTAAAGCCACCTTAATTCCATAAGAGGGAGGCCGAAGGGGTTCCCCGGGCGTCACCGTAACACCCTCTTAATTACAGGATATTAGGACGCCTACGGGAGACGCGGCGACGGCGCGAGGAGGAAAGGCAGATAGCGCGATTTATTATCCACCGCTAATCTTATCCCCGTTTTTACGAGTCAGACTTTCTTGGTGCGCGTTTCTTTCCGGAACGATGTGATTCGGCATTCAGGGGCACCAATGAGATACCGATCGTCCGCATCGGTCGCTCGGGTGTTGCTAATTTAATTACTTTCTCACACTCTCGTGAATACTTGGAGAAACCGTTAAAAAATACCATTTCAACTATATGCTTTACAATCTTATTTTTAAAAGATCTGAATGTGATTAAGAACATTGCTGTTGTTTACTTACATAATTGTTTTTTTTTTTGTAACGTAATTATCCATATTAAGATCTTATTTTTTTGTGAATTAATTGTAAGATTTAAAGAAATAAACCTTTCTTTCATTTCTTGCATAATATTTAAGCGCAGTTTTCATAGAGGCAATATAGAGATTTTCAAGAATAATGTACACTCACGTGCAAAGGATCTCTTCTTTGCCGCCTTCGTAAATGGCGTCCTTGCCCCATCGTTTCGGCAATTCCATGAGAGCGATGCCCAACTTGCCCCATAGTGCCAGTTGCGTTGCTGTCTCATTTATCAGTACGTTTGTGATCTCAAATATCGGCGGATCAGTTGGTCGTAGCGTCTATAAAGAATAAAAAGTAAAGAATATTGTTAGTGATCATAAATATTATTTCGTTCTAATAACATTACGGTTTATAATTTTACTAATGATATATATAAAGAACTGAAGATTTCCTGATTCCAAATTTTATTTACCTATAAAGATATAACGCGTTACAAAATAAAGAAGCCACTTTTAATAAAGGTACAAACGCGAGAGAGATTACACGTAAGATTAACAGATATCTTGTCACAGTTAGAATTGCATCTCGTTTCTGCAACGCGGATACGTATTCGTGAATCCATAAGATAAAAACCTCCGAATAAAGATCTCATCACAGCTGGGACCGCGCTTTCATTAATTAAAATTCTAAGAAGGCAGGCGAAGCGAGAAAGAAAAGTGGTACGTCGCCGATCCCGAAAGCGTTCCTGCGCGAGGTATAAATTCATTATTACACGAGCCAGTAAGCACGCCGCAGGATTCCTCGCCCGATCGCGCCGTTTTCTCTTTGGACCCTTCCTCCCTTTCCTTTTTTTTCCACCCCCTCGCCCGTCTGTCTACCTATCTACCCGCGAGATATCTTACCCGTCCCATTGCTCCTCCCTGCTTTCCGAGAGACGCGCATCGTCTATCGATTAAAAACTTTATAATACGATCCCGCTCCTCGTTTGTTTTCCAGTTTGATTTTTATCGTGCTGTGTCCCGGGAAAAAGGCAGGTGCGCAACGTCGCCCGCTCTTTTCCCCCATCGCAACCTCCTGATACCTCTTCGACGTTCCCCTCCGCCACCCCCGTCCCGTCGTTCCACCTCCTCTTGCCCCGATATTTAATTTCGAACTAAGTTCGCCAACGCGAACATCATTACGAGGCGGCATCCCCGCAGGTGGGGTATCGGCGTGTATCAAGGGGCAATTACTTTTTTTCCTACCCAGAGGCTGCTTATTCCCCGGGTTTCTCCGATAGGGGAGACTTCTTCGTCTCGATATATCGGGTATCGTGTCTCGCGTTCGACGCGGCCTCGCGAAAGCGTGCAGACGAAGCGAACGAAATAAACTTGCGCTAAGTATGTTGTGGATTTTCAAAAAAAGTAAAAATACCTTAATAATATTCTGTTAATGTAGAGATACATTTTGATAAAATTTTATTTCTTTTAAAACTTATGCTTACCAAGAGTCATTGCTCTACTAAATCATTCAACAATTATACTCTGTTTCGCATCGAGAATAAAATAAAATAATATAATATAAAATTCAATTAAATCGTCTCTTCCTCTTCAAATTAGCACATGACTGTATTAATGACTACATTGATTTATACAATCGACAAAAAATCGAATTATCATTGCGATAGCGTAAAAAACATTCACGCGGTGGTTCATCCAGGACACTCCGGTAGCGGCAAGGGGTAAGGGTAGGTTGAAAGCCAACGGCGATAAAGGGTGTCGGACGATGGTACGCGCGGAAGCGACGGCACCGGAGTATGAGCAGGAAAATGGAAGGGTATAAAAGGGGTGGTGAAGAGCAGGGGGAGGAGAGAGGGAGAGCGGGATTCCCGAGTACCGATGCCGACACACCGGCGCGCGAGGCTGTAATGCGTTATTAATGAACACCAAGAATTTCATTAAAGATTGTTTGTATATCAAACTGTCCACTAAATTATGCCCTATAACCCCCGTGGCGCCTTCACGCGCCTGGAAACTATTGGCTGCCGCAGTGGTGTTGCCTTTTCCCCAAGTCCCGCGATAGCATTGATAACTCGCTAGGGTGCAGGCAAAAGCCACAATCGTCCGCGGTAAAAAGCGAACGGGCTGCTCTTCGTGGATATCGGTCGCGCTCATCGCGCGTTTTTTCCCTGGTTGATTCACGATTCACACGATCCGATCGGCCGACAACGTTCGCGATATTCGTCGTCCGTCGAAGTCAGTTATTTCGCGACCTTTGAGACATACATTATTAGGCGGGACGATATAGGTAGCTGGGACGTGGCGCGTGCGACGAGAAGCAAGAAGGACGATATGTATGTGGAGAACAAGAGAGAAAGAGAACAAGGGTTGTGAGGGCGGGCGGATGAACGGCGAAGAGGCAGAGAGAGAAAGAGAGAGGGTGAAGAGGGTAGGGCACGGAT
The DNA here is from genome assembly GCA_035220615.1 of Leptothorax acervorum. NCBI lineage: Eukaryota > Metazoa > Arthropoda > Insecta > Hymenoptera > Formicidae > Leptothorax > Leptothorax acervorum. Next base: position 2,774,915 of record JASTWQ010001260.1, on the reverse strand, counting down.
GGTGCGTGGGTGGAGGGATACAGTTAATCGTTGGGAAGCTATTAACTTCGGACTGGAATGCCCCATAGCGCCTCATTTCGTTCAATGCAAATTTATACCCGACGCCAACCACCTAGCGCGCGCTCTTCGTTCTCTTTCGGCCGCGAAAACCCGAACTGGAAAACGAATGTGGTGTGCTCTATCAGCGATCATTCTTTTTTTTTTTTTTTCGTAACATCGGTTTTGGATGTGACATATGTTTCTAGTGAATAAAAAAAATCAGGTCTGCAGCAATAAAAATATAAATTAAAAATACAAAAAGTATACCTATATAATATAACTCTACAATGAGGACCGAAGAACGTTTTAGTTTTAAGTTCAATAAACATCAAACATAAAGATATGTTCAAAACAAAGACACCTATATAAAACACATTTTTTAAGAATTACGAAATATTAAAGAAATTTGGAATATTTCGTACTTTGTAGGAATAAAAACATACTCGGCATAAATACCATGTAATTGATACATATAGAAGTGAAAAATATATATATCTGGGTGAAATCTTCGCGAGCTTAATAGGGATCAAGACGGCGAGGAAGATTCAGCTCCTTCAACTTATCCAATTTGGTTGTCTCCTATCCTTGTAGACAATCAACGTCGTAATCGGTGACCCGGTTCGCAGCTTCATGAAACTTGGACCCTTCTGCTTCCATCGCTGCCTCTACCTCTTTCTCCTTCCCTCTTTTCCCCCGATCGTACCACCGTGGTGTTGCCTTATTAGTTTAGAACTTAGGTTTACCGTAAAGTCGCGCGTGTCACTTATGATCAAAGTCTGCTTGCCAGACGACGAGTCTGAATTTCGCTTTTCGTCGAATTGAATGTCTTTAGGAGACCAAGGAGAATTCCAGATTGCACTTGTGATAGCCGTCGATTCTCGTGCGAAGTCTTTAGCACTTTATGTATATATAATATTAGGCGTATGCATGATTTTTAGTCTTTTTTTGCAATATTTGGGCTTTATTTTAAAAAATATGAATTACAATTTAATCATTGAAATAATTGCCGTTATTTGCAATAACTTTCTCCCATCTTTCGGGAAGCTGGCGGATTTCGTCGCGATAGAAGTGTCTCGGTTTGGAGGCGATGAAGATGTTTGAAGATGATATGTCCGACATCCAGAAATTCATCGATGACTTCATCGCCTCCAAACCGAGACACTTCTATCGCGACGGAATCCGCCAGCTTCCAGAAAGATGGAAGAAAGTCATTGCAAATAACGGCAATTATTTCAATGATTAAATTGTAATTTATATCTATTTTTTAAAATAAAGCCCAAATATTGCAGAAAAGACTAAAAATTATGCATACTCCTAATATAATATCTAAATTTCTTGAAATATATTTAATGATAAAATGCTGCAAACAAAATTAAGTATTCATTTAAGTCGATGCGTATGCGAATATTTCGGCTAATGTCTGGAAAGGCGCGCGATCTTTGGCGATGTATTCCTTTCGCATTGTAGCATTTAGTTGGTGTTTGCTCGACACAAACATCGGTCCAAGACAAATCCCGGACGCGGGTTGTCACAGCCGGTCGAAATATCGCGCTTGGTGCGCGCGACTTAACGCGCGAAATTGCGCGCGTACGGCGAAGCGGACCTGACAAATGGCGATGTAACGGGTGCTCAAGATACACATAGTTAACAGCGAGATGCGGCGCGAGTTGACTAACGACGTCGGGCGTTCTCGCGCTAAATAATTTCAAAACACACGCGGGCACGCGGCCGAAATGTCGCGTATAGAGCGGGAGGGACGGAAACGCGGAGGGTTGACCCCGACGCGCGAACATTGCGAGCGCCATGACAGCGCCTTAATATGAACAAATGCCGGACTATATCTCAGCTTGGGTTTGCTTTGCATTATTCGGCTAACGTCCTCGTTTGCCATCCTTACGTAGATGCCTTACATTATGACGACCGCTCTTCGCGCGGAATGGCTGTACTTCGCTTTTCGCAGTAACGCGCGTATTACCGAATGCGAATTGATACAAATGCGCAGGGGGTGCGTGCCACTCGAGTGGCGACGTCCGGATATATGCCTCCAAAGTTGGAAACTGTGGGCGCGTATTCTATAGAATAATATAATATATTTCACGATAGTGCAGATAACGAACACAGTACATTATCCTTTTATCAATTTGCGTGACTATACGTGATATGCATGACGTTACTGCAGCGTGTTTTATATCAACAAGTAAAATTATCATTTATCGACTGGATAAGAGTTCTATTGCTCGACTCCTCATCAGCGAATAATTTCTCGTTTCATTTTACGGCGTATTAGAAAGGCGGAAAAGGAAGAGATTCAAGAAGGCGGCGGGGGAGGGGGAGGGGGGAGGGGAACGTTTAGAGAATGAGTCAAGAAGGGAGGCTAGCTCGGGATATAAGTCGGATTTTAAGAAACCGTGACAAGACTCGAGATGTCTATCCGACTGGTGCTTAGCGAGAGTTCGCGCAACGGCGATGTTAATGGGTCCCGCTTTCGCATGGGGGAAAGGGAAGAAAAAAGAAGATGCAGAAAGAGAAAGACGGAGGAGCGGAGGGTGAGGAAGATGAGAAGAGGTGCGCGGCGGGGATCAGGGAATGGATGTGTTCACATTATACCCTCTGTTCTTTTAATTTCTTCAAAGGACCCCAACCCCGCGACACCTCGAGCATCCTCGCCGAAGCCTGCAGCCTTCACCCCCTCGCCCACGCCTCCGGATTAATAAGGCGTCGACAATATAACGTCTTTTTTTCTCTCTCTGCGCCCCCGAACGGGATGGCAGACAGCTACCTTATAAAGTGAATGAAGGCTCTCGGTAAGAGGAAAAGCAACAGGGAGGATACTCTCTTACCGGTACTTAGCGGCGGGATGAGTCGAGCTGCCGTTAATAAATGTGTTTCTAACAGTGGAAGAAAGAGAGAGAGAAAGAGAGAAAGTAGGGGGAGAAAGAAACAACAGTGCGGAACATGGCACTCTCTCGTTAGGCTCTGCCGACGACTACCCCGAGGAATACGTCTTAACGAGGAGAAAACTTTTAAATGCGCGGAAGCGTCATTCGTCGACGTCGAAACCCGTCTCGTCTCGTTGCCTCTTTGTCGTGTCAATCTCAGCAAACGCGGGATCAATTGACGATTGTTAATCAAGTCACGTGAGTCGCGTTTCAGAAAGCAAACGCAGATGAGATACGGATATGCATTAATCTGCTGTTGAAAAGATTTTTGAGATGTGATAACTATAGTTTAAATTACATTTAAAACAATACACTCTATATACATATATAACGTAAATATATAAACAATTATTTTTTAAATATTTCCAGATATTTGTCAAAAAGAAGCTATAAAATCTTCGGATTCAAACTCGTCAGTATAGCAACGAATAATTCAGTATTGTGTTGTGAACAATTCTGGTCGCATAATAAACGCATCGCTTATTCTTCCCACTTGGCCTACGTATCGATCGCGGAACATCATTTACGGCGTTTTATCGCGTGCGGACAATTCCGGCCCTACGACGGGACGTTGATAAAGGTCAGTTGATTTTCGGGGCCGCGGCCCCGGAGCAACGCTCCGCTACCGCCGGCGCCGCCGCCGGGGCAGAGCAGCCACGGTTAATGAATCGACGTAATCAGGGGGTTGCGGGGTCAGGCGACGAATGACAATCGAGTTTTGTATTAATGCCCGACCGCGCCGCACCCACGGCGGACAGACATCAGGCTGATCGCTCGTTTAATCAAGCGAGCCGCTAACGCGATTAACTTATTGCGTACGCTCTTGCCATTGCGTACACACGTGAGACACACGTGAATCAGCGATATGCGCGAACCGTAATTGCCATTACGGTTACTCGCTTCCGCCTTCGCCTCGCCCCCTCGCGCACTTCCGACACCCCCTCTTCTAGTGAAAGAATTCGCCGATATCACGGGGCACGTCCATTCCGCCGCGATTACGCGTGCTTGTACATTTCGTGGCCACCCTTTTTGAAATATTATCTTTCGCATTTCGTCGGCTGACTCGATACAATCGACCAGTTTTGCCCTGTCATTCTCATTAATCCGACTCGGTTGTTCAAACCGAAGTTCTACAATTATACCTCAACGTAAGCGCGGTCACGCGGGACAAAGTTCGTGGATTTCTTTCCACGATATTAAAAGAATATCAAAATTCTCTTTCGCGCGTTTATAGGATTTGTTTTATCCGCACGGATTGTTTCTGTGCGTTCGTCGAATGCAGTTCTTGTGCACTACCGGCGAAGTAGAATTCCTTTCGACATCGCTGCGGCCGGCACCGGCACCGGCGCGGCGCGGCGCCTCTGCGGTTGATATACCCGTATTTTCTGAAGTGGAGATATGCATACTTTATATGCATGTACTTGGACGTACGCCCCCCAGCCGGACATCCAAGAACCGAGACGCCGATGTTCGCATGCATGACCGCGACATGCACATAAACGCGAATGCCCGGTGAATGGTCGCGACCAAGTGAGTATTCCAGCCGTATAGATTATGACAAACAATTTTTAAAAATACGATATCGATTTTCGTGTAGATGCTAACATCAAACAATCACGTTACCGTGTGTATCAATATATAAATTAGATAACAATGAAAACAATTTGGTGTTAATAGCGAGTTCGAAAAATTCTCAATTATGTGACGTTACATAAACATATTTCATTAGAGTTTAGTTTGGTTTGGGGTTTCGCTTAATCGGACACGTGTAAGATGTAAGGAAATCCATAAATGAATCATGGGTGAAGAAAAAAAATGGTAATTTTATGTAATGTTTCAATACGTATTGTATATAAAAATAAAAATGTAACAATGATCAGGTCTAAACAAAGAATCGAGTCTTCGTTAATGACAAATTCATTATTTATATTTTTATACCAAAGGAGTGCAAGAGTCCACTTAATCATCCCGAAAGACTTGAAAGGATCTTACTGCAGCTTTTTATGCTCCAGCACGACGCAATGTCCGTCGCTTTTCCGGCTCATTTCCGCAAGTAAATGCGCTCGCTCATTCTATACTTCGGCCACGAGGCGCCAATGTCCGCACGCATGACCGCGGTGCGCACATAAACGCGAACGTCCGTGTCCGGTGAATAGCCCCGCAAACTCCGTACAATGTAAGGATCGGTAGGTGGGCGAGGAAGGTTACCGCCTGGACCCTTCTGCGGGATGGGAAAAGCGCGAAGAACGGGGTAAGGGGTGACAATGGTCGGGTTGGAGGAAGGGAGAGGTGACGGCTACACGGGGGACGATATAGAATTTTAATATAGTGGTTTACGAGCGCGATTGTCCGCCATTTTACGGGCGGTTATAGGGCGGCCATTTGAATTCTTAGATCTGCATACTTTGCGGAATTGCGTGGCCTGGCTGGCACGACGATGGGTAGGTAGCGTCGCGCGGCACGGATAGCTTGAGGCCGCCCAACGTATGAGAAAACCCACCGGAGTGCGTACGCGTATAAGGGGTGTCGCAAAAATCGCGCGTTTTTCTGCAAAATTAATGAACGCATCGCTTCTCAATTATCAATGTTATACATCTTGATAATTAACGCTAGTTATTTCAATCAGTAGAATTCTTATTCTAACATCAAAATAATTGTCCAGTCAAAGTAAGCTGAGAAAAAAGGCAAGATTTCGATCTTCGATCACAGCTTCAAAATTGCAAATATTACAGAACTGAAAAAATCAGTCATAATACTTTTCAATTCAGATTCACTCACACGTATGATCATGTGGAGAAAGCACACGATTTCTGCGGCACCCTGTACATAACTGTCGTCGCATCACGCGAGCGCTCCAACACCCCGGTCGACTCTCTATATTACGACTTAATAAAATAATAACGTAAGCCTTGAGGCACGGCGGCACGTTTCGCTCGTGCATGGACGCGAATAGAATTGGCGGTGGCAATTGCGAGTGTGGAATCACCGGCGGGACGGAAGGGAGAAATTCATATCGCGCCCAACCGCGATGACCGCCATTTGATTACCATAGAATTCGAGTTTCTTCGATCCCGCTGGCGGATTATTAATTTTTCCGCTCGTTATTAGGCTAATGGGGATGATGGACGCGAGCATTTTATTGTTATAGAATTTTCGCGTTAAGGAGGCTGTTTGATCCCGATTCCGCGAGTTGCTGAAACACACTTACATATAAGTAACGAAATCTACCGTTCATGCTTACGTTTTTAAATTAAAACGTATTTCACTGCCTGCAAAAACCGCTCTACGATCATCCACCGCGAGAGAGTCAACCCTTCGCCCCGGGGGTTAACTTTCGGTCTCTTTCCGCTCCTGCAATTCGAAATTAATGGTTCGGGGATCGAGGGGCCTCATTTGGCCTCACCTTAATCAGGCGAGGAGCCCTTTAGGTATCCGTAATCGTCCGAATACGCATCTCCGCGCGAACGACGATGACGACGAAGAGAATATAGAAAGCGTGAGAGAAAGAGAGGAAGAAAAGGGTGGGAGAGAGGGATGAGAAAGAGGAGAGCTCTCGCTCTTGCGATATAAGCCGTATCAGTTATAATTTATAATGTTATGGCGATTTTATGTATATCTTGCCTCGGCCTCGGTTTCCCCCGCGCCGAGAAGTATTATTTAAATTAAACGGGGCTAAACTAAGCGAAAACCGGGGGCCCATCGAAGTGGCGGAGAGGCGCCGCGCGGCGGTATGCAAATTATTATCGCGGGGCGATAATTTAAATGCATATTTCGCCTCCTATATCATTTTATTATTGCCAGCCAAGTTAAGTCGGTCCGTGGGCTAACGTTTACGAGGACGGCGTACTCGCTTGCCGCCGACCGGGGGGATGCTGGTGGTAGTGCACCACCATCACCACCACCATCGCTCGTCCACGTGGATTCCGTATTAGAAACGCTATCGAAGCGTTTTCCCCGTATAATCCGTATTGTTCGCCGCCTCCAGCGGCATAATATCCTGTCGGGTAACGGCCAGCGGGCAGGATTAATACCCGAGGACTAATTGTGTACCACAGGAAGCGCTGGCTCATCCAGCCCCAGCCCCATCTTCGAGATATCCTTAGCGCTGCTGTGTCACCTCGCGCCCAATGAGTCACCTCGGCTAATGATATCCGACGAGTAAACTCTGCAAGTAACATACGGCTCGACACCTTTTTAACGCGCTATAATAGATCTACCGATCTAGAATGACATCCACCGCGATCGAGAGAACCTTAAGTTCATTTGTTGAATAATAATAGAGATGAATTTGTTGAAATTTGTTTATCTCAAAAATTATTATTAAAAGAATATTAGTTTGCATAAAATTCTGAAATAAAAATTTTGGAATTTTAATGGTTTAATGTCCTATTAGTATTTTTTTTTTTATAAACTTCTTAAAAAACTTCTCAAAAACATATGCCTACAGAATTTGCTATCTAAAATCTCAGAAATTAATTTTCTAGGATACATTAATATAGTATGGAATTTAAATTTAACAATGCCAGAGCTACTTTAGATCCAGCGCGGATAAATTGCCGCGTTTTGCAGGCGATGCATTAATTCGAGCACGTATGCGCGTCCGAAGAAGACGCACTCGCCCGCGTGCTTATCCGCGCGTTACGAATTCTCAGGACGAATTTGCGAGGTCCGACGGTTGGTCCTGCTTTTTCCTCCTCTTTCTAATGGTGCCCTTTAATTCACATTTACATTTCACGGGACAATAGCAAGTAGATCCCGCAAAAGATTGCGCGGATGTTACATTCGAAGTTTCAAGGATCTCCGAGTGGAAACATCGCCCGTCTCTACCATCGCCACTACCATCGAGGGTTACGGGGACATCGGTCACGTCCGCGTACACCGCGTACCCCCGTACGACGAAGAAGGGTTAAAACCTGCGGGCAGTATTTTAATTCCCGACCGTTATCGCGCCGGTGGCTCGGGTCAGTAGCGAAAGATACATGTAAGTTGACCCCGCCCTCGAGACCTCTCTGGACGCTTATGAATATTAATTCCGCCCACCCTGTCCCCCTCTTCCCCCCCCCCCTCAAAACCACGTCTCTCCCTCTTCCCTCAGGAACCACCACCTACGCATCCGAAAGCGGACCCGACAGGAACAAATTAGATCTTTCCTTCCATACATTTCCCTTTTATTCGCGCGACTCCTCCCGAGCCATCGCCGGACTCGACCCGCAATTCCTGGCTGGCTCTCCAGCATTGTCGAAAACACCGTGTTTTTTACACGCCAGCCCGCACATTGTTGTGATACGTAATATCCTCGCGGTGACTGTTTCTATCAGCACAGGGGAGAGAAATATATTTCTCGCGAGAAGGCGCTGCTCCGTGCCAAGACGTCTCGCAATCTCGGAAACTGTGGGGGGGAAAGAGAGAAAATTCCGACTGTTATCAATATATTTTTCATTGCAATATATTCTCTGTCTCAAATCTGCCTAAAAGTATTTCAGAAACAGATTTTATAAAGAATACGAGGGAATTTATTGCAGTATCTTTCAAGGATATCTCTCGGTATCTCTCAGTTTCCAACTCGCGATTCCTACGTAATTCCGAAGGGTGCCGGTTTCAGCCGCGTGTGCCTGCGTAATATACCCTCATGTAGATGGGCCACGCGAATATACGTACGTACAGGCAGATACGGCTCGCCCGAATCTAGCAATCTCCTACCCGGGGGAATATAACTAGGAGTTAAAACCACAACGCGCGAATGTCGTATCTTAGGCCCTCTCGCGGCATCTTACGAGGTGGTTCTCCGTACTGCTATGGCTAGATCTTATTATCAGACTTTCATTTTCACGTACAAATGCGAAGATCTCTCGACGCGCCAACGCTAATGCACGAGTCGAGAAGCCAGGAAAAGTTTAACAGAGAAGAAAACATTGAAGCCAAAAGTATACCTACCTAACATATGTAGATTCAAATATCTTGGATTAAAGTTATCCGCTAAGGAGTAAAACTATCTTTCATTTTACATCAATAAATATATTAACTTCAAATCGAATATATTGTATCAAATATTTCACTTATTTCAATTGCACTACGACAGCACCTGTTTCAATGTTTGACCACATTGATCTATTCTACTTTTCGAAAAGATAATATCGTTCGAAACTTGTTCAGATTTTTTGTTTTTTTTGTAAATTGATGTAATCTTAATGATTCGGCGGTGATCCCTGTTGCCCGTGAGATCAGCGTCCAAAGGGAGAATTCAAATAAATAACGAGATAAACGAACGAGTAAACATAAATATTCGCAAGTTCCACGGGGCGTGTACTCCCAACTAGTCCACGACGTGACTTAGCTCACCGCGAGAGAACGACGAGAGAAGACCGTATAACTCCGCAAGAACTTCTCGTCGTTTCGCGAATTTCCGTCTGCGCCCTCTTACGCGTATATGTATATGCGGGCCCCGTGCACGCCGCTATTTCGGTTCGCCTTAATGGATTTCGCAGTAATTGTAAAATATCTCGTGAGTTCCGCGCGCGTGCATTTACGAGCGGACACGTGCGCATCCTGTACACGGGGCATCCCGGTTTAATTTCCAGTCCGCGTGTAACAGGTAACTTTCCGAAGTACTTTCCGTGCGTATCCGACCGAGATTTATTTTAAAAGCGTGACATATGTAAATCAAAACTTTGGTTGGTTGCCTCGGCCTTACATGCACTATCCGATCTGGGATCGCAGTGCAGTGCTCTCAAGTACTCGAGATCAAAATTTTAGAGAATAATATGTATAAACAATATTACGTTAATATATCGAATAAAAGTTGCGATGGATAATGGAGAGGACGTCTGTTGACTTCAAACTAAATCAATTTAAAAAAATTTTCTACGACTGCATATAGGTAGGAATAAAGTAAAACATCGATATTTTCTATACAGGGTGTACCAGACCTCGCGTATTACCCGTTAATGGTAGATTGCTGAGATCATTTGGAGACAAAAATCCTAATGCCAAAATGTCGAGGCTGCTACAATGTTTAAACGGGAAAGGTTCAAAGTTTACTAGTGTGCTTGTCAAAATTTTACGCATTCAGGAACGTCGCATGTAAAAACAGCTCTTCCACACTTTACTCAACTCGATAGAAATATTTGAAATTATTATTCACTTTATTTCTTTGTACACTGTTCGCAAGACCGACGAATATCGGGATGACAATTTGGCAGCCTCAACATTTTGGCATTAAGATTTTTGTCTCCAAATGATCTCAGGAATCTGCCATTAACGGGTAATACGCAAGGTCTGGTACACCCTGTCTCGAATAGCCTGACGAGATTTTACAGAGATCCGGCATAACATATTGATGCTCGTTTGTTGTTTTCGCGGATGTCGGAATAACTAAACTGAGTTGTCGCACACCCTCTGCATCCCTTCGGCCCTAAAGGAGGCTCGACAATGGAAGATGAAGGAGGGGTCGCCGTCGTGAGGGGGGTTAAAGAGACCGACGTCAAACGTTAAACCATAATGCCCGCGCCGGCAAGAATGTCCCCGCGGTAGTCGCCACGTAAAGTGGCCATTTGTCACGTTATTACGCGCGTTTGATACGACGTGTGGAAGCCCACGGCGGCACGTGCTTTCTCTCGGCCCTCGGCAGCGAGGGAATGCGACCTTACCGCGGTTTAAACGCGCGCTCCTAATGCGAGTCGATTTAAAATATAAATTCTCGGCGATACGTATACGCGACTGTAAGGGTTTGCCCCCCCCCCCCCCTCCCCCCTGGCCTTCCAGTCTGTCTCTGTGAAATTCCGGACCGTACGCGACTAAGCGCGTTGCTTCCGCGAAGAGCGCCTTGTCTGGATACCCCGCGGTGTACGGGGTACATCAAATTCCTCATACTTCTTTTCTTTTAACGGTACTGTCATCTTCCTTAACTCTAATGTGAGTTATTTTTCTTTTGAGAAATTCAAAGCATAATTTCAAAGATAATTTCTAAGCTAACGATTGAGATCGTCAAATTCTTTGCGCATAAGATTTAAAGAAAGAATAAGGAAAGTTAATGGAAAGTAACTTTAATAAAGTTCTTAAACTATAGTTACGAAAATGTTTAATATTGAAGATTACAAAAAAAAAAAACTTCGAGAAAAGGCGTCGAACGAAAATTCCTAAATAACTCTCGTGCTTCTCACAACGGTATATTGCCTGAGTATTTCGCTTTGGCGTGAAAATCGCTCACTTCAAGCAATCATAGGAGATACTCTCTAAATTTTTTGAAGTGAAATTTTCACTCTAATCATGGAGTTACTGACCAGTTCACTCCATATGGAGTCAACATTCACTCCAATAGAGTTAATTCATTCACTCTGACATAAAAAGTGAAGAGTTTAACTCCTATTTTTAAAGTGAAGTTGTTAGCGCTCCAAACTTCACTCCAACTTAAAGTGGAATCGCCTTCCCGCTTCCCGCGTATTTACTTGTAGGTTAGGTTACAATAGCAACATCATACGGCAGATACGCTGCGAAGTGAAGCTGAAGCTTTCGCCGTTATTAGTGATATTTGTGAATTTTGCCGTGAATTTTGTACTGCTCACGTGAACAGACACGTGAACAGAAATGGCAATAAACTTACCAGAGGTAAGTCGATATATATATACTTGTACATATTTTATTATAGAAATCGAAAGAACGAACGAAGATTATGGCTAGGTATTTCGTAGGCATTTCTGAGCTACGATTCTGTAAACTGATAACGATGACAGTGTCGTTATCATTATGTTATCATTGTGCAGGTATACTATATGGAAAAAAGCTGCGCAACGACAACATAACGATAACGATACACGTGTCTGACGTGTCGTTATAGATGTACAGAATAGGGGCATTGTGGATAGTGAAAGAAATATATAATTTCTATCGAAAACATTAACAAGCAATACATCAAAATTCACTTTAAGCTTTGGTCACTGACATGTTTTTAAATAAAAAAAAATTGCAATTGATAAATACTAAATTTATTTAAATTCTTACTGTATGCAGTATAGTTGATATTTTTATTATTTTTAATTTATTAATCATGAACTTTTTAGGTTTCTGAACTAGCACTCAAGATGCCTAATGACACAAATAAGGAACTCATATTGAAACTAACAGACGAAACAAGGGCTAATCGTCTCAATGAAATAAAAAACTCAGATAAGCCGATGACGGTGGCAGCAATACTGAAAAAATATCCTAGATTCGAAGATTTCAATGGAGAACTTGTGAGTATTTCAGAGCACTTGCAGTTTTTTAATATTAGATATACATATTTGTCTCCGTTAATTTTTAATATCATATTTATTTATTAGATATCGAGAGAATTTTCTGCAGTCTTTCCAGAAAATGATATATTCTTGGGAACTTTTAGTGCGTTTTACGCACCACGGATTTTGCAGTATTGTCAAGAAGTAAAACCTCATATCTTGCAATTGGTCAAAGACCTTGAAGATGGTAGGTGCAGTCATTCATTATGTTTCACAATTTTTCCTTAGGCTATAAATATTTTTGTTTTTTACATCTCTTCTGCTATTCTTTTATTTATTGTTTACTTTTTTATTTTACAGATAATCTAAAACTTTAGTTCTGCTGCCCGAATTCTTACCTAGTCCGAATTACACAAAAAGGAGAGAGACATCTGTAAGTTTATATACTTCAAAAAGGTGATTTTATATAGTACATAATAAAATGTGTATTTCTTTGTAGGACAAAACAAAATCAAGTTCTAAACTTCCCAAAAAGAAAAGTAGTTTCAACAGACTTTTCTAAAAAAGTCATACCGAATCAAAATTTGCTCCAATTTATTCATGTAAGTAACAAAAATTTGAGTGATTTTTATTAAGATAACTGTGATAACACATTTTCAACATTTTGAATATTGATAATATCTTTGATTGATTGTAATATAAGTTGGTGAAATATGAAGAATCCTAAAACTATTCATTAATGAAATATTTCAGTGACATCCTGACTTTTGAATAACGCGCGCATTAAAAAGTCATCAATTTTCATGAATTTAATTTTTGGATCAAAAATTAAACAACATCAATTTATAAGCATTAGCGATAACTTTAATTTGATTTTAAAAAATGTGTTTTTTACTTATCTATTATTTTCAAATTTATATTAAAATTATTTTTGAAAGTAGTAAAAAAATCTTATAAAATAAATATTAGTAATAGAAGACTACTTTTTTCTTATGTTAAAATTGATGTATTACTTAAAAACTTTTAAAAAGACTCATTAATCAGATATGCACGTATTGATCAAAAGTCAGTATTTATATCGTACTTTTACAATGTGCCTAAACTAATGCCAATTTAATATTACTTTAATAATTTATAATTGATTTATTTTATATTCAATATTTTCAGGCATCCGATGATCTTTCGTTACATCTGGCACCTGCGAATCGAGGAACTAGAAATGTTCAACCATTTTTAGTTTGTTCCAAGTGGGGACAAGCAAGAAGTGGAATTTATTATATAATGACCGATGACCATTTGATCCAAATTGGAGATAATGCTATTATAGCATTCGACATTCTACTGAAATTGCACTACTGTTTCGATGTAGAATTTGCTTCGGATTTGGTAAACTTTTACGACTTTATAACGGCCTGCGTAATGAAACTTCATAAACCAAAAGGATGCAGCATTGCACTAGAAACAACGTTACAGAATGTAACGCTAAAAGAAAATGATGAAAGGTATGTAATTACTGAACTAAATATCTCTTTATGTTCTCGTTATTGACAAAATGTACTAAAAGTTTTATAATTATATTAATAGTGACAATGAGATCGAGATGCAGGATGATGAAATTGAAGACAACAATTAAAATTAATTATTAGACCGGACAGCGCAGAAGTTGGATAGCGTATTTGCAGTTGGGCAGCGTATTTTTTTATTTTAAGTGTGAAAAGACTGAAAAGTAAGATTTTATAATTTTTGTTCTTTATATTTTTATATCCAGTTATTTATAAAAAATTGCCACTGCGAAAGTTATATAAAATTTATAAGTTTTGAAAAATTACAAAATACATGCTTTAAAAACTTACATTAATTATTTGTTAATTCCCCATTCCGTATTAAATATAACGCGTCATCACTTTTAATAATTTGCAGCTAGATGCTTCCGAGCTACTTTGTGGTATCTTTATAATAGAACACGTGAAAAGTATCGTATCTAATACTTGTGGACTATTAATACTATACTTTTCATGCGCTTTTAATAAAGATACTATAAAGTAGCTCGGGAGCGTCGAAGTATATTTAGTGAAATATTCTCTCACTCTAAAAAATATTGAAATTCTCGCTCCACTAGAGTGAAATATGTTCACTCTTTTCAGAGTTGAAGAATCACTCCAAGTACAGAGCGAGTAAAGCCACTCTTTCGAAAGGTGAAATTTGACTCCATTTACACTGGCGCTATTTTCATTATTTCAAAGAGTGAAATCTCACTCGAAAAGAGTGAGATTCGACTCCAAAAAATTTAGAGAGTAGGGAATATTCCCATTCGTCAGGTTGTCGTGAAATGGAGTAGAGCTCCGGGAAACAAATGACCGAGCAGTCGAGGAGAAGCGTCGTTGAAATACAACGTCGGATTGCGAAGGCGCATTATCATATTCACAATTTGCTTATGCACCTTCTTCACGTGTTAGTATTCACGTTCACCCCTATCCACATTCGACGGCAATATTGATGATTTTCTTATTAAATTTATGTTCGAAAAGACGTACTATACTGTGTAATTTCTGTATTGAGAAATATAACACAAATCCAAGAAAGAAATAATTTTATATCAATGAAAATATATGAGTAAAGAGCACCAAAGATTCTGCGACAAGTATCAGCATTTCCTTTCAATATATCCTTCTCAATCGATTCCGTCATAAAAAGAAACGTAGACAGTCGCCAATGCCACAAGAACGACGCGACGTATCGGAACGACGGCGGTCGATTATGAAAATCATGGCGATTGCTCATCGGCGCAGTCTTTCTCGGTCTTGGGACGCGGGATTAGCAACGGAAGCGAGTCGGCGACGGGTGCAAGATCGTCATATACGTAATAAATAGGAGCCATCCGTAACCGCGGCAGGCCAAACTGTTCGTTCGGCGCGGCGGTGGCGACGACGCCCCGCGTCCCGTCGGATGCTCCGACTGATGCTTTTTGCCATCGGTAATAAATTACCCATTGCGATATTTCTTATTGTTAGCGGGGTGCTACCGAGTGCGTCTGAGGGCTCGATTGGTATCGTGGTCTCCATGGTATTTATATATAGCCGGTGTCGCGGTCGTTAATCAAAGATATGTATTTCGACCGCGCCACTCCCCGTGACGCGCCTTTCCCTCCTCACTATCGACTCGATCTCGCTTTTATTAGTTTTGTATATAAGTTGACGATTCCGTATTACGTAATGAAAGATGCTTAACGTCCTTCGCCAATTAAAATTTGAATGTGTGATTTACTTTTCGAATTAGATATTTTGATATAAATAATAATAGTAATATTGATAATAGCAATCTCACTTGAATTTATGCGTCGTAATACCAGTTATAATAAGATGAGTAAAATGCGCAAATTTACCATTAAAGCAAGATTAATATGCGATAATAAGATTTAAGTTATTCGGGAAAGATAGAGGCGATAGATCGAAAGCCGCGAGAGCTACTAAATTCGAACGTCGTTTGTAAAATTTCGCCGAATGGTAGATTGGAGGAGCATTAAGAAGGCCATTATCCGGCGGAGGAAATCGTGTCGTTATAGGCTGCGGAAAGACGGTCGCATTTTCCAAGCCATAAAGATCGGATATTGCGAGAATTATTCAGGATAATTTAAATTGCGTGTCGTCCCCCCCTCCTTCCTTCCAACGCGGCCGTCGATTTTCCGCGAAACGCGTTCTCTTCCAAAGTAGACGCGGTATAGTGCGTTGCCAAGAAAACAAGGGCATAAATTATGTACAGATAGGTACTATAATTTAAATTGCGTTCCACGCTTCGGCATCCACGATTTCGGAGCTGCCGTAAAATTCAAATCAGCTGCCATTATTTCTTCGCTCCAGACACTCTTGTATAATCGAAAGATTGCCACTTGAATATGTGTCTTCATATCGATATCAGCTATTTTGCAAAGAATCAAAACATCGAATAATGAATTATATCCAAATAAGTAATCTAATTCGAGTAAGTAAACCCACATTCTTACAAGAAACAATGAAGTTTTTAATTAATTTGCCTTTTTTTACTGAAAATAATTAAAGTTTAAATTCTGTGAATTTACGAAATGAGAATTCTTGGCTTTGCTTCGCTCTAATATATTTGTAACCGAATATTCAATGTTGTTAAAACTCGAACATAGCTACTCTTTATTTTTATCCTATGTCCGCGAGAATCAAATAAGGACGCTTTACCACATGGTAAGATAGCGGAATTTTGTTCGTCTGAAATGAAACAAAAACGCAGAAGAATTCTGTCGATTTTCGTTCCGCCTTTGCCGTCGCGAGCGTCTGAGCTGAATGCCTGAGTTCGTTCTGGGCTCGTCACACGTGACATAAATCTATCTATCCACGTATAAGGATATAATATGAGAATCGGATCCGACATTACGTATGATGTATGATGCTTGGCGGATACACCCTTGGCAATTCTTCGCCTTTCCTCTCTTTCTCCGCGTCGACGCTGAAATTCCGTGCTCCGTATATTGATGCTCCAGTTGTCCTAAACCTCGCTCCCCCAAAAATCCACGAGAGCGTGTACAAACACGGACGCATACACGCGCACGTGAGGAAATATCCTCTTCCCAAATGTCAGCTTAAGCGATCTTCCCTGGCTTTGTCTACTTCGAAGCTACTCTTGGATTCACAACTATTCGTTTGATGAATCGAGAGGAGTTGCTATTTAATCCTTAGATCAACCGTAGATTGTAACGAGGGTTGCGGCACGTGAAAAATTGTTTTGCAATGAAATATTAATATTGTTGTCCCTCTATGCTGAATTATTGGGAGATTTTACCCGGATAAGAGCAGACTATCATTTGTGATGTACTATGGTAACGTGGATTTACGATTCGAGGTATACAATGTGTAACGTACACGATACAGAAAGTTTCACATAGAAAGTTTAATATAACGGATAATCATAACATGATGTGTCTAGACATTCGTTATTTGATTACCGAAACGCTCTGAAAGACGGTATTTCCTTTCTCCGGACGCGCTCGCCGATGTTGTTCGATCTTCCATCGCATTAAATCCCTCACCGACACGGTTCCCGCAATCACCCTCTCCTTCCAAGGGCAGAGGAAGCCTGATGCTAATAGTTTAATTGAATTCCGATTATCCGAAGAGGCCCACCCCACCGCAGTTTCGCAGTTCTGTTGTGCTATGAATCAAAAGCAGGGCGCGCCTGCAAGTGACGTAATTATTGAGACCTCGATTTCGCTAGAAGCGACCCCGCATTTTCCTCTTCCTTCACCGTTGAATGAAATGACAGACGCATTAAAATATTAATGATCTGCGGTATCGGAAACAGACTTCGAAAAACGACCCGGTCGTCCCAACCCCTCGGCCGGCATAAATCACTGCCAAAGCATTGATTCCTTACTTCGAGTTGCCATCTTATCGTTAGCAATTCCGCTAAGATGTCATAAGGTGCCATTCAAATTTCACGTTACTATATTAAACTTCATAAGATTAAGGCAAAATCTTATGCAAGATATCACCGATGATTTCCATTGAATATTGCACAATAATGTCACATGAAGATTATTATAACAATAATCGAATGAAATATTTGAAAACAGAGTAGCTAACATCTGTAGAATAAAAATAATCGTGGCTATCGCTATAATCCTTAAAAAAATATAAATGAAATATTATACGGTTATCTTATGGCACAATAATCAATGTGGACAAAGAAGTACGTTTCCACGCACTCGACGAGTTCATAAATTTCAGCCGTTAAATTCAATAAAGAAGTTAAAAAAAAAAGACATTGAATACGCAAAACGTACGATTAATCTTTCTGGCGAGAGCTATCGGGGAGATGTTGCAGCACGGCATATGGGTCCGATATCGAGAAAGGATATCACCTGTTGCATCCGGAACGATGGGGTTGGGGTCACGAGGGTTACGGTTCGAAGGCTATTCAGGAGTTCGGGGTAGAAACGACCCTCGATTGGTCGTGTAGTGGCCAGCGAGTGGCTATATCTCCTCAAACGCCGTGTAATCGGAGATACCTCTGCGCTTTCTCTGCTCTGCAGACGCAAATCACCTTAAAGTGACATATTCTAGGAAATGATTAATAATCCATTTTGTTTTTTTAATGCAAAGACTGCAATTAAGCAAAATATAAATGCTCAACTACACAAATTTTGTTTAAACAATGCAAGTAATATACTCTATGACGTAAGATATTACTTCATTAATTAAATACAATCTCAAAACAAATCTTGTTTCGCCCGATAGTTTGTTTTTCACAATTATAAGGATAATTCTGAGAGCGCACGGTGACACTTGCGCCTCGTATTACCAGATGATTTTACTCGCGCGAACGTGCCGAGCATAAATTTATACACAGGGGGTTTTGATCGTATTATCTTCGAGTAGCAAATGTATAGGAAGGCAGCAAAGCGAAAGAGGGTAGGGTACAGGAGAGACATCCGAGGCCGTCGATCTCGACCTAGGTCGAGAGAGGGTCCACTACGACGGAGGGCAGCTGGGATTCCTGTGGGATTCCCAGAACAAGGTTGGAATGCTTTATAAAGGGGGCCGCTGACCAGCGTTTTACGGTCAAAGTAATAATCTATTACTTGGAAAACTGTATAATCATATTGATTAAACAACCATTCTGAAGAATTATTAACACTCTGGATGTCATTTATTTTAACAATCTTGCAACTTATACACATATATGTATATATATATATATTTAATAATCATTTCGTTTGATTATTAATCAATGCTGTATTAAACATTTGTAACAATAAACAATAATAGTACCAGCATTAATGTTTATTTTACTAAAATAATATGCTAAAATACATTAATACATTTTTTCTGTATAATAAAAATAAAAACTTAATTTTGGAAGTTATTTAAAAAAAGGACGCAAGACAACAGTCAGGGAAAAAAATATCTGTGTCGATAGTTCTATAATTATAGGCGTTCTGATTAATATCGGTGAATAAGAGAACTATTATCACCTGCCATTAACAAAGTCATGGTTCGCATGGATGTACCTAATTTATCAGTGATTCGTGGTATTAGGGGGTAACGAAATGGATGAATGAGCGAACGGGCGAAGGAAGGGGAATAACTGCAGGGATGAAAGAAATTCCAATAAGAGGATGAAGACAAGTCCGGGTAAGAAACGAGCCCATTTTGATAATGGGTTCGTATACGGGGACCAACGCTACCTACGTGACTCTGTGGGGATTTGGTGAGCCATCGCTGCCGGATCACCGTGGAAAGCGAGGACGAGGACACTTACGTGTGCGAACTGACACACGCGAAGCGCGAATAACGCGCACATCTATAGATTCGTTCCAGTCGGAA
Organism: Leptothorax acervorum; assembly: GCA_035220615.1. Taxonomy (NCBI): domain Eukaryota; kingdom Metazoa; phylum Arthropoda; class Insecta; order Hymenoptera; family Formicidae; genus Leptothorax; species Leptothorax acervorum. The sequence goes on along the minus strand of JASTWQ010001260.1, from coordinate 2,755,376 downwards.
CACTTTCATCTCTTTCTCTGAATTATGACTCGACAGCGCCGTATATTTGCCTCCTATTCAAATTCTGATAAATTAGTTTTGCAATTAGAAAAATCGTAAAATAAAAATGTCAAAAAAAATAAAATATAGACGAAAAATGGATTTAAAACAATGCATGATCTGGAATGTCAAAAAGCAGCTAACGGTGCATATAAAAATTTACATTTTTTCTAAATTTTCCTTCGTAACAATATTTTTCGCGAGATTTTTACTAGCAGTTGAAAACTGCGATAATCTTATTGAGCTCTAACGAATGTAGTGTCCAATGAGTTAATGTTTCAAGCAGAAAACCCTTCTTTCTAAAATCGTCCTCTTTATTTCAGTGTATTTAATCGGTCCTACCGTCATTAGCACTCTTTCCCAACGAGAACTAAAGCCGGGGCTAGACTGGGACGCCGTTGCGGTTTACGTCGAACCAGGTGCCTGCCAGAAAGGTTAATTTTAACGAATTCAACGAAGCAAGAGAGGTCGGAGTTTAACAGGATAAGCTAATTGTGGGGTATTGGCTAAGAAGTCGGGAGAAATGAGGATGTGGTGACGAGAAGCGAGAGCGGCATAGAAAGAGAGACGGAGAAAGAAGGGATCTCTTCTCCCGGCACTAGTCGAGGATCGTTAGCAGCCAGCAGGCGACTGGAATTATAATGCAGTTTCTTACCGGAGATCCGGGACGAGGATTCTGTTTTCCACGAGCTAGCCTTCGATCGAGACGAAAGGAGCGGCGCGAGCCGAGGAAAAGATATCACCACTGTCTTTCGGTCATTAACCGTCTCAACATTGCACAGCCAATTAAATTCAGTGTTTATTTTTATATATAAAAACATGAGCAATAATTGCATAAATAAAAAACGGACAAAACTGCTGTTATTCTAAACCGTTCATACAATAATGTACTCATTTCCAAAAATAAATTAAGTTAAAATTGTAGATAAATGTAGATTGATTTTACGTGTATGGGTACTTTGACGGACATCCTGCGGATAAAGAGAGAAATATAGGGGAAGGATTCTCTCGGATATCATTAATCATTCGCAGAATCATCACTGAGCTATCCATTTGGAGGACGACGGGCATATATGATATAATAGATATCACGGTCGAAGGCCGTATACTTAGATGGCTTTATTTCCGGTATAACGTATGTGAACGTTAAAGCGAACTCTTAAAGATCAACGTCAAGATAACAATATTTCGTCTATTTCTTCTATTCATTAACAAAAATGCAAAATGTCGAAATTATTAAAAACGTGATTAATAAAATATTTTTAATACGTAATTAATTAAGAATAAGTTTAGTGCCGCGAGCGGTTTGCGTCAAAGACAACTAACGCTAAATTCAATTACCTCTTTCCTGTCTATCTTTTAATAAAATTACAGATTGGAAATCACCGATTTCAGATTAATACGAACTAATATCGATGCAGCGAATAGATTGCAAACAGATCCAAGTTAATTTATATTTGGGTCGAATATCTCGACATAGCTCGAGTCACCAAAGTTATCTGTCATTCGGAAGCTTTCGGTCTTCAACCGGAAGACGGAGCGAAAGAACGAAGCGAACCTCCTCAATCGTCGCTTTATACCAGAGGATTAGATTAAGTCCGCCAAGAAAAATCTATCCAACCCCCCTAGGACGTCTCGCTACATTCCGAGGGAGCGGACGAGCTGGAAAAAAGAAAGCCAGCAATATGGCCGGTTGTCCTGACTCGGATCTCTCGCAAAAGATATCCAGCTTTCGCGGGAGGGATAGTCGTCGGAAGGTCCAATGAAGAAACGACGAAGAAGAGAGGTTGAGTCTCTGAGTAAGGGGAGTGAAGAGAGGAAAGGCATATGGAGGGTACCACTATCCGTAGGTAACCCAATTTAGATCGAGTGCCGAGCATTTGTTACGGAGGCACGGATCTGCGCCTCGTCCTGGCCCCGAGACACGGCTCGTTTTTATTTCCTATTATTTATCTGGATAAATAAGTCAGTCGCAACTCCCTTAGCTTGGATCGTCGGTATCTTTTATTATCGAGGACGTTCCATCATGAAGATTTACGGAACAATGATTGGAGTGGGTTTAGTACGACCGAAACGTTAGACGAAGAGGCTACATAATTATCGGCCACCACTTGAGTTAGAAGTTACTTAGGAGATAGTTATTTGTAATAAATATAGAGTAAGATATTTATTTGTAATCTGTTCAGAGGTAATGTCGATTTTCTACGGATTTTTTATGGCATTGCAGAACATTTTCTTAATTTCCTAAACGTAGCTTGTCACATACATCATGTAATATGTAATCGTTTCCGTAAGATTTTCTGAAAAAATTGACAGATATAATTTAACATACATTCCCAATTTTCTACATAAAAATATAAATAAAGTTTAACCACAGAACTGAGAATGATTACGAATATGTGCTTACATTATTTTCATTCGAATAATTATCAATATTTCTGTGGGATCGAATTCTTTAAACGGTTAATATTTATTTGCAGTTGCTCGCACAAGAAAAGAGTTAATTAATATATAGATATATATATTCCTAAAAATGATACATGTATCACGCGGCGTGTTTGATACGGCACATTTTAGGTCGCTCGGCATACACGAGTGCGGTTGAATATGGAAGTAGTAAGCAGAGCATAATTACAATGAGCCGAAATTACTAAATGCGCCCAAAACGTTTAACGAGGGAACGGTGTTTCAGCATCGGCGAATCCGCGTCGTGTGTTTTTGTCACGTGAAATTAACGCGCGCGCTCGTGGATCCAAATGGTAATACCCGACAACGACAACGACAACGGCAACGACAACGACGACGACGTCGTCGGCGACGATGTCGGCGGCGGGGTTAAAGGTGGCGGACGCGAGTTACATGCGTATAATAATCATTATGAGCCGCAAATGTTCGGTCCTCTAGATCCGGCGTACATATAGAGCGGTGCATATAGAAACGGTTGCGACAACCATGAGAGAACGAGAGAAAGACAGAAGGGGAAGAGGGTGAAAGGAGCGGAGATGAGAGCGTGAGGTGGCATATTCGGCAAGGATTAACGTAACCGCGGAAGCGGAATGTCGGTGCTGTTTACGATCAGCTCGATAGATCCCGCGAGCCTGCACACCGCGGATAATTAATTCCGCGAGCCAAGCGATAACTTTTTTAATTAGTAACACGCGCCGGCGGAAACGTCGTAAGTAATACCGGAAGTCGGACGACAGGGCGGTTATCGCCCGACGCAGACTCTCTGGACGAGACTCTCATGAATGTTGTCGACGGTATAATTATGCTTTTTTTTTTTTTAGCATATGATAATTTCCAGAGAAGAGCTGCGTTAAAACTTGGCGGGTCTTCGTCGCTTTATCGTTCTGACGCGTACTGTTCGTTTCCGGATTTGTTGCTCGATGTCGACTCCGCTGTCGTCGAGTTTCAGGAAATTATTCCCTTATGTTATTCTGCCGACATTTAGGAAATTATCTCCCAACGAGTAAAAAAAAATTTATTCTCTCGCTGCGTTATTGTTCTGTAAAGATTGCGTGAAATGTCGCACGTTTGTGATTCAGTTGCCGATCATATTTATTAAATAATTATCGAATACTTTTTGTTAAATCGTTCGTCGTTGATTAAATATTTCTTTTAATAGAAATGTATTTACTGTTAGAATTCCTTTTCTGAAAATATTAAATTTTTCTAAGAAAGAAAAATTAAGAAAAGAAATTCAAGTAGGTACATACGTTATCACCAATTAGAAATTAAGTACGTCAATCTCCGATATTTGAAACTCAATGAAAAAGTGAATGTAAGCTCTACAATAGGAACCCAATAATAGCAGAAAAAGATCGTACGTAGGGAAGTCGATTCTCAAAAAGTTGCCAGCCGAAGACCGGAAGGTCCTCGATGGCGAACGCAAATGGGGTGGGTCAAAGAGGGTAGTTCGCTTCATTGTTTCCGCGGTGTAAAAGGTAGGCTAACAGCGAGGCTAGTGCGAGGGAGGCTGTATCAAGGGTTGAGAGCGACAAGACTGAAAGAGTGAGAGAGAAAGAAAGAGAGCGGTACACGGAGGGTTGAAACGGGGTAGGGGCCTCGAGCGATGCCGGGGGTGCTCCGCAAGTGTAAATGCCAAGTGAACAGTTCGAGTGAACAGCCCTTCAGTACTCGCGGTGGCTCTCGACCTTTATAATCCGGGCATAATTACTGGGCGGACGGTAACGACGGCGGTGGCGGCACCCGGCCGCTGCCATACACGAGAGATTAATTGTTATTAATTATTTTCCCGCGGTGGGTAATTGCGTCATCGTAGTGCCACCGCCAGTATGTGGGCCTCACCCGTTCAACAATGAGACGGCAACCGGCAATTCTCTTCACAGGCCCGGCCGGAAGCGGACGCTCGAAGAACTGCAATCACCCATGCACCCCCGCGGACAGGCGTCCCACCGGAGTGGTGGACTCTTTCAAACGCTGCACTTCTTGGCCACAGACGGATTCGGCTCGAGTGCCACGCCGAGTTCCCACCGGGTTCTTTTTGACGCCTGTTCTCGGATTTGAGATCGTACGAGGGCTCTCCGCGCAGCCCGATTTCGCCAATGACCTGCCTGCATCGTTCGGAGATTTCGGATACGGCAATCTCTAGATTAGAGTGGCTTTCTTCTTTTTATCGAGTAGGTACTTGATAGCCGCAAAGCGATAATAAGAAAACAATTAACATTTCATGATTTATAAAATTTTGTTAAAGAGAAGCATATAAAAAAGAACTATTACATATTTTATATTAAACTTTCGTATTGATCAACAATAGATTAATCTTTTACGACATATAAAGCAAGATTAGATTATTATATAAAAATAGAATTTCAAACTGATATGACGCAGGCAAGCCATAAATACTTCTATAACAGTATTATAACGCAATGGATTTAAAAAGAGACAGACAATTATCTATAAAATAAATAATGCCGATAATTATCCTGTTAACTCAGAGCTTTCATTGCACATTGGTGGCATTCAAGGTATACAAGCATAGATCTCCATCGAAGGGCACTTTATCCGTCAGCTCGAGATATATCGTTTAAGATACCCCGCAAGAGACCGTGTCTCTTTCTCTCTCGCGTGACACTAATCGCTTACGGCGTCGTTTCGCTAACGGCGGTCAGCGCAACAGCACTTTCGTTAGTACGACCATTGCTTCTTGGGGAACGGCAAGACGGGCCGCGACACCCGAGGCGGAGGGTATATCGGATCAGAAGAGATCTCGTTGTTTGTGACTGAAGTGGGTGCAATATTCCAAGCGCGTCTTTCTTCAACGGTTAGCCCTGCTAAGGTTCTGTGCGTATCGGTTGGACTTGCCCCAGAGGAAACATGTAGGATTTAAGGGTACTCCGGGTGTCATAAGGAGTGAGCTACGTTAGATACCAAAACGACAGGGTTCACGCGTTACTTCCTCGGCTAATTTATAAATGTAAGCCGCACGACAGCACTACAATTCCGACGTATTTTACACGTCGTATAAAAAAAATATTAAATTATTGTACATGTTCTTCGGTAGAAACAACCAAATTATTTTCTCTCAAGAGTAATTATTACTCTAATTAAAATGTAAACGTTTATTACTTGATAATAAACCGTTGCCTCTGATAAGAATTATATATTTTATTAGATCTCAAGATAAGTACCCGAGAGAGAACTAACGTAAAAAAGTAAAATTTTTTAAATCAGTACTTTGTTCATCTTTTTCAATAATCATAATCATAACCAATCATATGATCACGGCAAGTGCGAAATATATTCGATCATATCCATGATTTCGACAGATGTTGCACGTGAAGTATGTCGTAATACGAAAGCAGAACTTGACGATCTAGACCCGAGGGAGACGCGCGTGAGCTTTCAGCTAGGTAGACAAACGCAAGTCGAGAAACCCCTGCAGTAACAGCGGCAAGGGATGGAATGTGCTCTCCGACGAAACGTAAAAGAGAAAAGGGGTGGGGGGAGAAAGATAACACACGAGACGCGGCGTAAGAAAGAGACAGAATCAGCGTGAGGAGTCTCACACGTGGACAAGGAGAGAGAGCAAGAGAGGAACAGAGACAGGGAGAGAGGGAGTAGAAACACGGGGTGGAGTTTGGTCGACCGAGGCTGTCCGCAATTAAAATAATTCCCTTTCTGCCTGCAGCCGAGCGGAAAGAACTTACCAGCACCCTCCCGCGGGTACCCCCGGGGTGCTGCCCTCCTCCTTCACCCCTCCCCCTCCCTCTCCCACTCCTCCATCTCCTGCCGCTGCTCGTTTCTGGACCGTCGTCCTCCTGCACCCCCTGCCTCCTGACGCATCCCTTAGCGCCGCGCTGGTAAGCATAGCTATTTTAATTGTGTCGTCCTCCGGCGGGATGACCGGTCCGCGCGGGACGGCGCGGAATGAACGCGCACCCTCTTGCGGAAACCCGGAGATCGGACAAAAGGCCGAGTATGTGGCCACATTATTATGCCTCGCTCGCGAGAATTGCGATGGGGGGAACGGGGTGATTGCATCAGCGGAATAAGGGACACTAGGTGTAATCTTCCGCAGTAGCTGGAGTGCGGAATCCCGCCCGGGAAGATGACGCTCCAGTTCTTGTCGCTCTGGATTTCGGTAACATAGTCATGCAAAATATACATATAAATGGCAAAAGTATTGTAATAATTATCTTCCTATTATTTTCCTTCTCTTTCTGTTGTACGTAAAAAGTATAACATATTATAAAAAAGCTATGCAATTATAATCAGCAATTTTTATACATGAAATATAAGGATCATCCAAATGAAACATAGATTAGCTGTTTGAGTGAGGTTTAATTTAAGACAGCATAAGAATATGTATACAAGTAAATGTACATACCACACTATTGCTGATATTGTTATATATAGATATCCCTAACATTTTTTAGGCAGGTGTCCCATCTCCAGTGACGTCAATATTCACAATGCAGCAACCCGAGTCTATGTTTCATTTGGACGACCCTTACATATTTCATTTTTCAAATTAATATCGATTGATTTCAACTATATTTTACGAAAAACTTTATAAAATATACCATGTTTATTAAACTTTATTAAAAGTCGGATATTTCGTATCTTTTACCAAGTGTGTACATTTTACGCGCCCGAGGACATACTTACGCGGATTGTGTACGTAGATTTCAGGGCTGAGACAGTGCAAAGAGCGAACCAAACAGAGAAAGAGAGAGATACAGATCCAGACATGTAGAAGATAATCTCGCGTGGAAGATAATCTCGAAGGAAGGAGTCGGTCTCGTGTTTCAAACGGCGTTTCTTTTCGCTCATAGCAACCACTGAAATTTTATACGCGCCCGGTGTATTTCCTCGCAATTACGATTCTCCGTTGCGAAAATGGACGCGTCTCGCAAACGTTCAGCGACGCTTATCTCTTTCTCTCTGGCAATAGAATAAACGTGCGTCGAGTAGTCACGACGTCTGGTAAAAAAGCAAAAAAAAAAAAAAAAATTCTCGCAAGACGATGGCGGCGGCGAATGTGAGGAGCGATACCATAGACCGCGACGAGCGATGCGCGAAAGGGTTTATCGTGCTCAGGTGGCTGTCGCGAACGCGAGCGCGGTTGAGATTAATCCGAGCGAGGTTAACCGCGGTTAAGCCCACTCAAAAGCGACCGTGAAATGTGCCGTTGGCTCGCAAATTCACAACGGGCCATTCTGCTCGCGCCCGCTTTTCACGGTCGGTGTCGACTGTCTGTCAGTCGACTATTTCCTCCCTTGCACCGAAATCAACGAGGTGTTATTTTTTTCCTGTGTCCTCGCAGAAATAGATGAATGTAGAGTTCACAGCGTCTTTTTGTCTCAAAAGGATTTTCGACATGCGAGAAATAACAAGAGAGAGAAATGATACTTCTTCAAAGCAGATGTAAATATAAAGAGAGTTCCCGATCTTTAAAACAAAAAATTACAACGCGATGCTAGCAATTGCGAAAAAGAAAAGTCTTTCTAAATATTTTAAGGCATTGTTTGCCTTTCGCGTAGTACAAGAATTCTATGTAGAAACAAATTTATGAATTTAACTTTATGAAACTTGCCATTAATTATATAATCTCTTTTCTTAATACATGATAGTGAATATCGAAGAGAGAGAGCTGGTTGATCGAGTATTGTCATAAAATAAAATTAAAAAATTTCTTTTTAATAGTCTCTTTTAGTTTCTTAATAAATAATTAATTACAGTAATTACACAATAGTGACAAATAGTGACTGTAAATTTATAATAGAAAGTCAATTTTAAATAAAATTTTCGAATAAAAAATTGTAATGCTTTTGGTACACCTTGTATATCTCGCACTCTCTTTTAATACTTCGCGAAACGATACGTAAGATTCGGCTTTGATTCGCCTTAGCGTGCACATCGTCAAAGTTTCGAAGATGCATCTGACAGCCTCGCAGCATCCGTTTGAAGAAAAGAGAAGTGGGAGGCATGTCATCAGCTCGTTACGCGCCAATTAAATGCGTGCAGCTGGCCTGCCAAAGATATTAGAAGCATCCGAGCGAGCTCGGCCGGAGCCGAGCAAAAATAAGTAATTAGAAATACCGCATGGGTAATATACGGTGCAATTAAGACCGAAAGAGGGCCACCTAGCTGCCGGCAACACAGCGCTCTCTTCACCCTCGCCGTGCCGTGTACCCTACCACCCCTTCGCGAGCTTCCGCGGGAGCTGCTGCTGTTGCTGGTGGTGGTGCGCCGTGCAAAGGGGGGTGGAGCCTCACCCGGATGCGGATTCATAATTAAACACGCCCTTAAAACAAAATCATTACGGCTGTGTCGGCCGGGGCGGTTTCCACTCGTCCTCTCGCCCACCCCCTCTCATCCTCCTCACATATCCTCTTGCCCTCTAACCACCCCCTACTCGCGGTAGGTAGGTGAGTCCCGCTCAAGTGGGTGGAAAAGGGGCAGAGAACGAGAGGGACAGATAGACACGAGAGAGACGTGCCGAAGGGACGCCCGGCTAGGCTAGGATGCCCCGGAATAACACGCGCGGTCGGGACAGTGCGGAAAAGGGAGAGCGCGGGAGGGATGATTTTGTCGATGTCCTCTACCGCGCGCGTTCCTCCACCATGCGTCTTCGCGGATACCTGGACACGCGCGTTGAGAACCCGAACGGTTGCAGGAGCGAGTGCAGTACATTCGTAAGCTCGCACGCCGGTAACAAGTAGGGGGAGAATCGGAGAACAGCCGACGTAAACCTACATCGCACACCACCACCGTTTGCCCCTCTAGCCCCTGAGTAACTTGCATCGACTGGGGTGGGTCGTGCGGTTCCGCGAGCGCCCGCGGGTCGTGCACGCCTCCGCCGAGAAGCCTAATTCGAAGCGCAACCTGACCGGAATCCGCGGCTAGGTTCTCGCGATTTTCTTCGAGTCGCGTCGATTCACTCCCTGGGATACGTAATTAGGACTTAGCGAATCTAACGAACGGTAGTTCGTTTCTCTCCGATAAGATCAGAGTTCTACAAACTTTATTTTGCTACGTCTCTTCTCTGTCGACGTAGCAAAATAAAGTTTGTAGAACTCTGATGTTTAGTCGTTAACTTAGATGATGTCTGGCTAAAAAAAATCTGAAGCAGAATTTGTTTATATTAACGTATGATACGTATTTGGAAATCAAAATTAATTATAATATTGAAAGTATTTTATACTTGATTAATATATGAATTATCTATTTCCGGATAAAATAAATAAAATAATACCTAATATTTAATTATCCTATAATATTATTACCTATAGAAATAGCTGTATATATATAGGTGTTGGTTTATCGTGAGTCTTATCTTACAATTAGAAGCGATATAGATAATTAATTACAATTTTAGATTTTATTACATACAACCTTTAGATAAGACGAAAACTTGACGGTATAAGTAATTTCATAATTATGATATACACTTGAATAAATATTATAAATCTTATCAATGGGGTGTAATACGACGTATCAAAATGCATATACATTAAAAACGGACTTTACAAATGTAGATCCTATCTAAACAGAGAATTCCGGTCTAAATGGGGGGGAAAAACCGCAAATCCACGCAACACAGCTACGCTAACAGCGAAAATTCCGTAAACAAAATTTTTCATACAAAAACTCCGATCCCCGGGGGCACGTATCCGCGTGATGTATTTGCGAAATGCACAAAGGACCCAGGGTTTCTATTTCCTCGGGAGCGCGCGGCGTACGTCGTTGGTGCCGACGCCGCGGTCGAGATAGTAGCGGAGCCAGGATTCGTTCCAATCGTAAATTTCATCCCCACTACGGAGGGTAGCATCGTAGCGGTGCTACGTACTCGACTGGCTGTCGAGCAAGTGGATTCACCGAGTCGTACAAAACGCCGGACTAGCGCTTCGAAATGAGAGAGAGTGCCCAACTCTCCCTCCCGCAGGTAAGGTGAGGTAGGGACAGCGCGGGGATTGAATGAGGCGATGCCCGCGTCGCCGAAGCCGGGGGTAGTGGAGGCGCAACTACTTTGGTCTCGTAGGGGTGGAAACGGCCGTCGTCGTTGCCGCTGCCGCCGACGCCACCACCGGTACCGCACACCTCACTCCGCGATGGTTAGGACGGGGGTTGGGCGTGCGAACCCGACGAAGCATCCCGGGATTCGAACTGGTACCACCCACAAGGTCCATCGCGCCGGTCCGGCCGCCCCCCGCGCTATTTTCTCTCTCGCGACGCTACGTAACGAACGGAAGTCCTTCCCCCCTCTTTTCTGACCTGCCGTCATCGTTCCCCTCACCGGTACCATCGGCCAGTCATCGAGTGGCCCTCCCGGATTCGTTAAGCTTAAGAAGGCCCAGCTGCATGCGCAATGCACCTTGCATCTTTGCGAAGATGCGAAGATGGAATCTTTTGAAATCTGGGATGTAGATATTTTTACTCCGTGACGTTTCGCAAATTGTATAATTCTTAATGAAGTAAGGCAATTGTGGCAGATTTGCTTTATGAGATGTGATCAGTTATGACTCAATAATCAATAGAGTACTGGTTTTTTTTCGAAATTTTCGATTATTTGTTGAAAACCAGAATGCAAATCGGGAACACTTTTATTTTACTTTACCAGCTTTACCTTAATATTAGAAAAATGTTTCGCAAATAAAAAATTTGTTCAATTGATCAGTTTTATTCTAATCTTAGCCATTGCAAAATCTAGCATGCACTGCACAAAATTTGACACAGAGGTTGCATTCTTCTGAAGTTTATAGCATCACGTCGTCCGTTTGTCACTTCGCTTATTGTCAGAGGCAGAAGAGGATTAAGAAGAAGAAGAAGCAAGAGCAATAGCACATAGTAGATGCAGTTGGAAGAAGGCGAAAAGCAACGAAATGAAACGTTCGCAAACGAGTCACGATCCCCTAATTAGGGGACTAAATACCGCTGACGTTTTTTGCCGTTGCAATATTATCATATTTAGTATGCGCACTTAGGAAGCCGGCTTAAATAAGCCCCGGGACCGGGCGAGCTCGGAAACTCCACGCCGGGCGAGAGCACGAAGTGCAATAAGTTCCGCTGGTCGAGCTGCACGTCGTATATCTGCAGGAGCTTTAAACTGGTCCACGTGCTGGCGTTTCTCGAGAGGAAGCATAGATTCTCGAGGGAATCGTGCAAACTCTTAGAAAAACGCCCTTGTCGAGATCGAAGAGCGACTTCGACTATTCTCGATCAAACGAATCGCGGCCGATGTTACTTCGGCCTTCGATTTCTGGCTTCGACCAGCGTTGAAATCTCCTCTCTATCACCGCCGCGAATTGCAACTGTATTTCCGGCTGTTTCGACATTCTCGAATCAGGCATCAACGTGAGAGAAAATTCGCTGCAGACATTATAAATGTACGGTAGAATCTAAGCAGCGTTAATATATTAAAAATATTTACAAAATATTTACATTCAATTAGGATGCAATTTTAAAGTGACCGTATAAAATTTATGGTCGTCTACGGAGAATCGATTTATGAGAAGTGGCAGGGACGAAGGACGTAGATAAGGAGAGGGATGATCAAGTCACGTCAAGCTGGCATTCCTGGTGGAGGTGTCACGGGGCGAGGTGGCGTTGGCGAAGACGGTTAAGAAAAGTTTTGGTAACGAGAGAGAGAAGGTCGAACGATGAACGAGACGGTAAGGGGGAGAGAGAAGCACCAGCAGGCTACGAGAGGTTCTAATTTACCGGGACGCAGGGACTTTGCGTCTGAGGCTGGAGCTAACTGCTAATTTAAGGGTTAATTCCTTGGGAGACAAGTTGGCAGAGTTACGGCGAAAATATTCATGGCATTATGCATATGCTTAGGCGGACGAGAGGACGTCGCTAATAAAAATTAAAAAGTCTAATTGCGAAAGAGTTGTCTTAGCGGCATTAAGACTCGTATCAATTTCTTCGCTTTCCCGGAGTCGCGAAGCAAGCATCGAGCTTTCTCCGTTATTGTCGGAAGTTATAGTTTCATTGCCGTTAGAATAATTCACTTGATATAATAGTATCTATCAGTGTAATTGTTCTTGACTTTGTTCATTTTGATTGAAACCATTAAAATTATAAGAAAGTAAACGTTTTAAATCTTCATAAATGCCTCATTACAATATAAGGAATAACTTTTATACATAAACGAATATATCGCTCAATATTTTAATTATTCAAAGACAAATTATAGAATTATTTTAGATGCACAAAATTTAATCAAAGTAAAAAAATGTAAGTTACATTTAAAAAAACTTACCTTGTGCTTGTTTAAATCTTTATTTTTTATACGTGTTTATATATTAAAATTATATCATACGATAAAATTGGCAATATATATAAAATACGGTTCAAGATAATGAGTTATTTAATAAAATATCCCAATTTTATAAGTATTTAATTAACATAAAAGTCTTTTAATTTGCTTGTTTCTTAATTCATAAAACGCAAACACAAATATATAGAGGAAAGTCCCCTATTATGAGATAGGATTCCTAATATGAGATAACGGGGTTTCTTTTGAACTATTAGGCCATATCTGGGCCTATTAGTTTAAAAGAAACCCCGTTATCTCATATTAGGAACCTATCTCATACTAGGGGACTTTCCTCTATATAAAATATGTGTGTGTAAAATTTTTTAATAAATATTTTACCGCCTTTTTTCTAATAATTTATTATAAATTCACAGAAATCAATAAAGCCGAAGTACTTGTTTTGTCCGTTGTCTTTGTCTCACGTTTCATCCATAGATCCGGACGTCGGTAGTCACATTCTTAATATCATCCTCTCAAGATTTTTAAGCGCCATTAAGGAAACTATATTGCCATTCTCCGCGGCACTGTACCACCGGTGTCGGCTAGGTCGGTGATGACGGCGAGGGCGATGGCGATGGCGAAGGCGCGAGAAGAAGAGACGTGATCGCAGAATGCGAGCTCTCTCGGCTTCCGCTCAAATTACGCAAATAAATTTCCTTTATTTTTACAAGCGCCCCTCTCGCCTCGACGAACGTGGTCCTTCGACAACCAAGAAAGGGAGTGGCATATTGTAACTCGGCTGCTTTAACGACACGATATCGTACTCCACTTAGTGCCACGAGGGAATAATAGTCCGTAACTCCGCTGTCATATCGGACACAGCTTTGATCGCCAAATTAGCTAATACCTATACTAATTTTCTCTCGAAAAAAACATAAATGAGAAAGAGAAACTAAAAAAATTTTATTTGAATAAATAGCGATGTTTACATATTAATAATAAGAAATAAATACTATAGGTAATCAGATATTAAAATTAGAATGTATGTTTTGATTACATTTCTTTCATTATTTTATATTATTTTTTAAACATTGGTAAATTATTGCCAATAACTAATAATTATTGCCAGATAACTGTGTCTTTCAAAATGCAGATATCACGCATTTATAATACAAAGTAATCGCATTTGAGATTCTTTGTGAATATTTCTTATCATCGTTGGCTCAATGAATATGTATGGAATTACACTTAGCGTATACTATTATTTAAGTATTCATCTTCGGTTGAGATTGTTCAATTCTATTCAGAAACGAAAAAAAACTTGGTAAACGCTCGAAATGTCTCGATTTAATTATCGCCCTCGCTGCGGAGTTACGACCTTATTTATCGCGCGAAATAAGGGACCGAAGGAAAGCGGAACAGAGCCGGCTTACTACTTAAAATGTACAAATCCGACTGTCAGGCTCCTGTCGGGCTTTTCAACCCTCGTGCGACTTTTTTACTCACCACAAGCGCAGCCACACCGACGTAGCGACAAAAGTTACGAAGTGCAAACGACATCACGCAGCTTTTAAATTAACATCGTGTGTATGAAAGATTCATCAAGCATTTAATGGCGCAAGAAATAATCGCAAGAGCGAGAAATTATTTATTAAATTAATTATTTTTGTTACGCCCGTGCACGTGTACCTTTACGTATGACACTTCCGTTATGCGTATAATGTATGAAATCCTTGCTACTTACAATTAGACGAGATATTTTTATAAACCTGTAGCTAGAATGTTACGGTAATTGTTATTTTCATAGACAATAAACAAAATTATTGCATCGTAGATGTAACGTGATGTAAAATCTGTACTAAATAGAATTTATTTATCAGCATTGCATTACAACATTTTAAACTTCGAAGTATTACACAATTATTCTTCATAATATACGTTGCTTGACGTAATATACGCCGAATAGAATTTATAAATTTAGAAAAGATCCATATATCTGCGTTTTATGTGTCTTCAAAAATGTGAATATATTATATGTGAATATATTATAATTTCTCCATTTTTCAATTCCGATCTCGGGAGCAGCGGAAGCAAATCTCGGCAGTAACAGAAGAGGTGAGTGTATTTCATTGTAAGATCACCCCCGAGTGCCATTTCACCCACGCAAGAGACTTCTTTCCGTCATTCCTGTTGCGCTTCTCCATTCTGCGTATACAATTGCCAATTCAATATGTCGCCGAACGTGAGGCGGAAATATCGCGGGGCAGAAAAGTCGAAGTACGAAATTGCAATGGTCCTTTGTCGCCCGAGGCGAAAATCAAATTACGAAAGCGGCGATGCAGACGAAAGACGATTTGGGCATCGAGGGTGCGTCTCTTCTTCGATGGGAAGAGATATTTAAGGAAGGAATATTTTATTAGTTCCGATTGAAATTTAAACGGGAACGCGCAGGAAGTTTTCTTCAATTCCGCTTTGAGTCGTATCCCTATACAGTTGCTTCAAAGCAGTAATTTATTTTATTATATCTTGTGCATGATCACGGTTATCATTCCGAGAAATATTATCATACGTTATGGATTTATTATTATTTATATATAGGCAAAAAAAATTGATAATATAATAAGTGTAGCAGGAAAAGTGGATTCGATTTTTAATTACTTGCAAAGAGAAACGAGTTAAATACGCAGCGAAACTGTCGCCGGTACCATCAGCACCCTTTCTAACGAGTGGCAATATAGTTTCCTTAATGGCACTTAAAAAAATCTTAAAAAGACGATATTAAGAATGTGACTACGACGGAAGAGTGCCGAGGGGGGAAGATGAGAGAGACACGAGAGGACATCCAGGGTGGAGGATAGGCCGGAGGTGGTTACGAGGGTGGGAGTTAGCAGCCGTGGTTAATCGCCGTAAGACAACCGGAGAAATGAGCGAACAGTAACGCGGGGGTGGCCTGTTTCCCTCCCCGAGGAGTCCACGTAGAGGCGGGATTGGGGTGGAATTTAAAGAAGTGTCGAGTGGCACACGGCGTGGAGTAAGGTGGAAAAAAAACGCGAAGAAATTAAAGATGAACTTTCAGTGAAATGGGGCGTGAGTTTATAAGGACTCCCCGCTTCTCGAGACACGTGTGCTACAACGTTTTATATCAAGGATGAATGTCATTTCGGCGGCTCGATCGAGCCGCATCAAATAAAATTTCTTTATATACGCCTGCAAGAACGTGCGAGACTGACATCGGTTGTCGTGCGTTAAAATCATATGCGATGTTGAGAGTGATGTTTATACATATAAACTGAGCATTAATTTTAATTAGCTATTAGATAACGTAGGTATATATCAACAATCGAAAAAAATGTGAAAAGAAATTCAAAAAGGCGCAACGAAAATTTGTTTTCTTAAAGCATTTGGAAACTTAAGGGTATGGTGTGCCAAGTTTACAGGACTCAACGGACGTTCACCATATCGCGTTGATTGCCGTAACTAACATTCTTATCGTAGTGTGAATATATATTATCAGGATTAGCCGATACAACCGTAATCGTAAATTAAAATCGTCGTGTTGATATTTGTGGTAATAAAAAATATAAATTTCATGACGAAGTCAAACCTCGTAAGTGTGATTTTAATATTTTTTTTTAAATTATTACAATTATTTTTTATAAGCTTTTATTTATAAGTAAATTTAGGGTATTGCTTAAAAAATAACATTTATATTCTACAGATCTGTTTGTTTGCAATGAACAAATCGAATGATAGACAAATCGCGAACAAAAGCATATAGGGAACATGCTGCACCCACATCATATCAAGATTAGCTCTGCTTCCGTTAACAGCGAAAATCTCTCGCGCTTTTCGCGTTCTTCGACGGTGAAACTCTCGCCGTTACGAGCCTTTAAACGCGCCAATAATCGAGACTTTCGCTTTTACGCCACGATAAATCGCGGACTTCTGGTGCCCTCGCATGAATTTACATCCACGGTGACGTATAAACTCGCCGGAGTCGTTCTCCCCTTTTTCGCGCGGTTTGCGCGCCGCGTACGCTGCCGCACCGCGCCGGCAAGCTTATTATAATGTAACTGTAACTTTTTATGTCGCTCGTAACTCCGATACAGCACGGTATCGCGTCTGCGAGGGAATCAGCATCGGTTTTCACCGCGGTTGCTGCATGCATTTGGACAAACAAGTATTATTGCCTCTCTTCCTCCTTCCCGGCCCCGACTGGCTCGCGTTTATGTGACTTCTCGCTCGAAATGCCCGTGCCGTTTGTGCCTTACGATTGGAAACGGTTATGGCGTATGCGCGATTTATGCGAATCGCTAGAGACTTTGTTGTGCGGATGATGCGGTCGTATTTAGGTAGTTTCCACGCATGGAGAAAACGGGACGGTGCCAGAAGAAGAACAGAAACTTGGCTAAGTCATGTTACGTGCAACATATGCAGTTGTTATTAACATTAGAACTACCAAAGCAGTCAAAATAACTGCTTGATAATTTTTGTAATTTATAATTTTTTATCAAATTTATAACGATGCATTTTCTGAGAGTTTTCGTAACTTTTGTTGTAATATGTAAATAATTAGATTAATTAATTTTATTTCTTTAAAAAATATATACATATACCTACATAATAGTTTAGAAATAGGTATCTATATGTTAATCGTCGATAGTTCTAGTGTTAAATTAAAAAAAATAGACAAAAGTAAGATAATATACGTTCTATTGGTTTAACAATTATTTAAACCTTTGGTATAAAAAAAAAATATTTTTCTGCAATAAGAAGAATATTTGGTTAAATATCTCAATATTACAATAATCATTTTTGTGCTAATTTAACACTGTTTTAACAAGGGGATTAATATTAATAAGCTTTATATTAAAACACAATATAAAAAAACTAAGATTGCTGGTGTTCCAATTTTCTTAAAGCATCTTTGATCATTAATATTGCAAAAATATGCACTTTCAATTCTAACGTAAGAACGAATGTTAAACTCGCGAGCAAAAATATATTTCTTAACCATATACTCACACACGTATTCATTAAGGGATAGGGTTGGTTCATACCGATATACCTACTTTGTTCTTCTGTGTGAATCACCGGCCGCTTTCACATACTTTCAAGATTACTTTTCTGTCCGCCGTAGAGGGCCGGGGGGGGTAGGTAATTAAAACCTCGAGTAGGTAAATAACGGACTGCTAGGCCAGTGCACGAGCCACTGAGAAAACGTAATAAGTAGGCGAGTCTGTAGCCTTAAAAAGGGAGAGATCCTTAAAAACCGTCGGACCCCACGTCGGATCTGCCGCTATTTTTCGCGTTAATTTGAATTTTGTAATTAACCGGCTACGTATGAATTCTCGGGAGAATACATAAAGGTCCTTCCTTTAATTTCCGCGAGGATTCGTTATAATACCGCGCTCCCTTGCACGGCACGGGTCGGACGTGGATTTTCTGACCTCGAAGGGGACGCGGACGAAAGAAAAATGAACGCCGAACGTTATGACCGGAATATCTTACCGTTTCGTCGGGATGAAAACATATAAGGTCGGAACTAACCGTGTCGCCGCCACGCGTCGGTTTTCTACGTGGTAATACGTGGTTTACAAACAAGCGGGCGAACGACACACTCTAAGTGTATGTCATTCGAAGATACATTAAAGAAATTACAGTGTGAAAAATGTGCGAGATTTCGTGGACGCTGTGAGAAATGGGGTGTCTTTCTTTAAGTGGTGCAGCCCTTTTAAAGAAAATCGAAATCTCCTCGTGAAATTGTGACTACGACTGTATTTACTCGCTGATTGGGGTCGCCCCGTAGTGCAGGGAGTCTACCGTAATTACCGAGTATTTTTCTCGCGCAAGCTACCCCTACAGCTGATTGATATTTTGTATTCAGGAGATACCGTTGCTATCTTAGTTTACGAAGATTCATTGTAGCTGTCCTCACACTCCAGTGAATACACGCGCGCGCGCACAATAATATAATACAATAAAATTAAAAAATATTGACTCTTGGAAAACTAAATAAATTTGCCTATGAATTTGTTTTCTCTTTTCTCATTCTTAGCGTAATCAAGAATGTCGATATATTAAATTTTTTGCAGGATTACAACGCGTAATAATAATAATAATATTACTATTATTTACTTTGACTTACTTATTAATTAAATATTTTCTGCAATAATGCTTAATTTGTATGTAATTATAATATCATTCTCAACATGGCATATGATTTTAACGCACGACGACCAATGTGTCTCGCACGTTCTTGCAATACGATAAGCATTTTCTGGTAAATGCATTATAAAACCATGACTCCAAATAATTAGGAGAAATCAATATTTTGGATTTTTATTTCTTAAACATTCCGAAAAAGAGCTATCTAGATTTTGAATAAACCTATAATTCCTTTTTTATATACCACAATAGTTTAATTAGCTTTTAGATAACGTATAGGTATATCAACAATTAAAAAAAATGTAAAAAAAAATTCGAAAAAGTACAACAAAAATTTGTTTTCCTAAAGCATTTGGGAACTTAAGGGTATGGTGTGCCAAGTTCGCAGGACTCTGTTTTACTCGTTCGCGTTATATAACATTTATTTTAGGACTAAACACAACGCAATATGAAACAATTAAAGAGTGCGCAAGGTTCGTTGATTGCGACAAACTATTTGTCCCATAAAGTGTAAAAAACACTGTTTTCTTACTAATTGAAGCAAATTTGTAAAATTGAAATTTGTTTATAAACCATGGAATAGTATAGAATGTAAGAATTTTTATATATTATATATAAATACTTACAAAATTATGTATAATCTACAAAAAATTGATATTTATGTTAAAGAAAAAAAGGCAGCGCATGCGTCGACTGGATCCTTAAAGAATTTTAAATGGTCCGTTATACCGTCGACGGAAAAAGAACAAAGAGAAGCAAATAAAGTATCGAGATATAAACCTGAAGTGTTGACCGAGCCTAACAAACACAGAGGAAACACTGACAAAATGGAGAGCGTTAACGAAAAAACCATATTAAAAACCATATTCATCAGAAATTATTTGCGGTTGTTAAACAACCAATCACCATTACTTATTAATCAGAAAAACCATATTAACCAGAAATTATTTGCGGTTGTTAAACAACCAAAAAAAAAGTCAAAATTATTGTAGGGGCGTTGCTCCCATAATAAATTTATTGGGGGGGGGGGGGGGGGGGGGGGGGGACGGGAGGGGCAAAAAATGTTCTGCCCCACGAAGTCGGCGCCTATGCATTTGCATTAAACAAAGAAAACTTGCTTGAATGAAGACATTTATACAGTTGAACCAAGAAAAAAAAAGTTAAAATAACACCGTTGAAATTCTTAGAAAAAGATTACCTATACGCAAGATCACTATAACCTTCTCAGTTTAACGCGATTATTCTTTCTTTAACGCAATATAATATTATTTCAAGATTTCCACGTTGAAACTAAAGATATTTTCAAATCAAGAATTTTTTTTCTGTGTACCCTTATATCAGCAATCCATAATTCTCATTGGTAAAATAATAAGTTTTTGCAAGTTAGATATTTTCATAAAGTTGACTTATTATTTTAGTGTAAGGTATAAGATTATCGTATCTAATTAAAAATACGAGTATATTTTTCAATAAGACAAGTGATACTTGATTTTGATGTTTCCTTGTCATTTTGTATATTTATAAATAAAAAAATCGCGTATAGAGGAGCACACATAAATAGTTAGTGCTCAAGTTGGGATTTAAGAACGTTCAAGGAATGTTGTCCCGAACTGCGCGGAGAATTGCCGGAACGAAGGAAAGAGAGTGCGAGAAAGGGAAGGAGGTCGGATGGATATCTTCAGAAACGGTGGGTTGGTGACTGTGTGGCGGAGGGAGGGAGGGGTGAGAGCCCGAGCCACTAAAATCCGTGCCGCGCGCCACTTCCTGCGCGAGGTGGAGCCGTGGAATTATTAGATATGCAACCGCGACAGGGCTCGCCTCCTACGGGCATTATTAAACTTAGTTATGAATGCCCATTAAAACTGTAAAGGAAATGCATTAGCCCGCCAAGGCGTCCCGCGGATGACAAAGCCATACCCCCCGCGAAACGAGAGCCATCCACTTTGCTCGACTCTCTCTTCTTCATTCGTCGGAAAAGGCGATTCGATACGCTTGGCGATCGAGACGAGATCATTTCAGCAACGAAACGACACTGCTGAAAAGTATTTCATTATTGTCAATTATCTCTATGTGATAAGAAAATAGCATATATAGAGATGAGAAAGTATGTCTTGGAAAAATAATATAATTCCTTAATCATCGTAAGTTAAATCGAAATATTCAAATATCTGATGCATTCCTACAAGAATATCTTCATGTTGCTTCGCAAAAGAATTATTTGATAATTAGTTCTAAACAGATAGCATCATTTAGGGCCAGTTTTTCAATAGTCATTTAAATTGAAGTTTAGCTAAACTCGCTCTTCATCTTTTTCTAAGAGGGACAGTTAGAAAGAGACGAAGAGTGAGTTAAGCTAACAAGATTAAAGTTAAGCAACTATTGAAAAACTGGCCCTTAATGTGGTTAATGGCGTGACTAGATTTACTTGCGACCAAAAAGGGTAGCATAAACAAAGTTATGTCATACTTGGCGGATTAATTTACGAGCTCCAGGAGTTCGAAATTTCAATCAAGCTTGGCTATTCTCGCGACTGGTCCCGAGACACATTGCGGCCAAGTTACGGTGGGCCAAAATCTGAAGGCGCCTTTAGATTATGGGTTTCAAGGGCTCGATGATTGCTCAGTTGTCGGCCGATGCAGATGTGGAGACTCGAACGAACAGCCGGGTTACAAAGACACGGGGCGCTATCGCTATCACAAGGGGCTGCTCCGTGAAGTCTCTGCGAGGGGTTATTAGCGCGGAATTATTGTCATTGCGGGAGCCTCGCAGCCCTTTCACCGCTCATAGGCTATACACGCGGCGATAATGGAGGCCGGCGGGTGCGCGCCCGGCTCCTTCCAAGACTAAGGGCGTATTCCGTATTTTAACGGGCAGCTTTGACAATGGACCACCGTCGTTCTTGTATACGACTTCGCGGCTGCGAGAGATAAAGGTGCTAGCTCTCACGAGTACACGGCCCACACATTCGCACTCTTACGCCTTGCGCGCGTGTACTGGATGTTCTATGGCGGCTCACTTCCGTCTTGGACGCCCAATAACATCGGCGATGCCGGTTTAAGCGGTCCTTTGACGATTCATTAAACTCCGTTTCTGATGTCGAACAATTTTTACGACCAGCGTATCTAGAGGCATGTCGCGCGTAATTAATTCACTGCGCATATCGTTAGAGTTGTTAACATTACACTTTCCATCGACAAATTTTTTAATAAATTTGTAATTGTAATTAATCTTGTCTTAGAAAAATAATAAACTTCTATATTTTTTAATATAGAATATTAAATAATCTTTAAACAGAGGTCACGTAAAGTTAATTAAGAAGAAATAAAATTAAAGAAAAATTTCAGCTACAACAAATAATTATATAAGAAATTAAAATAATGCTGCACTATTGAACGCGAGATTGAACGTATAGTACTATAGGTATTCTCCATTGCGTAATAGTTATTGCTATATACATTTTCTCGATCGGGATATAAGTGAACATACTAACTGACATTTCGTGGCAGCGAAGCGATTATCTCTTCAATGTAATGCTTTCAAGGGTGCGTATATATATCCCTATTAATAAATAAATGAGTCGAAAAAGAGAGAAAGGGAGAGATTGCGCGTAGGGTTAGTACCGCTTTTTCCGCATCTCTGAAAGCATGACGCTTCAAGTGCTCGAGCAGCGTCGGAGAGAGGGAGGGGAAGGGAGAGAGAGGGAGCGAGAGAGACGAAGGGAACGTGGAAAGGAAAATGTATCCGTACCGGCGGTGGAACGAAATACGAATGCCGAGAAGAGGGATGCGGGGGACGACCGATGTCTACCACAAAAGCCATTGTCCGCCACTTACTGAATTCGTCGAGTCTCCCTCTCGCTTCAACCCCGCCATATCTAGTGTACGCGAAAGGGGAGAGAGAGAGAGAGAGAGAAAAAAGAGAGAGGGGGGAGCGAGAAAGAGAAAGCTACGCGCGCCACCCGATGTAAAACACTTCCCGTGAATTTTATTGCTCTAGGTACCTCTCCTCGTATACCTCCACGTGCACGACGCGGCACCAAACCTATACCTACACCCACAGGCCAGGAACCGCCGGGACCACCACCACTCTCCCCTTCAACCCCTCCGCGTTTGCTTATACGCTCGGGCGTGAATCTGACCGCGGGAACATTCAGACGTACGCGGTCGCACACAACCGAACGCACGGGCACGCACAGGTCCCGTACGTCGTAGTTATTGCTTGTGTACACACAGAACGCGCGGCTGCACGTGTATTTACCACCGACGGCGGGTAGGCGGGTCCGCAGTTACAAATGTCACCGTAAAATTACTTTTTAATTATCGTCGAGAGGATTTCGCTTATTACGCGATATTCCGTTCCGCTTCTGAGACGGAGGCGGCCGGCGCGACGGTGGTTGGTGGTGGTCGTTGGCAGGAGGCAGGAATTTGCCCGAAATTTTCTATTTTGCTCGCGCCGCTGACCCCCGACCGCCTCGTGCGGGGTCCGGCACTTTTAATTTAGATAAGATTGTCCCTTTTATACGTCGCGAGGCATATAGAAAGCGTCACGTAGGCCGCTGGCATCGCGCTACGCTCCCGAATCGAAGTAATTCTTACCTTGGCGCGATTGTGGCCGTCTGCGTTTCGTGTTTATAATCAGAGCAGATAGTATGAAAAAGATAGCATAAAGGATCACAGATGATAACACGAGCAAAGCCGCGTTA
This sequence comes from Leptothorax acervorum, assembly GCA_035220615.1. Classification (NCBI taxonomy): domain Eukaryota; kingdom Metazoa; phylum Arthropoda; class Insecta; order Hymenoptera; family Formicidae; genus Leptothorax; species Leptothorax acervorum. The sequence goes on along the minus strand of JASTWQ010001260.1, from coordinate 2,731,740 downwards.
TGCGATATTCCGATTCGTAGAAGTTAAATTTTAATTTCAGATATTTTTTAAAACTAATATTTATATAATTATCTTTCGGCAAACACCGATGTAAAAATTGTTCGAAACATTAATAAACAATAGCATGTTGATAATTTAATATTTCAGAACATACAAGAGCTTTTTCTATAAACACCTCATTACTTAATTGATAAATATTGAACCTTGCTTGGCATGTTAAATCGTTTTAGATATTTTAGATAAACTCTGAGAAACTTAACGCTCCACAAAACTCGTTTACTTTTCGGTGAGTACCGCGAGGTCCTTGAGGAGGACACGCCGCGAATGAAAAGTTCGGCCAAGAAGCGGCCCTCTTTCGTCCGCCAAATATTATCTCGGCGACAGCGCGGGCGATTCGTTTGCCCGGCGGTAAATCCGCGAATTAAAGAACTTATTCCATTTGGGCAGCCAAAGGGGTGTGAACGCTTTCGCGTTCGTATTATCTCCCGGCCCGGCCGTCGGAGACGAGAAGGGGGGGGGGGGGGAGACGGAGGGGCAAAAAGGGAAAGAGAGCGTAACCGGCAGGAAGGCGAGAGCGAAGGACGAGGGCTGGGAATGACCTGGCGAAAGGCGCGAGAGGAGGAAAGAGATAGCCCACAGGCCGGGAGGGAGAGGCAGAGGGGTGCGTGTGTGAGAGAAGGAGAGAGAAAAGACACGTTTAGACGTTCGTTCCGCTGGTAACAAAGATAACTCTATGCAATAAAAATGATTCAAAGTTTCCCGCGGCGGATGGCGGTTCCGATGGCGGAGCGGTTGACAATGGCGCGTCTTTGTCTCCGTCCCATGCCGCACCACCATCCCCCGACCCGCCACCACTTTTGCCGCGACCGCCTCCCTCGTCCGTATCCTGCGACACCTATCTTCCGGTTTAAAGTCCCGGCGTGCGCGCCAGAGAGGAACCTCGCTAACTTTTATTATTTACGACCGATATTTCAGCCAGGCCCGAGCGCGTACGCCCCGGTAGCGCGAGCGAGCGCAAAGTAGCCGCCACCCCGCGATGTCACGTTTATTAACCGTAATCGATGCCTCCGGGGAGCCGCTGAGAAAAGATTAGACGATCGTCCGATCTGTCATAAGTACATTCCGCGCGCATCAACTCGTCAGAATCCCGAATTATTGCAGGCTTTATGCACGCGTGTCTCATCACCCTTTCCCGTGGCGTTTAATTTGCAAGTGTATTACGATAAACGTGGTTGAGAAGAACGTCAAGAGAAGAATTTCAAGAATCGCAACATGTCACCGTGAAGTAAAATGAAATGTTAGGTCGCGTTATTAAAGCGACAGCTGAGTGAAATTAACCGAACCGAGGTCTTATCGAATCAACGGATGAACGGGCGACGATCGGCACGGATAGACCGTCGGACCCTCCGTCCGCACTTACTCTCTCGCCGCCCTTGTGGGCACCTTTATCTACCTATACCTATACGCATATACATACGCGACCCTCTCCCCGATGAAGGGTCTGAATTTGCATTTTATTCGCAGCCGTGGAACCGCGCGGGTCCGTCCGTGCGGGTAACGCTCCTCCGCGGCGCGGACATTTATTTTAATTAAATTACTCCGGAGCGTCGAACAACCCATTTCCTATAAATTATCCCCTCGCCGCTCTTTTGCGTTCGCGCGCCGAGGCATTAACGTGCCTGCTGATCCCGCGGTGCCATTGAAATGAAATAAAAGCACCAACGGCCAGCGAGAGCGAAACGTACCGCTTGACCAATTCTCACCGCGATTCCGCCGCTTCTCTTTCATTTAGCGCAATTATTTCCCGCAAGTGCGCCGGTACCCTTAAGTTTCCAAATGCTTTATCAGCAGCGCCAACTTGGGAAAAATATTGAGGGGGCAGGAGGCAAGCATTTAAAATAATAACCTTTTTAATAACCTTTACATTACCTGGGGGGGGGGGGGGGGGAGAGGAAGGTAAAAATATACAAAAGTATATAGATTATATGCTTACATGTAAAACAAAGTGTCGGTACAAATAGAATATTTGCGCATACAAAATCGGAAGAAAAACTTAATTAAAAAGTAAATAACCGTATCAACACATAGTGACATAGTTACAGGGATCATCAAAATTAATTTTATAAATTTGACCAACTCTGGCAGCAAATCCACAAGACATTACGAGGTAGGGGGAGATTAAAATTGGAAAATGATGAGAAGTTCTTATCACCATTATTGCCAGAAAAACCATATTAACCAGAAAAATCATATTAAAAAGCATATTAACAGAAATTATTTGCGGTTGTTAAACAACCAATCACCATTATTAACCAGAAAAACCACATTAAAATTAAACCAGAAAACTATATTAACCAGAAAAACCATATTAACCATCAGAAATTATTTGCGGTTGTTAAACAATCAAAAAAGGTCAAAATTATTGTGGGGGCGTCGCTCCCATAATAAATTTACCCCCACAAAGTCGGCGCCTATGAGCCGAGGATACGAAACTTCGGAATACCTCGAGAAAGGAGTCCGATTGTCTACGGTGTACGGTTAGGTAAGTGGCTAATTAACATTACAACTACCCGCTGGGAGTTCTCCGCCCCCGCCGACGACGACAACGACCACGACGATGCAATGGTTCCTCGGCGGCGACGACTCCCGGCTCTCGCGCGCTCGTAGTCGCGTAATTTAAGTGTGCCACCGAAGACACGGTTTCGCCGCGCGACGTCGGGCATTATCATGGTAATTTGTTAGAAACAAACATTATAATTCGAGAAGACCGCGGTGACGGGGCGCGTGAGAGGATGGCCGCTTTCGGGGGTGAGAAGTCGTCGGTAGCGTCGGCCGCGGGGGTGGCCGAGTCGTCCGGAGAGAGCGAGGCGGCGAGAGCTCCGAAGAAAGGGGGCCGCAACAAGGGGGTTGGCACGAGAATCGCGGGCAAGGGTTGAGACTTGGTACCCAAGTTAAAGGCGTAAGATCCGCCGTGTTTTGGACAGTGTCCATTGTCTCGGGGTTATTTATTAGAGACGGCGCCGCTGGCTTTGCCCTCTTCTCCTCTTCCTCACCGAAGAGCGGGCGAAGACCGAGCTAAGATGGCGCGTTACGCCATATAACGGCGCCGGGATTTATATCACGCTCCTACGACCAAGACGCCATTATGCCACCGTCGTGGCCGGAACCCGACCCCCCCACCCTCCTTCATCAACCCTCTGCCGTGGCTATAGGTGTCCGGGGATCTTCTGTCCGCGAGTCCTCATCGCCGGTGATTCAATGGCGATTAAAGCGTTTCAAATGGGCTTTCGGCTGCCGAGCGATATGTATCGGACGTAAAATGGAAATAGCTCGGTAATTCTACGGACTCGCCCGGGAACATTCCGGGAATTACAATTTCATTGTTTCCATCGAGCTCTACGATCGAGTGAAGGGAAAGATGGCAGCTGTAAAGACATTTCTTACTTCTTTATGTGTGCGATTTTATTTCAATCGCATCATATTACAGTTATTTTTTTTTCTCGTCAGAAATAAGTGCAAAGAAGAGAAATAAATGAATTCTCCATCAAATTAATTCCATTATAATACCAAAAGATTACACAAAAAAATAAATATTCTTGATTTAAAAATATCTTTAGTTTAAACGTGGAAATCTTGAAATAAGATTATATTACGTTGAAGAAAGAATATCAGAAGATTTAGAGGCCGACACGGAAGACTACGGTCGTACTGCCGAGATAGTCACTCACCAATATGAAAGTTTATGTTTCCGACAACGGTATTCACGGTGTTGTTTTTTGTTCCATTTTTTTTATCCCTTCCTCTACTTCTACCAGATTTGCATACGATTACTAAATAATTCGGATGGAATATAAACTCACATTTATTATAACGTACAGTCAAACGTAAACATTTCATCGCATACGCCATACATTAAGCAAATTTATGCCATCAGTTAACGACTTTAAAAGTTTAATATTTTTGTTTAAAAAAAAAAAAAAAAAATGGGAAAACATTGTCACTCTCGATACCTCAAATGAATGCAGAGAACTATGAAAAATGATGCATCGTTCTCCTCGAGTTGCGACGCATTTGCGAGAGCTGTCCTGCTCGTCGTTGCGCCGCAGGCTGCACATTTGAGCGCGCTGATTTAAGTCCCGCGCCTGATGTGACAAAGCGTTATTACACCCCGCGCGTAGGAACACGCGTTAAATCAGAAGTCAACGCGAGGAAATTCTGTTCTGCCGGTCCGGAACATGTCCGCCAGCATCACCGTATTCGTCGGCGCGCGCGAACCTGACGCGGGCGCGCATAAAAATTATGTCAGCTCCTACGACCGGGCGAGCCAGCGTTGGTAATATACTTTCTACGTTTCGTCGGTGGACACCCTATTATGCAGCGTGTATAGCAGCTAGCGCGGGCTTGCGAAGGCGATAAACTTTATTTTTCAAAATCGTCTGATGCGTGGCCGCGTATCCCGGCTGCGGTAACGATCGTGATAACGCGCAGCTCGTAGAAACGAACGAGGAATGATAGGGGGGTTTCCGAAAAAAAAAAAATTGTCGACCGCAATTTTTTCGCGCGACGTTGTCGCCGCGACGAGGTTTTTGATCGCCCTCGTTGGAAAAAAAAAAACGGGGCGTTAAAATATTTTTTCCGCGTGACAACGCAACACCACCAGAAATATAATTAGCGCTATAGTGACGCTTCAAATGACATTGCTTATTGCTACGAAGAGAAGACGCAAAGTTTATACTTTTTTTGACTGTTAGGTGTCGAAAATGATAGCTTTAGTGGCCCAGTCGAGAAAAAATTATTTTATTAATTTGTAAATCTTTATCCAATATATACGCGACAATATATATCGACTATTATTCTTTGTCACAGTAGTAAAGACAGGAGAATAATAGAACGATAACCATAAAAGAGATGTTATTTATTTTAAAGCTTCTTTTCTGCGATGCTTATTTATTTCCGTGCCAACATGAATCGTCTCGTAACTACATATATGCTACGAGCGCGAACATCGTATGTTTTGACAGTTGTCAAGCTTAATAATTGATTAATAATTGCAATAAAAATTAATATTTTTTCGATTTATATATATATTTTAATATAATTAAAAAATATATATTTTATATGATATATATATTTTATTATAATTGAAAAATATATGATGCCAAGAAATAAATAACACGCGCAAAGCGTCTATAGTGTCTAATCAAAATAAAAAATATTTCATATTCTTGCATCAGTTCATCGATCACATTGCCTTGAGTTTTAAAAGCTATATTATTGTTAATCAATAATACGATATGAACTTTTCAAAAAATAGTTGAATGTAGAATATTTTGTCAAATACTAAAAGAAATAAATGTACTTTTGGTATCTGTAAATAATATTAGCGACCGATTTTATTTCACTCTGTAATTTCCAAGCGGACACAAGCCGTTGATATCCCAGTTGAAAATTTCAAACCCCCATCGAGACCGCGGGATATGTCATTAAAATATTCATGTCGCCGCATAAATATACCGGAATATTGATAAATGGTTAGCCGAAACGACCGCTTTCATTACTCTCTGACTCGAAAAAGCCTGCCGGATAAAGCGCGTTGCTTTACACGTTGGAATCATAAAACGTTGACTACGCTCGACGAATAGCCGTGTAACCGTCATAATAGCGACAAAGTCGTCGACGAAGTTGACTGCTTTATTGACACACGTTTATTGAGAAGGCTACGTCACTCTCCGCAGAAGTTTTATTAGAAATACAACGCGCTGAACTTTTTCAATATCGACCACCGTACACGTTTGGAGAAAAGAATACAACTATTTATGAAAAAGAAAAGAAGAATAATTTTCTTTTTTCTTTTTTTTTTTAAATTCCGACCGTGTATCTTTATTATCTTTAATCTTTTCGATAAGTAAAATTAGTAAGGCAATTAACGCGACGACTGGCGGAAAAAAAAAACGCGATAGCATATAATTCGCAAAACAGAGAGTAGCGACTTATGAATGTATAATTTTTAATCTGCCACAACGACTCTAACGGCGAATATGACAACGGTCTACAGCGAACGAGCTTTTAATTTATTGATGTGTTTTATGAGACACGAAGATACAAGTAGGAACCCCACTCATTTTATGCTTATATCCAATGTAGATGGCAATTTGTAAGCATAAAACTAAAGCCTAAAACTTTTATTATTAATATTCTCAGTTAAAAATAACAGATACGATAAGTAGCGCGGGGAGAGAAAGGCAGAAAGTCTTACGATCCTATCATTCAAATCGCATGTAATGGAATTCCACCTCGATTAACATTTCGATCAAGACGAAACGTCGCAAGTTTGATCGAACTTCGTGTCAAGCATTCAGCTCTCACCGTCGCGGTATTAAAATTGCCGAAGGGGGACGACACGAAGGCGGCAGAAAATGCTAAAAGAATAAGAAGAGGACGAAATTGAAGTGGATGGAGGAAGAACGAGTGAACCGGGCGAACGTCTGGCATGGCCCTCGAGCAGTAAATCCAGAAACGGTGTTACGGGGCGGCCCCGGAGATAATGCGCAATCATTTCGGAATGGAAATTAAAATCAGATGATGAATCCTAACGATGCCGTTTATTATTTTAATTTTCCGCGAAGGCCGCCGCCGACGCGGGCTACCGGCGGCCGCCGACGCCACCGCCGCGCTGGTAACTCGAGTTCGAGACACTAAATTACCTTCCTATTAGCCGTATAATTACAAGATGGCCCCGGTAATTTCCGTTTATTCCGACTTCGCCTCGCCGAACGGCCGCTTTATATTACGCGCGGCTGTATACGCCCGGCGAAAATGCGCAACGGACAAGTCCTGTGAACTTAGCACATACATAAAAATCTGAAAGTTTTTCTGGCATCTCGTCTGGCATTCTTTTGAATAGTTCTAGAGTTCTAGATAAACATTTTACATAGTTCCAATGAATTCCATAAAATCGAATCTGCGAAAGCTTATCGTACGCTAAGTTCACGCAGCGCACCAAATCATGAAAATCAATTATTTTTTCAGAGTTGTAGTTTGTTTTACAATAGTTCTGCAGTTCTATATCAAATATACCAATAGTTCTAGCAATAAGCAATAAGCAAAAATCGATTTCTGAAAACCCATGGTGTCCAAACCATGGTGTAATTCGTATACTTATCTATAAGAAAAGTAACAGTTCCGACCGGATCTTATTTTTGCGACTTTTTCAGAGTGGTTTTGTAAGAAATAATTAATTATTTTTCAAATAAAAACCATATTTAACATTTAAAAGTAAACTATAAGTGCATAAATTTTCTTTATAAGTTCCAACCACTCTGATTAGAATTCTGCGTAGCGTTCCTTGAGTTCTACAAAAGAACCATATAACTATTCCCTGTAAAATAATTATTTTTCAAGTTATCGCCACTTTTACAGAACTCTTAGCAGATCGGCTAGAACGCGTAAAAAAATTTTTTAAAAATAAAATTTGATTTTTAATTGTTAAAAGTGGCGATTACTTGAAAAATAATTATTTTACAGGGAATAGTTATATGGTTCTTTTGTGGAACTCAAGGAACGCTACACGTAGAATTCTAATCAGTGGTTGAAACTTGTAAAAAAAATTTTTGCATTAATAAATAATAAAAAATAACTAATCTCGCTCGTTTAAGCAAACAGCTAATAAATAAAAAACGGCCAATATTCGAGCAATTAAAAGATGTTAAAATAACGTTTAATATTCAATCGTATACAATCATGTTAACGTTTCGGCCTAACTTGGCCTTCTTCAGAACCATTAAACAAAGAAAACACTACAAAACTCGCATATTTATACAATTAACGTCGAAGTTCTCACCCATAATATGGACAAATAGTCAAATGTAGTCAAAGCACATCATAGCACATCATAGCACATTGGTCAAATTACAAAACCGAATTTGTTTTGTAATTTAACCAATGTGCTATGATGTTACTCTTTGACTACATTTGACTATTTGTCCATATTATGGGTGAGAACTTCGACGTTAATTGTATAAATATGCGAGTTTTGTAGTGTTTTCTTTGTTTAATGGTTCTGAAGAAGGCCAAGTTAGGCCGAAATGTTAACATGATTGTATACGATTGAATATTAAACGTTATTTTAACATCTTTTAATTGCTCGAATATTGGCCGTTTTTTATTTATTTTGCATTAATAGTTTACTTTCGTTTACTTTTAAATATTAAATATAATCTTTATTTGAAAAATAATTACATTACTGAAGTGATTTAATTATTAATTATTTGTTACAAAACCACGTGGAAAAGTCGCAAAAATAAGATCCAGTCGGAACTGTTACTTTTCTTAGGGCCGATTGTTCCAATCTGTTGGTGAACTAACTAATAGTTAAATCATATATTTAGATAGTTTTGGTTTTTCCTTCAAATTAGACAAAGATAAACATATGATTTAACTATTAGTTAGTTTACCAACAGGTTGAAACAACCGGCCCTTACAATTAGATATACGAATTACAATTTTGGACATTGGGTTTTCAGAAATCGATTTCTTTGCTTTTAATTGCTAGAACTATTAATATATTTGATACAGAACTGCAGAACTATTGTAAAACAAACTACAACTCCGAAGAAATAATTGATTTTCATGACTTGGTGCGCTGCGTGAACTTAGCGCACCATATTTTCAGATTCGATTTTTTGTATTCATCGGAACTATAATTTAAAATGTTTATCGAGAACTAACTATTCGGAAGAATGCCAGAACTCTAAAAAAAACTTAGATTTCCTAGGTATAGTGTGCCAAGTCCACAGGACTGTAAAACAAATCGATGTCTCATTTATAATTCTATAATTCGTCATTCGTAACGACGATCTCAATTCAATGCAGTTTTCCACTTTCCTATTCAAATCTCGACGAATGTCTCGTCGCGAATAACGGTGTCCCGCGTCCGGAGTACCTACTCCGGAGTAGTCCGGAGGCAGCTGTGCCATCCCGATATTCCCGATGCAACGCACCGCGAAGCGGCCGCGGCGCACGCGTTAGCAGCCGACGCGGCCGGCGCGTCGCGTCGTCGAGGTTACGTTTGGTCGCGCGACGCAACGGCGCAAATTCGACGACGCCGCTCTCGGCTACATACACATACACTCGATCGAGAAAGATTCTTCGACGATCAATTCGCGAGCGTGCGATATGCGTAAACAATGGGCGGTACTCTTACCTGATAAGGGATGTCCTCGGTGAGCTTGCCGCGGGTCGCCGCGACGTCGAGCGTGAGCACGCAACACTTGTCGGCGTTCCACACGTACAGCACGTTGTCGCGAATCTCGAGGATGTTCCGCGTCTCCCTGGCGTTGCTCGACAGGCTCGCCTTGATATCCTTGAACAGCCCCTTCTCGTTCAGGCGCAACAAGTCCGTGCACGACGACATCCTTCGTACGAGAGCGCGAGCTTGACGACGCGAGGTTATGGCGGTAAACGCGCGCGCTCCGGCACCACCGCACCAACAGTACCAACACTACCAACACCAACGACGTTGAAGGTTGAAGCACGCCGCCACACGGCTGCTGCTCGCGCGGCGAACTTCGGGCCGTACTTGTTTTTCGAAACGACCGTCGAGATCGCGAGGCGTCGTTCGATTCCGGATTCCGCGATTCGGCCACTTCCGCGAGTTTTTTTCATTCGAACGGCGACGACGAGATTTCGTGAGCGATCAATTCCGCGAATTCTTCGTAAAATATCGAAAAAAGTTGTTGATCGCGAGTACCGTCGTGGGCTATCGAGTCGCGGCCGCCACGCGAGACAGTTAATCGATGCTCGACTCGGTCGGGACGGCCGGTTTACCGTGGGATTTTAGATTCGGAACGGTCGTGGAGTGATTTCGCGAGCGCAGCGGCCAGTTTCGAGTCAAAATGGAATGAGCTGATCCCCCGTTGGACTTCGCGATCGAAACAACGCGATGCGGGTAAGCGATTGTTCTTATATGCGAATTATTATTCTTAACTTATCGTCAATATTAGTCGTATTTTTATTGTTCGAAAGCAATGTATCGCTAATAGCGTTTATTTATTATGAAAACGTAACAGAACGAATGTCGGTTTTATTAAAACAAAAAGATCGAACGTTAATCGCGATAGACGTTTTAATACAAATTCATTAAAACGGTCGCCGGCGGCCGATATTGTTGATTAATTATGTGTCTGTTTGTCTGTCACTAATTATATGTATTATAACTCGCTAAAATATTCTTATTTATTATGATATTACAATTTTATATTATTACAAATTAATATTTTGTTGTTCTTCGTATTACAAGATTTAAGGTATTTGGCGTAAAAATCAATTAAAATACTTTTGAACGTGTTAACGTGCGTATATGTAAACAGAAAAGCAAAATAAATTCGTTATTATAATAAATTCGATTTTTAATGTCGCAGCGCGCACATTTGTAAAAGATTGAAAGAAAAAAAATTGAAGCAAACTGTAACTTTCGCTTCCAGGCCCCGGAGGGATTCGAACCCTCGATCTCCTGTTTACTAGACAGGCGCTTTAACCAACTAAGCCACGGCGCCGTTGGGGAAACGGTGAGTATCTACACTTTATCAGAGTATCTGAAAAATTTCGACATGCCCTGCACTTTAGTTTCAAATATTGAATCGTCATTCTTGTGACACTTTATTGCTTCCGTTTTTTGTAACCGTTGAATATTTTTCGCGTTACACATGCCGCGATCTTTGCAGAGGGAAAAGCTATCGTTTATATCATAATATAATGTGAAAAATATAAAAAACATAATGTATATGATTGCAAGAAGTAATATACGTTTGTAAGTAACGGTTAAGTTACTACCTTTTATTAAATAACACCAACGAATGATAATGTAAAATAAATCGTGTAAAATAGGTAGAATACAATTTATCAACTGTGGCCAATCTGACTTTCGAATTTTTTAAATATGAATCGTGCTTTTAAGTACGAATTGTAAAGCGATTTTGTTGTGAAACTCTTTCACGGTTAATCTATAACAATTTTATTATGTAACACAACAAATTTTAATATGTAACAAGTTAGATTTCTTATTCATAAATTTTTATTAATTAAAATCTATGTTTTTGAGAATAAATTGATAAATAAAATTTAAAATATGCAAAATTTGATTTTAATAATTATTACTCGTATATGATAAAATGTCATTTATATATAGAATTTATATGCAAAAAATAACGCCCCCGGGTGGGCTCGAACCACCAACCTTTCGGTTAACAGCCGAACGCGCTAGCCGATTGCGCCACGGAGGCAGATGCTCCGTACGTCTTTAGTAAACAAGGTACTTCATCCTCTCTCCGATTTAATTTTTTAGTTATATATATCTAACGTTTCTTTTACTACAAATATTCTCTACGTATATATTATTTTATACACGAATTATTTTATATATAATAGTAATATTTTTTTGAAAAATCAGAGTCAATCAAGGTAATTTTAAGACTGTTGTACATGTGCGTAGCAAAATATTGTTTATTGATGATCCTAATGATGGACATAAAATAATTGCAACTAGATTCGCAAAATTATTAGAGAAAAAGGTTAAAAGTATTCCGTTTGACCTCGTTTATTATCTCTTTGTGCAAAAAAAAACCGGGAGTAAATACGTCGGTGAGATCTGCAAATTGTTCGGTGCATGCGAAGTAATTTGCAATTCATTTTCCGATAACGGCCGACGATGAATTGCGCTAGGCTCTCCGTTTCTGGGATACCACTACCAATAAAACGCATACGTTCGCGCATCTACAGACCCGCGGCGTAGGTACCTACTACGATACAAATCGAACAGATGTGTCGACGCAAGAAAGCGGCCGCGATGAAATATCGCTTCGCGTTGGAATAAATTCGTTATAGTCGTGGGTTGTGCGCGGCGATAATACGAGCGTATATATAACAAGGGAAATAGTCCGGCACACAGTCGCATCGAAACCATATACGGTTAATTAAATGGGGTCGGCTCATTAGTAACTGTCTATATGCAAGGCGATGGGCGAGACGCGATTGGAGGGTGGTCCCAAGGTGATTTATCCGTCACGATGGATCGCAGATGTTCGACTGGTACGCGACGCGGGTCATCACAATACCGTAATTAGGATGATAGCGCGTCTATATGTATGCAGAACGAAAACGCATGTTCCATTCAGGTGCATAATATGTGGGTTATAGAAAATGATCATTACAATAACGCTGTTTCTTGAATTGGACTGGCAAGAATTTAAAGAATTAATTTCAAAAAGCCACATTAAATCGTTTTTCGAACGAACAAAGTTCTCAATCATGTTCAATCTATTTCTTACGTTTTTGAAATATCCTTCTTGTGCAAGGAAACTAGGAAACATAAAGTATTTCTGTCATATTCGTCCAATGACCAATTATTGACAGAATAAATGATCGATACTTCAGTAATTTGTCTATAAATCGGTGTACATCATCGTCACAAGACTCGCTCTTAAAGATCTCCGTCGGTAGGAGACCTTCTGGTTCGGCCATGGTGACACTAACGGTCTGTTTAAATTGTGTGTTTAATTACACAAGTAAGACAGTCGCCGCGAAATTTATCGGTCACTGTTACCGTCCCCTTCGTTCCTAATCTACGTAGCAGATATCCACACTAAACAGAGGAGAACATATCCTTTGCCTGCAATAAGACGCTTCTCATTGCTTTTTAGTGTCTCTTCTCCAGAGAAGCAATTAGATTTATCAAGCGTGCACGCATATAATTTACCGATGTTATTACGGTAGTTATGGCCAATGTAATGCTATAATATGACTTGTAACGCGTTGCACGTAATTTATTATTATGACGTACAAGAGTTATGCATTTTTTCAAGTTATTAACTATAAGAGCAATTACACATATCTCATATAACTTGCACGTAAAGACATTCTAAAGAAATTAACAGCAACACTCGATCTTGGCTGGCAAATATAGTGCATAATTATGTTACATAAATAATTGTTTCAAAAAGAATTTCTTTTTTATATTTATATATTATTATATGTTCTCTTTTATACCTCCGTGAAAGGCACGCAATTTTCTCTGCATGAGTTGCATATCTTTGAAGCTCTTTTTAATTATCGAAGAATTCTTGTTGCACAAGATTGAGTACTTGTATATATATCTAGGGTTAGAGAATACATGGATCTCGTTTCTTATTGGATAGGAATTTATGGCCATAAATCTAACTGGTTCCCGTCGAGAGGTTGAGCTTCCTCCTGGAAGTTTACAATCCCTCGTTCTCTCTATCCTGTAACCAACATCCGCTCCGTCTCTCTTGTTTGCGTTTTCCACCCCTTCCCGGCACGGAAAGCACGGTACTTTACAGGCCATGTTGGGTGTCTATGATGAAAGTGTGCACGTTCTAGGATATACCAAACTTGTAACGATGTAACGGGTGAGCATTGCACTGAAATCATGATGAATTCATTCAGAGTGCGAATTAACGTCCGGTCGGGGGGGGGGGGGGGGGAAGTTTCGCTAAATGCCCGGAAGAGAGAACGCACGCGAAACCGGTGATCATCAATATTCCATTATGGTAAACCAAAGTTGAGATTTAACAAATTTGTTTGCTCAAGAAATCAACAGAATTTATTAACTCTCTCAGCCGTAACGTTTCAGTTCGTTATAAATATACATATATATCGACTATAGATCAGTTATACCTTTTTCTTTGTATTGTAATTACATTTATTAACACATTCTTATATTCTATTCTATTTTCCATTTTGCTTGATGCAATTTAATTATTTAATATTTCGAGGGGAATAATAATCTAGAAAATTTTTAGAATATAATATTAATCTTGTAAGCTAATATAAGGAATTGAATTTTTATTAAAAGTAATTTGACAATGAAAATATTTTATGTATGTCTTATAAAAATGTAATATTTTACAAAAATATTTCATAAAGATGTTAGATTTATTTGCATATTAAAAATAGTTAATTTGCATTCGGAAAGTATAATGATGAAGGAAGATCGTTAAACGTATCGATGGTAATAAGAATATGACATAAGAACTGTTATTGTTTCGGTCTCACAAGTATGACATTTCTCCGCGCCATTCTTATGGCTCGTTTTTCTCGTTCAATCAACTAATGGCCTGCAGAATGAAGAGCACGGCAGAACAGATCACGAACACCCGGTAGACAATACGTCTTGGCACTCGTAGGTCATTGTGGCGTTGAAAGGGAGTAACTTATAGGGGCATTGGGAATTACCAGTTTATTATTAGGGAGATAGCATAGAGGGCCAAGATCAGGGGTTGCTGTTAATTCTCCTAACACTTGGCTCCCCGGAGAGAACACGGTGCCTTAAGACTTCCTCCTTCTCGACCCATCCCACTGCACGGCCGACATCTTGAATCGCTGCCGTGTTAATTAGTACGACTTTAAACGCGCCCGCATGCGGTAGCAATCGGGATTCCCTGAAATGGTTTCGGCGCTACCCTCTGGAAGATGTTAAGATTGATATGCAGTCTTAGGCTAAAAAATCACAATGCGTTTCTTTGTGTGATTGCGATACTTCTGCAAAATTCAATTTCCAGTATGATTATTACGTTTTATAATGTGACTTGTTCTGCAATATATATAGACGATAAAATTTGATTCAATATTTCTTTCTCTCTAAGTAAGTTGTTTCTTAATTAAATCATTAAAAATTTGATGGAAAACTGAAATTGTATTTAGATTTATCACATAACGGAAAAAAATTCATAATATATGAAGGGAAACCAACATCGATAGCGATTTTTGAAAAACACGCAACTGCCTATAATATCGACATTTTCGATAAAAATTTAAAAATTCTCGGTGGTAAAACGTTTTTGTAAAGATATATATATACACAAAACCATCTTTAACTAAGTTAATTATTCAGGGTTTCGTACCTCGTTCCTCTGTATATGAGAGGAGAAGATAAAATATCTTTCGCCACCCTCTTTAATCCGGATACGAAGGTGAAACATTTTCGGAGGCTCTGAAAGACGAGTCGGCAAGGCTTTGACGTATGGAAGATGTCAGTTGCGGGCTGGCACGGTGGTGTCGTCGATTCGTCTTCCCTTTAGCCGCCACCTTTCGCGAATCCTTTCTGTTCCGCTATCCTTTACGTTATATAAATGGTGCCCGCGTCTGGTAGCCGCTGGCAAAATTCCGTCGGCCTCGCCACAGATTGCTCTATTTTCGGAGCTCTTCGATTTATCAATTGGTTTCTTCGGGTTCCTCCAGAGATTGGATCTTCTAAATTTAGTCGACATAAGTGGCTAGCCGAATAAAGATAAAATGTCGCCGTGCAATCGTACTTTTTTCGATGTGATTGTTGGTTTCGCTCTTCTCACCATTAATTTTTTTTGGTGTCAATAAATCCAGAAAAAATGCGAGGAAGAGAATTTTAACAAATAGCATGAGTTTAAAAAGTGGACAATATTTATCTAGTAAAATTTCTCAAAGTAATTTATGCTCTATTGGCTTCGTCTTTATTAAAAGCGACCTTTGATATGTTTATGCCAAAAATCTATTTTTTATATAAGTTAAAAAAACGATATTGATTGGCATAATAAATGGCTATGTTGTAATGTGGATATAAGAACGATCGAAATCGCGGCGTGTGTAAACGTTTATAGGTTTTCACGTGCCGAAAAGCTGTCGAGGGGCAATTCTTAGTTTGCCTTGGAAGGCCGTAACGAGGTCGCCCGGGCTAACTATGCCAATAAATCAACGGCCTTAATGAAAATGTAGCGCTATCCGTTGCAAGAGCGCTGAACGAGCGGTCCTACCTCCCCGTTCGCCGTTTAAATGAAATGAAAAGAACGTGCAGCACTGGAAAATGCCCTCCTAAAAATATCAAGATAAGAGCGAGTCGGCGATGAGGAGCCCTGTCCCGGAATGAGGGATAGGGGCAGCTCGTTTCGCAGGAGAGAAAAACGCGCATAATTACGAAAACGTGGTATTTCTACGAACGCCAGGCAAACTTGCATCCGTTGATAATCTATGCTGTAATATTATTAAAATTCGAATCAGCACGGCAAGCATCTGATCTCAGATATTTCAATTTGTAACTACCAACATTACGTATGATTGCAGAAAGAAATAGTTATAAACCAATATTTTATTATTTGTCAATGACAATATAAAACTGATATTTTTCACTTTTAAAGTAAACAATAAAGCAACCAAATTCTTTTCTTATATTTTCAAAATTTCAAACAATTACAATCTGGCGGGTGAAATATAAGCAATTTTATTATACTTTACAGAATTTCTCGTATTTTTAAGGGTTGTAGATGTTCGTGTATTGAATTAATTCAGCATTCATACGTGATATTGTTATTTCCACAGACGAGAAAGGGGTACCGTAAGAATGGAAAGCATTCTTTTTCCGTTGTTGAAGATATAAAACATGACGTAGCATATGTTGCTCTACGCGCAGTGGTCACATACGTGTACAACATGTATAATATGTCGCGTACGTGTGCCTGCTATAATTACGACGGTCGCGAGCGTACCCCAAAACAAGTTTGTAATCGTGAAAGATGAGCAAAGACGACCCTCGCGGCCATACGCGGCAAAAGAGGCGAGCCCGATAATATATGTACAATATTTTTAATTGTTGACGTTAAAATGTGCTCCCTTGGTTTTTTTCTCGTTAACGTGACGTGGGAGGGTCCGAAAACTGGCTCGCGTCACGTTTTCGGCCGAGCCCTCCGAGTTATTTATTTCACGCTTAAAGAATCACCCGCCGTCCATACATACTACCGTTGAGCACCGTCACACATGTAGACGACTTTGGACAGACTGTCTTCTGCAAGCGCGGGAAAAAATAATCTGACGCGAAAGCAAAAGATTCGAGGAAAATAATCGTGATAATTAAACAATGACGCGAGTTCCGTAAAGTCAGTGACATTAGTACTGTTATGTTGTATAAAAAATAGCAATTTATCATATACGAGGATAAGATAACATAAATAAAAAGTCCAGTCCTCTTCTTTATACGAATTGTTAAACAACTCTTGTCATTTATAACTTACTCATATTAATTTCTTTTATAGTACCTATGTTTATTTTTGTAAGTTATTATTGTAGACAAGTAGCAACCGATTGTTTCGGAAAAGGCGCGCGTGTTTTGTGAAGAAATCATATTCCACCGTAGTTCGATTACGACGTAGGGAGATTCAACTTTGCCATTCAAAAATTATGTACCCCTCGAACATCGTTCTGTACGATTACGCGAGATACGATCGAAAGAAACGAAATCGGAGGAGGCCATTGTCGAGGCGTATTCATATTTGGCTCCTACATTTTGCATGCGATTCGTACACAATGCGGTCCATCGGAAGCTGTCGTCTACTACTTCCGCTATCTGACTGCGGCACGTCTGCCTGCCTGTTTCCCCCTTCATTCTGTCCCGACGAAATTCCGACGTATCCGCATATATTTATTTCGGTCGTATGGAAAAATATGAGAGCGTTTTTCGGTGAGTTCCTCCGCGTTTAACATTCGTTCGGAAAGTAACTCGGAAAATAGTATCGGTTTTATTTGCAAGGAATAAACATTAATTTATCGCGTTTTATTTTCTTTCAATTGCGAAATTTGTATCATAATAAGCGTAATAAAAGTTCGCGATGTACGTAGCAGTTATTCATATAATTATACGATTGCATTAATAGAATTAATTATTGACGCACGATTAGCAGGTGTCAATTTATTCTCATTAAATAAAGTAAAAAAGCAAATCGAAAATTAATTTTAGTAAGACATTTACTGATTACAAAAAAGTAATATACCTAAGTATTGTATAGAGCTAATAAACACATTGAGAAACAAATTCCGACGTGCGTAAAATTCGTCGATCACACGTCGTCGCGGTGCAAACGACGTATCTACATCTTTATTACTTTTATTAGACACGTGTGGTTTAGAAATGTTTTACCCTAATTACGAGACGATGATTAAATATATTCTAGTAGATTCTTGCCCATGACTCTCCCTCCTTCCCATACTCTTCTCTTCGCTATCTCATACGCACACAGTTGTCACGTAATGGAATATATTCGTTACCGCGATATGATAACGAGCCGTCGTAAGTCAGAGAGTCATATTACCTCGGAGATCCTAGTCGCGAAGTATAGCGTGATTTTTCAATTTATTAAAGTCGACGCGCACGCTTGTAGTACTCCCGCGACGAACAATGTAGATAAGGGGAAAATTTATGGTCCACCTATTGGAAATGCGACGAGCGCTCTCGCTAATGAATCGAATTCAGATAGCCGGGGATGAAGAACTGTGCGCATGCATAAATCAAGAACAAAGCACAGCAATAACCGGCTAACGTGGCCGGAAGTGCGTCCGTTTCGCAGCTTATCGCAGTCCGATCTCATTAAGCGCGAGTGCTCTCGCAAGTTTGTCGATGCGATCAATTCGCTTCGTATCAATTGTCGCCGACGCCTTGGCGAATTTGAGCTTAATTACTTTATTGCGAATGTATCGCCGGGGAACAACCCGAGTTAGGGTGCGCGTGAACTATTCAGATCGGTAACATGATCGCGATACTCCATTTATCGTGCTTGATCGGAATGAGGACTTCTTTCACGATCTTACGTTAAATACTTAATATTGCAAATACTGAAAATTAAATTTATGATGTTAAATCGCGTAGGATTAAACCATTGAAGAATTGTGATACCAAAGATCGAATTATTAATAAGAATTAATATTTTTGTGTTGAATTTACTGCTTGTGCTTTCTACTTTCATTGTAGATTTTTCCGCAGGCACGCGTTGTCGCGCATTATACGCAGTGAACCATGTACATGCTCGTAACTACGGTGCTTTATTCGCGGAATGTAAGAACGCCTTTTGTCGCCGTCGAAGTGCCATGTATGCGCACGTGGATGTACGTGGGAATGACAAACGATCATGGGGGGTCGATCGGGTATTGGCATGCCATGTACGTGCGGGGTTATATAAATGAATCGCGTCCCCGGGGCCGTATCTTATGGGAATACGAAACATTAATGGACAGATGCGTTTTTGCCGACGGAAACGAATGGCCCATGGCCGCGTGTCGATTTATCCTCGACGAACGATTCTGTCGTGGAGGACACGTCGAAGGTACACCGCGAAACCATTACGACGGAAACATTTTGATTATTATTTCTTCTTTCTTTCTTTTTTTTTTGTGAAAAATGTTTCCGTAATTGCGCGCCCATTGTTCGGACACTATTCCATTAAAAAATAATTTAATGTGATTAATATAGAGCAAAAATAATTTATCAAGTTGTGCAACGTACGTTTTATGCAGAAACGAATGATGCCGATGATTTATGATTTGATTTTAGACCCTCTGAGAATTTCTTTCTCTTAAAAAAACAAAAGAATCTTTCTTTATTCTTTCGTGATATTTACAGAAAAACAAGCATCTGCGAAATTATTCAAATTTATTCGCGAAACATATGTGAAGCATGGGCACTTTTTAAAACTTTCTTGCGTCTGACGTGTTGGAAATAACAAAAAAAATATGTGCGGCACTTTTCGCTGAGAGAACATTCTTTGTAGCTCAAAGGTTTTGTTGAAATAGTCCGTAACAATGCGTCGCGCACACTTCAAATTGCCAGCATACCCGAGAAAAAAAAGAATGTCTACGTTATATACGAGATGGGGAACGGGTAGTCCTGTGGTTTAGCAAGGTAGAGCACTTCGGCGTGTAACGAGGGGCGGCTGGATATTTGCATAATGATTGCAATTATTATTGCCTTACCGCGCATAATCTATAATGCAGTTCAAACGATAACCGCCAATGCATCGGGGACACGAGAAAGGCCCGTTAACATTCCCGGAGCGAAAGTGCTGGTGCAATGGTGGCCCTTACCCATTAGCGAGTGTCGACCAGACACCAACACATTGCCAGATATCGGCATCGTTGTGTATCCGCGGTTACGGTAGATTAGCCGTCCTTAATGTCGTTCTTGTCGCGGTCCGACGACAGTCGTGATTTAAAATCTCGCGAAAATCTCGCGGCAAATACGTCATTTTATTTTTAGGACTGTGCAGCTATTTTGTATTCCTAATGGCAATCGAGCAAATTTTAATTTTTATAGTCATTTGTACTTGTACCTCGTAGTCTGCTATGAGAGTTGTCTATAATATAATTTTTCTGCTGTTTCGAAATAGTAACTCTTCAATTTTTGACAGTATCAAATGACAATCGCAATATGATATGATTTAGTTCTCGATTTAGTTACTATATTACAATTTACTATCTTTTTATTATAATTATTGTATTATTATAAATATTATTAATTGTAGTCGAATTGATATAAGATAGTAGAATTGCTATAATCTTTTAACATATAAATGCTGTAGATTTGAAACAAAATTTACTAAAGATTAATATTTTGGACATTTTTGTTTCAAATGACTGAAATCACAAAATAATTATTATTTTCTAAGTATACTGAAGTTAGCGTGATACATGATTCTATTACGGATACTTATTCCAAAATTCATTGTTACATTTCGCTAATTGCGTGACCATGTCAATCTTGATTTCTTTTACATATCACGAAACGCGTGGCAGTATCCTTAATATATTCGTAAAAAATTAATCCAACATTTGTGTGTAGCGCAAGCATCATCCCCGAGTCGGTAGGGTAGATACCCCTGTAAGAGATAAGGGGTCGCTAGTCGACCGTCTTCTTATCGACTGGAAACTCCATGCAAAACGGCTCCCTGACTCCCCGATAGAAAGGGGTAGCTGCGAATTACCGCCGTCGATTTGAACAACCCCAATTGGTTAATTTGCAAGGTCGAAAGATTCGCCTTCGGACGAACATCATCCGTGTGATTTCCACCAATTCCGGATAAACGGCCAACTCCGTAATTGCATAAGTTATGATTGCATCGTGGACGCATATTGAACTGCTTTAAGGAATCGGTTCTTGGATCCCCTTCATGCGTGACTGTTTGCCAATAAATCGCTCTCAACGAAACCGGGAGAACGTTATTACACCTCGCGTTTCTGCAATGCGAGGAACATTCAATATTGAATTTTACGGCACGCGCTGTCGAACGTAATTTAAAGTCGGATTACTATTTTGTTAATTACTATTTTTTGTTTAATAATATCCGTTAAGTAATGTTTGTTGAATTTATCTTATATTTTAACTATGAATGGAAGGAGCTATAAATTTAAGTTACGCGTTTTTTTATTTGCAATATTTCTTTTGCATTAAAAATTAAATATACTACATACTTTAACCAGATAAATTAAGGTACCTACTGTTATATATACATATTTTTTCTGTAATATCAAACTCGATTTAAATGTTATATCTAGATCGTTTTGTTAACGAAAAGTATATGCTTGTCTCGATTTTGTTACGCTTTTTCTGCGACATTGACGAGTACTCATTATTCTTTTTCTGCATGCACCCTCCGAATTGATTTCATTTTTTAAATACACATATCTTTGTTCGCTCACGATTACATCGCGAATTGGCGTGGAAACGGATCCTTTTCACAAATCTCCGGTGATATAAACCGGTGTTTCGATACGTACGCGTTCCTTTTGTTATGGAATCCCCGTGTGAATTATGATCGTCCAATAGAGGGAAACCCCGCGAACGGTATATTGGATTCGCGATACGCATTTCGCGTGCCTCATGATACTCAAATTTCAGCCGGTAAATCACGGCTGCCTAGATCGGTGCAACTTCGAGAGGGTCGAAAGAAACTTGCGATTTCTCGGGTCAAACGCGAATCGTCGTTCCGCTTTAAATTCCTGATTACATAGCTAACGATATATAAGTTTTAGTTTACCATTACTTTTGTCGAGATGTTTTCAAATAAATAAAAATTACTTTTAAGAATTGTATATTATCAAAATAGAAAAAAGAAATCCTTTGTTTATTATCATCTCTATATGTTTGACAAACAGTAAGGGCATCGAACGGGTCTTTCGGACGGAATTCGCGACGTGTTTTGTCGCGTTGTAAAATATTGACGCGCGCACTACGTTCACTGTAGATATTTCACATGGCGTAACGTTCTTCACTGAGACAGAAGGAAATCGAGTTTTATATTTTATCAGGCGATCTCTTTGAGTTTTCTCTGATGTAGCTTTCGTTAACACAAATAATAACATTTTATTCCTGGATAATCCTTATAGTATTTATTTAATATGTATAATTATATGTATAATATATAATTGTTTTTGTAATTTAATTTGTACGAAACCTATCGTAATTCTATTCTACTATTGATGTCAAGAAAATAATGCGTCTCAAACTACTTGAATAGGATGGCTCGTAAAACTTTTACATATAGCTTTATAATAATATGTCGAATAATACGTCAACAATGATTATCTTCTATAATACCTATACGTATGTCATAGATTCTAATTTATCGGTTAATAAGTCAGATTTCAAATTGTGAATTAAGGAAAAGAAGAAATGTGCATGTAAAACAGCTCTCCTAAAAGATGTAAGAGTTTCATTCAAGTTACAAATGCACAAACACATGTATTCACGAATTCTTTCGTATTGAGGGTGCATCGACGTCGGTCATCGTCAAGCCCATCGTATCGGCCGCGCACCCCTCAATAACCTC
This sequence comes from Leptothorax acervorum, assembly GCA_035220615.1. NCBI lineage: Eukaryota > Metazoa > Arthropoda > Insecta > Hymenoptera > Formicidae > Leptothorax > Leptothorax acervorum. Next base: position 2,709,109 of record JASTWQ010001260.1, on the reverse strand, counting down.
GATACAAAATTCTTTTCACATTGCCCTCAATGGCTAGAGAGGTATAGGAAATATATGAAAGGCTCTCCGTCCGGTTTAACCGGCGCAATGTTGGCCGAGGCTTTTTCTCCCAAACACACGAGTGCCGTTTGCGAGGGACCTATAAGCTCGGACCCCCTCCCCGTAATGAAACATAAATTATTCAATTGAAATCAGCTGCGGACTACCGAGCGTCGGCGTCTACCACGACGCCGGGACTTTCCGGTCAAAAGCGGCGCTTTAAACCGAAACCCTCGATCCTTTCCGCGAGGAAGGCGATGAAAGCGAAGCGGCTACGGCAGACCTTTGCTTTTTTTCTACGTGCGTGTTTTGAACGATTTCATTTTTTTTTTTTTTTTCTGAACTGAATATCGTCTGGCGTGCACGCGCACCTTCAGTTTTTCCTCGAGCAAGCAATTGGAAAATTTCGGCTCTCGGTTTCACGATAAATTCGTACGTTATTGAATCGAGCAGAGAGAACGTCGGCTATGTTTTATTTAAAGAGTGGATTTTTCGAAGGGTTGATAGTAAGTTACATATTGCTGCGCGAATAAAAATCGTATCGTATTACAGAGACAAAATACGCAATTACGTATTACAAATTATGTATCGTACAATTCTAAACGAAGAATGATGATAATAATAATCTTCACGTTAAAAACGTTTAATGCAATTTTACTAAAGAATACGTTCGAAGGATGTAACAAAGCGATTCGTATCTTCAAAGAAATAGCTCCTTGAGAAAAGAAATTTTAATAACATGTTTCCATCACGTTTGTAAAATATATATTTTATTTCGCGTAAGGCATCGGAAACAGGGCGATACGCATCGCGAGTCCCCAAGGACCTCTCCCGATTCCACTTCCGGAACGGGCACGCGCTTTAAAACTGAATGCGCGACTCAATTCCGGGCGTGTCGACACGCGCGTCGGCGTCGACGGGGAATAGAAGACGTTTAGGTGAGGCCGTCAAATAAAATACACTCCGTCCCATGTGAAGGGAGTGACGTGAAACTGTCGCGATCCTTCTGCGGCGGCCTCGTGTTGTGCGTACATGCACGTCCTGCAAACGCACACGCACCTCGCGTCAGGAATCGAGGCTAACATGGTCACGCAATTAGCAAAATATGACAATGAATATTTCCTGGGGAAGTATCCGTAATGGAGACACGTATCACGCCAACACCCGCGTACACAGGAAATGATAATCATTTTATGATTTTAAGAGACGTTTTTTTTTTATGCTGTATCATACATGCTAGAAAATATTATTTTTTTTCCCTCGTGTTTGTGCGAACAACGCGTTAGGTGTATGTTGTGTGACAAGAGATTAAACATGTGTGGGACTAATTGAGGATGCGTGGAGGACATCTTGGAATTCTCCAAGATTGCGATTTGCTACGTTGATTCAAGTTGCGAACTCCCACGAGTCCTGGAAGCCTAATTAAGCGTCTATATACGACGAAAGACGGGTTAGAACAACGTTCATTGCGAATCAATGTTTTGTTTGGTGGAGGACATTGTGTATGTTGTTTGCTAGAGGAAACATCTGAGAACGCGTGACGTTTTTCGTCACGCAGAATTAATTTCGCGCGACAACACACACGAATTGGAGACAATATTTTCGCGTTAATTTATGCGAGGTGCAAATAATCGCTTTATGCAGAATTTCACGTGTTCTGTTTAATGTAATTTATCTTATTGAAAATTACGTTCGGTTATTTCGTACTAACAGAGGAGAAGGCAAAAATTTTTTTGTGTACTGCTATGCTTAAGTTACACGAAAATTCTTAGGATATTTTGCTTAATATTGAAGTAAATTATATATACTTTTTCTTTATGTCTTGTTAAATTTTCTTGTTTTTTTTTACGTATAACTTATCGCTTATACAATAATTACTACCTTGCTGGCAAATTACCGCCCAGTTGTTCGAATTTATTTACATATACGTTCATCTTTTGTGAGCAATATAATTATATTCTACTTATTCCCACCCCCGTTTCATAATTGCTGCGCGAGCGTGTCGATTCATTGTAAAGCTCGATGCGGCTCATCGCCGGGGAACGAAAGAGCGAGCAATGTTGCTCCGGTCGGCTGGGAAGGCGCGTATAGATTTTTATGCAAATTCTATTGATACCCGATCGTGGCCGACGATAGCGCACGGAACATGCACGTCCCGCGATGGTGGCGGTTAGTCAGAAAATAGCCCTACCTAGCTGCGTCCGTTCAGCTCTGCAACCCCCGCGATTGTTCGTTGCTGTTCGAGAAAACGGTCGTGATTCGTCGGAGCCCCTTTGCGTCTCGCGATCCAACTCTAACGAGGGCGAGGTAGGGTAAATCGCGATTAACGCTGTTCTTAACTCCTTGCCAACCCCCGGACGAGACACAGCAGCAACCCCGAGCACGTTAACTCCGCGGCCTTTTATCAAATGTATATGTGTTTTAGAAATTACACGTGCCGCCGGATTTATCGAGCGTAATGCGACTGGAATAAATGGAAATTAAAAAGCGCGGTCGCATAAAACGAGGCTTTCGCGGTGTAAAGAGCGGAGCCCAAAGGGGAAGTCACGAATTAAGAGGGCGAGCAATTCTGCAAATATGTTTAAAAACCGATGGTCTCTCGTGCATGTTTACACTAACATACGTAAATTGGACGTCTCGTTACTTGGTGAACGTGCGTGCAATGAGAGGTGCGTGACCTGAGGTACACGATTACCGGTTGGCGCGAAACTCGGACCGATTTGAAATATAACCTACTCGTTATTAATAAAATTTGCATTTACAAGGGCGAAAAGGTGTCACAGCACGCCACGCGGGAACGGCAGAACACCTTTCCTATCTTTAATGAGGTTTCCTTGATGCGAAATTAATGATCTGTCATTCTCTTTAAAGGACTGACCTGAGACTCAAGTACGTCTAACTTATTGTCTAATTAAAAATAAATTTAAAAAAATACGTTATAGGTTAATTACATAATAATCACTATATTTTACACTTAATCCGGATTTTGTTCTTTAAATTCTGCAGTTATTTTTCTCTAGAACACGTTTGTTCATTAAATCACTTAACTTTATTTGCAGAGTAATAAAAGTCTATCTATTACTGACAGATTTAGTATCAAGTCAAGTCTTATCCGCGGCAGCAATCGATCTTGCGTTTTTAAATAAATCCAACAGTGGATCCACGGACACGTTCGTTTAGCGCTGAGCCTCGGCGAGTTCGTGGGGTTTGATTACTTGTTATCGAGGTAACTCAACCGTCGTCTGGCATCTGATAAAGGCCCGCGAGTAATTATTAATCATAGACCGGGCAGTATAACGATCCATCCGAGTCTTATCTCGGTGTCGAGTGATGTATGTACGTGGCCGAGGTCTACGCCGCAGCGCGAGGGCAAGCGGGGGTTGTGCAACGTCTACTAGAAGGGCGGTAGTGGTGGTGGTGGTGGTGGTGGTGGTGGTGGTGGTGGTACCGACGATGATGGTGGTGTTGTTGCTTGGTGGGTTACTTGCTCGCTCGCTTAGCTCCCGGCTAAACGGGGGTTGCAATACTTCACCAAGATAACAACTAATAATCGATAGTGGCATTGCCAGGTACGCAGCCAGGTACACGTACGTAAGTAAGTACGGTCTCGAAAAGTCCCTTATTCGTTCCCTCCACTCTTCCTACGTTCTTAACTACCCCCCCCCCCCCCCCTCCTCCGTCGTGCCTCCCGCCACCGCGTCATTCGGATCGGTAGTCTCGCCTTTTAACCACCCATAACCACCCAACGGCGGCATGCAAGACGCTCGTAGGTCAAAGGTTGCGCACTCTGACTACTCTGTGAATTATCGTGAGCTTAACTGTTACCTCGCCTCTGGCCGAATGAACAGTTCGAATACGACGTATCTTTCGCGGGAATGCAATTTTCGTGGGAATGAGAGAGGGAGAATGTAATTTTCCCCTGTAATGTGTGTATCGTACGTAGAGTGAAATGCTTGCAAAGTCAACACGCTATATACGTATATAAACTTCTCCGAAGATATATCACGTTAATCTATAAATATCAGATTAAGTATTATATCGGTATCTTTATAAAAACAAATGAGAACAACTACAAATTATAATTACTCGGTACGCAGCATGTAGAATTACTTTGTTTCTTTGTTACTTACAATTAGATACCTATATGATATGAGAAAGAGAAAGTAATTATAATGATTAAAAAATAAATCATCGATAAAATATATTATGATTAATTTTGTTTCTTTATATGGCCCATTTATAATACGAAATGTACATTTATGTTTACAGGAGGCCCGATAGGAAGGATGAAGCACGCGTTTAGGACGACGTGGAAGGGAAAAGGGCTCAGCAAGGCTGCCGGCCAGTGTAACGGTCTGCAAGGTAGGGTAGCTGGTATCGCCACGCGAGATAAAGTATTACAATCGAATGCACGCAATAAGCCCTATCGCCGACCGATCGGCAATAAAATGTAAAATTTAAAACAGCAATTATCTCGTGCCGTATATCTGACTGGCTCGTCGACACGTCGCGTCTGACTTCCTCTTATACCCTCCGCTTCCGTTACGTATCGTCAACGTTGCCACTATCGGCCCTACCATGACCAGCGACCGGTTCAATAATTAATATCGACGACACCGTATCGTTGCTAGGCGATTATTTCATCAAACACGCTCGCCAAAATGATTGCTCTGCATCGAAATACATTCGAAGCGTAATCAACGCGTAATCAATGACTTGCGAGTAATAAGAGTCTACCAGTTTTAAAATAGGTAATTAATATATAGCTTCGCAAGTTGCTCAATTTAATATAAATTGTTTGGCAAAATAAAAAGTGACGAATATAAAATTTAGCACTTGCAATATAAATTACAACAACAAATAGCGGCGTTATTTTCTCGAAACAGGTGGTATTGTATGCTTTTATAAGTTAAAATTTTGTGACAAGATTTATTGCATCTGACATATTTCATATAAACAATGTGCGGGCATATGATAAGTATATTGCGACGTTTCTCTTCCACATCGAGTGTCACCGGCCTATTTGCATTCCAGTTCAACCGCAATGAAAGGCAGCTCGAATAAGGATTCCAATAAAATGTTTGGGGAGGTTTGCTTTTGGCGGGTGGTTCGGGACGTGGAGAACGTGGAATTCGATATTACAGCGTTACTCTGTAGTTCCGTACATGCTCGCTCGTATCTGCACGTCAACATAAATTGTCCCTTCCCGCTTCTGTGTCGTTCGAGAAGGAATTTTTCTCCTCGTATCACATATTTCCGAACTGCTGGAATAAGATGCTGAATATATATTTTTTGTGTATCTTGCATGGCGAGAAATTAAACTTATTTTCTCTTTTAATGTTTTAAGGCCTGCATAATCTTTACATGAATCTCGTGTCAAAAAGCGTATCAAGTAAGATACTCGAGTAAAGTTTCATATCTTGAATCACAGACATTAGAGATCAACTAAAAATGTATTCAGTTTATTATAAAACTGAAGCGGAAAGATTACTCTCGTAAAACCTGATGTCATTCGAGTATTGTTGTGAAACACTTCGCAATAATACCTATTTCACAATATCACAATGATAGACATTTATTGAATCTCACGTTATTAAATGTCCTTTTCAAATAATATAAAGTTTAGTTACCGATAAATAAGATAGATAACAAAAAATTAGAATAAAACTGGCTTATTTATTTAATTGGAATGCAGCATTACTTAATCTTGCTCACATATTAATTGTATTTTGTGACAGCTATCTATAATATGAGGCTGTCTATGATATGCTTGGCAACTTGGAATACGATCGTTATACTTATCCGTTATCATTATCGTGTCTAACGAACAGCGGCACGCTAAGAACCCCTCGCGTCTATAACGGCTCGCGCAAACGATAGTAATGAACCGAGCTTAGGAGAGTAATCGGAATATTCGCACGCTTTCCAAATGCGTCCTTTCGAGTTTCGTGCGCTAAGAACGTAGAACCCTTAGGTCCCGTGGGGTGGCTCTACTTTACGATCTGCTCGTCCGCGTGCTTCGCACAAAGGACTGCGCTACCTCGTTACGGAGGGACCAGTTAGAATAAAGTGTGATTAGGACGATAGTTATGGCATTTTGTATTATAATTCCGCGAGGGTAAAGCTCAGCCCTCTCGCCCGCCAGCTCCGGCCACGTTCATTCTCGAAGGAGCTGTTAAGGCCTTGCCAAGTTTTCGATCCGAGGTAACGCGAATTCCGTGATCGCTCGAGATTCTGCTTTACTTGCATGCGCAGCCGAGATAACACCAACTTCAACCTTGCGAAATCAATTCATAACTTCATTTTCGAATGAATTCCACGGTGTGTTTTAGTGCATTCGATTTTTATATAACATTTATCCTAACAAAACTAGCTCGAAACTAAAATCAAAGCATTAACTATATTTTGGAACAGTGTTTTACATAATTATGAAAATATTGGGAATTTATTAATTTTATTTATATTTAAAAGTACACGAAGGTTTTTTCTATTATGATAACATCATTTTTTTTCTATTATTGCTTTCCGTATATACGTTCTTATAATGTACGAATTAGTTCCCAGTCTTCTTAAAGCTCAATCTTAAAACTTTAGGTACGTTGTTAAGAAAAAAATGTGTTGGACAGTGATTGACTGGGACGTTCAGCCACACAGGAGTTAGTCATTCGTTTTCGCGGGGGACAATCGAAGTTCTGGCGAAGTTAATCAATCGATCCGGAAGACCCGTGAGAATCGGGTAGATAGTGGGCAGCCGGTGGCTGCCCGTATTTGATTGTTTAATTAGCAAGATGACCCGGTCGTATTCCGACGGGAATTCTCGAAGGAGCTCAAGCTCAAGACAGGAAGGAACGTCGAGGGGGAAAAGACGGGGTGTCTCTAGAACGAGGCACGAGAGAAAGAGGAGCGGGACGGGAGGACGGGACGGAACGCGAGAAAACCGAAGACACCAGAAGGAGATACAGCCAGCGCGGCGGAGCGAGTCAGCGGAAAGCTGACGCGATGGTGGTGGGGACAGGAAAGAGAGAGGAGGATGTGTGCTTCCAAGAGATACAGTCGCTGGAACTCTGGCGAGCTCGAGCGAGAGAGGATGGGAGAGGGGGAGGGAAGGGTGGAAGGAGGGCTAGATTTCTGGTGTATAGGGGTATTAATCCCTACCCTCAATTACCCTTTGTCTTGGGCGCAGCTTGGTCCACTTGTTAAGACACCGCCACTGTTTGTCTTGAGGAGCAGGTAAAGGCGCCCCCGGAGCGGTCGCGGAGGTCTGCCGGCTGTTTCGGTCGCTGCTTTACATACGTCCGTGAGACCGGAGACGAACTGCTACCGGGAAGGACTACTGATCGTTGCGGTCTCGCCTCTGCCCTTGATAGAAGTTCGCCGGCAAAGTTCCCGCCTCGCGGCCGCCTTAAGGGATACCGCTCGCGCCGCCACTGATATCCTTACTCTCGCGTGATCCGCAGCCTTTTCGTGGACTCGAGCGATCCTAGTGCTAACTTTCCTTAAGATATATTGGCTTGAGTTGTATTTCAAAAAGTGGTAGAAATGTTAATAGTATTTGACAGCGTAAATCATTTTGATAAAAATATAGACATCTTAGATTCAAACGCTGAGAAAAAGAGAGCTTATATATTATTGATAAAATTTGACATTTTTTTCTGTAAATTTCTTTTTTGAGTTATGACATTATGTTATAATTTATAGTATAATTTTATGTGTATATAAATATATATAAAGTATATAATGTGCAGTGAAAGAGCTCTCGCTCTCTCTCTCTCTTTCTTCCTTTCTGTCTTTCTCCTCTCATTCCTTTATTCGTTGCATTTTGGCACTTAAAAGAGAAAGAAAGATAAAGAGAAAAAACTGCGAGTCGCCTCATTGAATTCGGTAAGGTCGAGATATGAATCGAGAGGTTCAACGGAAGTCCGCTACCTCCAATTTATCCCGAGGGCAAAGAGAGCGGCGTGAAAACCGAAAGAGTCGACAGGACGGCAGATTTATCCACGTCGTGGTAATTTCCTCAGATTTTCCGCCCGTATTATTTGTTCGACATCAGGCCGGCAACGAGCACGGTGGCAGAACGAGGGGTGCGTCGTCCGTTTCTTTACACTACGAAGAATATCAATTGTTAGAAATACAAAGGGTGAGAGAGCGAAGCGGGGTTGAAGGGGTGGAGAAATCGTCTTCGTCGTTTGGGGTAAGGAGGAACCACCGGCGCCGCGCGGTATATAGGCGAGGGAGGCATGGGGTGGGCGCAGCCTGTGGCACACCACCCCTGTACAAACCAAATTCTTAAGAGAATTTAACCGTTTGAATAGCTCGCAAATCCATTGCAAATGTTTACACGGGATTGGCGCGCGGGCGGACTTCCTTCTCTTTCTACTCGATTCCACTGGCAATCGCGATATCTGACTCCCTGCCTTTGGGACTCGAAGGCATTCGGTTGAGTTTCCTAAGATTTCTGACACGCGTCTGTTTCCTCGTGTACCCGATTATACTTGTACAAAACGACTTTAGGCTCTGCGTTTTCTCTCGAGTTTCTTATAAATACGTAAACTTATTATAATAACATATATTTAGCTTATCATTTTGTCTAATAAGTACATTTTCTTTCTGTTAAAAAAATTTATTTATTTTATATTAAGAAAGTTTATGAGAAAGTCCTTTTAGAAAAGCTTATACATTTACCTATTCCTCTTTCTTTGCTTCTCTCTCACATAGAGTTTTAATACACCGAAATATACGTAGAGTATATATTTTGACGCAGGAATATTAAAAAAAGAAATTATTTAGAGAATTTTATTTGTCTTATTTAAGAGAGATGATATTATTTGTATTTTAAAATGCTAGCGTGTCCCGGACCGTCTGATTTTTTAACATCGAGGCACGAGGCCAACGAAAGGCTAAGTTCGACAATCATACGGGGGTTGAATCGTCATTTCTCGGCAATCGAAGTTGAGATATATGCAGAGGGTGAAAGGAATACGGCTTATTCGCGTGCCAACGAAAAGTTTTAGGGAGCAGCGTGGCGTTGCATGCCCCGGCATTAATAATTACTTTACAACTGATTCTTTTTTTTTTATTTTATTTTATTTTTTAGCGGTACGGTGGCGACTGCCACCGCGCAGTTAAGGCGTTGTGCATACGGGAACGCCTTTCGTTGTGTATTAATAGCTCGTACCATGCTACATTATTATTTCAGCTAATGTCGCTAGCCGATGTCGCATGCTTGTACGGAATTACCAGTTTATTCCTACCTACAATGTTCGCACCTTAATCATTTGACGCTTTTATATTGAGTCAGATAATAATTTAAATTTATTGAAGCCTGTCATGCGTGTATTAACATGACACGATTAAAACTACATTAAACCGGTTGGTGACATCTTTTAGTCATTTTCTTAAGTGGTATAGTAATACTGTTAGAGCTAAAAATCAATTTTTAAAATCAATTCGACACTGATTAGTACAACTTGAGAATTTGTGTTATTTAAAAATTTCATGCGTTATAAATAAGATAATATATGACAGTACGGTATTTTAAAATAATGTAATTAGGTACTGTAAAAAAATAATTTATATCTACTTTTATATAAATATAAAAATTAATAAATTTCTAATATGCCTGTAATTACTTGAATAATGTCTTAAAATTGTTAATGTTTCGTTTTTAATTTCGGAGGCTACGACGTTAACCGTTTTTCAGTTCGCAGGCAAAATATTAAGTATGTATATTGTGGTATGAGATTTAGTATGGTCAGCTTTTGATGTCACTAAATTTCGAGTTTTCGTTCGCGAAGTAGGGTAGGGTGAACGATGCCTTCGGTGCCAGCAGCGCATATCGGTTGACCTCAAACATGTATATGTATAAATCGCAACGTACTGCCTCCTCAATCTTGTCAAGCTGCATCGCCCCGTGAGCGTAACTCGTAGGTCTTGCCGCCAAAACCGCGACATTCTGCATTCATAAGTTCGTTGCCTTTCTCTGTGTGCTCCGCATTCCGAATTATGTTTACAAAGGACTCTTTGTATTACCGACAATATCCTGATGTTTTTCGGAAGCGGTTTTGAATTTTAATTAAAACCAGTTTATCACGACAATCCTCTGATTTTGGATCATCGATAATAAGAACATTAATATTATTTAATAATAATATATATGTATTTCATTGTTACATAGCTTCGCAACGCAAGAGGTTATACATATAATCGGATATTATATTTAACAATTTCATTTATAAGTATAAAAGCGTATCGCAAGTGAACGATAAGTGCATTAATTTAATAGAGTTTATTTGTTAATAACGCGGAATTTCTATTAGATTGAAAAATATTTCTATCTGTCTAATTAGATATCTTTGGGCTAATATTAAATATGATAAAAAATATTCTTGTTAATAACGAAAATATGTGAAACACAGCATCGAGGTTTGAGGACTAATTTATCGCGTCGATCGCCGCTTCGTTCACTTTAATGCGAGTGAACTCCGACTTCATCGAGCACGCATAGAGCCGCGGTTCAATCGATATTATTACGAAATCTACAGGCTGCCGTGTGCAAATGCTCGTCGCGTCGTTGCAGTCGACTGCACGACAAGGGGCGCGGACGTACCACCGACGCTCGATTATATCGTGGGATTAAAGTATGATCGGCCGGTCACGATATTCGACGATCAACTGATCGATGAAAGGCGGAACGTCACGTGCCGCAAGAACGAGAACGTTCGTTCCACGTGAATTTAAATGTGTTCATTGTACATTTCTTTGCGATTTATCAGATTTCTTTTAGGTATCGGGTGCATTTTACGCCGATGTTTTTTAATTTGTTTGCTGATCGTTTCATAAAAGTATTTTCTTAGCAGTAGGCCGCAAAAATACGTGTTTTATAATATAGAATAAATATCTATTGAATATGTGTGTGTGTGTGTGTGATATCATATTGATGCAATAGCGTCTGTACTTACTTTTTTTGTGAATTGGGGTAAAATCAATAAGCTGAGGCGTGCAGAAATCGCTTACTCTGGAAATTAATAATACTTTAATACACCTATTTTAATTCATTATTATGAATATACATTTACGTAGCACATTAAAAGTATCAAAAAGCAAAACTAAATTATAATAATAATTTATTTAACGCAGAAAGTTTAGACACACATTAATGTGAAATGTGTAATAAGTATTCTACTATTCGGTTAATAATTTTCCGAAGTAAAAGCGAAATATATCCGTGACATGTATTGTCTCGCTACTTCGAAAGTTCTGCAGTTTATCACGACTGGAAACGGTACACAGCTATAAACACTAATGCGTCTTTATAGAACATGATATAAATGATTTTCAAAGATTTTGCGTGCCAAAGTTCTGCAATTCCGTTCCATGTTCCAGAAATGGCTTCACGTGCCATTTATATCCATTCAATAATTACGTTGCCTCGAAAAATTCACAACTGCGAATGGATCGTGATAGCGTGACATGATACAGTCGTTATCGACATGAACTTTGCACTTTGCACGTTAGTGCCGGTCTCGAAATAATTTACGGTGGCGTTACAAAGCGGCATTGTATTTCTCGTGCAGATGCAATTCGTATTCTAAGCTTACTTGCGTACTTCGCCGTTTCTCTTTCACTTGTCTAGAAATAAAAACGGTAGTTTTATAGTTATAGCTATGTGAGACTTGTCTGAATATCAGGTATCTTTACGAGATTACAAATTCCACGAGATAACAATTTTCGAAGCTTGATAATTATTTCATGTGAATTTCTTCTTGTCGTCACTTATTATTAGACGCATTTTCACTTGTCTACGTTTACAATTTGCACTTTTCCTATTCTTTCTATATTTTCACATTTATTAAAAATTTCTATGTTATAATATTCTTATATTGTTTGCACGCAATAGACATTCTCTAATTATATTTAATGGATTCTACAATTCTCTATTCTATAATATCTAGATTTATATGCATATATTATGTATTTTAATATGTATAAGTAGACTTTGTAATTTTATTATTCGGGCTTAATTGTTCTAAATATCTAAACAACGTGACTCCGAATTCTTTTTTCAAGACTCAAGTCGCAGTCTGTAAGCTACCGACGCACCTCGGCGAAACTGGGAAGCTCCGGCGCGGTTCGAAGTCGAAAGCACAAGTCGGTGGTGGAGTCTGTGATTCCGTCGACGTGGGGTGACGTCGGGGGATTGGGGTATGGTTACGTCGACCGACGGGGATGAGGGATCGCGAAGCACACTTTACGATACGTCGAATGACTAATACGTTGAAACAATAGGCTGTCGTCGGCCTCCGATGGGACTGATGGCTGGAGGGTTGGGCCAGGGGCTGCAGATTGGGAGAAGGCGCTATGGGGTGAGCCGGGGAGAGATTCCAATGCACCACTTAACCGTTTCTATATCCGTGCCTTCGACCGCCCGTACGTACTTCCGTGCTTTTATCGCGCGGAGCTCGCGCGACGCCACTCGTCGCTATACCAGCGAGATGGCTCGTCGCTGTTACGATCGTTATTAATGACGACAATTATTATAAGGAAGTCAACTTTCCCATCGTGGGTGTCATTACGTCGTTATGGGCGCTCTCACAGCCCTCGTTGTCGCGCATAATAGGGCGTTCTGACTTCTATTCTCGCGCGTCTTTTCGGGGCTGCAAAACGACGCGATTATTGGCGAAGATGTTCTTTGTTGTTTATTAGCATACCTTAACAAAATTGTGCTTTATGAGATGTGAATTTTTTTTACTACAAGTTGTGAGAAATCTCGACAATTTTTTATTGCACGTTGTATAATGACACCTCCTGTTTATAATCAGTATCGTATATACTAATGTAGCTTTCTCGAAATATAAAGCATGTTCTTTAAGTATATATACGATATTATTCACGCTGATCCGGCGCTAGATAGAAGCTCATCTTCTGCGGTGGATTAAAATTGGCGTATACACGAAGCGCCTTGTCAAAGGACACCAGTTAGTACCGCATAAAACATATACGAAACATGGCCGCCCGCCTGCCTACCTGGCTTACGTTGCTTGCCTTTATTCCGACAAAGTCAAAGTTCAAAGTCCGTGTGTGTAGCGCGAGAATCGCGGGGACAGGGACGAGCCGGGGGGGGGGGGGGGGGGTGTTGGGGACGGGGGCGGCCGAACCCCGCCGACGGTGATTGCTTCTCCCCCAGTCTGCCTTAAAATTGACGTCATATTCGTTATCCTTTCGACCCTTCTTCCGTGCCGTCCTCGCGTCTCCCGCGCTTCCGCCCCTGGGCATCTCTTTCTGCATGCGTATAAGCTTACATCAACCCTTCTCCATACGGCCACACCCAGTTCGGGGTTCAGTCGACGAGTACCCCGAATCCGAGACGTGCGAGGTAGCGGATGAAAAAGGTGGATTCTTTTTTTTTCTCTGCGATTTCCATTGCCGCGCGTCATCTCCTTCGAGCGTCTCTTTTTTTCTTTTTTTTTTTTTTCGAAGAGAAATTTGTCCGAAGGTCGTTATTGAGCTGCTTGCTGCTAAATGAGGAATGGTGAGTCGATGGGGATGGGAAGAGAGAATTTGAATATCATAGTGCTTGCAAATTTATAGAGAGTACTTCGGAAGATTCGCATGAATTTAATCTTTCCCAACTGCGTATATAATTATTTATTTTTAAAACTCAGATATAAGTATAAAATTGTACAATTATATCCGAAATTGTAAATTAAAATGGATCGGTTAATTATGAAGTTTAATGGAAATCTTACGAAATCTTATTTGAAACGTTCCATAATTTAATAACGAATAGGAGGGTAAAATGAAATATGTTGTTTAAAATACACAATGAAGCGATATTGATAAAAAATTGGTTCTTGTTTTCTCTCGATAATAATGGAAATTTTTGATCTTTGCTGCTCGATTGTGAGCGTCGTCGATAAGCGCCGTGGCTTCCGAGATACAAACGGAAGGGAGAAAGAAGGCTTTACGAGCGGAATAGTGGGCATCCCTTACCGCGGCGTCGAACCACCCCCTCCCAGAAAGAGCTTCCATCCCGGGAGAGAGCTTCCATTACTAATCCATGCAAAAACCGGAATATCTTTATCCCCCTCCGCATGCTGAGGACGTATTTCCGGAATAAATTCCGACGGAGGTAGCCGCGCGAAGACTCTGCTATGCGTTTCATGTACGGCGTTCTTTATTATTTTTGCCGGATTGATCTAACTCTTTCATGTTGGCTCGCGCGAAAAATTGTTTCGATTTAAACCGGCGCGTACGTATAAAACTATAATATATTTTCAGTTTGGAGATACGCGCCGTTATTATGTAGATTTTCTGACGTTTATTGATTACGCAGAACTCATAATTTTATTCATAACACTTGAATTCGTTATATTTATTATCAAATAGTAATACGCGGTGTGTTTTCGAAATTCATACTTTTAATTTTATTAACTTCACATTATTTCAAATTAATTCATATTCACATCACGCGAATGTATATAAAATCTAGTACATCTTTCTCTTTCGTATACTCTTCCGGCAAATATTAATTATAACCGAACATCTGCATTGCAGTGCGCGTAAACTTAATCCTCAAACCCCGAGACTCGTTTCCCTTGATACCGGTTCGCGCGATAAAACGCCGATGGCGACTTTATGACATTTTCCGCGAGAGATAGGAAAAGAGCGACCGCGGTCACCGCGAGTATGAACGTCGAAACGACTTGAAGGCTCGCAACTCGGGGAAATACGTGTGTCGTCCGAGCCACGGGTGGTGGGCAAGTGGTACCCGAGTCCAAAGGGTTGGGGGCCCGAGGAGAGGAGACGGTCGAATGGGTTAGAAAGGGTTGGAGAATCGTGGCAGCGCCGGTGCTCGCGCGCGCGCGGGGGTGAATCCGGGCGGAGGTGGAATACGAATATGAGAATTAAAGCCGTCGAAGGAATTAAAGCGTATAACCGTGGCGCGGATCTCTCCGGGCTGCGTCTGTCTGAGCGCCTATCCGTCTATTTCATTGTACTTCGGGTTATACGCGCGTTCGTCAACGGATTTCGACCGTTTTGTGGACATCGAATTGCCGAGGGTGGTTTCATCCGGTTACAGGCATCCGCAAAATTTCTTAATATTGAAAATCTCTGAAAGATCGATAATAATCGGAAAATTTATTTAGTTTGTCTTTCACTAATAGAGCTCTTTCAGTATTTTATTGTGATTTCAAATTCAGCGGAGTATCTTCTCGAAAGAAAGCTGATGACTTTTAAAATATTTTGTATATTTATTTTTATTATGTATATCCTTTCCAAAGGGCGTAAAATTTCGAAACATAAATCACTCTTAACGAACGAAAGCGTTTGGAAAAACGTCTTCAATTGGCAGGATTCCGCCCTGGATTTAGCCTGAAATTTACGCTATACTCAAACGGTATCTTCGAACTTTGGTCGCGATTTGTGGGGGGGACATAGCATCGAACTCGAAATCGCGATTACGTGCACGGTCAAATACCGCCGCGCGCGAGACCGCACGGTCATAATTAACGGGCATAAATTATCAATTCGAACGTCGGTTAGTAGCACGGGCTGGCACACCGGACACACGTACGTGAAGCCCAGAAGAGGGTGGAGGTGGACGGTTGATACGTGTGTTGGGCTGCAGAGGCGAACGGCGCGACGGGTGCGGGGTGAGAACGAAGGGTAGTAGGTAGTCGAAGGGTGGCAGCAGGATGGCCACCGGCCGAAGTGATTGATATAGAGAGACGCGGTCGTCGCTGCGGGGCCCAACTCTGGTAATGCTGACTCCGTGACGTACGAATCTGCGAGCATTGCGAGCCGTCACTGTGACCGCGTGTCTACTGACACCCGGCCTAGGTGCCACGAAAGAAACAAATGTCTCTCGACGTTCACGCACGTCCCTTTGTCCCAATCGGACGTATCTGACCACTGTTGCCCTGTGTATTTACCATTGCGGTTGCAATACTCGCAATTTGAGATAATGTGGCCTTTTGAAGAGGTGCTCGCAGGTTTCTCATGTTTATCTCAAATAAAATTATTTAATATTAATACGTTATTTATTATATATCTATTTATTTTTTACTTGCTTGTATAAGGAATAACATTATTATCTAATTAATTAATTCTAATGTCCTCTTTACATTAGATTTATGTAATTTTTATTAGATGAATTAATTATTTTTATATTCGGTATTTATATAAAACCTTATTACTACACTAAAGAATAATACACCGCCAAAAGATACACCGTTTTCTACCGTCGACGAGAAGTAGAACGATATGTAAAAGTAGAACTCGGTGCAGAGTGTAACATCGTTTCTCAAATCACGTTGGCGAGTCCGTTGCTGGCTCGTCGTCGCATATTTTTCAGTAGAATAACGGCTTTCGCTCACTAATTGTCCTCGCGTGCGTAGCCAATTCGACGTAGTGTTCACGTACGTCGTACGATGTGTCACTTTAAAAAAAGAAGATACATCCGGGAAGATAAAGGCGTGTCAACGTCAGCTATCCATCCGATCTCTCTAGCTCTCTCCCTCTGTTTTTTTTCTCTCTCTCTCGCTTTCTTTCTCCTGTTTCCTCCATGTAAACGCGCGATGAGCTGGGTGTCATGAGGGAGCAGTAGGCAGAGCTCGGTACTTCATATCATTAAAATAGAGATATTGACAAAAGGCACGTATATATATGTATATATCTGCTGTCGCGTATACATATCTCTCTCTCTTTTTCTCTCTCCGTCTTTCCACTACTCTCCTTGCTACCAGTAGACGAGGCAGCCCTCGGGGCGTTTCACAGATCAATGGGAATATTGAACAATTGTCTCTCTGGCTACGGCTGAAACGAGCGGCCAAGACAATCAGCTCTCCGCGAACAATGCGTAGCTTAATGACGCAGCGCCACCGACGTTTTCGACGGCTCGCTTGCGTCTCGCTTGCCGTCACCTCGTTTCTCATCCCTGAAAACCTTATTATCGAAATCTACGTGGGCTTCATGAAAATTGTCAATCTGAGAAACCAAATTCTGTGAAACACACGTGTCTCGCGAGAACCTGGCACAAATAGAGTAGGAGTCCGGAGTTAGAAGGATTCCAAGAAGTTCGCGTAGAACGGCGTGCGAATTCGGCTGTCGGCGGGATACATCGCGGCGGTAGCAGCTTTCCTTAAGCCTCATTCTCCGCAGTGGCAATGGCATTGGCGGCGGTGTGTTTTAGGGATCAATAATTTATGTAAATGTGTACGCGGCAAGGGCGCTACCGTGTGGCGGTGAGTTACAGCCACGATGGTAAGGGGGTAGTAGGTGGGTTAGCGTTGGGTGGTCGGATGGCAGAGCGTCATCGGGACGCGAAGAGAGGCGGGGGATGGGAATGGGTGAGAGCGGGTGACTGGGGGTGGAGGAGGAAGGGCGGTCGGACTTTAGGGGTGAGCCGCGGCAGTGGTGGTGGTGGTGGCGGCGGCGGCGGCGGCGGCGGCGGCGGCGGCGGCGGTCCGACCGAGGGTGGAGAAGATCGCGACACGAAGGGGTTTGACGTCCAACCCTTTCATCGATTGTACTTCTCCGCTCCCTTTTATCCCTTCGCCGCGCGCGCGCTCGCTCGCTCACCACTCCACGCATCACCCCTTATACACTCTTGATCCTCCAGCGCGCGCCAAAAGCAGCCATCGACTAATGCCCGATAATTCCCGCCGCCGCATTCGCTCGCGCGAATATTTCCTCGGGTTTTCCACCTCGCGGCTCTCGCCACCCTCGGGTCGTTCTTTTCGCGAATCTTTGAACCGCGTGTATCGTTAGGTGGCTTTCGGCATCGAAGCTCCCGCTCACGCAACTTCCATTTGACGTTGATGATTATACTTCGAAAAGACCGGTACTTGTCCAACTATGTATAAAATATTATCGTATGATATTCAATCCGAGACTACTTTATAACTTTATAATCTTTATAAGATTAAAAAGTCTGATTATCTTTATCCAATTTTAATAAACTTGTTTAATACAAATTTAATACAGCAAAAAAATTTTCTGCAATTATAACATTTCGAAAATTTGTTGCTGTTCGAAAATTTTATTTATTATCTCTTTTACCTTTTTTTAAAAATAATTTTGTATTTGCATTCTTGTTAACTTGTCGCTGTCACTATACATATTTTTATATTGGATCATACAGACGTGGTGCTGTCACATATTATTTATTGATGACTATCCACGACTATAACGAGGACGTACGACGTACGACATGACAGGACAGGTGAAACAGCGAAAATCAGTTGAAGAGGTTGACGGATATTCGAGGTGGCTCGCGCAGGCGAAGGGGACAGGTGGGGATGAAAGGGGGTCGAAAGTGAGGAGACTGGGTGGCAGGGTAGGACCAGTTGTTTCGACCCTTCGTCTTCCTCCCTGCTGTTCAGCAGTGGCGTCATCCCGTCGTCCCCTACTCTTTGATCCCCCCAATAATCAATATATTCTAACATAACTCTAATGGCCACCCCATTTGAATACAGCCGATTCCACCCCACGGCACTCCGCATCTCGCGCATCTCCGACAATACCAATCATCCGAAATATTCCCTTTCTCTCTAGCCCTTTCTCTCTTACTCCTCCGTCCGTTCCGCCTTTCTCTTTTCCACCCGTGGCCTCTTGCCCGCGCACTGTCTCTTGCTTTTGCTTCGATGTTGTCTGCCAACCCTCACTCCCCGAGTGGTATTAAAACTTTCGAGGACGAGACACCCGCAGGCGTCCTTCATCGAGCGACCCTCGGTTACGGGCGTAAAATTCGGGTAGAGTCGATGTCCAGCCTTTGCGCACGTCTTTATCTTTTCTGCCTTGCGATGCACGCAGGGATTTGCGAGGTATGAGTAGTTGTGCATCGTGGTAAACCGTAATGGGTGTACCATGTGACAGTTTATGGGAAACTTCGCGGGAAATACATTTCTATTGCTATAAAGTAGATTTAAGAATTGCGAGCTGTGATTACGTTTGTGTTACATGGTGCGATGTTTTATTACATTTATGCGCGATAGATCGATTTAAAAGAGGATATATATTTAACGAAATTGAATTACACTAATTAGGCAAGAACATAGTTATACTTTTGAAAAATAAAATTATAACATTCTATTTTTCGGTGTTTCTTAGGAATTTAATTGTTAGTGAATTATGTTCGTGATATAACGAGAATTAAATCGAATGTGTTAATTGTTTGTTACGTCTCCACAGTGCGGCTGCAACATAGCTAAATTTAATTGCACTCAGAATGGTGTGGTGATGACCATAAAACAGCGTGGAACTGCATTAACCGTAATATGATTTTTAACAATACAGATTTGATCTATAGCCGATTACCCGTCCAGCAACCCTTTCAACTAAACGGTAATACCCTACCCAGAGCGCTCGCAGCTGGAGGGCTTCACGTGATGCATTATCGGCGATATTGGCGATTGAATGAAAGCTGCGAGCTTACACGCGAATAATTCAATTTCTTTTGCGACCAGTACCACACTGTATCGTAATAATTAAAAATATTTTCTATACAACACATTATCGTACAGTGCGAGACTGTTAAGAGCGATTTTCTTTGTTTTGTAATGTAGAGTATTATCAGAGTATTTTAATTTAATGAGATAATAAATTAAGTCGAATTTGCGCATTCCTGATCTTTGAAATATGGAACACCAGTTGATAAGTAGGTATATAACTCGGCCGATGCACCTTTACTGGATATCTTTTTTTCGCGACGAGGGGCGCGCGAATCACCCCTTGGATAAGTCGAGTGGGCTAATAAATCAATTCCGCCACGTAAAGCGGAGCGCCGATGCGCCGCTCGGTTCTCCAGGTTGGTTTTTGGTTTCGAGCGCACTCGATCCGAAAATAAGGATTTACATATTCATGCAAAGATCCTCCTCGTGCCGGAGGATTCAGCGGAAGGAGGTGACGTCGACCTGTGCGGTGTGCGAGCCGAGACGAGGATAGTTTGTAATGGGATTTTCACCCCTTTTCGACCTAGCTTCCCCACCGCTCCTCTCGTTGCTGTTTCACACTTTATGCGGGGAAATGTCCTGACGTATCGACGAGTTTCTCGTATCTCGATTGCGGAACGGGGATGTAGGAATGCGGGAGGGGAAACTAATATCCGATAAGAAAGTTTTTATTTCGTTGAATGGTGCAAGAGTGCGATTTTCATTTATTCAAGAAACACTTATTTTATAAGTAGACCAATAAAAAAAATAATGTTTAACTTTTTCTTGATAGTGTTATTAAAATAATATCACATTATTAGGTAATTAATTTTTAATGAATAAAAGTAAATATTGTGATAATCAGTAGCTTATTGCGAAACAGCTTGCTCTTATTAAATTTACATCTCTGTAATTTAAATTATTTTTATCGCCGAGAGAGTCAGAGAGTATAGCAAAATGACGTTCTACTTTTGCAAATACACGCAATCACGGCGTGAATTTTCGACGCGAAGCTATCGATATAATCTGGAAGCGTTCCAACTTCGTACGTGGATTGTTGCGAGGCTAACATTGTGCCGCTCTCCGCTTGCTCTCCCCGTCATCGACATTCGCCTCAGAATCGTGCCGAGGTAACCTCGGTCGTTACGTGGTGTAATTTAAAAAGTTTGTATCATCGTGATACTTCGAACGAGCTCGCCAACCGGGGTGGCAAAAGAATAAATTGCATTTTCGCGAGAGGAGGCTAACGTGTCGTGTCGTTTTCCTTCCCTCCGGCTACAAAGTTCGCTCCTAATTCGAGAAACGACGCGTTCCTCGCGAGAAACGCGGCTTCGATTCGGACGGAATGGGGAAACCGCGATCTTCAGCCCGCTCACGTACGATTTATTTAAACTTTGCTTTTATCGTTGCCTTCTCCGCGATTACCTATACCACACTACACTCGTTCTTCCTCGGGCATAGCCCCTCTTTGTCTCTCTCTCTCTCTCTCTCGAATTCCAACCCCTCCGCGTGCTCGCGCGGAGCTGTAAAAGGAACGACGATTTCAGAAGTGCTCGAGACGCAACGAGGAAACGCAAGAACAAGAGAAGCATAGTTTCCAATAAAAACGAGATTTTGCGAAAGAAAGAATAGTTATCATATTGCTTCGTTGCAATGGGAAAGTTTTTGAAATTGAACGATGATGCCTATGCTATATAAAAATAAATTTTATTGTTTTAAGTGCCCTTTTTACCTATACATATATTTGTAAGGAATATTTATTATTTACTAAGAAAGGTTGTTTAACAAGAAATTTAGAGCTGAAATTTTGGTGAATGTTTAAAACATAGATTTTGTAGAGAATAGGAAAGATTGCGAAATAATCGTACATACCTTACGTTCGAATTATTTCCGTGCCATTTACATCGAGAATGTTTTCGCGGTGAGTTCTTGTATTGCGATCCACATTCATCCTTCGTACACGATTGGAATTCAGGGGCGTAACGGTCGCGGTCTCTTAGAAAATAGGAACAAGCCCGCGCCCCTACGGCCCCAGCATACCCCCGCATCCCGCCCGCGACTTTATACTTTAAATCCGCCCTATAAATATCACGCTCCTTTGGATTTGGGGCTGGTTTCCGAAAGATTGGCTCGCGGTATCCTCCGTGGGAATCGCTCGCCGTTTTGCATCGATATATCAAGGGATGAAGCGCGGCCCGATCCCTTACGAAGCGCACGGAACGATTCGTCATTCCCGTTCCTTGTAAAACAGGCCACTAGTTTTACGTATATCCGCGCGGCCGCCTCTAACGTGCCGGCAGCCTCACCTCATCGATGCGAGTACAAAGATATATGGAGTGCTACCTGACGAAGTATATCGAATAAGGGATACCTCGCACTCACGTGAGCCCTATATAGCTGGACGCGAATGGATTTATGAGTCCCGGAAACGTTCCTCGAAATAGAAAAATGTTGATAATATTATCTTCGCTATAATTTCTCTAAAGTTTTTCCTAACTCGACATTGTAAAGAAATATCTGAACGCCGTATAATTTCTGCACAGGAGTTATCTGAACTTAAATTAAATATTAGTAATATTAAAGAAAACTGTGGATTTATTCGGCATATTGGTAACGTCCATATATTTCTTGTCTTCATTTATATATTTTATTTTTATTTAAATATACATTAATACACCAGTAGCGAGAAATAAGTTCTACGTCAATTGTCTCTTTTCAAGACAGAAGTTCCTGACGTAAACTCAATATTGGCGCTAATTCGCCCAAGTTTTCATGTCGCACGATTTTCCGTTTTCGCGCGCCGCTCGTAAAAATTGCGGGTCGTGGAATTCCCACAGTGTCTCTCCCCATGGGAACCGCAGCAGCGAGTTGTCGGCAATCGAAGATGGAATGCTAAACAGCCGAAGGGTTGAACGTTCTGTCGTCGTCGGTTCGTTGAGGCACACCGACGGCAACCGAACCATCCGACCGCCGCCATCCAGTCACTCGACCTCCCTTTAGCCCGCGCCAGGCGCTGCGCGCATTTAGATAAGTTAAACTATAAATTAGACGGATCACTGGTAGCTACTCGAGGAAATGTTGTCGGCGCCTGAATATGTATGATTTATACAAGGAACCCGACTCACCGATATAATTCCCGCCAGCCGGTAGCACGGGTGGGCGAACCGTGAGAGACTGACGGAGAAACCGTGCGGCTCTCTCTTAATTCGACCTCGATCCAGTGCGAAGCGTTTGACGTGGCGTAAGAATGAGCTGTACAAATGCTACGACGAGATCGTTTTGCAAGGAACATTTTTCTAAAATATTAACAAACAACTAAGTAATCGGAAATAATAGATATTTTGGTGAACAGAATTTAGAAAGCATAAACAAAGTATTAGAATTTGTTTATTTAAATCTTCGTTTATGTGGTTTTTAATGGATGTTTTATTTTGGACTTCCTTACTAAAATATATAATACGCTTAAAATTGAGAGGGAATTCAAAGAGTATATGCTAACAACGAGATGCCTAACAACGCGCCGCTACAGTTTTGATTTAAATGTTGTTTTGTGAAGATCCTGGCTTTCATAAATAACGAATCACGTCTCCCATCGCGGTAGACGTTCGCCGTTGATACCCAATTAGCTGCACGAAGTGGCCCTCGGTCGGAACGCAAAATCCATCGTCTGACCAATGTCCGCCATCTCTCCTGGACCCTCGGCGCGTTGTTTCTTCTCGGGATATAGCGCGGATTGAAATCCCGACCAGCCTCGCGCAACTCTGATCCCCCGGTTGTTTCGGCCGCGGCAGGAGCCGAAGACATCCCGCACACGGCGCAGTTGATTTAGGATTCGCATGTAACCGCGATCGGGCGAGGCCGAGCGCTGTCCCGAACGGAATACTAATCAAAGATACACAAATTCCGTCGGCTAATACTTCAAATCCCCTTTAGCCGGGATCCTGAAATTAAATTATTGGATTAGACGTCGGCGACGGCATACTTGTGCGAGAATGAGAGTGAGAGAGAGAGAGAGGGAGAAAGGGAGAAAGAGCCTCGTTTTGCTTTCCCGATGAGATCCAGAATTTTGAAAGTCTTTGCAAAATTGCTTCTTGAGTACCGTTTGATATTTCTTTGAGAACAATACAGTTGAAAATGTGTAGTTTCCGGAAAGAGATAAAGTTACATTGTGCGATTATGTTAATTTTAGTGTGAAACTTAGAAAAGTTTAGTTTTACTTACCATCATCATTGATATTAGTCGCTTTTGAAAATCAGCTTTTAGAGATACAAGTAATTTTTTCCGCTTATTTTAATTGCTGCTAAAAATAATTCAATAAATATACGAGATAAAATTTCTTGTTCTTTAAACTCAGAATCTTCCAAAAGTGTTTTTAGCATTAACTTTATTTAAGTGCTGCGGTTCGGGAGCATCAGCAAAAGGTAGCGGCGCGGAGAAGGGTGAACGACGAAGAAGAGACATTTGGTGGGCGGGCGAGGGGGAGGTGGAAGGAAAGGCAGAGATAGGGTGAAACGGCGATTTAGGATCGGAACTGTCCGTCGAAACAAAAGGTATTCTATTCTCCTCTCCCTTTTTAACTTACGGCTCGACCTTCCAACCTCTCTCTTTTGCCCTACGTCGCACCCTCCAGGCGACGATGCTCCGACTCGCTCGGCTGGATGGTTCCGTCGCCGTGGTGGAAGAGGGCACGCGAGGGGGTGCGAGGATGAAAGGGCTATATTTTCATATCAATGATTTTATGACCGCATCCTTCCACCCTCGGGAGCGGCCGCCAGCGTTGTCGCCGCTGCCGCCCACCACCGCCGGGAGCCCGTAGGAAATCTATATTTTATTGCGCGTGAAATTCTTGCTATTTATTCGCGTATAAGAATTTAAATGTTTCCAAAATGCGAGTTGGCCGCGCGTAGATCGCTCGCCCGACCCCTCCGTCCTTCCACCCCCCTTTATCTCGGCCGCCGTTGTAATCCTTACATGATTTAGGTACGAGGGATCGCCTCGGGAAGGATCACGTAGACGGGAAAAAGCGACGGGACAGGCAGAATTCTCCGGAGAAGGAGGACGAAACGCCCTCCGCGTAGATTAAGTTCGATTCGCAGCGACATATTCTTGTTCGGGCGCCGCGGGGAAATACGATCGCGGTATTTTAAAATAACGACGCCATTAGCGGGACTTCGGCAAGACGCGCGAGCCTGGCCGTTTCTCGAGAGGGAAACTCATTTTCCTCTTCTGCAGAATACGCGAATGCCTTCGACGCTATTATTTTCGGAGGTCATTATTCGGATCGCGCTATTTCGTTCTAGCTTAAATGACAAACGGATGTATTATTGCGGATTTAATAATTAGGGAATATTTATTGTTGTGTTATTCTAACTATAATAAACGATAATAATGTTACTTTACGATATAAAATATTGGCAAATAAAAGAAACGATAGTTGAGACACATAATTAATATGATAATATCAAATTAATATAAACAATTTTTATGTAGGGTATTTTTTTAAAGGAATTCTACAATTACTTTAATATATTTTGATAGTGTATTCTTTGAAAACTAATTAGAATTATCATAATTGTGCGTCATAGAGATTTTTCGATAGAGATCATAATCCACCAATTAAATATTTTATTCAGCTTTACGCGTATTTTTGAAATTTAATATCGTAATCAACAGGTGATAATTATTGGATACATTAAATCGAGTTGTTAAAATCCTGCGAATAGAGAGATAAAATTTATTTGATTTGATCGGCTTTTGACACCAATAATCACTCTACCAATCCTCGAACCTTCCATGCAGCTTTCAGGAACGCGCGATGCGACCGCGTATATGAACTCCCGGCGCATCCACCTCTCGCAGCCATAAAGTTCGAGTTTACAACGCGAAATGGACTGGAAAGCAAAACGCGCAAAAAAGGAGAGTAACGTGGGAGCGCGAGGGGGGTGGCGGTGAAACGAGGACGAGAACGTTTCTGCTAAAGAGAGATGACGAGAGGAAGCGAACTGGGAAGCGAGAGGGATGGCGAAAACGCAGAGAGAAAAAGAGATAATTGCGGAGCGAGCGGGAAATTAAGAGCGTGGGAGAAAGAGCGAAAAATCGTGAGACAGGGACGGGGAAAGTCGCGAAGGAGAGACAGAGAGAGAGAGAGAGAGAGAGAGAGTGAGAGAAACGAGAGAAGGGATGTGGAAGAGACGGTGGGGGTTGGATGGTGGTGGCGGTGGCAGTCGGAGAAGTAATATCCAGCGCAACGTTCCGGGAGGATGAGCTTTAATTGGAATATGGATCCGCTCTCTGTCGTTTCCCGATACCCCGATAAATTATCCTACGTACCATTTGCCCCGGAAAGCGGCACTTCAATTCTGCCGGCGTTCGCCGCGTAACACCTCTGGCCGTGAAAGAGAAAGAGAGAGAGAGAGATAGATAGATAGAGTGTGAGAGAAAGAGAGTAATGCCGCGTGCTATTTGGCACGAACGGATATGACGAAGTGCGAATGTAGGCTTTAAAGAGACACGATTAAGGTCAATTTGCCGTGATTCGATTTATTCTCGATTAAATTTCGAGGATCTGCGTTCAATCGTACGTCGAACGTCAGACTTTTAGCGCAAATTGCTGAAAAGTGACCTAATTCATTTATGTGAATGCGTTCGATGTCGATAACCCTTTCACAAATGTTGTAGAGCATAATGTTGATACAAACAGATATGAATTGGTTGATTTCTTTTATTATGTACCTACATAATGATGCTTAAAACATAATGAGCATTACATTTGAAGCAGTTATATGTATCATACATATATTTTTGCGATAAGATTTAATTTGCACAAACTTTTTATTTTAAGAGATTGAATTTCGTTTGGGACATAGGATTTTTTATCCACAATTATCGAATATATAACTTATTTTAATACAATATAAGAGATGAGCAGAGAGTTTTTATAGCTATATACATCTGTTCGCGTTTTGTTCATGGTACGTGTATGTGGCCGGTTGCGGGAGTTCGGGAGGCCGAAGAGAAATGTTGAGCATTAGGTTCGGGATGGCGAGCAATGACGGAAGTTGATTCGCCGCGTTTCGCCGTGGGACTCCGCCCGGCGCTTCGCGAGTTGTGATCTATATCCGGTATATTCCTGGTACCCGTCTAGGCCTCCTCCAGGGATTTCGCGTGACGTATGTGGCTACCTGACGAGAGAAAACAATCTTCGAGGATATATCGTCCTCGCCCATTGCGAGATGGAGTTGGACGCGAGGACGGTGTCTCTTTCGTTGCGAACGGCGACAGATATCTCCAACAGAACGAATATTGAAATCGCGCTTGAACGACTTTTGCAGGACGCGTTGCGGGGAAAAGGGGCTGGGAAGAAACAGAAAGATGGTCTTTCGTAGCAGATAACATTCGCCTCTTGTTTTATGACTCTGTTGGTTCTTATCTCACGAGTTGAATAAACATTCACTCATCAGTTACAGATATAACATTGAAATAATTAGACTGGAAAAATAGACAAATTAATGGAACATGTGAATATCAGCAGCTTATAAAAGCCCCAAGAATACGCATGTCTGCTTCGTTATTTTACTTTTTGTTGTTTTCTTTCTAAAAAATGGATCCTCAAGACTTTTACATTTATATATTTTATATCATCTTTTACACATCACATCATGCACCGACTTTGACAATGCAACAACTTTTTAAAAATATAATTGGATATAATTTTTGATATATGTACTCGATACTCGTCAAATCTATACATAGTACTGAAAGAAAATTATTTATATCAGTCCGGTCGTGATCAGCGGCTGTAAAAGAAACGGACGGGTACGAGGCGGAGGATTGGGGCAGTAGGGAGCGCGTTGTTGTTTTCTACTATCTGTCTTCGGGTAAACGCGTGCGGTTTAGCCAATTCGCCCCTTGACCGAGAAAAATGGCTATCGGCCTTGGGAATACGTTTACGACCGTTCCGGGCCGAGTAATTCTATTACGGAAGGATTTTTTTCGCTTTATACTATATCGGGGATGGAACTTTTTTTCTGAGTCCTGACCGGGCCATTCGTTCCCTTAATAAGGTCCAAACGTCTCGAGAGGCTATCGATATTCCACGCTCGCATACCGATTCCCTGTCATTTATTGCTGCAACCACACGGAAATTCTTCTATTGCTTGCATTTTTACATTAAATCAATTATTACGGTATTATCATCTCGTCTGTAATTTGTAAAATTCCAGTTAGTTGTTGCCACTATTTATTTAATTAACTTCTTATTTTTAGGTGTGACATGAGAAAGAAAATTATTCTTTGAATCAGTCTCTTAGACATCGTCGACATTTTATCAAATTTTTAATTTTTTTACGCTGAGTTACTCGCATTAATTTTATCTTTCTAAAACTGATGTCAGTAGGTGATAGGTATGCCTTTTTTGAGAAAGATTCGAAACCACGACGGCTGTAGTCATTTTTTTTATACCTCGCGAGTCAAGTTAGGCGGCATTTCGCCCGTTCGCAATGCGAAGTATCAATCTCTTTCGCGGATGAGCTACCCTAGCTGAAGCGTGGAAGGCACTCGATATCAGAACATTTGCATGTTCTTTATGAAAATTCTATAGTTTATGGGGACATTTGTATGTATTATCGTATTAGCATATTCCAAAAGACAGCAATCTCAATATTGGATACCGACGCTGGCTATATCGCTTGTTTACTACCCCTTCGCTCTCGTATCGCCCTACAATGGCGGGCACGCACACGTGTCTCCCCCTCCCGTAAACATAGCTATGCGAATGTTTTTTTCTTTCTCTCGAATTTCGAATACGCACCGCATATGTGACAGGAATGACAGTTGGAGGGAGAGTTTCCTATATCTTAGATATAGGACATAGATATGTATAAACTGCGAAGCGCAGATTCGAAGATTTAGGTACTTGATTATTACGATTTTTAACATGAACATTTTTATTGTTTAGTACTTAAATATTTATTTTATTTTTGATTGCATTGGTAAAATAATGTTTACGAATTATTAAATTACGTAAATTAACGAATTATTAAATTACGTAAAATGAGCTTCTATAATTTAAAATACGGATATACATTTCATACGTTGCACATTATTCTATTGTTAAGTGTAATTTGTAAACATTAATTTATTATTGTGTAATAATAGTGTTTATTTTTTTTCTTACAATTGATTATCTTTTTAAATAAAAATTCCCTAAATAATATCATAATATTCAGCAAAATGTCAAAGATATTTTACAGTTCATGAGATCAAGCATAAAATAAAAAAAATATATATAATACGTTTGATATGTCCCTATTGTTCAACGTCGAGTTTCATCCGTACGAGGAGCTTTTCTCGTCCTTCTGATCATGTACGAAGGTTCGTATACGTTGCTAAGCAACCGTCTGGAGGGTGCCTTCTTGCGTGCGTTACATTATATCGACGTGGTTTTAGCTGCTTTACTCATTTAGGCAATAATAGCCTGGCTATGCATATCCATCGTGCGTAAAGAATCGCGTGGTGAGAAAAAGCATGGAGCGAGGAGCTTCTGCGCTTTGCAGCTTCTATACTTTGCAACCGTGCAGCATCTCTTTACCATCTTAAGAGTAATTCTGTCACGTTAATTTTTCACACTTCGATTATAATATTTAACACATAATTTTTTCACCAATTTTTTCGTTGTTCATTAGTAAAAACGAAGCAATTTTGCAAATTACTTTTGAATTTTATTTTTGTCAAATTAGAATAAAATAATTTATTTTAAGAAATAAATATTTCTTTATTATTTTTACACTTTCGCCCAAAATTGCACGTCTGTAGAAAGCTTTGAGTAAAAAAATTGTTTATTGAGAACGATTTTTTAAATTGCAGGCAACATTTTGTCAATATAGTTGAAATGTGTGAAGTCGATGTGTGAAGAAATAATATTCTTGATATATGTATATTCTTGAGATATTTTTCATGACCACGGGTGATTTTCTTTGAAAAAGATTGTTCACGTTAAGATTATCTTGCTTTACTTGAGACAAAGTAAGGAATATATCGAGAGAAATAAAGAGTTTATGCAGATAATGTATTCCGTTAATGTTACAAACGTTTGAAAACAGATTTTTTAAACGTCTTTCAGTTATCGCATCCTAGACTTACGCATTGTTCAGGAACTGCTTCGCTTACAATTCAGATAAGCAGAGATCGACTGTGAACGATAGGGACGGACATCGGAATTCACCTTCACGCGCGCGGGCTGCCGTCGCTTTTCCGTGCAATTGCCTCCTAATTATCGCCGTCAACTAATAACTCGCGTTAATTTCAGGCGATTTAGTGGCGGCGGCGCGTGCGCGCGCGCGCGCGTTAGTTCATCCCCGGTTCCCCACATTCTCTCGCCCGCCGCCTTCCACCCTCTCGCCGCCGAAGTTTAAATTGAATTGGGTTGGCGCGGCACGACGCTAGTTCGCAAAACTATACCCGCACGTATAGATATAGCCCAGGCTACGGGCGCCACCGTATCCGAAGACCATCGACTGGAGAATAGTGCTCCCTGTTTATGGGACAAGTAACGCCATGGAGATACAGTTCAACTGGCAATGAGAGCACCGAACGCGCAACGGGGCGGTCCCTTTTGGTCTCGCTTCCTCACTCCGGTTACCCTCTTCGATCCTCCTCGAATGCATCGAACTCCTCTTCAATATTCACTCGGATATTCGCTATACGAAACGAATTTCTTCCACATGTCCATGTAAGCACGCGCAATCCCGCGCGACCACCGCCAGACCTAGTGGTGGACCATGGTGGACGAAACGAGCTTGCCACCTTGGACGATTCTACGATTGGATGGTGTGAGAGTTCGAGCAAGGAAGTCGTGGGGAAGGTAGACGGAAGGGGGGGACGGTATCGAGCCGTCTGCAGGGTATCGGGGAATGTTTCTTGCCTTGCTGGGGGTTGTCGCTTATCGGGAATGTATAGTGTGTTGGTCAGGTCGTTAGCAAGTTGTCGAGATTAAATGCCTTCCAGCGTATTAGAAGCTGCACTAGCTTGATTAGCCCCCCCGACCGGGCGCGCTACCGACGTGATCCTCCTCGGCGCGGGGGTCGCATCGATCCCGGGGAAGGCTATCCCACGTAGTCGTTGTCGTCGAAGACCTCTGGGCTGCGGCACACTCGATATCTATACGGAAGCACATTATCTGCTTACTGTTTAAGCGCCGTTCCTACGACGCTTCTACAGATCCGCTTGGGCCCCTTGGCTACGACGGTTGCGAATGTTTTCCGACCATCGCGAGGTAGAATTTATGTAAATTCTACAGGGAGAGAGAAAGAAAGAGAGCTACTATTCTTGAGTTTAATATATCGGCAAAGTTTAATACTCTGTGGCAACGTCGTCTATAAATTATTATTGACTATATATTTATAGTGAACGTCTGAAAGGACGGAAATTGATGAAATGTTCTTGGGTGAATTTGGAGTTGAATCGTTATATCTTATTTTTGTATCATCTATATTTACCATCTTGACAAAATTAAAGCTTTAATTAGATTTCCGTTCAAATAAAATATCGCGTGATATATTAATTCTTGTTAAGCAAAAAGTCTACTAGAAATGCATCGCGAGACACATTGTTACTGATTTCTATCTTTTCCGGAATATTCCCTGCAATCCCATGCAAAGATAATGGTACGTCGGTATTCATATTGACAATACACTCGGAGAACAACGAGCCAGTCTGCGCACCGGCAGACAGAGACTACAAAAGCATATTAGATACTTCGAATATTGGCTGTGCCTCCGTACGAGGTTGTGATCCGCCGTGAGAGAAAGAGAGAGAGAGAGAGAGAGAGAGAGAGAGAGGGAATGAGAAAGAGAAAGAGAGAAGAGCGGGAGAGAGGAAATTCACGGCGCTGGATTTCCGCGAGTTGCAATACACTTAGCTCGATATATATTTGCATACACGCACGCACGTTCCTATTCCGTGCAAGAAGGACGCGGGGCGCCGCTCTTGGGGCGATGGGGGATGCGCGCGATGGCGCACACGCTCGTTAATATTCATACGAGCCATGAAGCACGGCGCGGCACACTCTCTCGCGAAACGCGTATAAAGTATCGGTAAATAAATCATAATGCGTTATTGCGTATTTGAATATGTTTGATGCGAGGCATCGGGGACCGGGTGGGACGCCTGTGGTCTCGCGACTCCGAGGTAGCGAATGAAATTTCAGGAGGGGGACGCGTTCTGGGGATGGTAGTCGTTGGCGCCCGTTGAATGCCGGTAGAAGTTCACTACGAGAGACTAGGAGACTGGAAATATTAGTTATAGGAAGCTATAGGAATGCCGTAGCTGCTCGTGTGGTTTACTTTGCAGTATCGAGGCGTTTGAAATTGTTTTAACGAAAAAATTTATCGCTTTAAATTAATATACATAATCTGATTATACTTAGCTTATACTTTATATTCCTGATACGAAAATATTTGATTGGTTTTTAAAAGTTTCTTATTTTATTGTTAGTCATCGACAGAATGTGTGCTTTATAAAGATAAAAATTTATGTATATATTAATCTTCTTCTTTTGCTTTTATCTTTTGCAAAATGATTATTTCTCTTGAGACTCGTGAGATTCAACGAACCCTCTTATTGGTGAGGATGACAACGGTGGATTATCGATTGCTCGCAATGATTCATTGTGACCCTCTAACGCGGTATCGACGGGGGGTGGCATTCTCCATTGTGAATCGAAAGTAACGCTATACACATCGCTCCCGCGGCCGTGGTCGGGGCGCGGTTGATATCGAGGTTTTAAAATACATATCTGCATATACGTGAAAATCCACGCTCTCCCTTCGGCTGTCGTCTTCTCGTTACAAGGATAAGGGCACCGTACTTAATGAGTCGAGGAGAGTTGGTCCACGACGGGGATAGATCCCACACCCTCTGCAAGGGGCTCCGCCGTACTCGGGGGACACTTGTAACCTCACCTCACTGTCACCGTCTCCCTTGCTCCTTCCTCGACTTCGTTGATCATAACACTGCCTGATTTATCGGTATTCCTTGAGCAGTAACGAGCTGCCCGTGCTGGGCCGAACCCAGCTGAAAAGGGTCGCGCACACGTGTGACTACGTTGGGGTTCATCGAGTTGATACGTTACGGAATGGAAATATCGCGTTGTCGTCTCTTTCTTCTTTCGCGTTTATGCAAAATAAGGATAAATTGTACAGCATTCTTTAAAATCATATTCTACATTCATCGTACTTGAATTCCACATCAATAGACAGGTCGAATAAATTTCGAAGCATCCTTGTTTCACGGATTTTTGCTTTTGATCCAGCCGCCTCTATTCATGGAAGTCATAACGCTTCCAATCCTTTAATCTTTGCCTGTAAACAATAAAAGTTTAAATAATTTACAAGTGCTGCAGGTTGCAAATAACTTTGACTTTCTCGCCTCTCACCGTGAAGTACGATTATCGTTCACTTTCAATGGGGAAAGGCGAGCCCTCCAGGTACGCCCAGGCTTCAGACTTCGAAGTTTTGTAGCCGCGCGATATACTGACGTTAGTTTGCGTATAATAAGGTGTCGTCTTATCTAATGGGGTTTGCAACGTGGGCCTGGAAGAGTGTATCGTCGTGTATAACGGTAATTACGCGTTATTAACAAGCCTCGGGGGTGTCGAGGGGTGGTGATGGTTGCCTCTTGTCTAATTAACTGAGTTTACAGCGACACCTGCCCCCGTATCACGGCATCTTCTACACTTCAACCAGTAACTCAAGATTTACGCCGAAGAACCGCGAGCGGATGGCAAGGACTCTCATCCTTATCGTTGTTGTATGTCTCTGCCGCGTAGCTAACACAACCAATAAGGTTTGTTTCTCCTATGGAGATGTATTGATTATAAAATAAAATATTTATTAATTGTGAAAGGAAAGAAAGAATCTGTTTAATAAAGTTTAATGTTTGCGTAATATAACGCAGCGAAATGTAATCTTTATTAAAAGATTATTTTATTATTGTAAAAAATACTATTTTATTCTATTGCGTGGTTCTTTTATTATTTGATTTATTGCACAAACGTAGTGTCACTTTTTTAACAAAGAATACGAAGGATGTTTTCTATGTATCTTTAATTTTTAATATGAAGGAATGAAATATTACATATTCGAAATATTATATTCGCGTATCTGATGGCATACTAATTCGCACGCAATGCGCAGCATTTGCACATCCTCTCTCGGTGCCTCGCGCATAATAACATCATTTAGTCGTCAGTGCTCACTTAATTACCGGGATTCACGAGGATCCGTCCTCGCGCGCAGAGCATATGGCCCGAAGCGTTAACTTTCAAGGATCTTCTTTCATAATTTACGTCATAATCATCTGGAACACAGAAGCGCGCCAAAGACACGAGCCGTGCGCCCGCATTCGCCGTTCCTGTCAGCGCGCCATTCTTTTGCGGAACGCTGCAACAAAGTGCGCCCCGCGCGCGAAGGCGCATCGCGGGTCACATTCATAAAGGTGAAGTGCATTTGGCGGTAATGTGTCGTGTATCGTATACTGTATGTGGTGCTTTCAATCCCGTTGGAGAACACCGGCTCATGTAACTGAGAGGAACGTCCCAGCGATACTCTCCACGGCGGTCTGACGTTGGAACATTAAACGGTAAACATCGCGCGTTCACCGCCATTCTCTCTTTGCAACTGCACCCTTTTTCGAGCGACTTTACGCGTCGTTTTCACTTTGCGTTTTTGCATTACGACGATCAAAACGTCTTTAGATCATACGCAGCCGTGCATGAACACCGACGACTAATAGGTGAAGACGCATAGCAAAAATACAGTAATGTGATAATAATGCGGAGGAGTTCTAAAGTCTGCTAGTTTTCATATTTAAAGCTTACAAAAATTCGTAAGACGCTTTCATATTTAAAACTTACAAGATTCGTAAGATGCTTTACAATTTTTAATTAAGATATAATTTTCAAAGTATCTTTTATTTTAAAATATTTGTGTCATGTCGCAGATACGTAAGAATATTCTCAATTTTGATCGATTTTTATTGCTCACAACGAACCATTTGTCAGTCTGATTAACTTTACACCATCGTGAGAAAAAGAAGTGTACAAGGGATGATGAATGATAGTCGCGGTAAGAACGACACGTCGATACAATGCTCTCGTTGCCGTTCTCGTCGACGCCTCTGCATCGTATTAGAATCCAAATGGATCCCATTACGAGAACAACGATAAAACTAACAAAGATAGTATTGCGATGCTGCTCGGTGTTGCGAAGGCTCGTTTCGAAAGTTGGAATTGAGGGGTGGTTTCGGAGTGGGAATCTATATATGCATTGGAGTATTCCGAATTCGAGCTCTTTGCAATTTTCATTACTTCTGCTTGAAGACTTTTGGTTTATTTATACCCAATGTTCAGATCTTTAATCGAATTTAGCTGGTCACGTCGTCAATGTTGCCTGTGGGATTACCGCGTTGTTCCCGAATTGTCCCACCAATTCGAGAATTCCATTGTTAACCAATAAAATAAGTTTAATGATTTATATATAACATTACACGGAAAAAAATAAAGTTACTTCAATTAAACGTCAACGTCACGGGCTACCACAAACATAAACAGTTAATTCAATTGGATATTATTAGATCCAAATATTTGGGTTGTTAAAACAACTATCTGATGTTTTTGTTCATTAAAGCTGATGTTGCATCGATAGATTTTATTTCAATTACACTGATGCTGTTGATATAACATCATTTTTTTTCCGTGTACATAAAATTTGATGAAAATTATGCGACGGTAAAGGATTTTCATGAAAAATATAGTAATTTACGAAACTGATCAAATTTACTACACAACAATTATTTACGACAAACTGATTCGAAGGAAGCAATCGACGAAAACGGTCTTTTAATATTAACACAACATATAAACAAACAATTCTGTGATCTTGTTACAGATATATTTGTTTACGAATTTTTTAAAGAAATTAGCAATTGTATGATTTCATAAGTTTTGTGAGTCACTGTTATACTACATTTATTATATTTAGGTACTTTTAAGTGAGTTATTTAAAATTGAACGTGTTTAAATAAATGCGCTGGTCGTAATTTTTCTCGAAACGACCGATTCCGCAATTCCATGAATTCGAAATAACTTCGCGCGGCTGTTCTACAAAGACACTTACGGTAGGACAGTATTTTCTAAAAGAGCAGAGCGCTGCGCATTCGGTAATTCGTGGGTATCACGTGCTGTATTTAAGGTAGACTCGTTCCGCAGCCGACTCTTGCATTTTCGAAACTAACGATAATATTCCGCTCGCTCGCGCCGAAACGGTCCATCTCCAGATACGATGTGTGCGGGTACTATTACATAAAGCGTGCGGCGTTGCGAAACGAGTACGAATGCGAGTTACTGGGTACCCCGGGTACCAAGCCCCGGAAATACACACGTCCTCTAGTCGCACTCTCCTACCCCCCCTCGCGGCCCTTATCCTCAGCAGAAGTGTACGAAGGCATTTAGACCTTTCCCCGACTCATCAGCTTTGTGCTTTTGCCGGCGGTCGCCGCGGTGCGCGCCACGGGGTAATAACGCAGCTTTTGCGTTACCTCAAAAACACGAATTTTCACTTCAACTTTCCGTTAACTGCCCTCTCGCGCACCTAAGTACAAAGTTAATTTTTTAATTATCCCCGCGGTGTCTGGCATCGTACACTGCGTCGACCTCGAGGACATCACTAGCACCACCACCATCGCCGCGACCGTCACCACCACCTGCGGCATCGTCGTCACTTCGGCGGCCGCGTCTCCGCGGGCAATTGGGAAGTTGCCTCCGGAAGAATCTCCGACCGGGTGGCTGCGGGCTCGGTAGCCGCGGGGGTCGGTTCCGGGCGTTCCGGCGGTTATCGTTCCGGTAACTCCGCGCTAACGCCGCCTCGTAAATGCCACCGTATTTACCTTTCCATGTGAGCGAGCGAGTTGCGTAGGCTTCACTTAAAAGGGAAGTTTCTTGAAACGTTTCATTAAGCTTACCGCGAAAGTTTCGCGCGAACGAGTAAATTCTGGATGGCAATGGTAAGAATAAAAATCTAACAAATTCTACTGGAAGGAAGGAAGCGGAGATAGAGGAAACTGCAATCAAAAGAACGAATAAAGTTTAGTGAATATAGATATTATTGATTACCCTAGATTTTAATGATTTTTGATAAACGCATTTATTTAAAGTAAAATATTTTATAATAATGTCACAATATTATAATATTAATTAACAATAACAAACGCTGATAATGTGGTGTGTTCCATATTTTATGGCATATATTAAATTGTACTTTAAATTATTAATTTCTTGAATTAATAATGTAATGTTTGAGCAGAAAAGAATTATAGCGAAAGAAATGTAATTACTTGGTTCGAAAAGAGAGAACCGTAATGCATCAAGAGCGTAGCATTGTACAAAACCTTGATACAACAACTTCAACTAGCACGCAGGCGACGCATAACGTTTTGTTAGTACAGCGCTGGTTCGTGTAGGCTGTCGGCGTTACGTCGGCGATACTGTAACAAGAGACGATTTTGTAACCGAGAGACGTAGAGGAGGGGCCTCGGGAAACGTTGACGCAGGTATAAGGCCGTTTCGTCAGTCTCATTGTCACGGTTGTCGCGGAATGAGAACGTACGGCCGGGTCGTATTTTAATTCCGCGGACAAACCACCCCCGCAGTCGCCTGGTCCGGGCCCACCCCTTTCTTCTTCGCGTTTCCTCTGAGCCCCTGCCGGCGGATGGTTGCCGGTGTGTTTCTACTACGTCGCCACCGCGACGAGCTGCTCACGCCGGGGTCGCGTTGACATTACGGCGCATAATATTTAATAATTATTTTCATTAAAGTCATAATAAAGTTTAGGATACTTTATTAATTTATAGGCCAGGGAACACGTTTAAAGGGTTCGCGGCGTTTCCCGCCGTCTCGCGGCCATTCGTATCAATTATTGTCCTTCACGCGGCGAGATTAAGGAACCGCCCCTGAACGCAGTCTCGGCGAAAACTTCTTCGGCAATCTTTATCGGTCGCTTCGCAGCGTGCTGGCTCTTAATGAAGAAAGTAAAGTTGTGTCACAAGCAAGAGCCATGTAACGCTACAGTTTCGTAGATTGTTACAACGTTGTACCGGTGCATGTGATATATAGCGATAATACCTATACATTCAATTAATTTAATTGATAATAGAATTTGTATAATTATTCTGAATAATTATTTGAAAAAGAATTGTTTAATTCCCCATTTAAAAATGACTTCTATATGACGGTATATATTGTAAATAATTCCGCAACGCGGACTTGTTGCAAGATTGATGATGTTTGCGTTTTGGAATTTCGACGTCAGTGCGATGATGCGACTTATCGTGATTCGGACGAGAGGATCGTCTCGAAGACGAGCGCGGCGCACCCTCGATATTAGCGAAGGGTTGTTCGTTATCCGACTCTGCGGGCCTTGTTTATGGCGCGGTGACGTTAGAAGAGGGAAGGTACGTGGCTCGCGCGCAAGGGTCGGACGTTCGCCGACGAACCACGTGGATTGGCTTTCATTAATCCGCTAACCCTATCTGCCCTCGACTCCTCGCACCCGCGTACCTACATCCGCGCATGTATTATAAATCGTAACGCATTCGGGGCCATCGCCGAATATCTATGGAGCCGCAGATTCTCCGCGCGGCGCGCGGCGGACGGACTCCGGACTTGAATATTTTAGGACGGAGGAGGCGCATTAATGCTATATACCCTTCTTACGCTACGTATTAACCTCAACAACCGTTTCCACTACCGTGTCGACCAAAACCAGTCCCAACACCAGTTGCCACTGGTGCCTGCGCGATCCACCACGTACGAATGAATCGACTGATTTCTGCTTGTCCGGCGTTTCATCCCATTTCTGATTTCCATACACATATCGCAGACGCAGACTTCTTCAATTTTAAATTAACGTAAGCGGATCTCGTAATAATGTCTCATAATGCGAAATAAAGATTTTGTATATTAACTGTTTAGACTCTGCTATTAGTGTTAAACTATTTAATTACGCTGTATCAGATTATTCAGCATTTGCGATATCAGACTCATTATTTAATGTCTTTATTATATTTCAAGATAGAATCATTTAATCTTGTCTTGTGCTTTTCGCATCGTCAATTGTATTATTTACACACATTGGCTGCACAATTGATTTCAGTTGAGATTGTGGTACCATTTTTTTAATTTTACGTATTTACTTCTGTCACATGACGTGAACTAGAAATGTATGCGAAATATTTCGAAGTGTTTCGAATGCATGGCAAGGTCTGCCGATCGTTGTTGCGAATTAACGATCCTCCGCGAACGGAGAAGTCTCCTTGCGCATAGGGGTATGAGGGTGCTCGAGAAATATCATCGAATAATGAATATTCATGCCGATGAGTCGCGGGACCAAAGCGAGAGATGGGGAGAAGGGGGGAACGTGGAGGAGGTAGCCGGGTTGTAAAGTTGCCCCGTGGAGAATCGCGCATCGGCCGCCATATTTTGTACGATGTATTCCGACTGGCAGCACCCTCCGCGGGGTAGATCTAAATACTGTGCCCCGTTTACACCCGCCTCGCTCCTAAACCCGCGCGAAAGCTCGCGATCGGCGAAACGACCCGCGCCAACTTTCGAAGTATCAACCGGTTTCACTTCGCCTGCAGCGCACGCGATGTAGCCCGGAATTAATTATAATGAAGCTTTTACTTTAATTCCATAATTAATCCTAACTCACGTCAGTGCGATGCTCATTATAAATTTAATGCGATTCCGCTTGTTGTTGCTTTAGAATCCTCAAATTGAGCTTCATGGAAATCAACTTCGAAGATAACGACGTGTGATTAATATATATAATTCACAATAACATCCGTAAGAGCATAAGTGCAATTTCGGTTATCCTATGAATATTGGGAATCATATTTCCTTCTTTCTTTTTAAATTAGATAACATCAGCGAAAAGGGTAAAGATATCCTGTTGATGATCTCGCAAATACCTTGCAGGACGAGCGTCCTTCTTTGAGAGAAAAAAGAATTCTCTTTCGCGTGCATTTCCCTTTTGCTTTTACGTTCACAGTTGCGATAAAACTCGAACAAAACTCGAAGATTTTATAGGCTAATACCGTGAGCAGCGGGTGAGTAGGTGGCTGGGCTAGCTTTCACCCCCGTCGTGGATCCGTGATTTTATATAGAAGTATGTTTTATGTATGTGCGCCAAGTATACGCGGCCGGTTTCTCTGTCGCTCTCCCTTCCTCCCAACCTCTCTCGCTCTCCCTCTCTCTCTCTCTCTCTCTCTCTCTCTCTCTCTCTCTCTCTCTCTCTCTCTTTCTCTCTCTCTTTCTTGCTGTCTCAATTCCGTCGCATAAAAGGGTTTTGGATTTTATTCCCGCGGTTTCGATGTCGAGCGAGAGAATCGAGGAGGGGGAGACGTCTACGAATGTCCTCGTCGCTTCCGGAATTTAAATTTCATACGTATGTGTCCGTGATATCAGCATGCGCGACTTCGGTCCACCCGTTCTTCGTCTCCGACTGATCCATCTTGCGCGCTGGAATTTGCCGAAGAACGAAAGTACGTCTAAGGAAGTAACGTGGAAGAATCGTGTCACGTAGCCGTATTAATATCGTACTCGATATTTGAATTTCGACAGTTTCTGCACATTACACTGCCTCGGAATAATTTACATTTTAGCCGTTGCGTTTAGTTATCTCTTTGTTACGAAATTATGCATTCGGGGCGGAGTAAGACAAATAAAGTGCCCCGTTCGATAAGCGGATTCTCGATCCTCATTGACGCAGCTCTCGACGTCGAGGAAAATTTCTGCGGTTTGCGAAGATGTACGTTAGGGGTGGGGAGGAAAATGGGGTGATGGTGAAGGGCTGTCCGGGGATGCCGCGGAGCTGGACACGCGGATGGCGCCGTTATCCCCGGCGAGAATTTCAGAAAATATTCCAAGGCAAAAAGTATAGAGCGAGGCGTTTTAATTATCATTAACAAGGCCGGCGTATAACTCAGAATTACGCGTTTATACGTAATAATACGTAGGTAGGTACTGCCGTACGTGCCGGTACCGGCCGCGCATTTATACATATCCACGTATGTAGACGCGTATACATATACGCGTTTATATTCCGCACGGAAATGGCGCACGGGCACGTACGTATACGTACGTACGTACGTAGATACGGACAGTCGAGCGGCACGGGCGGACGGACGGACGGACGGACCGGACGGACAGAGAGACAGACGGACGGACAGCAGATCTGCAACGCGCTGACTCTGGTGCTAAATGAGATGCGTTACGGAGGGAGGGAGACGGTCAGCGGATGGTCGGCAGGCAGAGGGGACGATGGACTACAGGGTGGTGCCGGCGTTGGTGGGGTTTGGAGGGTGGTCGGCCGTCGGGGCGAATTCCCACCTTACCAATCCTATTATTAACAATTAGCTCTAAACTACTCTTTGCATATAAAATCATCCCGCACACCTCGTAACGGCGGAATGGAAATATACATACTGCATGGTCGTCCGTCGGCT
Organism: Leptothorax acervorum; assembly: GCA_035220615.1. NCBI lineage: Eukaryota > Metazoa > Arthropoda > Insecta > Hymenoptera > Formicidae > Leptothorax > Leptothorax acervorum. Next base: position 2,668,082 of record JASTWQ010001260.1, on the reverse strand, counting down.
CGGCCGTGGAAAATATGCCGCGGCACGACGCGCGGCGCCGCGCGTATCGGCGCGCTCGTGGAATATCGCAAGCGCGAAGTTGGATCCGCCAAATAGAGTGAATGACGATCGACATGTGGAGTTCATCGTGGTGACAGGCTCATGCGACATGATCATGTAGGACGTAGGTATACATATATAAGTTACATATGTAACAGAGTAAGTACATATGGGACCCGTTTTTTTATGTATATATAAGTTACACATGTAACGGCACATATAGGATGTTTATTAATTGATCTTTGTCAATAATCCTCCTTATGTAAATTGACGAAGCTCGATTTGCATCAGAATTATTTCAAGTACTATTCAAGCATAAAGCGAGACGTGTATCTAGCACCTCTTCTGGCAAGTGGAAACGAAGGAAAAACTGAATTCTGTTATGACATCCATATATATCGCACGATTGCTTGCTTTTTTAAATTTTGCTTGCACTAACGAAATGCATTTAACTATGCGTTTAAAGGTATTTGCGTGTTCAATACGTCCTTATAAGTTACTACGAAAGTTTATTTTTCACCCATGACGTAATTATAAATCTCCAAATATATCACACAGTCGACGCTACCAAGTAGGCGACATAAAAGGGCAATTCAAGAGGGCCGTGGAACTCGGGTGCGAAGCCGCGAGGGGTTGAAGACGGGACAAAAGTAATGCAATGCCGGAATATGTCACGAATTAAGCGGGGAGAAACCGGGAGTGCTCTCCGTCGTCGTCGTCGTCGTCTTCGTAGTCGTCGCAGTCGTCGTCGCTTTTATTAGAATTATCTTTGTCACTTTCCCAAGTTTATATTTACTCCTCCTGCGAACCTCTTAAAGTCGTGCCACCCCCGCGGCATCCACCTTCCGCCACTTCCTTCGACGCTACCTCCCGACAACCTCCCTATACTCCTCCTATATCACCTCCGTCATCCCTTCTCTTCCTCCCGGCACCCCTCCGCTTGCATCCTCTTCTCGACACGGCGAGCAACCCCTGCGTGCTAGCGAGAATACAGCGCGAAGCAGCAGCCACTCGCTTATTATCTTTACGACTGGGAAGATGGAATTAAACTGAGTGTGCAGCCGAAATGTAATAATATTCATTACTATGCTAATGTCCGCACGGGCCCGCGGGGTTATGGGCTCCGAAAACTTGCCTCGTATTTTTGTTATCTGCCGCCGACCGACCGGGGAGGCCTAATTCCCATAGAGTCGACGATCAACATGGTATACCGTGATTCAGCTAGAGATTATGGATCCGCCGTTGTATCTTGATAACGCGACATTAAATTATTGCGCCAAATTGTTTCTAAAAATATTTTATCTTTTCTGTTATTTTAACAATACATAAAGCATTTTATGAAAAATTTTAAGATTGTACATTTTTAAATGCAAAAAATATATAGGTACCAATTTTTATATTTAAATAAAAACTTTTTGTCATTTAATACATTCTTTAATATTTTTTAAAAAATTATTAATAACTACACGACAGAAACAATCTAAAATAACAGGGTAAATTTCTTTGACACGGAGCTGTGTGTGCTATTCTTCATTATTCAATGAGTATGTCTTCCGTATTTCAAAAGACAGTGTACGTGTCGTGTGCAGCGAAAGTTCGGACGAAGACGCTCGTCATATTTTCCATACAGCAGTTTCCGTGAATCGCGATGTTTCCGTGCTCAAGGACTTCTCGAGTTTCTAACTGGGATGGCAAGCGGCACCGAAACGCGCAACAGAAATCACGGGGACTTCCCAGCGCTGTACCCCAGTCGCGCCACTCGCAGCGGCTTATCTGGGTCGTCAAAATTATAAGCTTTCGGGTAGAGAAACTCGCCGGTACAAACGGTGAGCAGTAAATTCGCTGTCCCTATCGGGGGTGAGCTTCCTTGGCGTCGGCTGTAGCGCACGGACCGAAACTTGTGGCCTTAAATATCAGCTCTGCCTGTCCGAAGCGCAAACGAGATAAAAAACAAGCGCAAGCTGGTCAATAATTTTCAGTAAGATAACGTCATTGTTGAACTATTTCGTTTTCGAGTTTTGCAAACAATAACATTAATCCCACGTGACCGCTTTTGTTCTTTAATTCATATATATGTTTTAAATATTCTAGCTAGCCAAAACGCACATTTCTTTTTTAAACCATTCGAGGTACTATGCAATTTCAAGCATCAATTAAAATCTGGCGTTGTTTCCGGACTTAACGTCTTAAATTTTTTTGTTGCCCACGATTTACGATACAAGCGGAATCGCTAGGAGAAGTATTTAATCAAGCGATCACTTTGGCCGGGTCTAAATAAGCCAACGTTGAACGATGGGGTCGCAGATTACAGCGCGAGGAGGGAGGTGATAAGACGACACGGTCGGTCGGCGGTGAGAAGGGTATGGCGAAGACAAGACGAGTCGAAGAAGGGTTAAATTACTCACCTCTTCGTTATAACTACAACGCGTTCCAACCCGCGCCCTCGCCCTTTCCCTTTGCTATTTATCCGTCGTAAACTTCTACTACCCACGACTCTCGAACGTCTTTGGTGCGATCGTGGGGTGACCGAAATCCTAAATACGAGCCGTAAATGATATCTATTAATAAGCTGGATTATAGCGATTTCTCTTCCTGGACTTCTTCAGTTTTACAATAGATATAGATAATATATAGGATAATGAAACAGTATTATTTTATTCTGTGATAACGAAACGAAATGGCTCGGCACAATGAAGAAAATTTATATTTAACGTAAAGAAATTTAAATTAATCCCATTTGATACTCGGAATGCAGGTGAATTAAACGCCAACTCATTACATTTCTCGCAGGAGATATTGATAAAACAAAACAACGAACTTCATGAAGATACTGATATGCCTTCCGCCCGCGCCGTGGTATCGTTATGTCTGAAAGCATTTCACTTCATTCTCAGTTTTTCCGTCACGAACCGAATTTCATGCAGCGCTCACGTACCGTGCCGTCATTCAAATTAATTGCGCTTACTTTGAGCGCGATTCGTCGGGATCTCTTCAGTGGCAGTTTCGGTTTCAAAGCGCCGCGTGGATGAGTACGAATGTCAGGGAAAGTACGCGTGTACCAAGGCTGTACGTGTGCCGGCGGGTGAACGAGGGGGAGGGCGGATGGAGGCGGGATGGGAGGCTGGAGGCTCTCTCGTGTACACCCGACTCCACCTTATTACAATTAGCTTCCTTATATATCTAATTAGCAAGATTCTTGGCGCACGGGGTTTCAGTGCGAAGTGAAAGACGGCAGTTGCCACCAGAGCTCTTCGCTCCTGTCTAATATAACTCCGCCATGCTCCAGTCTGCGAGACGTAATATCTCGCGTAGGTGTGCGATCATCTACGCGCGTACGGTTTGCGCGAAGTTTCGGGACCAGCCTGACGTGTTGCACGCTTATGAAAGATCGCGTATTGAGAGCAAGGTCCCATCATCCCGATTTTAAAATTTTAAGAACAAAAGATCGAAAAAAAAAACGTCGTAATAAGACTTTTCGGTATTTTACTTGAGCAATATTTTATCCCGCGACTCCCTTGATTACAAAAAATTTACGAACGAGTAAAAACCGACGGGAAGATCTGGGAAGAATGAGGTATGAATTTTACACCAGAGTTGCAATCCGAGGACAGCAAGAATTTCATTTTAGCCGACCTCACCTCGAGAACCACCCACCGGTCGCAAAATAATTCACAAGTGAGGGTAAACTGACGGAAGATAATTTTTAAACCCTTTCTTGGCCGGCAACCTAGCTCGGGGCGAACATGAATGGACGGCCGGCCAGCAGCGGTTGGCTTCAGCTTACTTAATTATCGCACAAAGAAAGAATGGCCCGTGGAAATGTAAAATAAAGGCTGGCGCCGTGTTTCCCCGGCGCTTTCTCAGCCCCTTCCAGATTCCCGTACCTTTGCTGTTCGTCCGTTCCTTTGCCACTAGGGCTCCGTCAGTCTCAAAGGACAAGCGCGATCTCCCGGAGGAGCACGAGAAGGAAAGGCAGAAGGGGAAAAGAAGGACGAAGGAGGGAATGGGGTAAGAACGGACCGGTAAAGGAGAAGGGGTTAACTTTCCACAATTAATAGTGACTAACGTCCATTAAAAACTAATTCCTTTATTTATGGTTCACTTCCCGATTCTCCTGCGACCTTCCTTCTTTCGCTTCTCGATCCTCGCTCCTTCTTGTCCTCGCCCGCAATCTCGGTGAGGGGTATATCGCGCCCCTTTATTTGCTCTTTCCCCGAACGACAACTTGTTACAGGACGAAAGTTGCCGCTTTTTTTTCCTCGGCATAGCCGGTCTCGAATGACGGATTAAAATTGGGAAAGTTCTTGCTACCGGGCCATTTTTTCTGCGGCTGGGGTTCTCGTTAAAAGTAATTGCGCACCGGTAGTCTTGTCCGCGTTCTTCCGCCGATTCGAAAGGTACGATGGCATTAAATCTTCACGACAACCTAGCATGGCCAAGTTTACTGTAACCTACATTGATTTATAGCGTTTTCGATTTGTTGACTCGACCCGACTCGGATCAGATCATGGACATACGAATATATACATAAACGAGTATGTATGTACTCCTATGTCCATGATCTGACCCGAGTCGGGTCGAGTCATAAATCGAAAACGCTATTTGTAGTGCAAGTCAACATGATAACAATGTATCTTCCGCAATGTATTAATTAGATTTAATTAGCATTAATGCTACGTTATATCTAGCTTACATCAATATTTTCTTTATCATTAAAAGTTAAGATAGAAGTGGATACTTAATAAGCAATGAGATATGTGTTAATTATTATAAAGTAATTTTTATAAATATAAAAGAAAATGATATCGATATCTACAAATCGAATATTACATATATCGCTTTTTATACTGATTATATAATAATAATTCGATAGTTCCATTATTTTTCTCTGAGCTCTTAGTCTTTCGACGGATTCCTTTTAGCGCTGCACAAAAGCTCGTGCGCGTCGACAATACGAAGAACGGAGAAAGATTGATGGCGCAGAGAGATGGCCAAGTCCGAAGCGCTTTCACGACGCGAAGCGAGAGCGCGTCGCCGGCGGGTCTGCACATTTTTAATTGTAACTAAAATAATTATACTTTGAGGAGAACCGGCCGCTTTGACACCGCCGCGCGCGGCCAGCAAAGGCAGCGGCGAAATAAAAAGTCCGTCCCCGTTCGTCTCGTACTGCTCGCACGTCTCGACGCGGTCGTTGCGAGGAATATGTAATTTCGCCTCTGCGAAACTGACAGCCCGGAAGGGGCCACACACCGGCGTTGCACCCCTAAATAATAATAAGTACGTCTAGTTACGTCCATCCGCGTCCATCTCCCTCCACCCTCTCGCGCCCTCTTTCAGCCCGTCCCTTCCCCGCCCCGTCACCTCTTTCGCAGTTTTGGATCGCTGTACGTTAATTTCTGTACGTCAAACGAAGTTGCACCGGTCGCGTGTTTACATGTCGAAAACGAGCGTAATGGGCTGCCGCTGCAACTTAGTCGCGTGATTTCGCGCGGCGCGGTGCGGCGCGGTGGCCGGTGACCTTAAGCACCGTTCACAAATGCAGCACGGGGGTGCACCGCCCGGCCGCGGCCGTTGGGGTGTGCAGGGCGCGCGCGGGGGTAAAAGGGCGAGGCAGCCGGCGGCACACCCTTTGAAAAAAATTGTTCCGGGCTCGTCACGAAACCGGCTGGAGAGTTTCGGAAAGTATGTTAAACGGATTTCGCGTTCGACGAAAATTAATTATACGGCCAGGCGGTAACCGGCTCGCTCGCTCGCTCGCTCGCCTCGCACTCTTTCCCGTTGTCCCTGTCTTTTTCCACCGCGTTGTCGGACCTTCCTTTCGACGATGAGGCGGCCCACCCCGACGCTTTATCATTCATAAAGTCTCGGATTTCAGAATTCGCGTAACCCAATACGCCCGCGGCTCTTTTCCCGTTTTGCGCGAAATTTCACCGAATTTCTTGCGCCACCCGGCGCCGCCCACTTAAAAAGCTCCGCGCGCACACCGCGAGCTGCTTGCTCTTGCCTCTTTTTTTCTTCCTCTCTCTCTTTCTCTCGTCGAATATATTTTTCCGAGTGGACGCGATGACGAGGAGGAGGGAAAAATGTAGGAAACACGCGCAGAGGGACGAACTGAATCTCCGAGAAAACTCTTAACGCTGCCTGCCGACTGAGAGAATCAAGTTTGAGATGCAGCCTGCGGATATTCGAATGTGCATATAAAGAGGAATAAAGCAACGAGTGTGATAGTTCCATATGTATAATGCGAATCTACCGGGTGATCGGATAGGAATTTTATATTGAAATAAGATTGAAGTTATATTTCTAAAGATTCAACATACAACGTATCTCTTTTATTAAATTTATTCGCTACTTGATCTTGTAGTGATACTTCTATTTTCTTGATATTATCGAGTAGTAGCATTAATTATTTTGTTACTGCTTTTCTTTATTAACATTTTCTCCCAGTCTGGGAGTCCCAGATAAATAATTTCGACGTAACCTGAGTATTTTCTGTCCTTGTATCATTCTCTGTTATACCATTTTTAGTCACCCGGTAGATGGCACACCGGAGCTTAATTAAGATATGTATTTATTTTAATTCCTCTCGGGCCGCACAGAGATGGCCGACTGGCTGGGCATAGGATAACACGATTTGCTTAGAGCCGCCACTGCGCATACATCTCGCACGTGCAGAGAGATTTTCAATTCAGGTATAAGGAAAGAGCCGATGTGCTAGGAACGCGCCGGAAAATATAATAAATAGGAAGAGAGAGAGAGAGAGAGAGAGGGGGGAGGGGGAGAAGTGCCAAGAATGGATTCTGCGTGTTTTTAACTTGCCCTTTTTCGGGATCATATGTAGCAAGTACTCTTTTGGAAGGTGTACCCCTTTCGCGATTCGGCCGGCGGTCCACTTTGCAAAATAAAATTAGGAAACCGTATTCTTCAACTCTTTGAGAAGATGCGTTCATTCTTCTCCGCTCTGTTTTTCCTTCCGCCTCGTTAACTCTTTTACCCTCTGAGAATGAGCGGTCTAAGGGACCTTACTCCTCGTGGCTTTATTCCAAAATGCATTACGCGGATTTCTAATAGCGTTTTCGATAGCGCGGATCCTCTGATACACATTGTTTAAAAATATATTTTCATTAATATGTTATTAATATATTAAAATATATTTTTATTAATATAATATCACATTAATGTATAAGATTCTGGAATTGAATATTTGTTAAAATATCTTATTTTTACAAAATATTATTCAATTTTCTTTCCGACAGAATCATTTCATATCTTATCTGTTTCAGATTACGGCTTCTGCGATTTGAAGGACTGCAAACTGGTAAGTCATAATTACGTAGCACTTTTCTACTTTCCCGACTTTATCGTGTGTTCAGGCGAGGAAAAAGTCGGTTAACCATGTGCGAGCGAACTTTGAAAGACAAACATCACGAGATAAAAGTTAAAAATCTGGTCCGTATGATGCGGAAAGGACTATGCTCCTGAGAGACCCCGTAATTTTCATATTCCCAATTCGAAATGCGTTTCTTCCGCTCGTAAAAGTCGGCATAAAATCGTCGCGTATGGTCGAGCGTGTCGGTTCGTTGAAAGACCAAGTCACACTGCCGTAAATGTGAGTTATGAATGTGTTCGATGTGCGTAAAATATTGTAATAATCGAGGGCTAAAAATTGCTAAAGGGGTAAGTGAGAAATAGGATAACACGATATATTGTTAGACGAACGGATTCGTACCTTGAATCATCGTAAATCGTTCGTTTTTTTTAATTAGCATAATTTGGAGCGCGATACGAGCATAAAATCGGCTCTTCTTCCGCCAGTAAAGTCATAGTATTTCTCACGAAAGTGTTCTCACGAAATACACTTTACGATAACGGCTCGTTGAAATTAGCGACATTTACTCTTCTGCGATCTTCTGGTCTCGTGTAATTTTGTTTCAGGGATTTTACAGATAGTCGCAAAACTTTACAATTTAATCAAACGATATAGATGATTGAATATATGGCTGAGAAAATAAGCGAACTTCGTAAATAATTCAAAATTATAATTCGCATTAATAAATATAAGTATTAGACGGAGAGGAATGTTTTTTTTTTACATTTTTATTTTTCTTACTTGCGCCATATTTCTAGCACTGAATTTTTTTGCAGTTTAGCAGAAATTTGATTTAGGTTATTCTCTCTTTTTCTCTTTCTTGCGTGAATCTTATTTTTAATTCTAGCACGTTTAAGCCGATACTGATAAAATACAAGCGTACCCGATTTTTCAACCCTCCGATTCCTTCTTTTGCCCGAGACACGTCATCAGCGACCGTTTTTAAAATCGTCTCGATTTTTCATTGCCGCTACGTTTCCTTCTTGCGGTTTCTGCGGCTTCACAAGCTTCCGTCTTCGAGACGCTAATGGGTGCGTACGAATATTTCATTCCCTGTAAGATGCCATTACGAAAGTATATAGGATACGCCATGGCTGTGTGCACGGTGGAGTCGCAGGTTGGAGGGGCGAGGGGATATTTAATGACGCGTGGCGATATTAAAATGGCATAAAAATGAGATGTAATTTGTATCTGGCCTCAAAAGTTGCCCTCATCCTTCGCTCGCAGCCAGATTACACCCTGCTCTCTTTCTCCTCTCCTCCCCTCTCTCTTTCGAGCTTTCGCTCGACGTTGTGTACTATTATTGTTATTAATATGAAAGGTCGCGGGCTCACTTAATACCTTGAGAAATCGCCGTATTTCCGTATCAACTGTTCCACCCTCGGTCGCGTCGACACCGAAGTAGGAATTTTACCGAAAGGCAAGGCTGGGGATGGCGCAATTCTTTGAGAAAAGTTCTTATAAACATTATCGTTGTTAAATATGAACAATGATTAAAACGATGATTGTAAGACGTAATACGAAAATCGCGCGCGAGATGATGATCCATGAACCGATAGCGGCTTTCCAGAATATCTGTAGCACGTAAATCGTGTGCAATCTTACGCGAACATCGAACGTAACGTATAGGTATAACTTAATGTCTTCTTCAATATAAAAGCATCACACCGTCGTTCCCGGCCTATTCGGATTCTCCTTCTGCACGATCCGTCGAAATCCTTCCGCCCGAAAGGAGCCGCGGATAAAAATGTCATTTGAATATTTGGCGTACGTCCGCGACATCATTTATAACGCGTGACAATAAAGTCTCGAGCTGGTAGTAATCTTTATGGCGCGATACACGACGCGCGCGTACCGCCGTCCTCCCTCCGACCGACTTCCATTCGCTTTTTCGAGGCGCAGTTACCGCTTTTACGATATGCTAAGCGCCAGCACCGTCGCCCTTTTCAAAAGATATCCGAGCTCTCATCGTCACGGGCGGAATATTTTCTGGCTGCTTAAACATCGGATTAACGATCTGCAATAACAAACAAACTATTTATGCAGCTATCCCTTCTCGGCGCGCGGGCCCCAACAGCTTCCGCCTCGTTCAGAATTAGATCAACGTTAACGATGTGTCGCGATCGGCTATTTAGGTCGTGCATTGTCGCATCTCATGTTTGTTGCTATGATATATTCTTTAAAAAAACAAGTTTATATTTATATCTTGGAATTTTAAATCGGTATAATCCTTCGTATAATATATTGCATTATGATTTAATTAGACTTTTTTTACATTATTCAAAAATATTTATAATCTGTTATTATTTTATGACGATTATTACATGTACAATTAGGTAGCATTTTACATATTAAAAAATTCTGTTCCACTTTCTTATAGAATGTATGACAAAAAATCTTTGATTATAAAATTTTTAAGATGTGTACCTATACTTCTTTTGAAATACTTCTATTACACTAAATAATAAAGCATCATTTTATAGCTATTTTGGCAAGATCCTAGTTCGCAGATTGGTGTGGTGAGCATTCGCTTCCGGCGAACATCGCACGTCGTGGCGATTCATGGTCGACGATGGGGAAATAGTTCGGTAGACGTAAGTCGCACGACGAGGGAAGGGGGTCCGGACGGTCACTTGGATTTGTGTGGTGTGAACGCGGGACGGACCAGTAAATCCACCCTTTCGTGGTCTCTTAGCGAACTCGGGTCATAGATCGTCCAAACTATCGTGAAACAACCCCCACCCTGCACCTACTGCGACCTCCGAACTACCCTTCGGGGTGCTTTGGCACCCTCGTAAGGAGCACGGTATCGCCCCCTCGTCCCGGAAGAAGCTCCGATTATGCGAATGGCTTTGGAAATTCACACTAAACTAAAGTGTCTCGTGTGGTTTGCAATATCGGGAATCGCGAGTCAATAACTAATAACAAGTATCATAATTATTAACGTTAAAATCCAACAAAATTTTTACTCAAAAACTGACACATTTTCGATTATAGTAAGTTCTTATTCTTAAATTTAAAGGATTCGAATAAGGTGAAACTTGAATATTATCGCGCGATTACCTTTGCACCATTCTTTCCACGAGGCATTTCTGCTTTTCTTCTTTTTCTTGAATCGGCTATGATATAGAATACACCGTGGGCTTGAAAAGAAAAGCGGCGCTCGTTAGTTCCGTGAGAAATTAATTATTTGCCCGCCATCGCTACGGCCGCTCGAGTAATGGTGAAAAATGTCTGGATTGTGCGGGATTATATCACGTTGACGGGGGAGAGGGGAAGGTGGCAGGAGATGAGTTGGGTAAGTGGGGGTGAGAACGGAGACCCGGAAAAAGAATAAGAAGGAATGTATCGGTGTGGCTCGTTACACTTAAATTGGAGGGAATGACTGAGTGGTCTCGTTATTCATCGCGAATAATATAGAAAAGGGCTTCCGACTTCGCGCTTCACCTGAGCAACGATTCCTGGCAGGATATCTGACACGGCTAGATCGCGGGGGAGCCTTTTATCTTCGGGAGATGAATTGACGCGACCGTGTCCAATGCCATAATCAGGCATTGAAAACGTCTCGTCCCTTATACTCGAGATCTCGTCGAAAGCGATATTCAAAAGTTGACGGAATATTCTTGATCATTAGCGAGAATCTGTGTATGTGCTTACGAAATATATGATATGCGTAGGTACTTTTGAATACTAACTTAAATTGAAAAGGTTTTTGTTGTGTCGGTATTTGCAGTTTATTATAAATTAAGACATTAAAACGGAACTGTTTTTATTTAAATTAATTAACAATAACATTATTTTTCTGTTATTTTGTTGCCACTTATATTAATAGTCACATATCAATTTTAACGAAACCGATATTTTCATTGTATTTTATTTGCTGGAAGAGAAAAGTTCATCATATCGCATTGAAGCTGTCACTAATCGAGACAAAATAAAACATTGACATTCTTATGCATACTTCGCTAAATGTAATTAATGCACCCCGAGGAGGGGCGTTTCGCTAATTAGTTCGCTTTGTGCAAGAGTCGCGCCGAGCCAAACAAAAAGACATCGAACCAAATTGTTCACAAATTGGACGGATGACATTACCGTCCTCTATTAAATGGCGTTTACCCAACTCGTTGGCGTGTCGGCCTTTAACCCTCTCGGCACGAGCAAAACCACCACCAGGGAGGCCGCCTGGCTTGGGTTGGCGTAGTTTGAACTGCCCATAGAGGTGGTCGCTTCTCTAAGATCAAGTGCTTTCCAGTACCGCACTAAGCCAAACTCCTCCCGCTCTAACGTCCGTTCGTCCGGTCGGATCTGCCATCCAGGAAGGGGTGGATTGATAAACCAACCGCTCCCGTCCCTCTTGACCGGGCAAATTCTTGCGGACAGCCACTGGACTTCAGTGGATCTCAATACGCGATCTTGTTTTCGATATTTGTCGACATCGATGTACATCGAAAATGAAACGGGCGCAAACGAGAATATTCGGAAATGTTTCGGAAAATATGATACTAAAACGTACTTTGCTTACATTGCTAACATTGTAGAAAAATATTATTGAAGAATTCGATCAGAATACCGCTTCACTTTAATCCTAATATATTTACGGTACAATATATTTTTAACCACAATTTATTTACCTAATCTCTATACAGTTTTCCTAATTCCGTAATACCACTTTACCCTAAATTTTGCTCTGTCTGCATTGCACCTGTTCCTTTAAATAATTTATCAGTGAAAGAGCTAGAGCTCTTGGGATACGCGAGCATATTCTCAACACGTGATCCTACGATCACGCCACGAGGAACGTCGACAAATTCCCACCCCGAGTCTGTCCTCCGTAAGATGTCCCCTGGACCCGATCTACTGGGTGTTTCGTCGTCGTTGGCGCACGTAAGCCGCCTGCACCTTCCGTGAGAACGACGTCGTGACGACGGACGACCCTCCGGCCGACTGCGTGTCATTCTTCGGGGCGGTAGGCTCGCGTGCCTGTCTTGGTTGTTGCGCTTCGTCACGAAGGGGGTCGGCCGCGACGTCTTCACGACGTTGAGCACCCCCAGGGCGAAATACTTGAAGTCGAGGGGTAGTGGGTCAAGCGGCATCGGGGAAAGTCGGGAGATCCAGGGGTATTGTCGCCGGAAGTCTCCGCTGGTGAGGGCCGATGGTCGGGGTAATTGGATAGAGAAGATCGAGCACAACCCCGCTGTAGCACTTTACCTTGTCCCCTTGCATCTCTCCCCTGACCCATGAGGATCTATGAAACCCATCCCCACTGACTGCTAGTTCTTCGACATCCGAAAACTATAAACCCATCGAGAAAGTCTGGTTATCTTCTGGGATGGTACGACGAGATGTCACGCGATTGGGATGAGACGTTAATCTCCCTCGGGATGAGATTCGATTACTGGACCACGACCGGACGTAGCCTCCACGTGCATATATAAAATAATAACTTTATTCAAGTTCTGATTATACGCCATGTTGTTAATAAACGTAACTAAATATGGAGTAAAAGAAATTGCTCGTCAAGTATGGTTGAATAATTAATTATATTTTTGAACTTCTACAAATATTTTATCATAATATTTCGTCGGATAAGCTTACTAGTACTTGTCACAATTAATTGTACTTAAGAATTCAAGTTAATGATTTTTAAACTTTATTACACTCATATTATTATATATTTTGCAACGAAGAATGTTTTTTTCTATTCTTTCTATGTGTGCTTTTGTGTATTTTGCATATCTTTAAAGTATTTCCGAATTTAATGAAAACGTTGACTAAAATTTTGATCAGTTGTAAGGTTGTAACACGTCCTCTGTATTTTGGTTTAACTTAAATTAGCAGCAGACCGAACTTTTCGCCGAATTACAAGGCTAGTCGGAAATATTAGGAGAGAAGATTGTAACGTATCCCGTGATTTTCAACGAATTGGCGCACCGATTGCACGAGTTGGCGTACTTTTGATTTATTCTAATTGCTATTTCGATAATGGGGGCCGGGTCAGCGCTTTCGCAGCTCTTGCATTCCCATTATCGGACTCGAACGCCCGAGAAATATAATCGCATTCGAGTTAAGGTAACGTCCGGCACGGTGCTTGCTAGTAATTATTAGCTAATTTGCCATTAAATCTTTGCTGACCGCTAAATTATCGCCGAAGGACGAGTGCGAGGAAAGGATATATTTTAGCATCCTGACTCTACGCGTCCGTTTGAACGTGCGAATATATACTAGAATGAAATATTTCTTTTCGCGATCTACAGGTAAAACATTTGTAATTTTATCCTCTCAGTATTTCTAAAGGAGCGTTTTAGATTTCATGTGAAAAAGATAGAAATGCAATGCATAGTTAAGTTTTCGCGTACCGACTTAATGTAACGAGTGGCCACTGCGGGATTGAATAGCCTTCTGATGGAAACGGTCCTTTGCGACAAATGAACCACAAACCGAGTGGTAACCAAAGCCACTCGAGATCGTTGGTCCACGTTTAAATGTCATTGTTTTGCGCGTCTCAGAAAGCCACGGATCTGGAATTAGTCGGCCCCAAAAACCGCCGTTGTGAAGGTTCTCTCGTTAATAAGATTGGAACATGTGCTTCGGGTGCATTATAGATTTTTGTTTAAATACATCGTATTCTGTAAAACTCGTTATTATTTATTTAATGTGTCAGCTTCTCTGTGAGTGTTTAAAAATGGAATTACTTAACTTCATCATTCTGATCATATCCATTTAAATACTTATTAAATTGGCTCATGCTGTTTCATGTGGAGATTTATGAACGTCGATGTTTCAATGTTTCTAAATAACAATGAACTATAACCGACTACATCGAATCTATCATGACAGTCCACCATTCTCGAGGGTGACAGGTAGGGTATACACAGACGCGGTGAAAGAAGAAGGAGCAAGCGTATCTGAATGGCTCCCAAGAGTGCCAAGTTCGAATCCCATTACCGGACTCGCGCCCGTTAAATAGGTCTCGCATCGTCAACCGGAAAATATACACATCGTTCCCGAGTTGTCCTCGGGAAGGAGGAGAAACGTGTCTTATACCCCACACGACGGAAATCGATGTGGGTCCGTTGGGAGGGACCGAGCTGAAATTTTCGTTTCTTCATTGTTTATTGCATACGAAATGCTCTCGAATGCTGTCACATAAATTTTGAAAGGAAAACACGTTTCACGGCGTGAGACGTGGGATAGGGAAGTGGCAGCGACAGGATTTCCCTCAGATCGGAGAAATAGAAATAAGTTATATTTTACGTATTTTCTTTTTATCTCGTAACACTTCTCTTTATTTTTATAATATTACGATTAAAGTTTTAATATTTTCCACACATAATTCTTCATGATTTACGTTATCACGACAGTTTCTCTAACGCACAAAGAGGTCGTCGTCCGTCGTCGAAACGTTCCTCGATGTTCCCCTCCGGCATTTCAGTCACCTTACGTCTTCCTTTCTCTTTTTGCAGTTTTTTTTCCTCCGCCCCCATCGTTCGTTCGTACACCGCTCCGTTCTCGAGCCGTTACGAACGAAACGAAAATAAAATGTAAGTGGAAATTTATTGCCGCAGGCGATAGGAGACGTTTCCGTACTTTTAAATATTTTATAAACTTTCTTCTTCTTGCCTCTCTTCCTCCGCGCGCCTCGTGGTTCCCAAGAGCGCCTGGAGAGCACCGGTGACGATAGAAGGAAAGGAACGAAATGTTCTCAGGAACAGAGCGAGGACTTCACCCTAGTGTCGATCTTTTTATATCTCCCGACACGAATATTTATTGTAATGTTAGGAAGTGAAAAATTTCCCTTGCAAAGTATACAATATATACATTATTAATGATCAGTTGCGTTATTAATTTCGTGCACGATATGGCCAAGTAGAAAAGCTAACAGATGGAAAACAGTTTAAGTAATTATAATTTTTTTTACACATGAAATATGTCTCTTCTCAATATTTTACACGATTCGAGCCCTCAACTGTCGTTGAACCGGAATACAATAAGGCGCAATGGTGATCATCTATACAGGCGCTAGTACCTTTTTCAATTAATTATGATTTTTTAATAAATGTAATATGAAAGTAACATAGTGTATAATGCAATATTGTCTGGCAATAAGCGATCAACACCGTTTGATCATTTCCCCCGAGTGTATCTGGCAACGTGGATGGGCACTGCCGAAATCAATAATCGACAGGCATAAAGAATGTGCTCCCCTACCTCGCGTGTACTGACATCCGCCATTATTCGACAACACGCGAGCGAACGGCGAAATAACGTCGTAAGGGCCTGTCGAAGTCGTGAATATTTGATGTGAACCTATCAGCGCCTCTCAATACGGTTACGCGAAAATTGACAGCTCCCTCTTGAACGCTTGAACCTCTTCTCCGGTCTCTTTGACAGGGGCATAAGCGTTCCTGATGAATATTTCTCGAGAGGCGGATAACGATGGAACGGTGTAGATAAGTAATAAGTTCTTTCCTTATCGGTCTCCCAAACTAATAAGTCCCCTTGTCTGCTCGAGTTCCATCAAACATCCTGAATTATTCAGTTAGATCAAGCGAATCCCCTACACTATTGATGCCACGCGCGATCTGCTCTTAAGAAAATCTACTTGAAGCTCTCTCTTTTTTTTCGGATCCGTACGCGTTATATGGTTAATTCATAAATCTAGTTTTGGCGAAAAATTAATTTCAGATAGCCTTCTTTTGCACGTACGGCGTTACAGATTATTCTCTTGTCCTAATGTAAGAAGTTGAAAATATCTTTTCTGCAAATTCTAAAATTCTAGTCTCAAGTATTTCAAGTTTTTACTTCGTATATTACTCTTAGATCGCGCTAATTTATTTGCGACGATCAATTCATACTTTATAAAAAAGGTAAAAAGGAGCAAAAGAGGATCGCAGAAACGAAAGAGAAGAGAAGCGTACGTCGCGAGATCATGCACCGCACGAAACCGCTGCAAATGGAGACGGTGAATTACGAGACTTCGCGTTAACCTCCCGGCATCCTCTCGCACAAAAACGCGCCGTTACGGGGCGGAGGAGGGGCGGAAGGCGGGCAGATTACTTTTCGATAAGGAATAATTAAAAATTTTCTCGTTTAAAGTAGCTAATTCCATTTCTGGCGACGCCCACGGAGGTAATGGGCGGCCGGAAGTGGCCCGGCATGCCGGAAAAAATAACCCCTAAAATACTTGGTAGATAAAGAAGATAAAGTCGCTGGCTGGCTGGCAGTAATTTATATCGGCGTGTGATTCCGGAGTGAGACGCGAGGAGAAATATTTCAGGGCGGTACACCCTCCAGATAGCGGTAATTAAAAATTACGGGGCGAGGGGGAGGGAGAGTGCGGGTGCCGCTAGTATAGGGAAGCGGGAAAATAAGAATATATTGATTGCACGGGATGAATCATCCCCTGTATGGAGAGAGAATCCAATCTCTCTCTTCTATTATATCTTAAGAAGATACATATAACGACTTGCAGCAGTGTTAGTCTTTCTCTGATGTTTTAGAGTTAAGAAATATTTTAAACGTTGCCTTGTATAAAATTATGCTCTAAGGAAATATTTTTAATTATCATATTTGCTGATTAAAAAATAAGACATTTATTTTTAGATTACACACAAGTATCCTTGCGATTAGATGTTTGCCTCGCATAAAAGAAAACTCTAAATGTGGTTGGTCATCTGTATTACGTTGTGCTCATACTCGGGTACATCGCGGCGCAGTCGTTGAGCCGGCACAAAACGCGATAGCCGCATTGACAACCTCTCTATTGGTGCCACGTGCTTCCGGTCGATCCGTCGAAAGTTTCGGTCAACCTGCAACTCGAACAAGGATCATAAATCCCCGCAGTGGAGACTAATGTAGTGGTAATAGAGTATAAATGGGGGTCACGACCTGAGGTCAGCCCGTCTTACACCCCTAAACTGTCGTCCGCCACCTTCGCCCTCGTGCGAGGACCGGCCGAGACCTTAAACTCGCATAACACCCACCTACCATTATTTCGAAATGACTTATCGGGTCTCCACGCTTCGAGTATGCCGATTCCGGAATCAGTTTCCTCTCGAACGGTGTAACTGTAACAGGAAATTCGATTCTCGAGTATACACAATAACGTTTTGTACAGTTTTGAATTACTGACCGCTCAAAAATGTATCTTAAAAGATAATACCGCTCCTGTTTACCCAAGTTAAGATACGCTATTCGCATATTGTTTTATTAAAGTTAGAAAACATGCATATTTTGGGTTTTTGAAGATAAAAGATTAATAATGGAAGACATTTTTATTTAAAAAATATGTATTTTTACGTTCATACCTGTAAAAATATTTTACAGGTTCAGAATACGGATGCACACCGTGCAGTGCTGCCGTCTTGTGAATCTGTAACGTACTAAAGGGCAGTAGGACAAAACTTTTTCCGCTCCTTTATGCGGCACGCTCACTCACTCGTCGCGTTTCTTCAGCATTTATCAGTGCTAAGACTTGTAACATAGTTTAGCTTCTTTTAGCCAATTAATATACAAACATTATGCTACTAATTTATTTTTCCGTAGTTTCATAAATCCTTTTTTCTCTTAATTATTGTTTTAAATCTTGCGCATATTTTTATTTAAAAAATCAACAAGCCAACGAGAAGAAATATATATCACATTATATATTTCTTTAACGTCCTGAATGTATTTTTATTTGATGATAGATCGATGTTACTCTTAAAAAGTAACGTCGTATACATCGCGAGGTTTTGCGGCCAAGCGATCGCGGCCACATCGTTCAAGTTACGGCTCTCTGGTTCCCGCGCGCGTGGAACTCTTTTCCCAAAAGTTGTTTCAAAGTTCACGGCACAATGGACACGGTGCATTATATATCCCCCTTCGCTATTTCTCTCCGCTTGATGGTAGATACACACCGCGGTACAAGGGAAAGGCGTCCGCGTGTTGCGGGGTGTATACCTAGCGTAGTGCTGACCAATGTTCGCCCGAAGATACGGTTGACGGGTCCGGGTCCGGCCTTCACGTCACCTCCACTTCAACAGTCTCCCGCGCCCTTTCTCGTGAGCCGCCGCGCCGCTCTCCTCGGTCCGCATTCAATTTCAACACCTACGTCCGCAACCTGACCCAGCGCGCTGAACAATCGCCGAACCCATTCGCAACTTGAGACAAATGAAAACTTTGCGCGACGCCGAAACACTTCTGTCACTGTTGGAGGTGCCACGAGAGCCGTTTGAGAATCGACGCACGCGACTTACATGTAACGGTAGATACGATACGTGGCTCGGTTTATTTTGTCATAAACTCGACAAGCGATAGACATCCGACAGAAATTTTCAAGAAAAAGTATTAAAGAGATTTATGTTTCATTATTATATTAACTAATAAAACAGAGAGGCTGCTTTTGCACATTAAATATTAATAAGACATAAAATATTAATTTAAGTTAAAGCCATCCCAACCATATTGATTATTTTAATTAAATTGATTATTTTACTTTAATTTAACTATCAATTGTTATATATAATAACTATGTATATTCTGACTATAAATATATAAAGAAATGTATAAAATATGTAAAAAGATTTTGGCACAAATTTCGAAGCTTATTTCTGGCAAATGGCCGCAGATCGATATCTAGATTTATTTGACAGCTTTATTTGCATTGCATTCTCGCTCGATAGCTTCTAACGCCTCGAAAGGGTCGAAGGAAGACGCCTGGACTGTCGTGAAAATAATTGCACGGTGTTCGGCGATGGTAACCCTTCCCTTTACTTTTCTTTATCTTAATGAAACTCCATAAATAAAGAGCCTAATGTCACGAAAACAGCCGCCTGGGGGAGAAAAAACCACACCGCGGTGAATCGTCGGGAATCGAGAGAAGCGATGTTAAATTATTAATCTTTTTGTAAATTTATTTTTATTAACATTAAAGTGTTAAAAAAATCTTTATATGTATATTTAATTTAAAAATTTGTTACGTATTTATCAGTATTTTAAATAGATATTTAAATTGTGAAATGTGTGTAACAAGCAATGTAATGCAATCACGTGACAGTGTGGCGTAGATTGAAATTCTAATCTTTTATCGTATTTCGAAAAACTACTTTAAAAACGCAGTTTTTTATGTTACCTAATAACTGATGGTTCATTAAGAATGAAATATTGACTTTGTTAGAGTGATTATTTAACCAAAAAAAGGTTGAAAGTATTCCTGCTGAAACAACAGCGATAAGGATGCATAGTGTCGTAAAATATTTTTTTTCAAACAAATCTGGGATACTTTTGCTATCGAGGTTTACGGGAAGGTTTATCCCCTGAGGCGAGTACGTTTTGACGAGGCGGGGGCTTTAGAAAAAGGGTTGATGTGCAATAAAGGGGAGATGCTTACATCTGTAAAAAAAAAAAAGAAAACGCCAATAATTCATTGACAACAATCTCGTTGGAGGGGGATAATGGGCGCCGTTTTCTCAGAGGAGGCAGCTCCCGCGCGTTTCCGCTTGATTAAGAATTAGGCTTAAAAAATAATTATTTTTAATTTGTGACCACGATAAGGGCTTTATTGTTCTGTGTTGTATATGGCCCGCTGCGGGGGCGATAAGTAAGAGCGAGCACGGAATTGATCTTCGTGTTTCGCGTTAATCCCATTACTTCCATTAATATTGCCATTCTTAATACTTCATAATTATACGTTCAAAATTGCGTTTACAACGTTCCATGGCAGGAGAAAGGTACTTCTATTTTAATATTTTGTAAGTACTTATATATATATATATTTTAATATTTTATAAAGTTTGCTTGTGTGTGTAGTTTTCAGAGAGATACAATAACTTATTTTTATTAATTATCATCAGCATGACACTTTTACTACTCAGCTAGCGCTTTTTATATTCTTGTAACACTAAGAGAAAAAATCATAGTAATGACAAATCTACAATATAGGTGATAACTATACAAGTTGTATTCATAGAATTATTGTACATAGTTTAATGAACTATTTTGTAGTTATTTCAACTAAATTGATGGTTAAGAGAACTAATAAATAAAATAGTGTGCACAAACTTCATGGAAGGAATAACATGGACTATATAATTTTAATTCCATGAATACATATTTATGTACAAATTCTAAAATAACTATGTAAATCATGTATTATCTAAATCTAAAGAAATATAGTTTTTGGAATTTTAACAATGTAGTTTACTGAATTATAATTTACTTAAAATATATTATATAGTTGTATTAATCATATTTTATTCAATTAATTTAATAAGTCTGACAATATTTCTGTATTTCAATTCACTGTAGTATTTTGATTTCTATAACTAAAAAGAAATAGTTAAGGTGCTATTTGTTCACATTTTTTAGTTGTAACGACCGTTTTTTTCTCTGAGTGAAGGGATTGATCCATGATAAAAATAAAATATGTACATAATACATAGTATACTTGAAGAAAGTAAAGTAGTTAATAAAATATCGATAACACATAGGTATATATATAGTAGTAGCGTTTATCAAAGCACTAATTGCAAAGTATTATTTTTTATATGAGACAAGTTACATATATTATATATATTTTGGATTTTTCTTAACAGTCTCGTGCTAAAAATATCGCGCAAACAAAGACAAAGGTGGCGTAAAAACGTCGTCGGCCATCGAGAAACGAAAGGGATAAGCAAGTTAATGAGAGATAGAGGTGCGCGATGATAAAGGCAGAACGAAAGCTGGACGTCGAGCCCTTCTCGGTGGCACGGTTAATATTACGGAAGAGCCCTTTGGCAGCCTAGACAGCGACACCCCTCGACAATATACTCCATGACGGGACGTGGGACCCCATTAATTTTTTTTAAGCATTATAAATATTTAAGCGAGCCATTTCTCATAGGCAAAGCGAAATGGTCTTCTTCAACGAATCCCTTTTTTTTTTTTGTTCGCACCGGCGACGAAATTCACGATACCCTCTTCGTGGCTGACGCGATTTTGAATTGTTAATGATAATATGGGGATTTACGACTCTTATTGAGATTATGTGTATCTTTATGACGAGTTATCCGTATTATTGAAATAAGGCGACGCAACTGGCCATATATGAATTATACATATTATACGAAATACAAAAAGTATAATTGAAGAAATTATATTTAAGCACAGATGTATAGAAATTAATCATTATTAGTTATTTTTTATAAAAAGAATATTGAAATAAATTAGAAATTATAAAAAAATTCAAAAAGATATTCTATATACCTATGTAAGTTTAATTTGAATACATCTAAGATCAATTTTTATATATAAGTGAGTAACAACAGAATGTGTAACAAGGAATGACAATAGGTCTGTTTTTTTGTTGCTGCACTGCTAAACTGATGCAATAAGTTAGAGTGGGACAAGTATATTTTGTTTCACTCTAACTTACTGCACCAGTGTGCACTAGTTCAGCAGTGCAGCAACAGAAAACAGACCTATTATAACACATAAATTATAAAAACATAAAATAACGAAATAATATTAATAATGGAAATAATATATATTGTTGAATGAGTCGGCTTTCGTTCTTCGTAATTGCACGCGATATGTCGGCAAGTTACAGTCGCGAGGCGACCGTTACCTTTCAGTGACACAGTTCACGATGAACAAACTGTCGACGCGTTGAAGCGCGTGCGGAAACTTGCTCCTTAGATAAATGGGCGAGAAGAGAAGAGGAGGACAGAGGGGTGGAGCGCAACCGCGCGACCAAAGAAAGGCGGCGTTCGCGCCGCTACGTGCGCGCGAGCGAGCGCGCTATCGCGCTATTGAAACGACAAGTGAAATATACGAAATAAATCTTGCAAGACCCTATTCAGCGGAGACAATACGGCGTCCAGTCTATGGACGCTGTCGAGGGTAGGCGCACCGTATTGTGCAACGTTGGGGAGGTAGACGAACGTGAACTCACGGACCGACTCTCGCTCTCACCCCCTTTGCCTTGCACTTCGCCTTTCCTTCTCTGCCTCCTCTTTCCGAGCAAGCTGAACACCCAGCCTTTTGCCCTGACCACCCCAAACCTCGTCCCCTCGGCCACCCCCTCATGCCCTCTTTGCTCTCACTCGATAGCTCTCTTGGCCCCACCGAAGCTCCTGTATCTATCTTTCTCTCTCTTCCCCCCCCCTCTCTCTCTCTCTCTCTCTCTGTTCGTCTGTTTCGCGACGTCCATCTTTCGTTCTCTCCCTCTATCCTTGGCAGCTTCCGTCTGTTTCACTTCGATCCACGAAACGGCAAGTCGCGAGTCGGTGTCGTTGGGTAAATACCGGTGGCGTGTGGGCGATCTTTGGACGGGGTGGTCGTAAAGAATGGTCGTATTCAGAGTCCGGCAGCACTTCTGCTCCACCCTTCTCAATCCACCCCCTCACGTCCAGTGCCACCCGTCCTGCCACCAACCTACCTACCCGGTTCGTCGGTGCGGCCGAAGCGACACCACAGTGCAAAGTTTCTGAAGCGAGACAAGCCGCAATATAATGCCACCCTTGGTACACGGTCGCACCTCACCCTCCGTCCAATAGCGATCCTAGATACACCCTTTCTTCGGCCGAGTGCCCGGCTGATATTCTCTACCGTATCACTGATCACGATCGCCGATGTCTTTAAAGGCATTGAATCCTTATGAATAATATGGAATTCAATTGTATTGTGTATATTTATATATATGTAAATCTATATAATTTACATATATCAATTATATACATATATATTATATATTAACTATTGAATACATTTTAATAAGATGTACCTACATTATATTAGGATTTACTATAACAGAAATTTATAAGATTTGGATTTTTTATGGTTACCTACTCTAAGCGTATTTTATACATTTTAGTAATTTAACTACAATATATACTTATCAATTAAATTTTATTTCTTTTGTAATTAAATTTATATTTAATATTTTCATGTATCTCCAAATATATATTGCAATAGATAGGATTCAAGAAGGTGTTGAAAATCGGAAACGTCGAACTGCGCAATCGATGATTCCTATACATTCTGCGTTTTCGACGCCACCGAATGGCGAATGCTGTCGTGAATCTGCAAGTGGCATCGGCGCTGCGACCTTAACGTCGTCGTTTCGTGGGCGATCCCGTGCGTTCGATAACGGCGCGACTCGACGGACTCCGGCGCGATGGTTAATATTGATTTACGCGTAAGGCTCGCCGGCCTAATCCGGCCGGGCCATAAACAGATCAAGTCCAGACTAAATCCGGCGCAAATTGTTACTAATTCGCATCTTAATAATGACCACGTCAGAGGCGTCACCGTATCTCAGAACGTGGCAAATTAGCCGCGATGACAAATGACAGTCGGCCGTGCACGTGCGCCCGCGGCAACCCTCTCCCAGGCTCGCCGTCGTGGTGGTCATACGTGCCGGTCAGGGCTAGTCGTTGCGCGAATGCATATGTGAACGACGCGCGCGCGTACACGTGCATGCGGATGCCGACTGCGTGTGTGGGTGGACGGGTGGCGGTTGGGTTACATACGAATCCGCTGGACATACCGCAACTGAGCCAGCGCGATACAGCTGCCTATTCAACATGTGCAACCGTCAACGTGCGCAGATACAATCAATCAAATCAATTAATGATTCGATTGTCCGATCGCGCCGCGACACGTGCGCCTCATCCTGAGTTATAGCAGGCGACGCGATAGTTCTCTGCCCGGAGGATCCTTTTGCGGTGGAGGAGGTTGGGGTTGTTACGCTTTTCGTTTTTCTTTTAAGCATTTTATAAGAGTGATTAATTAGGCAAATAACAAAAGGCACTTTGCGTTAAATAATCGACATATTAGTTTAGTTTTGTAAATTTGATTTTATTTTTTGCAAAAAGAATGCATGAAGTGGTACAATTAATGATAAAAATATTTGTAGCATTCGTATAAAAAGCGATTATTACACGATTTCAATCAAAATCTTTTATTAGAAAATAAAATGCTATTCCTATTGTTAGAGAAAGGCCGGAACCAATAATCGGTCAAATAAACGAACCCTCCGTTTGGAAGAGGCGTCCGCGTATATTAAAGATGGATCTGATGTCGTTGTTCGATAGCCGGGATGAATCGAAGCACAAATCGGATTTGGCTTGGGGTCGGGAGAGCTTTTAATAAAAACCTCGTGCCACAAGCGGGAAATCCGATAGAGCTGAAGTACGCGCAAATATTTTCTCTTCCTCTTCTCGGGGCCGGAATGCGCCGAGAGCACCGTCGACACATCAAATCGAGTGTGTATCGGTGCTGCAGCGTGCGGTAATATCCTTTGATAACCAATTTGTGCATCCTGCAAGCTTTACACGATCACCGTTTCGCTCGATCTACCGGGTGGATCCTTTCAGTATTTCACTCCGCTCGGTAACGAGATTTATTGATGTTTCCCTATAAGTTCATAACGTGCTCCGCGACTGCCGCATTGTAACGCCTTTGCTTCTCGCATTTCTGCTAAGAGCACGTCCTATCGTTTTATCACGTGGACTTACGGAATTATGCGTTCAATGTTCTTATCACATTGCGTTTTCCGCGTATAATGTATGTATAAATTGCATATGTGCTGTGCGTTTGTCTAATAGTAAGATTGTATGATACATTGTGAATTATTTATGACAATATTAGCATTATCATGTTTGAGAATTGTTTGCTTGTTTTCCAAATATTCTGGTTCTTATGCCTTTCTAGTAATCAAAATATCGTATTGACGTAACCCCAGACATACCTTTCGATCAGGCATAATAATATGCCTAACAATTAACGCAAAAAAATATGCATTTTGCATATTTTACGTTGTTTACAATACATATGTTTATGAAAAATGCTTTTGCGAATTACGACGAAGTGGTAGGAGTCGGTACGACCACCCGTTACTCCGATACGGCGGCGCGGACCGGCAATATGTGTATCAATTTGCGGCGTAAAAGGTTGCACTTGATGTATTTTTATTTATCGCCTCTCCGCGAACGATATGTCGACCGTATACGGTTCTCCCCAGTCGTACGCGCATCCATGTACAATATGTACATACGCCACTCTCCGCACCTATACAGTCCGTTCACCACCCTGTTCGTTTGCCACCCGGCGAGCACGTTAAATCGTATTACTCAGATAAATTGCGACGCACGGATTTCCGCAGACCTTTTTCGCGACGTACGCGGGCGATGGAATTGTCTCATACGTATACGGTAATTTCGTAAATGCACGGCTGCGAGAGTCCCTTTGGCCGGGATGCTGGAAGGACTTTTCGCCGGCCGGCGATAATACAAGGCCGGTAAAGCCGATTTCGCAGCCGTCCACCGCCGATCGCGCATTGTTCCGGCCGTCATTATTCTTCCATCTCGGTTATGAAAACGGTTCGCTGAAAAATAGGTTGACGCACTCTGCGCTGAAATCGTCTAATTTTTTAATAAACGATGTGGAATGACAATAATTACGCTTTTTTGTTATGTAAGCATCATTATTGTTGTGACATTCGATTACAAATTAGGTTGTTTTATGAGATCCATGAGATCAAAAATTAATTTAAACGTTTTCTATCTAAAAACTTCTATTATTAGAAAAAAGGAATCTCTTGAAGAACATACATAGATATTATTATTTCTAATAATTGATAATGTTTCTAAAGTATGAAAGGTTTTTTGAGATCTTTAATGAATTTTTATTTATTAGTTTTTATATCAATGCCATTTATAATAATAAACTTTGCCTATTGCGTTGCGTAATTTAATCCGTAATGATAAAGTTCTTTGAATTGCGGTAATATACATTATGGGGGTAGAATTACCATTATGGGGTAGAATTACCATCTCTCATTTTTAACTCGATCATCGACAGCACGTCGAGGTATGCGATGCAATCAAGCGAGAGCAAAGAAATCGCAGAAAAACATCCGTGCCGCATTTTAAATCAAAGAGCTTTCCTCATTAACGATTTGCTCTGATTTCTTTCGAGGATGGGATGGAATCGCGGCGCACCGATAACGCTCGATTAAATAACCGCGCGCGGGTAAATCGCAAGGATCGCGCGTAACCTTTCTCTCTCTCTCTCTCTATTTCTCTTTCTCTTTCTCCTTCTCTTAGAGTTATAAAACCGGCGCGCGCGTTCTCGCGGATCGCAGAGAGAGCGACCGGGAATCGAATTTTGCTCCGTCATATTTCCACGGTGGAATGCGTCCTGCACTCACAGTGCCGCGTACGTTTATAGCCCGCGGCTGAGTTGCAAACTCTCCCGCTAACTATGTGTCGGGAGAGCCGTCAATCGGATCCGCCAACACGCGTATCACTTACATGCAAATCCCGAGCTAAAATCCCGCGCGTTTCGATGATCGTGCAAACGGTCGGGGTGAAGCAGAGGAGGAGGAAGAGGAAGAGCAGCGGTAGCAGCAGCAGAAGGCGGGGGAGGGGGCGATGCGGGGGAGGCAATGCCGCGGACGCAGGAGAGAGGGACCGAGCGAGAGGCGCGATGTATTAATTACCAGTATTGATGTCCATTTGCAGTGAATTGATGTGTGGTCAGTGTTGCATCACGCGCAGGGGTCGAGCGGCCGAAACACACACCGTATGCGGCAACCCCAGCACGCACTCCTCTCTCTCCCTCTCTCCCTCCTTCTCGCGGAGAGAGATGAGCCCGCATTGAAACCAGGACGAGAGTCAGACGGCTAAACAGGGTTGGCTGCGTACAGGCCGGCTACGCGTCTCGCGTCGATCGCACGTATCGATATATGCATTTCTCTCGATCCGCGCCGACCCCCCGGCGTCACGCCGCGCCGTTCCTGTGATTTCGCGTGTCCCATTCAGGATGGAGCGTTGCTTGGAATCAAAGGTCTCGGCTATTATGCTGTATCTTGACATCGCGCATACAAGCGTATGTGCTCGGGGAAGATAGTAATGCGCGTAAGTCACGTTGCAGGAAACGGTATAGCGGTTGCTGACACGCATCGCAATCTTTGTTCTTCCTTATGACTCCGGAACTATCGTAGATCCGATATAATGGAATAAAAATAATTAAGATTTTAATAATCAAATCGCGATATACGATTTAATGTTTTATTTTATAATTTCTAATGTTATCTGTCGCAATTAGATTAGTTATTTTCTTCTAATTGATAACAAAGTAATAAAATAGGTCATTGACATTTAATTCGCTGCTACATTGTGCAAAGCAACAATGGAAGTTGCTGCGCGTTGCGCGTTGCGCGGAAAACGCGTTCGTAACATATTAAACCCTTTGTCGTCTCTTCATCGTGCAAACTCGGCGAGATTGTCAGGCATCCTTTTGTACGGTTTGAGTAGGAAGAATGGACGTATGCTAAACAAACAAGACAACGAAGATGTTAACAACATCGACGTCTCGCGAGAGAGTCCCACGAGGCTCTTCCAAGACGATCGTCCGCGCGACGCTTCACGGCGACGTAGAATCGGTCGTTAAGATTTATGGCCGGCCTGGCATGGTCCCCGGTCTTTAGCCGCTTATTAGCATGCGGTATATCACGACGACCGGACCGGTCCGGGGTCCGCGACAATAATTAGATAGATACGGGACATAGACGACAGCGGGTATGGGACGTAGGCGATGCCGCCGCGCCGGGTTAGGTGGGCATCCAGGGAGTGAAACGGAGAAAGGGTCGACGGAGAGAGTCCGTAGGGCGGTGTAAGAGGATGGAGGAAGATAGCGGGAAGAGATGGAGCGAGAGAGAGGAAGAGGGTGAGGGTGGCGGCCTGGAAACAGCCGCAACGGTGCGTCGTATGCAAATGATGACGTCACACAATACCACCCTCCGCGACGAGGGCTATAGACAATGCGTCCGCATAGATAGATCTCGTTCTACTACTGTACCCTGAGCAGCGCGCAGCGCTACACATATCGCGGCTACCTCCGTGCTCCGGGTTTCTGGCCGATTCGTAACTCCCCTGGATGTCGGAGAAACCGACTGCGCGTGTCGCAACGAGATCATTACGGTGAATTCTGACGTTGGCCTTCCGTTATAGTATCATGGTCTCTTTAATGATCCCCCAAGTTTCTTTTTGAATCTCGTATTTTCATTGCAGCGCTTTATGAATGGAACATAATGGTGGAGAGAGATTTGAATCGAGTTGCAAAACAGAATGGCATTCTATTTATTTTTTGCTAAGGGAAAACCCTATGTAATATTGATCGAAAAAAATCGTAGGTTGCGAAAACATGGAGAAACGTTTAAAATATGGAATATGCTCGAGCATATATAATTTTTAGTTGCAAATATTTGTCGTCGTTTCCACATTATCGAAATCTTAAATTCCATTTATTCACGTTTCAATTCATTTGCAACGGCGAACGAACGAGTCGCGTTGTAGCTGGCCGAATATTCAAATCCTCACGTTGCAAGCAATAACGCGGGTTGATGCAACTAGCCGATGCAGCTTCAGGTATACATCCCCGTGCCACCCGGTCCCTGGTGCGGTGTCGGTGAATTCAACGGAATTTCGATGAAACGCCTGGGCGGAAAATCAGGGCCGGTCCAGGGGATAGACGGAGATCTTACCGCAATGACGTGCGGTCGAATCGACCCGGACGAAATGACGGATCCTGCGAGTGACATTCGATATCACGGCGGTAGCGCGGCCGGTGAAACGGCGAATACGAGGTACCGGACGTTTCAAGCGTTCCGTCTATCGGACTGACGCTGAAATCCGGATTAATCGCGGCTTCCTGTATATCGCTCTCGGTTTGCGGTCGGCGCCGTGAGCTGCCTCGTTTCAACCGTCGTCTCGTTATTTTTCTTCGATCGACTTACATTATCTTTCTATGTGCCTATCCTTGGTACCCATTATTCGTCAGTTTGTTCGTCTTCTCTGCTCAGGCCATTTTTTAAAGGACTCATCAGGAAGTGTGGCAAGAACTTTGATGGAAATTCTTTCTCGTAAAATTGTTTTAACATTTTTTTAGAAATAAAAGAATTAGAAAATGTGTCAAATAAAGATTGATGAAAATATGAGTATTAAAATATAATAATAATATAATTCTGAATTGAATAATTTAAAAACTTGATTTTTTTCTTATTTATAAATCTAATCTACACCTTAAAAATTGTTCAATTTGTTCATATATAATAATTATGATATTAGAGCGCAATGCAAATTGGTTTTATACACATTATGTATCATTATCGAATATCTAATAACAGGAATTGATATCGAATATGAGCATATGTCGATTAGTTTAATGACAGCAATGCATTGACTTTGAACGGATTCATTGCGTTCAAGTATCACATGTCTTGACCAGAAGCCATAGTTTACAAGTCTCTCCGCTTCCTCCGCCTCCCCCGCTATATTAATTGCGGACAGATTCCCCCGGTGTGTGGGCGCACGAAGCGGACCGCGACATTACACGGGGCAATAATCAATGATCAGGCTAATTGAGTGGGATTGATCGCATCGATGATAACGATACGAGCGCGGTAGGTTGCATCGTACGCCAGATATACGCGCATTAGTATCGGATCATGATGCATGCCCCTTTAGTCCGCACGTCATTTGGCAAAGTTATTACTGCATCCTCGATGACACGATCTGTTTCGCAGAAACGTGGTTACGCGTAGTTGGCGACCATTGTATCTCAAATTACACTAATTTTACAAAAGATATACCAGAACGTAAGCAGTTAGATATCATTTTTTTATTTGACTCTAAAAGATAAAAATGAAGCATATTTAAAGTTTTTCGTGTTTTACTTTTTTCACATTTATAAATTGATATAAAAATTTAATTTATCTTTAGTTTACTTCTAGATATATTTTATCTAGTAAAGAAAAATGAAATTTTAGAATTTTTTCTACTAAAAATCGCATTTCCAGTCGTAGTATAGCTTTGATAAAAAGAGATTTAATTGAAAATTGTCTACTTTTTTTTCTAATTGTCTACTTTTTATATAAAATTTATATATACTGAGGAAATATGAGAATAACAGTGCGAAACAAGCATAGCTGTTGCGTAAACGTCGGCGAGCACTATTCTGTAGGAATTCAAGATCGTACCGGAAGGAGCGGGAGACGAAGCTGACGTCACTCGAGCAGTTTATTCCCCGAAAGACGAGCTGTCAGGCACTTACAAAGGGTATCGGTAGCGAAGGTATTCGTTAGGTCGCTATGACTAGACGCGTAACGACCGCGCACAATCAAAGGTAAAACAATACCGCGTGACAGAGCGGTAGGAAACCTCAGGATGCGCGTATGTGCGCGCGGTAAAGATCGCCGGTAACCGATATCCACTTGCAACACAGGTGATCCAGCGGCCGCGGAATTACGGACTGCCAAGCTCGTATTTTCCTTCTCCGCGCAAATTCTTATTCTTGCCTTACCGGATCTCACTTTACTGTACGTACATCCTGAGGACTCGTATTGCACTCGAGACCGATTTCCGACGCGACTACGGGAATCGCGCTTGGTTACTCCTTATCCTGCCGCTTATTGGTTCGTACGGTAGGTACACGAGTATACGGAAACTATTATATAATCGCTTTTTGTATCGAAAATGTACCATTGAGAAAATTCATCGATTTAATAGAGATTTTATTTATTATTATTTTATATATCTCCCGATTTTCTGTCCCGCACTTTCTGTTGTGATTTTGTATTGACAATTTAATGTTTTGATTACGTAGGATTGATCTATCTCGTTATATGGACAAACGACGGATCATTTTTGGTACCACGAATAGGTTTCCGATGTCTAATCGATCGATAGCTACTGTCACCGGTTACCGCAGCGATTAATGTTTGGTCAGTCGTACGTGTCGAACGAATAATGCTCGTGAAAACGATTCTTCGTTTAATCAATGGTCAAGAGAAGCGAAATTATTATTATTTTTAATCAATACATTCGCTTTACAATTGGCAGATGCACAATAAATATATAAAAATTACTATATGATGTAAAAAAAGAGCTAAAAGTAATATTATGTTTAGAATTCTTATTCTTATCGTTTTTTTATTCGAGCTATTTATTGTGTTGTATGATAAGCGCAGGTTATAAAATCTACTTTTCCTAAAATATAATTGGAGACGTAATCAGAACTTGATGTCAATCGCGCGACAATCGTATTTCGGACAAGATAAATAAATATAGATTATTTCTTTGTAATTGCTCGCGTAACACGGGGCGAATAGCGATAAATTCATTAGGGGACTAATCGCAACCCACGGGCGAGCGTCGTCGTCGACGCATCCTCGAAGGACCTCGGTGGATGCAATCCGATGCACCCCGACACAAATACAGCCCGGCAGGGCCGCGCACCAAAGTCGGAGTCGGAGGTCCGTGCGTGCATGAGAGCGCAGTAGCCGGCAGATAATGACGCGATATTATGCATAGGATATTCGGCGCACATCCGCGGGCGTATTCTCCGCGTTGATTTATCGTTGTCTTCATTATTAGGAATGCACGTACGCCGCTCGGCCATTATGCAAGCGGGGTCCCCGGTCCGAGAGAGACCTGACGGACGGTCCAGCCTCGGACTCGGCTACAATACAATGTCCGCATATACGGGCGGCATATACGAGAGGGAGCATTGAGACACACACCTACGTCGGGCCAGATATAGATAGACAATTAGCTACCGTCACCGTCTATAATTCTGGTAGATTAGTAGCCTCGGCGTCCTGCAGGAATACAGTCCTCCGCGCCGCGATCCTCTCGTCGTCCACCTCTCGTTGTCCCCGTGAAGCCCAGGTCATACGCTGTAGATTGGAATCTTGATGCATGTTGATCTCGCGGTCGGCAGATCCGGATGCTCCTCGTATATATATAATAGCGGAATCAAAAGAAAGAAAAAGGATCACGCCGATTTGAGCGAGCGCCCGAGTGAAATCTAGCTCGCTGCGCTCATCGGCACGGATGATTAATTTATGATGACCGATAACGTGCCACGGTCAGTAATCATCCTTCTTGTGACGTTATCTCGTATGCGAATGCAAGGCCCGGTTGCAAGGAATGTCGCTGCAGCGTCCTATATGGATGGAAGTTTAAATAAATTTATATAAGCATGTGTGTTTGATAATGCGATTTCCATTAGGTTTAAAAGCCTAAGATTTATATTATCATCGTGCAATCAAGAGCTTTGTTACAGGAGTTATCGAAAATTGGCAAAGAAAAAGATTCGTAATTTTCTGACGTTTCCCAGATCTTAGGCGGTACACGACAGCGAAATCGAACTACGACCCTTCCATTTTTCGTGCCCCCCTTTGTTCCGGTGGGAGAAGGAAAGAAGGGACGTGGCATCCGTTAGGGAGCTGCGGGAACGTGGACAGTGATAAAATATTCAGGAACGCGCGACGGTAATATTTCACGTAGGAAATCGGTCGGTTGATTTTTATAATACTGGTCAAATATAGCCAGGGGAGAGAAACGCCGGTCGAGTACGTCGGGGGATCACCCGGCGCCCCTTACGCCCCCGCGTGTCTACCGTCACACAAAGGACTGCGGCATAACAAATAGATGTATAAAGGGTCAATAAAGGCCGACGTAGAAGGAGGACGGAAAGCGAAGGAGGTGGTGGACGAGGTGGAGAGTCTCCCGAGGCACCAGCGGGGAATAAATCTGAGCCCGTTTTCGCCCTTGGCCGCGCAGCGGGACGCTAAAAATCAAGGGTTGACGCGACGTAGAGAGGACTCGGTAGAAGTCGCCCCCTCGGCGACGAGTTGTTTGTCGATAGTTGAAACAGGATCTGCGTAAATTGTTTTGTCCTTGCAGCTATTGATGTGTTAATGATAAGTTGAATACAGTCCTCTTTTGAATCAAATTTAATTTGCAAAAATTAAACTCTGGATTGAGTTATTAGTTTTAGTGAATTTATTTAATTCTTTGATTCTACTCTATTATATTTTTTATTTCCAATTTTTATTTTTCATATAATATTAATCAGTGAAATTTACTTTTTTTCGTAAAAGTAGAATTTGATAGAATAAAATTCTTTTGATTCTTTTAAGAAATAATTAAAAGGTGTCATAGACGTCTAGATGCACAAAAGCTATTTTACAGATACGTTACAACGACGTTGCTGTTATTATTTTATAAAATATGTGTTGGAAATATAATGCTGTGCTATAACATTAGAGTTAAAATATTTCTTATTTAATTTTATAATAATAGGTTGCATGAAATAATTCACGACTCAGCTGTGATCTCTATTCAACATCCAACATTGTAAACATCTTTATTTAGAGATTCACAGTATTCTCTTTAAAAGCGACGTTCTCCATCCGCATACTGCATTTTTCAATCGCATTGGTTTTCCAGGTCGCACGAGTAAAGAGATATCCGTGCGGTTATCTATCCAGCCAGCGCGAGCGCCTATCTATCCATCCATCTTTGTTTGTTACTACGCGGACCGTGTAAAGTCTGGAACGCCACCCCTCGCGAGTCGAGTCCTCTGGGACTCGCCTTCCCCTCGCGTCTCTCCCCGCCATCCAATCTCGATGCCGGGACAAAATCTGCGGGCGTACATCACGTTTATGGACCGCCAGAGGTGCCGCGTCCCGACGTGTCTATAAAGCCCGCCACCTCCGGGTCATTTTACGTCCTTTAAAGCGGAGTTTCCATATTTCTCGTAGTCGTATCCGTATCGCGAAATTGGTCTTCCGGGGTCTCCGAACGGGCGGGGGTGACCCTTCGCCGCCCAACCGCTCGTTCCTGAGTTCTCAACATCCCCGTGTGACCGGATAGGAGGAGACACTCGCCCCTGCGAAAAAGCGAAAAGTCGACACGGAAATGCGTCCCCTCCCCCTCGTTCCGTTCGACCCTTCTCCAATAAAACCATCCGACGATAGCGCATTGACTCGATAAAAAGGCACTTCGTGGCTATCGCTGCCAACGGCTAACCCGCCCGGGGATGGAGAAATATACGTCTTGTTAGGTCAGACCTCGTACCGCGAGATGCGTAAAGCGCTTTGATTTTGTTATTACGACGAATAGAAGATTTATCCGGAACGAGAGGATTTTAGTAGGGCGCGTTTTAGTTTAGGGCATCTTGTCTGGTGATACGCAAGATGTTTCCGCGCGACAAAATTTGCAGACCGTATAAAACACATTTTTCCTCTTGGGTTGTGATGTTTTTATAACAAATATATGAAGTTATATATTTAATATTTTAGTTTATATTATTTTACTAATACTAATCATAAAGAAGTACAGCAAGGAATTGCGAAATGTTAAGATAGTCTTTATAAAATTTTGAAATATTGAAACTAAGATTAATTAATTGAAGTTAATGAGAAATTACAAATATCTGCGAAGATCTACATCCCTTCTGATCCCTTCTGACACTCGATTGAAACTTTGGCGATGTTCGCGACTCGTTGGATTATCGGTACTCATAAAGCTGCGAGACGTCCGGCGGAGCCCGCGAGCGTCGATCTAACATTTATAAACGGCCGTTAGGCGGGTCCTGCAGGATATCCGCGTATCCTCGGAGGCAGTCGGCGAGGCCGCGGTTGGTACCGAAGGGCGCGATGCGAACGAGCGGGCGGTCGGGGCCAGGTCCACTTCAGCCTCGAACTCCACCCCGAAATCTCATCGGCCCAAATGGCGCATCAACATCTATTATTAACCGGGTTCAGAATATTAACGATACAGTTACCGTATTCCAGAAGCTAAATTAGCGGAGATTATTACGAGTGGGCTCTCGCGGTACCATCCTCCCTCCGCCTGTCCCTCCCCCTCTTCCACCCTATTCCGCTTCGTCTCTCTCTCTCTCTCTCTCATTCTCTTTCTCTCTCCCACTTCCTCTTTGCCAATTTGTTGTCTTCGTCTGCGCACCGAGTGCATATCGCGTGCGTACCCGACGGGACACACCCGCGCCCTCCCCCTCCCCTTCCCGCCTCTGGTGTTTTTACGAAGACCGCGTCATTAATTTTAATATTATTGCATATTGCTCTTCAAATTGCCGGAAAGCGCGTGTGACGGCCGCGGCGCCGCTGATCGTGTGACGCATTGCCCGCCGCGGCGCCCAATTCATCTTGATTTTTCGTCATGCCGGCATCCGTTCGCAAACGCGTCATCGATTCCCCCTGTATGAAACGTTGCCAATAATTTGGCTTAAGCCGTGTCTGTAATGAAATTAACACGATAGTTCTGCCATGGAATATTTCCAGCTGTTATTCTGAACTGCTGCTGCATATTTCTGTTTGGTATTTATTATTGTAATTAGTCTCGAATTATTTATTAGAATTATAATTATAACATCTGTTGAATTTTTCTTCAAAGTCCCTTTTATAATTATTTATTTATGGTTTAATGTTTATCGGTTTAGTATCCCATTTTCATATTAATTGATTACATTAAAAGCAGCTTTTTTTTATATTAAATAAAAAATGTTTGTTCAATACTGTATTGAAGAATTGCTTTGGCGCGTGAAGAAACTTGCAGGGACGTGAAATCATAATTCTTTCTTTTTCGAACACCAAATTGCTTCATGTCGTACTTTGACGTTATTACGTCACACATCCCAGAGGAGATCGTGGCGCAAGGTATGGAGAAGGATTAGGGCGTGTGTGTGTGTATGTAGAAACGGGATGTATGTAAAAATGTGGAAGGAAAGGGCACCATGAAGTCAGGGATGAAAAAACGTAGGATGGAAGTGAAGCCTTTTGATTGACTGTTTGAACGATTTGTGCTCGGCCGGCTACGCCGTCGGGTTGGCATTGATTATTGCTTATTGAATTTGTGTGCCGGGGAGAGATGCTCTGTTAGGGGTTGTCAAAGTCATCGTGAAGGGTGGGTGCGCGTGAAGCGTTTCCGTTTTCATACGCGTTATCTACATAGGAAAGCACGGTTTAGTTAGCTCTATTAACCAACAACCAAAAGATCAAATTGTCTATCAGTTGTTTATCAGTTTTACACGGAACGAAATAAAAAGAAGGGATATAAGAATAAAAAGTAGAAATTTTTATCTAAATGAAAATGAGAATTATTAAAATTTTCAAAGTTGGATGACAATATGACATTCTATTTTGCACATCTGCTTCAGAAATGAAATATTTTCTCTCGAGTTTCCCATAAGCGTCTGCGATTCAGGAAATGCTTTACCTTATCATCTGCAATCTGTTTAATTGAAAAAGACACGTACGCGGGGCATATATTATGAAAATTTCAATTTCGTCGAAATCTTTCTCGCATAAGTTCCTCTGTCGGATAATTGTAATTACGACTGTCACGTTTACTTATATCGCAGCCATGGACGTTCGCTGGTTGAATTTCGCATAGGTATAATTCGGCTGGCATTCTCGAGAGATTCAGCGTGGTGCGCAGCGAGAAATATTTTGTCAGACTAAAGAGGTAACGGGTGGCTTCATCTCCTCTCCCGTTCTTTCGCCTCTCGCCGTTCGCCCTGTCTCTCTTTCTCTTTGCCGCCGCACTTCCCAGCTCGTTTATGCTTACGCGCATCGTCCGGCGAGCACCACACGTCGACCCGCGACGTAGCCCTGAATTATTGAACGACGTGGGGATCAACCGCGGATCTCCGAACGGGTCTCCGCATCGTGAGCCGCCGTCTCTCGAGCTTTAACCGGGCGAAATACCAGAATCGAAGAGGTTTTGCAGCCGCGAATAACGTCACTCGCGCGAACGAGCGGTAATCCGGGACACGCGCGCTTTTTCGGCCTCCCCAGAGACGGCCGAGCATCATTAAACCGTAATTACGGCAACCGCAGAATCGACTGCTCGAATCGTTTGCCCGTATTATGTAAATTGTAAATATAACGCGAATGTTACGCGCACTCGATCGATTAAAAATTAATGTTTAACGATAACACGGAGTGTTCAAATCATGTTTTTCGAGTCGAAACAGAATATCGAGACAAATTTTGTATCAATTTTCGCTCATTCAGTAATCGTAAAATTATTTTTTTTTTTTTTTGTGAAAGCGAAGCCTGTACACGATAGCGTCGAGACGGTCGCCGTCGGCGTCGCTTTCTTTATCAACGTGACTTCTCGCCGACGAGAAAGAACCGTGACGCGGTCGCCGTTGATATCCAAGTGTGCACACGTCTGAGGACCTCCTCCGGGGTACGGTAATAGAGAGAGACATACGGGTCGTGCGCAAATTAACCCGGGTAATGAAAACACAATGAAATTATAATAAACCAATTGCCAGGTTGATTCGCAGTCCGGGAAGGAGGCCATTCAATAATAAAACACGTACCTGCCCACCGCGCCCGTGCTCGCGCGAGCGCACCAGAGTGGGTTCTTCTTGTGCGGAAAAGGGGGTGAAGGGGCTGGCGGGCGGGTGGACGCAGGGAGGCGAGGGCGGACGGCGCCGTTCGTGTGGGCATCGCCGCGTCCGGCCGCGCGTGTACGTACCTGCAAGAGAATTAATTTCTCGAGAGCCTTTATGCTCGCTGACTGACCAAACTACTACGGGGCACTACGCTCCCTCCACGCGCGTGCGGGATATATGTGTGTGCGTCTTGGCCGTTCGCGAGCGCATTAAGGCGAGTCTACACGGTACGCTTTTCAATGATCACCAAGTAGATGTTGTACCAAGTGAAAAAAAAAACGTACGATTCGTGCAAAGTGCATTTCTGCAAAAGAAACACGTGTTAAAAGAGCTGAAATCTTTTGTTTCCTTCTTTACTCATCTGCATTCTCGTGTCATGATTTCATTGTTAAATCGCTCAAGACTTATAGAGATCGAAGCTTTGTCGAAGTATTATAGATTCATATATCATTTACAATGAAACATCAGTAATATAATTGTATTGATTATTTAGGTTGAATTAACTACAGATGTAGATTCGCCTTTACACGCACTCACACCTCGCGAGGAAACGTTCACGACGGTGCGGTGTTGCGAAAATACTGGCGTCGACCAGATATAGAACGTACGTACCACCACCGACGGCAGATTATTACAACGAGCGAAATTTCAAAATACACTTATGGCAAGTGTGCGCCAGGGGAACCGTATAACACAATGATCAAACACGACCGGCCGTAGAGGGCTGCCTGGTACGCTCAACATTGGACAGGCACTCGCGCTTCGTCGGCATTGCATCGAAATACATTAATATCACGACGTTCGTTAATATTAATTTCTTTGTTAGTGCCGCGGCTTGGTGCGCGGCCTGGCGATTTTGAAGAGGAGCTCTGCATCGCGAGAGAGGAATACGAAATTTGCCTGCACAGCAACGAGACGCAACGATTGACTCACAGTCGCCGCGCGCGAAACGTTGATTGTTTGAAATGGAAAAATGCAATCTTTATATTTTTGTTTGGAGAAACGCAAAATGTCGGAATGTACCATCGTATAGCTAAATTTCTAATTTAACAAAGGGCCGAATAATCCGATTATAAATCGTAAAGAGAAGTTAAATACTTTTTCTAGCAACTTCATCCACACGGTATTCATTTCGAGAACGATACTTTCGGCATGGCCAATAAAGTTATGCAACGACCGATTCAGGGGTAGGTCGTCTACATTCTTTACGCTTACGATTATTTTTATTTCTGACAATCCTTTGCCCATCTCGAAGATCGTTAGCCGACGATTCTTGCGTAGGGGTGCCGTGACCCACACAGTACGCACACATCAGCCTTTTTAGCCGAAGTAGATATGAACGGGTAGGGTAGGTAGGTAGGTCATGGGGATGAGTCTCGCATTGCCAATGTCGGAATTTCTCTATACGGATTGTATTCGTTTGCGTGTGCACTAACAGGAAAGAAGACGCGTACGAGGGACTGGGTCGCGGAAAGGTCGGGGGAGGAGATCTTTGTTGCGGTCAGACGTGGTCAGAAATGTAGACGCGCAGGCGGGGGAATATGTTTTCGCAAATGTAGGTGCGGTTCTCAAGCCACCCCTTATGAAATTATTTCGATCCTCCGACGGAGGAGGTGTGGGATAGCGAGGTCAAGCGGGGATGATGGCGGAAGACGAGCCACGGTGAACACGTTGGGAAAATAGCAGCGCGGCAAGAATTATTAGAAAAATTAATTATTTTTCTGGTCTCTTAATTAATTTTACAATTGCTCTTCCCTCTTTCTCTTTGCCTCCTATATCCTTTTTCTGTCCGCGGATGTCGGTCGCGAAAGAAAAGCAAGAAAGGCAGAAAGAGAGAGAGAGAAAGGAAAAAGGGAAGAGAAGAAAAAGGGAACTAGGAATAAGAGCTTTTTTATTGGCTTTTTTGATTGTTTCTCATATTTGCGTTCATAGGTGTTTGAATATTTCATTAGCTCCCGAATCAGATTTTTTAATTATCCAATAACCGCGAAATAATTTTATGGAAATATTTTGACGTATATCGACGTTTCGTTTTTTCACGATTATTCCTTTCGAGCCGTGCTTCTTCGAAACCCTCGTAATTTCGCACGACATATCAGGAGATTGGAATTAAGTGTGTTGCACGGTGAACGTACGCAAGGATACGCGTAATGTATCCTTGGAAAATCTCGACTTCCGCTCGAGAGGAAAAGAGTATTTCGCGAAACAGCGCATCCTTTTCCCCTCTTCCC
This sequence comes from Leptothorax acervorum, assembly GCA_035220615.1. Classification (NCBI taxonomy): domain Eukaryota; kingdom Metazoa; phylum Arthropoda; class Insecta; order Hymenoptera; family Formicidae; genus Leptothorax; species Leptothorax acervorum. Next base: position 2,628,206 of record JASTWQ010001260.1, on the reverse strand, counting down.
CTCTATCTCCCTTTCCTTCGCTCTTCCCTCTCGCTTTCTGGATTTTTTGCCGGTCTGGCCACGTCTCAATTATAGAAAGCCTTGCTTCGGCTGCCACGGACGAATTCCAATTAGTCGCCGGGTGGCCCGTGTCGCGGGGACCCCGTATGGGGTTTCCCGGATTCTGTACGAGTTCCTTTCATGGAACGACTCGTTCATTTGCCTTTCGTCCATACCTTCCTCCACCTCCTCCGCCTCCTGCTCCTCTCCCATCTCCCGCTCGTCCATCTCTCTCCTCCCCCCCCCCTCCCTCCGCCTCCTACCTCCGTCACCGCCATCGCCTCGCCACCGGCATCGCCGAAAAGTCTCTCTATCCCTATTTGCCTCTCTTTTCATCTGACCGAACCCCAAACCTGGAGAGCCTTCTGTCGGGGACCGGACGGCTGGATTAGCAGGGCGTCAAAGCCAGCTACGGAGTTGGCTCAAAGTGGGTGCGAGAACTAAATACACTCCTCCTGTCGTCCGGCTCGAGTACATATATAAACCGCGCTCCTTTTCTCACCGCTCCGAAGACACGGCGACGCGGAATAGTTCTGTATACCCGCGAATTCTTTTGAAATTGCTTCGAGGGCTGACGCCGGTTTTATATATCCCATACGTTCCACCGCGGCATTAAAGGGTGAGGAGGGGGGGAAAACTGTGGGTATTGTTCTGTCTGATATGGCGTTATTAAATTTTTCTTTAAGCGGGAAACGGTCTCGCATAAATGCGATGGACTAATGCACTTGGCTCTCGTATTCAATGAAGGGACTAGATAGTCATGAATCCTCCGTGAAATGGCTTTATATTGCGTTTTATTTTTAAAAGTTATGTGGTATGGACAAAAGAAATTCATATATGACATTGCACTTTCAATTTATTAAATCTTAAAGAATTATCTCTGTCCGTCTCTGAGAGTGTTGATTAATAATGTTATTTTCCAAAATTCATTATTTTATATAAAATCCACTCGCGATCTGTGGCACTGTGTCTGATAAACAATTTTTACTAATGTATAATAAATTTTTGATTTACTTATAAAGGCATAGTGACATTATATAATGATATTGCGAGAATTTATGGAGGGTGTAAGCGAAGAATCGTAACGCTAGGCCCTCTCTCGGTAAGCAGCATCGATTTCGTTTGCTTAGCTCAGGCACGGACCTTATCTATCGTTTATGGGGGTGATTCAGTCCGGATTCTGCCTTCCCGCGCGCACTCGCCGTAGGGGACGATAGTTCGCGGAGCGCTTCACGGGTGGATGAGTCGACCTTTAATATGCCGTTTGAATCGGAGCTTTATACAACGTTACGACGGGAGATAGCTCCCGGCTTGACGTGTTTGCATTTGAGCGAGCCAGAGAGTATTGGATGCATATGTTAATCAGCAATATGGTGCGGGATAGATATTACCCGGTGGCATCCGTGGAAGGCCATCCCGGAGTAAAGCGCCCACGCCGGCCCTCCCGCCCTTCTACCCCGACAACTCTTGTGACGACTATATCCTAGAATTCGCGTAATCCATCGGTGGTGCCATTGCTCCTCCACGTTTCTAGAATTTCTAATTTCGAAGCCGTGATACAGTTTGCGGAACTTTATCGCCGGGCTCATACCGGAAATTCGCTGGGTTATCATCGTGATTAAATTCGGCCCGACACTCTCTGTCGGAATAGCCGGCGAGAGTGCGAATATTGATACAGAGAGAATTCTTGATACAACAATATTTAGCATCGTAGAGCTTGGCAGTCTTCCTTTTTCCTTTTTAAATTTACATGTTACGCGCACGTTATATTATCATTACATGTAGAATGATATATTTGCGAAACTTAAATGGTCCCTCTATTATAAGAATTTTCTAGAATGGTGATATGAGAAGGAAAATTTGTCATTATCACATAGGTACTCACGAAACTAAAAATGTATGGAAATACTTTGGGTAACATATTGAATACTAAGTATATCGCACGGAACACCTGCGTTTGATTCGTACCGCCGTCCTACATATCTCGATTCAGAATTTTATAAGAAAACAATCTTTATATCTTTATATATATATATATATTTTATCCAAATTGGTAAATTTTTTTACGTTGACGTTGGTATTTCCATGGAATTTCCAGCGATAAGTGCGGTTGTGCGGTATGGCGAAACCCAAAACGCGAAACAGGACGAGTCGCGATTGCGCGGCCAAGGATTATCCTCGGAATCTGTCGTCTGTCGGCACTTATCCCGACTTAAAGGTCCAGGTAATCCTTTGCCGTCTGACGAATTTATCGGAAATCTCCGTAGAGGAACGGGGAACGCTAAAGATTTGCTTTTCCTATTGAACCTCACCGTGTACGCGAGGGACGCGGGGAGTAAAATTGTGTAGGAAGGGTAGAGCGACTTTTAACGCCCGAGCGATCAAAGTCGAAGACGTTCGTAATCAGCAAAGGATGTTCCCTTATGGATTCTTGTTCGATTGAATTTGAAGTCATCAGTCGTCTGCGCGACCTGCGACAACCACAACGTGGTAGGGCAGGAGAAAACCCTAACAAAATTAACATTATCATTTTATCGCGATTGTGGACTTAGTTTTATGTTCTATAAAGCAATTAATACCAATTTTTCCCTTAATAAAAATAGGTACCAAATGAATATAATCAATATTTAGATCAATATTTGAATCTAAATGCAGACGCATTTTATGCAAGTAAAAAATGTTTCTATTATTAAAAAAAATTTAATTTTAAGTGTATTTTATTTTTATTCTGATTAATATTGCTTATCGTTATTTTTGTGGAATTTATGCAGAGTATTTTTTTCCTGATTTAATGCTGTTTTTATTTAGCTAATGTTACCTTGTCCATTTTGTTGACCGTCTATGGTACATTATCTTTGCACAGACGTGACCTTTTCTCTAACCTTCTCCTGCGTTTTATCCGCTCCATTTGTTCGACGTTCGACATTTTATTATATCGAGAAAGCCTTGTCTATAGTCTATATCGTTAAAAATGTCATGGTTCTAAAAAGAAAGGAAACTAATTGAAGTTTGATACAGCATACTGGAAGTTTTTATATTTTTAAAAATGTGTTTTTCTTACAAAATAATTATAATACAGAACATTAATATATGCATTTCATATATTATTAGCAACTGTACGACGTTTATATACTGATGAAAAGTGAAAGCGAACGGATATATTACAAAGGTTCAAAGAGACATTTGAATCTTGTTCTAAAAAAATAAATTTTGAAGTCACACGCTCGCATTTGCTTCGTGTTAAGACGTTAAATTTAAAGCAAATTTCCATCGATCCATCCTGTTAAGACATTGTAGATCATTAAGTTAAACAGGGGCCCGATTGTTCGGTCAACAAACTCCCCACCTGATCCTGCGGGACGGGTATATAGTCCTGACCACGAAATCGCACGGCACGTCGCGAGGAAGGTCGACCTAGGGAAAAGAGATATCGGTTCAAGGGATTCGGCGGGACGCATCCCTTTTATCCCGCCCAATCGTTCGCGATACATCGGGGCTCAGTATACAAGCGCACAAATCTCTGGGCCGGTTACCCTCGGCACGGGTGATTTAGCGGGTTTTCCGAGGGCTTCGAGGGCCACGATGCGGCTGGCAAACTCTTTTATATCAATCGCGGATTGACCGGGGGAGTCCATTGAACGCGGTCGCTTCCGGAGAAAGAAAGAAGAAAAAAAACTATCCGCGCGTGGGGCGACCCTCCGCGAAAGTGTGAACCGCAATTTGCTCCCCTTGCACGGCAGATTCGCAGATACGTACAATTGGCACTGGCATTACGCACTGGCTCAAATTACGCGTGTTATTTCGATGGATAGCGAAAGTAGATGTGGGCGTGATTCTTATGCAGTTTATATCAATTCAAGTAACGCATTAGGAAAATTTTTGTGGACGCGAGATACATTTCAGATTAGGAACAATGTATTTGATTGCGATGCTTGATGCTGTGTTAACGTTATATTAATAGCCTGATTTTAATCATTGCATCCCTAATGAGATACTGGAAATATCTCGTTCGGATGTTTAGATATCTGGATGGCGCTAATAGAATTACAACCTACAATATATTAAGATTATGTAAGAGAAGTTATAGTATCCATTTCTTAATACCATTTCGAAATTGACTTCTGAAGGCTATTATTGGTTATTGCTATAGTGTATTTTTTATTGCAATAACGAGATATCGATGTGTGTTAAGCTATACTTCTTCTCATATCATATTTACAATATATATAGAAATATATATTATTGATGAATAAGAAATAAATAAGAGTATGTATAAATTAATACATAAATTAATAGATACCTACTCTTAAAGAAAGCTATAATAATATAAAATGTATATAAATGTTATATGAAAGTTTTTTCTTCGTATGCACTCGATAATGAGCATCGTTCGATTCTGTTTTCTCTTGTTTCTCCAATTCGTTTCTCTCTGCATGGCATCGTGACAATTAGTCTATAGCTAATTATTTATAATTAGATGGTGACTAGCTGCGTTTATTAGTATCGTTCCGAACTGCTAGCAATCATAGACAATGAAATAATGGGTACCTTTTTGAGAAATTATGATTTTTATAATCTTATTTCTGTCTTCTCTTTCTCTTTCTGTCTGTCTTAGTTAATATTTGAGGTACTCTCATGAATAGTTCCGTGAGAATAAAAATTGTTATATTTCAACTCGGTTTCTTGCGCGAATAAAAGAATTATATTTTAGAAATTATTTTGCAGTATAAATGTGTAGATATGTCCTTCTGTGTTGAAAGAATTAATACGTAATTAGCATGATTTTTTCATTTAAATGTATAATGTAATCTATTTGTATCAATAACATAATTTTTTCTTAAATATTAGCTGTGTTTTAGTTTCTAAAATATTCTGTCATGTAGTATATATCAATTATGTCATGTAGTATCATATTTCAACTATTCGGTTATTACGAAATAGAGTCATATACATATAAAGTAAAGAAAGGCAGGCAGATGTTTTTGGCTTATGCCGCTATTGCCGGATTGCCGCTGTTGTTTGCTGTATTAATATCGAATGTGAAGAAGTTTCTAACAAAAAATTTCGAGGATGTGTAACAATAAGGTGTTAATAGAGGTACCGTCATTCTACCTACGTGGTTATGTTTGCTTTATAGAAAACAAGCAAAAGCCATGTTATTCTTCGATGGTCGCATGGGAGATATTCAACAGTTTGTTTCTCTGATTAAACTCTCCGGAATCCTAGTAGTATTTTCTTTCCTAGAATAAGAGCTATTCCAGAGAAATGTAATATTTTTTCTTCAAATATGGAAGGGAGGGTTGAAAAAACATACTACAAAATATTTCTGTAGTGCATGATTTATATTTCCTGTTTAAATGCTAGACACACATACGTTTTTATCTAATTTATAGAAAAATATTAAATCAATTTATAAATTTTATAATAGCCCAATTTATGAACTTTACACCTACAATAAAATTTAAAAAATAGAAAAAAGCAGATATATTTGTAAAGGAGAGAAATCAAATAAGTCGGAAGAAAATAAGAACGTAGCACAATGAGTCGCATTGACGCACTCTCGTTTGCATCTTCCTTGTACTTGTACGATATCCGTTGTTCATAAATGAAATGCTAACGAATCTGTGCGTCATCGTGCGACCTTTCCTGTTAGGAAACTGCACGTCGCGTCTGACAGTAGACTCGTAGCTTACGAAGATGAGCTTTCGCGCCATGAAAATGAGAGGCGTTTTCGTGCCTGCGGAGAGAATTCCGCCATCCCCCTTGCTTTGGGAATTATTGCGTTAAATCGCGTAACTAGCGGGCGAACGTGCGCTCGTAACTCGCGGCGTATTGCGCCGCGCTAGTTTCTTGCGAGAACTTTGGAATCAATCAGCGCCCGCGCGCTGATGCATTCGAGAGAATTAATATCACCGTCACCGGCGACATCCGACCTGCGCCGTAATCCGGTTAGCACTTCTATCAGTTCGCTCGATTCGAGTCTGTGCCGCGAAAGACGACGGATTTAACTGCGGCGCGAGAAACACGATATTTTACACATGCAGCCTTGCTTAAAAAGAAAAAGTTTATTATACTAATAAAAAAATAACAGTTTTGTAAACGCGTAGTTATGCAAAACTTTTTTTGTTATTGCATTATGCAACGGAAATAGGGTATGTTCCATGATGTTTCAAAATTTGTTTGAAAATAATGGAAACTTTTATACAATGATCTCTACATATCATCAGGGTTTATTTTAGAAACTGTTTTATTTATTCGAATGTATGTCACGTTAATTAATGCGTCATCATTTAATATCGTATAATAATACCTATTGACGTCATTATCATTGAACGCACTTTCATGCGATATCTCAGAGGGGACGGATATTCTTACGTCGATTTTTATTCGATTCATATATGAGTGAAGCGCCGCAGGACGGAAGGATAAGAGTCCTTCTTCCGACGGCTGATCGTCGAGGTAACCGATTGCCCCGTTTCTCCGCTTTGTCCTTTATAAGGATTTGATGCCTCGGACAGAGACATTACATATCGTGGGCGATCGACCGGCCAAAGTTTTGTCCGCCCTTTGCGTCGCGATCTTACCGCTGTAGGAACGCATACTTCTTCGGTCGGCTTATCTTTCGGCGAACGCGACATATAAACATCAATTCAATGTATGAAATCTGTCAAAATGAATTTCGCCTGGGAGCTGCTGCTCCGAACCATTTTTCTTCCCGCGGCGAATGCGATCTTGATGTGATATATTGCTGTATTATTGCGCGGGCACGTGAGGAGTATCAGGTAGGTCGATTCCCGCTCCTGCTTTTTCAAGATAATCCGTTCGTGCGGCAGGCCGCGTCGTATGTGACGAGAGATACGATTACATCAATCTGCGCTTTATTCTTTATTTTTTTTGGCCTTCTTTTATACTTAACTATTGTTCCTGAACGTTACAGACGAGGGGGGGTGAGGGAAAATTTCTACAAAATATTAATTGGAATATTTTGACAAGATTTAATAATTTGGTAATGTATTATATCAAATATCTGACGTAGTCATAGATTTCTTTGAATTGCGTTTGATCCTCGTCCTACATATTTTATTGGAAAGGCTCATGATATAGCTTTGGAACATTTACGATCGTTCGAGAGCAGCGAGCATTTAACGCATCAATAAAACCAATTAGAGTCGACCTTCTAATATGTCGTGAGAATTTGATGACCATAAGACGGGCCCTGTTTTACGAGCATATCGCCTCGCCGTTATTTTGTACCGATCGGTGTTCATATAGACGCTTTTATGATAAAAAATTCCTCCATATTCACATCAAATTTAGACCTTTAATTAGAATATTGTCGAGATTCCCTCACCCCCCTTCGTCTGTAACGTTCAAGAACAATAGTTAAATATAAAAGAAGGCCAAAAAAAATAAAGAATAAAGCGCAGATAGATTAAAAATTAGAAGATAGTACGAAGCAATTTCTCGTAAAAAAAAAAATTAACTTTAATTTTGCCAAGCTAGAATTCTCATAGCTGAAATATGATCCAATAGATTTGAACAGCATATTGTATATACATTCATATTTAAGCGGAGTTAAACACGCCAATCCGCTTGTTAATCGAATAGGACGACGCGTTTTGGTAAAGCTGTCGCGGGAAAAATGGAAACCGTGTAAAAAAAAAGAACTAATTTATCCGGTTTGATACGGGTAATCAAGTCTCCTTAACCGCATTAACGCGTACCCGCTAAAAAACGCGGAAATGGACGTACGCGACGATAATACCGCGGCCGTGCAGTGCGCGCGGCCGAGCGAGAGCGCTTTGATGTAGCGGGAGGAATTTTATCGTAAACGCATACAGCACCGCGCGATACCGGTTCGATTTATCCAACACCTTGTCGCGCGTTGCTCGCCAGGATGCACGCGCGCGAGAGGAAATTTTTTTCCTTTTTTTTTTATCCTCTCCGATTCCCCGACACGAGGATCACGAACGGGCCCGAAGGGTTGCGGCATCGAAACGTTTCGAAACTCGGACGGTCGGCCATTAGTCAGTCACGAAACTCGCCAATTAAACGTAAATGTTTGTTTATGCGTTCGATGGGGGCCGCGAACGTTTATCGATGTCCGTGCATTAAGCTGACGCCATTGAGATGCATCGGTATCGCACCGCAATGACGACATTGCAAACGAGGGATCATGTTTGCTCTCTGCTTTGCGTGAACTGTTTCTTGGACATGCATCTTGTCAAGTAACATTCAGAAAGGCGTGAAAGCAGATGTTCTTGATTCTCTAAACACTATCATAGTTTTAAAATTGATTGTAATTTAAAAAAAAAATAGGTTTTTTTGCATAAACGATTCGCGTTTTGTTCAGTTTCAATCAAAATCTAACAAAATATTTATTAGAAACAAAAGTATAATCTGTATAGTAACATATTTGTAAATTATTATTATATTTATTGTTAAATAAGATATTAGGATATGCTGCGTTTGAATAAAAGTTCTGTAACAGTCTAATTTTAAGTTCTGGCAGTATTATAACATTAAGCTAAAATAGCGTAATTGTGCCGAAAATGCTTGACAGGATGTATGCATAAACGGATATCGCTTTGCGGTCAATGGTCCTGGCGTCCGAAAGTAGGTCGCAAGACACATCCGGGAGCGTGGTCCAGAGATCGGAAGGTAATTAGATCGAGGACCAATAAGGACGGGTCACGATTTATGTAGTGTTAAATACGTGGTCAAATGCGTAGGCTGACCCTAGGACCTAGGATCTTTGCTTAATTGGAAAGCTGGGGAGTTTCCGAACAGTTTAACTGCCCTTCGGTACTATCGTCCGGTCATCGTAATGTCAGGAGGGCACCCTCGAATATTGCTTCACTGGACGCTGCCGCGCTAATGCGATCTCCGCTTGTCCGTCGTGCTTCTCTTGAGAGGAGAATTATCCAGGATCCGGATTATTGTGGCAAACAATGCAGAAGATATCCCGGAAGGTGCGTCAATAACAGTTGTACTGGATGTTAAACAATGTCGGGTTAACATAACCAGGTAGTACTTAGGATAATAATAATGGATTTATGTCAGTCATAGATAAGCATCTGATTATAATATTTTTGCCACATTTTATCTACGTGAAATAAAAAGAAATATTTTGATAGGGAAGAGAAAAATATAGATATCGATACAAAATATAACGACAGAAATTATAATGGTAAATTTTGATTTGTGTTTTATATTTTGAAATGTATGTCTAGGATATCTTCTATTCTCTATGTAAAGTGATGATATGAGAATCCCTGCAACTTCATTGGTTTGGTAAGGACAGTGTCCCAAAGGTTGTATTAGGATGTTGTACGTTTAATCGAACGATCCTACCGCTACGAGGGTAAATTGTCGAATCGTTTGGTCAGTTGTTACCCAGAGCCTCGTTCGATCTTACGACGTACAAATCTTGCGCCCAGTAATTGCCTCGGCAGTTGTGGATTAACAGGGTGCTTTTTTACGTTGCTTGTAATCGCAACTGAACCTCTATAGGGGTTGAAAGATTTACTTTCAATATTAAGAACAAACAACACAGTATTACTAGACCTCTCCAAAAAAAGCCAGTGTTCACAAGTAAATCAATACAATTATTACGTACAGGATCTCGTTAAATGAGTTAGTGAATTAATTGTTATTAAATTAGTTATTACTGTGATACACAGTAACAATTTGTGCATTTAAAGGCAAAGTCGAGATGTTTATCGGAAACTCAGTTCACGATCGAGACGTTAATAGATCGGATTTAATTTCAACTTGACGAGGATTATAATAAGATATACGGTGAGTCGACGTAAAATCGGTTATCAGCGCAATTCGCAGCTTCGGGCTGCGACGTCACGTTATAGTGGGGTACATATCATTCTCACATATCATTGTCTCGGGAATATAGACGTCGCACCTCACGCCTCCATATAATTCTTCTCCTACGGGATCGCGCGAGAACATCGTCCCACCGTCCGTGGTGTGATGGCGAGCGGAGGTGCGGGGGGAGGCGTGTGCGGATTCGAAGGGGCGCGGATGCCGGGGGTGCCGACGGGCACTGATATATTCTTGTAATATTTTTCGATCATCGCGTGCTGCGGAGATTTATAAGGGAGGAAAGGCGCGCAGGCAGCCCGCCACCTGATCGCAAGTTACTATCTTCCGAGTAGCTCCCGACCGCCCCATTCGACGAGGGTGGTAATATGCCGGGGCTTTTCTCCGGGTGTCTCGCGATACCGTCGATCGTGCCTAAATTTGTTTGGCTTGGGACGGACGTGCACGCGCACGCGGATGATTTATTTCGGATAACTCGCGCGGACGATCGCGGAGTTCTCGCACGTAAATTATGTGAACTTCGTAAAATTGCGAGGAACTCGGGAATTTATGAAGCGCTTTATTATCTCCATGTTGCATTATATTCTCCCTTCCATTTATTTATATATACGTATAGATTACGATTATGTATATCACACATATAGATGCCCAATTGAAATCGAAATCAAACGATCGTATTGCATTAAACTATATTATTATTTGCAAGAGTATTCACGCTGTTCGAGCGACGCGATAATAAAGTACTCGCGGCTTGCAACAGACTTTTCTCATCTGCCCTCATTCCGTGACGATGGCGGTAGGTAGTAACACTGGCGGAAGATCGTTGAGCTCAGGTTACCGGCGTTGTTAATGAAGGAGAATAATAGTTCGATACCAATTAGCGAGAAACAGCGTCCTCTCTTCCCCTGTAGCGATGGGTAGATCGGCCATAAAAAGAAACTGCCGTAGGTAAGTAGGTATGCCTCTAGCATTAACTACCCCCGTGGCCAGTGGTACGGCATGGACCGAACTGGCCACCGTTAATTGAACGCACCGCTCGTAACAACCCTCCAGCAGCAAACCCACCCCCGTTTTGCTGCCCGCACGCTCCCTCACGTGCTTCCTCCTTCGACCCGAGCAATCTCTCGCCGTTTCAAATCTATACCACTTACTTTTATGGTTTCTAAGCCTAGTCGAGTGTGCGCACCTTCCCTCTCTTTCCACGGGGAATAAAATTCCACGAGCCCCTTACGCGCAAAGGGCGCAACCGCCCAATTTAGCCTGGCCACGCATCGTCCTGGCCCTTAACGGCGCTCTCGCGTCTCTCCTCTGTTTTCTCTTTTATCGTCTTTTCTGCTCCATGAATGCCCCTGTCTTTGATTCTCGTGACAAAAGGATGCTGTTTTCTGATACCGTACATTGTTATTTCTGACACAATTTTATATTTATTACATATAACTTGATACATTTTAATACAAGTACATTAATTTCTTAGCGTTTTTATTTTATTTTTTTTATTTTGAAAAATGTCTGATAAGCAAAAATTTGTTGTGGAAGAGAATCAGGAAGAGAGGGAAACAAAAGATAGAGCAGAATTGCCCAGGTAGATCTAGATTCTATCTACTAGGAATCCGGAACTGACCGCTGGAATACGTTGACCGTGGTAATATCGGTCTCGGGATTTTATGGCTTGTTTCACCGCTGCCAAAGGTTCTCAACGCGCGTGAACGTTATACCGATAGGTTTTAGATATTAGATTAAATTTATTTATAAATAAGACATTAATCTTCTCACATTCGGTAATATGTATGAATCGTACAATAATTGCGATATTTTATTTGATACAAATTTAGCACCACAATATTCCTTACGTAATGTGGCTAATTATTTTACCTTGATGTTCTTTTACTTTCATACGGTTGCGTGTAAGTACTTAAAAAAAAAAAAAATAAATTAATATCACGCTTCGCGATTGTGGAAGAGGGTTAATTGAATTAGACTGCAGCTGGGGCTCCAGAGTGTCCCTTTGCATAATCGTGCAGAAGCGAACGGGGTACTTTCGTTCTATTATAGAATCAAGTAAAATCTCGCCCGCCCGCGCGCAGACTAAAAGGCGCTCGCAACATATAATCGCTTAGATGCACTTAATTTTAGTTTTATCAATATATTATTATTACAAGATTATTTTCTCTCTCTTTCTTTCTCGCTCATTCTTTCAGCCATATTATAGTATATTTTTGCAATTGCAAATATGTATATGATGAAATTATACATACCTATATTATTTACGTATAACAAGAAAATTAGAGGAAAATAAAAAACAACCATTTATAAATGTTTTGTTACAAAATTTCTTTAATGCGTTTCGCAAATGTATTTTGTACGTCTAATTATCTTTTTTTTTCGTTTTCGGCGCTTCTCTCTCTCTCTCTCTTTCTCTCTCTCTCTCTGCTACATAACTAAATTATGTTACCATCTTCAACGCGTTATGTAATTGGTTCTTCCTATTCATATCACTATAGAAAGATCTAATTCTTCACGTTTAGGCCTCGATGACATCTCAGACGGCAAGAGTTCTCGCGACAGAAAGCATTATCTCCGCGTTATACATCGCCCACGTAGTACTCGACCTCTGCGTAAACCCTTAAGATCGGCCACGGAGTACATTAGTGAGGTTTAAGGCATGAATGAAAAGGGCTGGTGTTGCGCGCTGGGTGGCTCGTTCGCGACTGTAAGGACTGTGGCGGCTGTGCCACGGGCAGAAAACTTTACGAGCGCCTCTCTTCTCTCTCACATCCGCTGGGCGCCCTTTCCTTTCGTTTTCTTCCTCGCCTTCTCGCTCGCTCGTATATCAGCCACTGCGGTTTCGAAATTATTTTTATGCCTCGCCGTCAAAGGCTGCCCCGTAGCGCGGTGTGTATTGTATATCCACGCCTGTAGGGAGTATCGGCGGTGTCCTGCGAAGGCGCATCCTCCGTCCAACTTTGAATTATGCAATCTCGCGAATCTCGTTGATGATTGCGAATGCTCTTCCCGTGGATCATTACTAATCGAGACCCTTCTCGTGAGTTTGTGCGACGCGGTGTGATTTTTTTCGTTATTCTGTGCTGTTATCCGCGTCAGGATAACATGTATTTGTTCGAAAGTAACTGACAATGAATGTAGGAATTCAATATGTATGTAGATAGGTACGTCGTTAATTGTCTCGTAATGTATATTCAGTTTTTAATTATATTTATTACGATAAAGGATAAAATTCACGATTAATTATTGCTTATGTATTGAGAATCACTAATCAAAATAATGAAAGATTATCAGTCGTACACTTCGCGGGATGATAAAGGGCTCTCGTTATTGGAGGAAAGCGCGGGAACGCAACGGGGAAAAGGCAAAGAGGGATACTTTCTTATATTGTCACCAGAGATCGTCTGACGAGCCTCTAAGCTGCCGCTTCCTTTCATCCGATAAATCAGCAGTCGTAAATAACATCGAGTGCCTGGGAATCTACTCTCACTTGCGACCGAGCGAACGAACGAAGAAATAAAGAGACCAATAGACCGCGGAGAGCCCTTTGTCTTCCACTAGTTTAACCCTCGTGCGAAACTGCCCCGACTTCTCGAGGAGGATCGTCTATCAAATCGGTCGATCGAATCACGTTAATCCTTGTCTTATCACAGTGTCTTTTTCTTCTTCGAGATTTAACTTCTCAATCATTGCTTTACGAGTCTCGAATAAATTCCAATTTTATGTAAATTTTATGTTATTTAATTTTCGACGATTATTATTCTATGAAAATACATTCTATGTTCAAGATCGATGTAATTCTGTATTTTACCAAGATATTTTTTATAATTTTGTATATCTATGAATCTTGTCTCGAATTTAAGGTTCGCCAGAATATCTCATGTTAATGCGCAATTTAAATGAAGAAAGATAGTGATCATGTTATAAAGAAGATGGCCTTTAACTTCGCTAGACTGTACTCTTAAAGTTTCTTGCAGAACGCGCTGGAAGGCTCGGTGACGCATTGCTAGGGTCTTGCTAGGTGAAGAACACGCGCATACAGCGCACACACATACAAAACGCACACAAGAAGCCATAAGTGGGACCCTATGTGTCTTTCTCGGATCGAAGGGTCCTTCAACGCGTATATATCGGGGTATTTCTTTGGGTATCACACTGCTGGAGTCACATTGATTTATGCCGGCCGTAAGATTTATGCGGAAGAGCCGCACGATTGAGTCGCAACACGGCGCCGACTTATCGCGAGTGGGTAGAAACGACAACGCGAGAGAAAGAGAGATAGAGGGGTTGGAAGGTAAGGGGCAAGGGATTATTGGATGGAATGTATCGAAAAGAAGGAAAGAATAACAAACCCATCTATCGATCGACGCCGGAAATGCAGTCGCATGTAGGATTTAGGTATATATAGGATCAGAAAAAGATTTATGAACATGTAGTCTCTGAAATGTTAAGGGATTGAGGCAATCGTTGATAGATAAATGGATGCACCTTCGTGTGTGATTGCGCAACGAAGTGTGTCATGAAGTTACATTGGACCTTGATATTTAAATGTCGCTATATTTACACAGTACGGGTGTGTAATGAAGAGACTTGGCGAAGACAATCTCTGTGTCTCTCTGTCACGCTACATACATATTTATGCCCCCGGCGTGAAACTCTCACGCGTGTGGTTTTGTGCTTAGCGCGTTTCCAGGGAAATGCCATGTTGGGAAATGGTGAAAAATGATTTCATTCAATATTTGTCGCGCACGGTAACGGTGATACCGGCGGCCGTTGGCGCTGATGCGGCCGCAATCCTATTGCCGCGACGAAATGCGAGTAATGAGCGTTGGCCGTCAGGACCGCAAAGCCCTCTTTATTGGTACTTTTGCGTAACCGCAATGCACGACGCCGCGGACGCCGACAAAGTCTTCTATTAATTGCAATTAGACCGCCGTCCGATAATAAATATCAATTAATGCGACGCGAACGAGTGATTTACACCGCGTTGATCGCTTTTTTTTCCCTACGCGCACTACTCGGCCGCGTGGTATGGCCGTGGGAATGGAGGGTGGCGATTCCGCAAAAAGAAATTAAGACCATCTAAACTTTGCACTGCCAACCATCGCGTCAATGTCGTTCTTTGTTTCCTCAAACTGCCCATTCTCTGCGGCTGCACGAAGGATTTTCTTTTGGTGTCATTGAAAACAGATTTATGATCGAATTTATTATTTTGTTAGCAATGATAAATTTAGTTTTTAATACATTTTACATTTAATATTGTTGAATTCGCAATTATTACTAGTTTTTTATACTTTTCTAAAATATTTAAATTATAAATTATAGCATTTAAATCTGAGACGAAAATAAATACGTTATTTGAACATTGTATTTTCACAATATCGAGTCATTTTAATGATATATTTATATAATGACACATGTATTTATTATATTTTATTAAATCGTCCCGCTGATTTGCCTGCGATCTGTTATCGGTTTGCCTAAATATATCTTAAGTTCTCACAAGATACGTGTGCGAGAGAAGCGCGCAGATAAAGTGCCATGAACTAGTGCCTCGTTCAAGAATTACAGAAACCGAGAAAACCAGTTACGAAGCCTGAGCTCACACACAATCGTTATTACGTCCCTCATCACGTACCGCGAGATGAGGTGTGATAACCCCGAAGTACAAATACGATACAAGAAGCTCCATGAATTCTTACCTGATGTATGTAACAGTCGTATACGACGAAACCTGACCAGGTCCGCTACGCCGCTTATATAGTAGATGCCTCTTATTATTTCGTTGATCAAGCGAAACGTTTATATCGCGCCAGAATGTAGACGATATATTGCTTGTCACAGCAGTTGGCGACCATTCGTTTGCTTATAATACCTTGTAAAACGCGAAAACACAAGTATTGTATCCTCATGTGGGATAAATAATCGTACTAGCCAATTGCATCATAGGCGGCTTAAATTACAACACAATTCTTTAAAGTTGTGATGATACCTTAATAATTACGTAATGTTAATCAAATGAAATAAACGATCTGCTCACTTTATGTTCCTTTGTCTCAATCGTAATCTGATTAGGACTGGAGCAAATAAAGAGTTACGGGGGTTCACAATTACTTTCATTAATTCAAGTACTTACTGTCACTGAAGAGTTTAGCCCGAAGAAAAATCTTAGTTCCTTTTTCGCTTCTGATCTTGTCGATTTAGCGTATCTTGAATCGACGAAGAATCCACATGTGACGGACGATCGAAGATTATACCCACCCGTCTTGGCGATGCTTCAAAACCACAACAACGGTGTACCCTCTAATGGATCCGATAAGGCCCTTCGGGGCTCCCCGCCTATTGGTAGCTATTACTTAGTCACCGATAAAGCCGACCTTCGGGTTATTACCGGTGGATCTGTGACAAACGATTTGTCGGCTCCTACGATCCTGAGAATAGCTCGGACCTACCTTCCTCTTATTCGCTCCTGCCGGCTATCTGCGTCACTTCGTGGCACGTTAATCGTTCTCGGAGTCCGGACGACAAATTGGCCGATAAGTTAGACGCTAATAGCATTTCCCGGATGTTTCGTCGAGAGGTAACGAAAGGCCTACAGAATGAAAATCGTTCGGTATTTCTTGTTGGCTTGTTCCTGCGCGTCTCGGATGTAAGCCACCCTTGTAATCTGCGCGAGTTAATAGGCGCAATGGATTCCAGTGTTCAATTAGTCGGATCTTATTAGCGTTTAATTGGGAACGATAGCGGAACTGATGCGATTGAAATATTTTTCGAAAGGAATGGCTGATGGACTTTTATTGACGTTGTTAATATCGTAGTTGGAAGCAAGAAGAAAAAAAAATGACTTGTTATTTGTTTGATTGTTATTAAATTAATTGCGTTTGTATTTTAATAATGCGATTTATTACAGATTTACAATTATTATCAATTTTATTTTAATATAGGTCCATTAAGAGTTTATAGTTCAATAATAATTTGATTCACGTAGGGAAGCAATTTTCATTATAGTTTTATATTCGCTATTAAAATAGAAATCGATACTGGGATCGTATATGAGCAGTAATCAAGATAACGAGAGGCGAAGTTAAAATTATCTGATCACACCGACACCGAATCGGTGAGGGAGAAAAAGATGTCATTTTAAAGTATGAGGCTGCAGGCGTGCTTAAGCGGTTAGCAGGTAGATTCCCGCGTAGAAACAAACGATCCGTGGGGCGGGCAATAATTTTCCACGATGCGATTGGTCACCAGAAATGGTATTAAAAAATTGGCTGCGAGGTCGGGGCGTTTGTCATCGGGGGCATCGAGCCGCGAGGGTCTTGAATTAAGTCTCGTTCGCACCTTCGAGAGCCCGCGCAGCAGAAGCGCGAAGGTGAGAATGTTTCGCGCAGGTATCATCGAGGCGGAGAGAAGATGAAGAGAAGCACGAAACAGAGAGGAACAAAGAGTGCTTGCTGCTGAGAGGATCGTGTTTTATTTCAACCTCATATAAATTATTTTTTTCAATAAAAATAATAATAAATCGTACAGTTTTTTACTCTTTTTTACCTTTTATTTGTCAAATATTATAAATCGTTTTTTTTATAAGATTCAGTATTTTAGATAAAATGAAAGAAATATCGAAGATATAATAAATATTCTTCAAATTTTTTTTAAGAAGGAGTTTTGTTGGAAGATTTGCATCGGGATCGATTCTTTGAAATCACGGAGTTTTCTTCGAATATGTTATTCCATCGATCTGTGCGATAGCCACGGTAATATGATATCAGGATCTAATTGGCCGCGATTGAAAATTGATGACGGTATCGAGACAAAAACAGGATAACACATAGAGTTGGCTGGTCGTTTGCGAAATTGTGAAAGAGCAGAGCGAGGGACGGAGCGCAGCGCCGGGGAGGAGCAGACGGGATCTTTATCGCCTTCGGCCCGTTCAATTCGCATAATAA
The DNA here is from genome assembly GCA_035220615.1 of Leptothorax acervorum. NCBI lineage: Eukaryota > Metazoa > Arthropoda > Insecta > Hymenoptera > Formicidae > Leptothorax > Leptothorax acervorum. The sequence goes on along the minus strand of JASTWQ010001260.1, from coordinate 2,610,381 downwards.
ACAATCCTCGACGGGTGTGGAACGGGACGAGAAACCGGAACATATCTCCGTCGCCCGGCGAGCCCGGCGACAAATAAACTATTATCGCCGGCGACAAGTTCTCTCACGCCTGTCCCGTAGTGGTAGTGCGGTATACACGTGCACGTACAAGCGGGGCCTGCGCCGCGGGCCCCGTAGCCTGCAAGAGTACCTTTCGGGGCTCGCCCCACACACGGGCATGCGTGAATCAAACGCGAACCCGCCCAGGAATGCTTTACGGACATCGAAACATAGCAATGCTTTATGGTGGTCCGCGGCTGAACCTGATTTATATAAGTGCATTACTGCACCGCGGAAAGTGCGAGAAACGCGCGGGAAGATGAGAGAAGAGAGGAGCCACAGCGGCGTGTATATAGGTATGGTGCTTAGTCGCGACCTATCCCGTTTGCCTTCCCTCGCTCGGCATTCTCGACTCAGGAACTAATGAGATTGTGTGCGATAGTTTAATGAATGAGATTGTTGCAGCGCTTTATGCGCATTATTTTTATATAGACTGTCGTTTGTGCGATATATTGTTAATGTCATTTATAGCAGAAGCTGGGTCCGACCAAAATAACTTGAAATCGTATTTACAAAATAAATTGCGTTTATTGAACGGTACATTATATACTCGTACATTAATCCCAAAGTATAGTTTGCAAAGTTTTATCTCTGTTTGTAATAATTATTATCAAATAAACTGCGCAAAAATTGAAGAAAATAATCATATATCCATGCACTACATCAGCCACAAACACACAGATATCCAGAAAAAGCTAATCGCTAAAGCGACAATCGATCACAGGAGCCGAAAGGTCGAAAGGTGGCGAAGAAAGAGCGGAGACATATCTGGATTCCCGGTGTATGTGGCCGGGACCATCGATCGGTATTATCATCAAGGATCTCGGTGTGGGAGGGAGTGAAAGGGGGGAGGGAAAGCTGCAGATGCACTTCTGATGTTGGTCTGGTTCCAGGTCCCGCTCCCGGTCGGTGCACCGGGAGGAATATAGCGCGAGAAGGAGCTCTCCGCGCGGGGCTTAGCCATAATCTGAAATATATTGGTGCCCGATGTTTGTCCACATCTCGTTGACCGGCATTATAAATCGGCGAAGCGTAGGCATTCGTTCGAGGACATTAGTCAAAGCCGGGGTAATGTCGTACGCGATAATGCGCCTGATATCGCGCGGGCGTCCTTATGCGAGCTCGCGGACGTGTGCGAGTATTTGTGAGCCCGCAACACGCGGGAAGGTGTGCGCGACATTCGCAGGTAACTCTAAGAATCAGAAGGTCGTCGACGGAATCGCCAACGACCTCTCGAACATCCGTACCAGCGATATTATTGGGCGAGGAAACGAAGCGAGGCGCCGTAAAATATCGTTAAATAAATCATGTATTGTGGGTGAGCTAATGGCCGCCGCTCGCGATGCGTTCCAAGTATCGAGTTTTGAACTTATCGGCGAGCGTTGCTCGAACAGGCTGGTTCAATCCGATGGATCTTGTCGATCACGTCGACAGAGAGAATTACGCTTTATTGTTCGCTGGAGAAACGATGGTTAATTAATTTTTAGTTAAAAAATTTTAGTTTCTATAAATTATGTAATTATAAATAGAGTTTTAATGATGGATTTGGTAAACTTTGGTATATTTTTAATTTAAATTTAATATAAATTTGTTCTTTATTTATCGTAAAGAGAAACGCGTATGTTATGCACACGAGATTGATAATCTATATTTAAAGCTGAGATACTTGGAGGGTACAAATATTGTACGCCAATGATAGACAGATATTTTAGATATGGAAGTCTTCATTCCGAAAGTAGGTCGTGTGACAAGAGTGATCCGAGCAAGATGTCAAGTGTCATTCAAAAACTAACCGTTCCCATGAATTGGTAAAGCTAGGGTTCGTGCGATATTCGAGAGAGGGAAATTTTCAGCGTGTCAAACAGGGGCGGTGAGAGGAGTTCAAAGAACAAAATTAATGACAAAAAAAAAATAAATAAACGAAATTACACCTGCATAAATTTTTAACGTAGGTACGTACTACATGACACGTTGCTGCAATCTTAACATACATTTATATTAATACATTAATTTTATTACTTCTTTATTTTTCTTAATGTTGAAATCATTTTGGACAATTAAGCGAAAGAGAAATCTTACTTTAACGGAGATTCATAAATTTTGCACTTTTAGAATCTATCTCATTATATCCATACGCGAAAGTTCTCTATAATTAAATTCGAATGTCAGCATCGATTGTCAGCAGTGCCAGGACTCCGAATCTGACATATCAAAATTTCTACTCGAGAACTAGGTCAGGCGCTGAAGATATGAGCGGCCATCAAGCGCGATTCCCGAACTAACGTGTCCCACCGTCCTCTGAATTCGTAAAGTAAGGATTCGCGAGGAATCTTCGAGGGAGCGGAGGGTGGATGTTCGGCGGGTTAGTGGCGGCAGCGGAAAGGGAAGGAAGGAGGTGAAGAGAGGAGGTGGCGCAAGAAGGAGAACAGAGCGAGACCGAGACGAGAAGCAAAAGAAGGAGGAAGATGGTGGCGGTGGAAGAGGCATGTGTCCCAAACGACGTATGCACGCCGAGACACGTAAACGATATATCAGGGGGTTAGCCGCTGGGGACGGACGACCCGGGCCATCTTTCTTCCACTTATACGTGCGATATTCACATGCGCAAACGTGATACACTCTATAGAGAGATCCACCGGCAGATATCCGGCGCTGCCGCTCACAACAGGAGCAGCGAGCGAGCGCTCTCGTGAGCTGTAAATGTATTAAGGTTTGACGACCGTGGTGGGACCCCTTTTCGGCTCGGGAGAGGTGGAGGATTCAGGGGTGGTCGCCGGATCTTGCTCTGCGTACCTGTGTACGTGCTACGTGCGCGATCTCCTTACGCCACGTGAATGAGAGATCGACCTCGTCTTCGTAAGCATGATCTTCTTCGCGACGGCGAGGCAGGTGGTTCTATTCCACATTGATAAATCCTCAATTGCTCTCGATGGAGTTCTAAGATCCCTAAGATCCGTGAAAGAGGATATTGTAGAAGTCTCTGTGTACGACAGTCATTTATGCTTTGTTGATAGTGATTTTATTTTATTGATATAATTTTTGCTCGCCTCTGTCAAATTGACGATATTATTTCTCTACGAAATTACTTCTTACGTAACTGCCGATTGATATCGAGATGCGCGACGTAGGAATTATCGACGAATCGTTACAGAAAGAAACCGGCTACGTGCGCGAGCGCGCAATGAGGGTGGTAGCTCGTGTGGGGTAGCTCGTTCGTATGCGTGCGCATTATTACGTCCTTATATTATATCGCGAAGGTACAAATGTCTGTACGTATGTAAAATTCCTAGCTCCGGCCGCGTAGAGCCATAATAATATCTGTGCTGATAAATGAGACACATAACCGTACACGGGTCCCGTACCCCCTACCCTCTCAACCCACCTACCGCTACCACCCTCTGTCCACCCTATACCATTTCTGTTGCCGCCGCCGCGCCGGTGCTGCGCCGCCAATGGTACCACCCCGTATGTCTCGGCTTATTCCACTTTTGCGGCGATGTATTACGAATTTTACATTTTACAAACGGCCCCGCTATCTTCCGCGACACGCGATCCTTCGAGGTACAGCGCGAGGCTTGTGATAAAGGACACAGCGTGGGTGTTTGTACTCGGGTGAAATGGAAAGGAAAGCGACGCGGCTTCGAATCCGCGAGAGAGATCTCTTTAGGATATTCGAAAGTAGAAAATGGCGCTGTCGCGCTGATAAGAATGCTGTCGAGTTTTTAGGAACGATTTGTCTTGATCGTCGTGTGTTTTTTTATCTTTAATTCTACGCGATCCAAACAGATCCTAATATAGTTGATTTATTTTTAATATTTAACAATCATAGATAGATATATTTATCAGAATTACCTATGACATTTATTTTGAGCATATGATGTGTTTAGAGATTGAAAAGTCTTGTCTCAAGTTTGCTAAAGCAAAAGACATAATATTATTTTAACATTCATGTTTTCTTGCATGTAGACTTGTATTCTCTCATTTATTTCTTACTTACAATTTGCAGTGGAAATAGCTTGTAGTAGCATATGTGTGCATTACGTCCTCAGTACAAAACTGCATGTGGTAAAAATTAGCTGTATTATTGAAGAAGAGATAGGAAAATGGCGTTTTAGATTTTGCACGATCGCACAGTGCGAACGACAGTTTCTCAGAATTATGGAAATCTCTGGCAATGTCGCTTTCAGAAAATAGCACGGCACGAAAATATGAAAACGGTTGACGAACGAAGGGGAAAGCATTACGTGCACAAGGGTTTCGCGAATGCCGCTGGTGATAAATAGCGAAAGATTTGCAAAATATATCGTGGCAGTAAGACCCGGCTCATATATGGCGGAAGAGGTTTTAGAAGAACGTATATCGCGCGTTCTAGAAGAAAATGGCGAACCGTTTGTGTCCTCGAACATTGCCAAGATATTCGCCAAGTTGCTCCGAATGCTTGTCAAGAGATGGCTTGCAAAAAGGACGTCACTCTGTCTTGCGCTAAATTCGAGTTTTCGCATTGAATTCGTCCGTATTACGTTTCGAAGATCTATCTCACTTGAGAAAAGATCCCGTTTTATTACTGAAGAATCATATGTAGACTCGTGCGCGCGTTTATTCGTAACTTTCTTTACGATTATATGTTTTACAAATCATCCATATGTCATTTGACGAATCGATCGAGGAATCTATTATGACAATTAGGTGCCATGGAAATGAACGTCCTGTATATGATGTTGCGAGGAAAGGTGCGTTATTGTGTCGCGCGACTCCTATTTTCTCATGCTGGCGAATTCTCCGATGCGCGCCGCGAGAATCGAAAGGAGGCGAATCTCCTCACGCGCGATTATCTTTTATTCGGCGTTCGCTGACACGGGCTTTACCACTGACGCCGGTCGCGCCGGTACTGAGAGGCGCGAAATTAAAAAGGAATACGAGAAGCGTCTTTAATCTCCCGGTCTATAAAGAGTCTTCTACACGGGGACGATCGCCAAGGATCGCGGAGCAGCAGTGGGCGGGAGGGGGTAAGAAAGGATTTCGCGCGGTTCGGCAGCAGCCGCTACGTTTCGAAGCCATCGGCAGAAAGGAAATCGGCTTACCGGGCAAAAATATACTGATATTTATGAGGGTCGCGACATCGGGGCTAATCTTCGGGAGATAATAATTTATCGGCTACCGCCGGTACCAAGGAGTTGTATTTTGACTGAAATCCCTTAGTCGCCCGCTACGAACGTCTTTGCGCGCCGGTCTACTTCTAAACCCACTCGACGCCGGCCTACGATTCCCTGGACAGTGACGTCCAACCGTCTCCTGAACAGCTTTAGCAGTGTAAGATGCAAAACGAGCCCGAAGGTTTCCTCGTTTGAAAATAGACTCGGTCATATTATAAATGATTTTATCGAGGTTTTTTTTTACAACTAACCGCAACCGCACGAGCATAAATCTGTTCCTGATATAAGTTTGGTATTAAATTTGATTTTGCCAGAGGCAGGAATTTAAATCTTTAATACTACGCGACGAATGTAGAAATACAATTATATAATTTTATAATAGATTATATCCAGCGTCTATCAAATATATCAAGATAATCTAAAAGCTTCCCCCGTGAATTAAATCGCGCGCAGGTTTTAAGTCTGACATTGCTGCTTTTGCAATAGCAAGTCGTATTTTAGTCGATTTCAAAGACCTAGCTGACAGTACATCGCGCTTCGATGGTGAAAATAAAAGTAAAGAGAAAATCCACACGTTAGCCAGTCGATGATACATGTCGATAATCTTCTTGGACCGTACTGCAGTAGATCAGAGTTCGCATCGTACGCGATTAAAAGCGTGTAAAAACATCGTAACACTTTGTCTCTGTCTTTCGCGTGGATCGAATGCGTCCTTCGATCGGAAGTTGTGTCGCGAAGCCACGTATATACAGAAGCGAATCGTGCGACGTGAAAACGCGGGTAGAATAATAATATGGTCCGAACTTCTCTCCATGATACATCGACCGACGTTTCGTTATTTACGGCAATCCCCTTAATCCACCCTAGGAGTGACGAATTGTATCAATAGCGATTCTAAAAGATCTGTCGAGCGTATCGGAATCTCGCACGATATGCGCGGTATAAATTATACAAATCAAAATGTATATGTCAAATCAAAAGTAAAACAGTGGAGCAGCGGTTGTTTTTTTATGCCAGAAAATCGCGTTGTTAAGTGAAAGGAAAATAAGGATACTTTTTATATGTCATGCGTGAAGAAAATCTTCATAAACATGTACATACACACTCTTCTAGGTATCTCAATTCAACACTTTTGCAAATAGCTTCGTGAATTTGACGACGATCCAGAAATCGCGCGTATATTACATCAACGATAGCTATAACGACTGGCAATCGCATGGACCGTTGACGATGCTCCTTTTTCCAAGATATATCTCGCGTCATCTCGAATTGGTATGCGACACGGTCTTCCAACAATACGACAATTTATATGGATTTGGGAGAGTCTTCAACGTCCTTTCGGATCCACTGCCTTGAGTTTTACTTTCCGCGGCATTCAGTAGCGTCTCCCTGTCTCCCCCTCTCTCTGCTTCTCTCTCTTTCTTTCTTTCGCGTCAGTCTTCTTTTTCCTTTTCTCCCCTCACGGCTCACCCTCTCGCTTCCATCCCGCGGATCGCTCCGCCGGGCATCAGCGAGGTTTTATCCCGCATTCAGGGACTGGCGTCATCTCTCATGGATGGATCGGCAATCCTCTTTCGCTCCGCGCCCCTCCGCGCACTTACCTCCCGCGCCGCCACGGTTGTAGCACCCCTTCGCCAGTGCCTATTCGCCCACTCGATGGGAGATTACGCCGCGTCTGAATTCACGCATTCACGCAAAGTGCGTGCATCGTGCCGACCGTTCGTCGGGTAATCGCGCGCGGTTAACCCTTTCACAGTTTAACGCAATGTCCGTTGTCACGTGTCAATTATCCACGCAAAAAGGATATGCCAATTTAAAATACAAATTACGAACAAAAGATTTACAGTTAAAACAATACATTTATTGTTGGAGATGCTTCAAATTATTTTCGATTTGTAGGTATTATTTTCCAACACTGTCCTGGAATGTAAACCTAAATTCGTTATTTTTTGTCTCTGCAAATACTTTTGCACTTGCAAACAATTGGCAGCGTAATTGTAACGAATATCGTAGCAATTTAAACGATAACGATTACCTGTTGGATCGAGGACCATTCGGTTGAAATCGTTGAGGTCCCCTTCGTTATTTTGTCTGTCCTGCAGCTTCTCTGGCGAACGTATTGGCGTAATACGTTATTTAAGCGTCGTTTTATTCGGCGAGATAGCCTTTAGTGTGCCCAGACGTGCACTTTCGCGACGTGTAACGATTTTGCAAACTGCTCTTCTATGCTAATATCGATAAGGTGGAAAGACTGCGACCGTACGGTCGCCCAGGGATTTCCCTTCTTCATCGAAAATCGTTCTTTTTGACGTTGGTTCTCAATCGTCTCTTGAGTTGATCCTCCCACATGCTGCTCCGGAATTCCGGAATTTGCTACATATCTGTTGCGAAATCGCGACACGTAAAAGGCGAAATAACTAAACTCGATCGATATCTTTATTTAGTGTGCAAATTAAAGATCTATGCGCTCTTGTACGTATTTTATGATTATATTCAGTAGTGCGACAGTTTTAGATTGAGAATCACTGCCAGATGAGCGCAGTTTCCAGTGGCTACCAAGAGATGGCAGAGCCTGTGTCATAAACTTCTCTTTGATGCTGCGCTTTAAAGTCCGAATTTTATTTGAAGATTATGCAAATTGCTGCTTTGCTGCTTTGTAGAAATGTCTAGAAGTGTAGAAATGCGGTATTATTATAGAATTTAACAGAATTATCCACAAAATATAACAGTTGAACATAATTGCTGGCTCATCTCGAGTATTTTTAACAAAGCTACTGTACTCTTGTTGTTTATCGCACACAGAAAAAAAGAACATTCTTGATTTGAAAATATCTTTAGTTTCAACGTGGAAACCTTTTGAAATAAGATTATATTGCGTTATTATATTATATTAAACGAAGAAAACTTGCTTGAATGAAGCAAGCTTTCTGGAATGAAGCAATTTATATAGTTCAACCAAGAAAAAAATGTTGAAATTTTTATAAGAAGATTATAATTGTTTCGTATATATAAGCAAGATTATTGATAATCTTATTGATAATATAATTGTTTCGTATATATAAGCAAGATTATCAATAATCTTGCTTATATACGAAACAATTATAATCTTCTTATAAAAATTTCAACATTTTTTTCTTGGTTGAACTATATAAATTGCTTCATTCCAGGAGCATTCATTCAAGCAAGTTTTCTTCGTTTAATATAATATAATAACGCAATATAATCTTATTTCAAAAGGTTTCCACGTTGAAACTAAAGATATTTTCAAATCAAGAATGTTCTTTTTTTCTGTGCACAGATTGATATAACACATTGAGCATAATGTTAATTTGCAATTGGTAATAAGCGGTACGCTCGTGATCGCTCGCGGAGTTTCATTTTTGCGAGAGAAACGTCGGGACTAATAAAAATAACATGGTCGTATTTTTCTTCTAGATTCAATCGTTTCGTCGTGATGTCAGATCCATAACAGGGGCGACGTACAAAGGGATGCTGAAACGTGAGTAGAAATACATGTCTCAGTTCGGTACACGAGGACAAATGTGATATAATGTTACCCCTCTGTGACAATGCACAATACGCGCATTTTTATACACGGTTGAGAAAGTGTCTTTTATCGTGCGCAAAGGCAGTATCTGTCTAAATCCGAAACTCTTGCTTGAGTTTCAAATAAATTGGATACGCGTACACAAGTACACAATAAAGATCGACGTGGTGTCTTTCGTTATTACGAATTTCTGCCGAGCGATCCAATTAACGGTTACACGAAAGAGAAAAGCGTTTTAATGTATAACGTGCACGTACACGCGGAAGAAAGGTTGAAGTGTACTCTTCCTCAAATTCATAAAGAGTTCAGAGGAAAACCGTGGTTCTAAAGAGATATACTCTATAGTCTATAAATTCGATGAGATAGAAGGATAGGATACCATTGGCGCTCGCTAGAAACTCGCTGCGATTTTTACGGTATTATACAATACGTACTGTTTCGTTTATGCAAAGAGCCAACACGTGGTGCAAATCTTATTCCACGCATATATCGCACACTCGTACGCTCAAGTGCGTCAGCAGGGAAGCCTAATCCGAGCATGAGAATCGGCCCGCCGCGTTCAGCGTGCGGCTAGGAAGATCGGGGCCGATAATTCAACGCGATATTTACGATATTTATTGGCCGGTTGGAACAATGGATCGATATTGTTTTTCGATTGGGACCTACGCGGCCCTCGTGCTTTATATGCGGCACGGTTATATTGAACGTGCGTTCCCTACACACGCGCGCGCGAAGCTCGGATCCACAGGCGAGTCAACCGGTCTCTTTTGTGCGCGAGGGAACATAAATAATATTTAATATGACAGTGCGCGAGGCGGCGGCGTTCTGTACGATATATTTGGTATAGAAATGTCACAGATCGCGGCCGCGTCTCGCTGCCAAATGCGGCTCGCGCGGAAAGCGCCTTATCTTTGATCGGAATATAGATGGAAATAATATATTGTGGAAATTTTGATAACGATTTCATATAGAACATTTTCAGCGAAAGCAGTGAAATGTTCTTTCGCGCAAATATTTAAAGATATTTAAACCGCTCTTTATATGATTGCAAAATTAATGAGTTAGAATAAATAAAATCTCTCTCTGTATATCTGATATAAAATTATTTAAATTACTTTAAATAAAATCTCTTGCCATCGTACTCATGAAAGAGCAAAATTCGATTCCGTAATTCGAAAGGAAACTGACGTACAGGTATTTCTTGAGCGGATAGCTAATAAATAACAGCTGGTTGTTCTTGTGTTCTCTTGAAAAGACAGAACGTGATCGGTAACCACATTGTATTCAGACTGTTGGTTTATCTTTTGATGAAATTTCGTACTAATCCATCTTGCAGTTTCACCGCACAGACCAAACACTAGGCAGTGCACATAATTGTGCTGCACGAGATCGTCATTCCATGTACGATCGTGCTTAAAACATTAGCGTTGTTTAGATCGACTCGGGAGAGACCGTTCGCGACGGCGGAATATATTCGCCGATGCTAAATTTAATCCTTTACTTCTTCTACGAGTCGACACACTGCGCGTTTGCAACGCAAGTTTCCGTATACATATAGGATACGCGCGGACTCGCCACGTCTTCGCGATGTTTCTGTCAAATAAATAACTTCTAAATAAACAAAGTTTCCGCGACGCATAACGGTTTAATACAGCTGCGTTTATGTACATTGCAGCGAAATGCCATACGAATCATCGTTTACCGCAAGGAAACAAATCTCGTTGATGAAAGTTCCTCGTAAAAGATGCGAAAAGTAATAGCTCTCGCTGAATCGTTCCTCGCGTGACTTTTATGAGATGCGTTTCTTGAAAACAGAAATATGTAATTTGTTTTTATGGAGTACGAAGAGTAGCGGATAATTAATGTTAAGCGGACAACTTATAAACACGAAAATATTGCGATCGTACCTGAGGGCAAATAGAAACTAATCGCGATATCAGTGTGTGTTTTTATTTTTGATCGATCAGGATTGAGAAAAATCCAGCCTGAACAAAAGACGGATCAATTTGAATATCAAATTTGATACCGTAGCGTAGTTCTGGAATCACGTCTTATCCATAATCGTATTTAAATTAAGATCGCATAAGGTAGGTTAGTTTGATAACGGTTACTCGTATCTTTCCTTTTCTATCTCTTTGTCTCTCTCTCTCTCTTTCTCTTCTCTCGCATCGTGTTCCGAGGGGGGTCTCAGGTACTCCCGTCGGTGACGAACAATAACGATAAACCATATAATGGTTAAATGCGACAAATATACGTACGGCACATACCTATAGACTATGTTGGCAACCGAAGAAGAGGTCGGCGAAAGGGGTACGAGGGGGAAGTCGGAAGAGGAGTCGGCAGAAGTGGAGGGCCCCGCATATGCATACAATTGATACAGATATACAATCGTCTTTACATACACGTCGCGAGTATTCTTTTCTCGGGGGTTGCCCGGCTCGTAGCCGACATGAGTATCGGTGCGACGTACCACGAGAAGCTTAAAAGCTAACATCGGTGCTATACGATGTCGGCTGATGCATTCGTAGATCCAAAACGAGGAGAGAGCCAAACGGGGGCTACTGTGGGGGCCAAGCCAGGTACACCGCGGCTTGTATGGTGCCTTATTGCGCGGACTATTCGCGACAGGGCGGGCTAGTATACATCTGTTCCTGTCATAAGCGTGATTTAGGGCTGAGCGTGGGCATTGATCTTTCCGCTTTAAAGGATATCGGGTAGTTAATGCGAGGTCATCGGAAAGTCGATGGCCGAACGGGATTGCACGATCAGGCTAACTTCTGCAATCTGTATCCTGTAACTATAATTTTGATCTTAATAAGACACGTCATATATTATTGATATTTTCTCGTTCTGACCAACTAAATGCAGTTTAATATTTGTGTGATTTATGAACCAGTTCATCTACATAATTTTAATAATAATTTTTAAACGTATTCTAGTATAGATTTCGGTAGTTTCGTCTAAAAACATATCGAGTTTTTCCTACTCACTATAAAAATTGTGCAGAAAAATCTTCTATGCAGTTAATTCTTCCAAAATTTGATTTATTAATTTTCTGCTGTTATTAAAAGTGGACGTTTTAAGTAATTTAATTTACATGTAAATGATTTAAAATTATTAATTCAGAATTACAGTCTATATAGGTTTCGTATTTTTATATTTGTGAATATATAAAATTCCATATCGTTAAATATTTATTTGCTGGAAGAGTTGGTTGTCGTAAGGATATATCATGTCAGATTATAGAGCGTGAACTAAGTCGAGTACAAAATTTCTCACGAATCCTTACGATCGCTTCAGATAACAGTTCCGAAATTTTCATAACGTTACCTTTCCGAACTAGAGCGACGACTGCCTCTCGGTGACACGCTCTAATTATGCAATCAAAGTGGCCGTGAATAATAATCGCGGCTCGTGGTAAGTTTCGGAGAGATCTACCTGCTGTCTGGGCCCGCCACGTGAACGCTTCACCATCGTATTTCATATAGGTGAACCAGTTTAAGTACTCCGGCAGGTAATGCCGCTCCGGAGATATACGAACGTAGGAGCGCGTATGACGCACCGGATAACCAGTTCCACGTGATTTGTGGCTATTCCTGGGCGATCCGGGCGCGATAATAAAGTGGCAATGGGGCTTGTTAGCGAGCGGGTTCAACGAGGATGGTCGTGCGCCCGTCGCATGACAGTCAGAGTCATCGGCGGTCCATTTGGTGGAGATCATCATTTCGTGGCTCGTACGCCGAGATCGTCCCGTGAGAAAATGTCCCACCGTCTCGCATAATTATATGGAAGATCGTTCGCCACGATTCGAGAAATGAACGATATAATGTCGCCGCTTCTGTCGCACACGACGGTAAAGACGTTACTTCTTGTAGATCGCCGCGATGTAACCCGTCTGTGTATTTTATCATTGGATGAAGATCGTTGGCTTTGAGTCGCGTGATAAAGGGATCATGGTTGCAAGCGTAATTTTCATACCGTTTCGTGGAACAAGAACGAGTTCGTTTCTTCATAACTTCAAAGAAACGAACGTTCTCTGGAAAGTACGTGAATCCAAATAATTGGACGTGATGTCGATAAATTCCGTCATAAATTTGAAAAGAAATATTTCTGAATAATCGCGTTTTGGTAATAAATATCATACTCTTTAAAGATACGATTGCTGATTTTGTGAGAAAAGATATCGTCATTTAAAGAATTACGGAGGATTATTCACCTTCTGAGTTTACGACCAAGTTAATACGATGTTTCTATGCAGAGCACGAAAGAGTTTTTTTATATAAGATACGAGATATTCATATAACATATGTTTTAACGGGAAAAAGGTAAAGACTAGCACACGTAATATAATTTTTCAGAATATTTTATGTGTTCGTATTCCTGTCTTATACATGGAAATATACTACTCTGTGAATTATAGACTCTATATTCGATGAGAAAATATTTTAACGCCTGGAATAATTACGAGTGATCGTTCGTCCCGTCTCTTCGAATCCCGGAATGTTTTGACTTTTGCGTAAAATATAAGAGGACCGTGCCACACACTGTCGGGGGATTACAATTTTAATGTACATTACAATCGCAAATGCTTCTCCGGCTTCGCTAGGTGTACTCTTTTCAGCGGCTTTTCGACCTTTTAATCTTCTTAATTTTTGTTCCTCTTGCGATTGCGAAACATGTTAAGGTTTAGTTCCGCCACCGGCTTATTAACTATTTCGCTTTACTTTTTAACACAAAGTGCATTCTTGTCGCGAATATTTATATTTAATCCTGTATTCTCCGTTTTTTTTCTATTCCTCTACTTTTTGCCGATACGTTTTAATGTAATGGAACAGACATGTTATATATTTGCATATGCTTAGTTGTTTTTTGCTATAAAAATATTATACTAGATACAATATAATATCATGATTAATAAGAGTCGTTAAAGAGAAATTTAACGTCTATCTAATTTCATTAACGATTATTTGCCCGACAAAAATAAATTATTGGAGGGCAACAAGAAGAATCAAAGGATTGATTAAAATCTTGAATTTTTATTGTTTGATTGTAAGAATGTATGGGTGTCTCGAGTTTACGCGGACGATTGCTGCTTAAACCGTTGAATGAAGTCAAGGTAAGGAGGCTACGATTATCGCGGCTGACTCACGTTGGAGAAGTTGCTTCATTTGCATGCGTGCGATACGCAATATGTGAAACAAAGAACCGAAAAGCGAAAGATTGTTGTATCTTAGATTTAGTATTATTTCTTTTAATTTCTTATGTTTGAAAGCTATTTTGCGAACAGATGTGAAATTAATTATTTCTAGGAAACATATTTAATTATTTTATTTACGAAAAAATGGTTAACTTATGATGCCAAACAATATAAACGCTGTAAAATAGAGTAGGTATCCCAAGGACTAGATGATTTGAATTTCGCGAAAGTTTAGCGAGAGGCAAAGGATCATCGGAGAGGCAGGACGTCGTTGGCCTGGTCCTTCCACGTCGGGGTCTGTCTGGTAGGCGGTACCAATGTGGCCAGGCCTACCTCTCTTCTGACTCAGGCCTAACAATGGACCTGCAACAATGCAGGCACCTCGCTCTCGTCCGGACCTAGCCTCACCTACGGTTCCTCTGATGTCTGCACATACGTCGTACGTGGACACTGATACATGTTGAGCTGCTTTGCGGTCGAGAACCGAAACCGAATATAGAGACACTACCGGACTTTGGCATCAGTCGTAAACATACTGACTGCAGTCTCGCGAACTGAACATATGTTACATAGTTACATAATAAAACCATAAACACGGCACAGCAAAAACGTCACGAATGTCTTAGATTTCAGACAAAAATCAAGGGCAAAGAAAGTTAGTGGCATCATTGACAATCAAAGATATTATTTTGTGTAAAAGAAAGAGGGAATAATAGTAATAAAAAAGATTATGCAGAATTATTTCTTTATATGTAAAAATAATAAAATAGCAGAAAGATTTGCATCTGGAAATTTTTACAGATTATATACTTTTGTCTATAAAAGTCTGCGATACGCTGGAAGATATAATGAATTAATCTTTTCTTTGCGATAAAAAAAAATTAACATGTATTTAGTGAGAGAGTTCGCATGCATCAATGCTGCATAATAATTAAGATCATGGCGAATCTTTTACCGGGATGGTATTATTTACACGAAAAACATAGATCTTCCCGTACGTCAGTAATGAATGGCGGGCATTAGTTAACAGGATATCAAAAGGATATCCTGAGTTAGGCCCACCAAGGAACCAAGACCCCACCCAGGCAGTCGATGCCTGCTGCAACATCAAGAACGAATCCGTACCAAACACAATGCCTCGAACCTGAGCCTTTATCGCGATATCATCCAGTTATAAATTGGAACACAGCTTCGTTCTGGCATTATGATGTTTCTAATATGTCTTTTTTTCCCGCTGGCCACTGACCAGGCCGATCTTCCGGCCGATTGCCGCTCATATTCCTAAGGCATTCGTGTATCTACGAGAACTGGACTTCTCAGCACCCTGCAGATTGGTTCCACTAATTCAAAGAATTCTTTTTCCATGATTTATTAGCCGTTTTATCGGTGATGTAATGTTCTCGATTGCATCGCAATAAGAAGAAAATTGTAATAATTAACATACCTATATGCACGCTACATTAAAAAATTAATAAGAATTTACATTTACAAATAAATATAATGATATATACATTTAATATATACTAGCAAAGTATACTTCACACTAAAAGACGATTATTTTTATGTTCGATTACTGTAGGAGAAGTTATGAAGATTGAGTTGTAAGATTTTGCAAGCAAGCGCGTTTTTGAAATGTTATTTAAGTTTAAGGTGTATTTATAGATAACTTGACGTGCCCTACGGGGCAACATTCTCGGCTCTTCCACCGGTAGGAATTATTCAAAATCCTTGCTCATGCGACTGCTCGAGATAAATAACTTTTGCTTCCACCTCTTCCTCTTTTATCCAACCGCTCCTCTTCCACTTCCATCGGGTGTCTCGTGGGTGAGCTCTCGGGGCAGCTCTCGCCATGCCCGGATGTTTAACATAACACGAGCAATCATTTATGCGCGGTGCGAGCTGGCCGGCGACCTCATAATTTAGACCGGTCGCGGTGGGCAGGACTAGCTTGCTGCACCCCGCGATTGGCTCCGTATGAGGTGTGCTTTACATTTTTACGCTCTTAATGTCGTTTCCGTTTTTTCCGATATCTGCTCATTCATCAACGTGTACTATATTTTTTAAAAAAGAGTCACGCTTATCTTTTGGAAATAATTGTTTTAAAAAATAATTATTATTAGATAATGCTTTAGTGTAATAATAAAAAAAAACATATTTATATTTTAATGTAGTTAACTGTTGCGTATTTTGTTATAATGTAGCCGCTACACTAAATCGTATAAATAACCACCGTAGCCGTTACAATCGCGAGAGAACGTAATATCCTAGCTACGAGGACGTAGAGAGATTCTTGCATTCCTTTTTGTATCATACATCACTTGTTTACGGCATTTATCTTGCGTATCGTACGTTTAAATACTTTAAATGATTAGATCGACTAAGAAGAAGCTAATAAAAATTTTCGATTTCTATCGGTTCTTTGCTACCTGCGACCGTACAGAGGATTTCTTTTGCAGATTACAGATTCGAAGCGGGCAAAACGCATTTGTAACGCCTCTTCGTGGAATGGTCGTCGCATCACGGGGTAATAAAATCAGCATAATGATATAAGTAAATACCTCCCACCCGGTCTCATCGTGGGGTTCCTTAAAAAGTCACCAGGTATATCGAGGAGACCCCGTATACATACGCGGGCACCGCTGGGCCCCCCACGGTGGGATAAAGCCGGGCCCCACGACAGTAGCCGTGTACGCCATGGGTTAGACAATGCCGCGCGCATTAATACACTTCATATTAGTCCGCTTTAATGCGTGTTCGCCGGCCATTGTGAATGAGCGACACTGTTTATCACCGGCCCCCGTATAACCCCTTAGTCCGCCCGTGATTGGTAGGGGGCTGCGTATTTATCTGGGGCCCTTTGGCGATCGAGGGATAACAAATACGTACATGTCACACGCCTGGGCTTTTTCAGTTTTTTAGTCATCTTTTATTTCCTTCAAATTGACCGGCGAGCTTCCTCCGCTCGAGAGCTTGACTCGAGATATAGCAATAATCGTTTAATCTCCATGTGAGTATCTTTATTTTAAGATAATCTAAGAGTTATGCATTCATATCCCGGGGCGTAATGATTTCTCTTTGTCCTATAAAACGTAAATCAAACGTCGAGTTGGTAACGATTAAAATATATACATATATGGTCTAATACCGTGCTGGCTTTACTTTCTCGCGATTCTGTCTTCTTTTACACCTACCTCGGCTTTATTGCGCGTGACATATCGAGACATTTGCAAAAATGCGAGCGCGTTCGAGAATGTGCCTCGGGCACTCGAATTTTTCGTGTGAATACCGTGAACTTTCACGATCAAATCGCAAACCCGCGAAAGTAACGTGTCGCGCGCTTTCTACTTTATACAACACACTCTATCGAACGGCGCTATAATTTATTCTATTAGACTCAACTGATCATCACGATTTAACACGCAAGAATGCTGCGTAACTGACGGTCGACAATCATCAACGCGTTATATGCTGCATTCCGAATCTCGAGACATTATCCACGAACATTCGCATTACGCTTTCTTTAACGTCACACTCCAGCGTTTCGAAATAATCGCTCGGCGCTCCAAGCTCATGGCTTTACAGTGGACTCGGAATTAATTCTGGCGCACAAGGTTGCACACGCGAATTTTCGCGTGTACATGTCTCGCGCACCGCGAATATTTCAACAAATACGCACGACATCTTAATACCATCACGACTCGTCGCGGGCTGGCTTTTCAGCGGGCTCATGAATAATTCCGGGGACCCAAAAGGTTGAATGCGCCAATTTGGAAAGTGCGGATTTCGTGTATCTCGAATTCTTGTCTGTCACAAAGAGGCGAGGATCATAAGGAGAAAGGGACGTCGAGGAACAAGAACAAGTTGAGGGGCAACGAGAAGGAGGAGTAAGAAGAGGAACAGGCGAAGCGGCAGAGAGGGGAAGGGAAAGAGGGAGGGGGAGGGGGAGGGAGGAGAAAGAAGCCGCGGATGAACCCGCCGGTTAAATATAGTTCGTTAACCGATGATGTTAGGACATCACCCCCGCCTCCACCGACGCGTACGAGTATACCGATATTATTTCTGGCATTGACTCTCTCTCCGCGGCCGAGAGTGTACGACCCGACAACGACGACATACCGTCATCACTCATGACTCACGGGACTCGAAATACATACTCTCGATAGTAATCGAGAGCGCTTTCGTCCATCATTATTCGAAGAGTATGCTTTTACTAGAGCTATCGAATTTCAAAGTGTTCTCGAATGCATTTTACGCACTCCTAATCGCGATATTATCATTTTTAATGGAAACCATGTTTTAATCGCGATAAAGGATATAAATTACAGTTTAAACGTTATTCAATCATTTTATTGAAGCTGCAGAATTTTGTTACTCGTAGGAGGCAAGACCCTTTTAAACGCACGGTGTTTCTGGGGGTGTGAAATACGCAGAACGCCGTATTTACGATCGCTTCACTCTCGTTTTCTCTGATTTTTGGTAGCCGACGTGTCGTCTGGGATGCTCAGCGACGCAGAATAGTGCACCCCACACACGTCCCACGCAGATATCTCGATAGTGGATCAGCCAGTGTAACCTGTACAAAGGCAGCCTTAGGCGAATCAGCCATATTTATGCTTTGTTGTGAGCATAAAGACCCACCATAACGATCCACTGTGAATGCGCTGTCGTTGAGTATTTCATCGCGATGCATTTGTGTCTCTTCGGCTCGAAATTTCTGCAGTCGTCGCGAGACCACTGATTCTTCTTTCTTCATCTCGATACTCTTTTTTTTTTCTTCTTGGGTTCTCACTACCTTTGTCTTCTTCATCTTTTCTTTCTTTTTTTTGGTGAGTGCTAATGTCTTTTATAAATTGTCATGTTTTGAATCGCAAAATAATTTCAAGTTTACGTCTCATATATTTAATATCGCTCTCCTTAATACCGCGGTTCTTTTGCCAGCTCTTACTTAGAATTATGCCCCGTGCATTTCGACGAAGAAATTTCGCATCTAGGGTCGGTGCAGGGATACGACAGTTTGCGCGCATATATGCGACGATCAAAAGCCGGTTTTTTTTTCGTGGATCACGGATGTCGCGGTGAAATCTGCAAGCCAAAGAGTAGGACGGCCGTTGCAAGAAACGCGGAGAAATTAAAATCACGTGAAGTAACCATTTGGAGAACGACGTTGCCAGAATATTAATGTAACGATGTTCGACTCGACGGAACGAATTATGCTGCGCCGAGAACTGTCAGCACGCCAATCCGCCCGGGGTTTCGGATATACATTCGCAACGTCCTGTAGGCAACGGAAATTTACAGAAAGACGAGGTTTATACGCGACTGATCCCCTTTTGATGGCTGATGGATGGCGATTGCTCGCCGATGCCAAAACGCGTTGCTCGCTGTTTAACCTAGGGCACTGCATCTATTACGTCGCGTTACAAGTATGTTAAAACAAAGGATGCTCATTATGTATCTATGCCCGGTTGAGTAACATGAAAGTGCGAACAGATGCCAAAATATGTTCCGAGATCGTGTACCTACCGTCGCGAATAAATATTTTGTCGCGGCATCGCGATGGATATTCATCCGTCATCGTGTTTCGCCTTCGCATTCTGGTTCTGAATCAATATTGTTCAAGTTAACTAGAAATATCCGCCGCGCGAATGTATTATGAAACCTCTCTATTCTCGTAACGCAAGATACCCTACATAAATTTGTCCTTTGCGGCGGATTAGTCTAAAACATTCTGATCCACTCATTTGTCGCGCGATGACAATGCGTTCAGCTGCACACGATATTATCATTTATTCCCTCCGTACCGAAAATAAAGGTGTTTCAGAGTGAAATAATTTTCGTCGGTGAGGATAAAGCTGAAGATAAAGTAAGCTCAAGAATGCAAAACACATGAAATATTATTGTCGAAGGCTTTTAGTACAAATATCCTACGAATTCCGGAAGAAGAGCGAAAGGGATGAAATCGACCCGCCTTACGGGTATCATAATCCGGGCACATCCGGGGAAAATATAAGACGACGTCCTGAAGATCGCGTATCTTTGGTATCGCGTGTCTTCGGCACCGTTCCTCGTGGCGGTTTCGCGCTCGTCGCTACTTAACAAACTTACCCCTTTAGCCCCGTCGTCTGCCCGGGGCTGCAACAGTGGTGCGGGGTACGCGGAAATTCTTAACGCTGTTAAGATATGTTAATTTTGTTTACCTATAAGCTATTAAAGGGGTACCTAACGTGCTTAAAGCTAAACCAGTTTGGTTTTCGCTGGATGTGTTCAAGGTGGATCCTGGGGGATATAACGCCGCGCACGCCAGCATTGCTCGCGCCCTGGAAAGGGCTTTTACAGGAAGAGCTGTTACCGGAGAATATACTGAGCCGCGCCCTATGCGTTATACGAAAGTAAGATCGTATCGCGGCTGAAGCGATACCTCAACAAACACGCGACTTATCGAAATTTGGCCGTGCTATCGAATAAGCCAAAGTTGGAAAAGAAAGTGGTTTCATGACGCTTTTTATTTCTATAAGAGTAAAATAAATAAATTCAAAATGTTAAACGCACAAATCGTATAGAGTATTCTGTAATATATTTTGAAACCGTATATATTTTCTTTTTAAGCTTTTGTTATATATCTTATACATATATTTTTTTTCTGAAAATTATGTAACGGTTAATGGGATATAAAGCAATATATGGACAATTATGTGTAATTGAGTAGGAAATATAATTATAAAACAATTTCTTGCGATAATTTAGGAGTGATCATACTTACAAGAAATTCGGTACGGACGCTTGCTTACAAATTTTGATCTTTGGCGAAATGACTCGACGTGCCATCGAGAAAAGCTCACGCGCAGCCGGCCGGAGTTTTGCAGCTGCGCCTATTACTAATCCACGGTAGAACAATTTAAGTGTTTGCTATCACTAATAACCCGGCGAGCAAACGCGGCATTATTAACAGGTTCGCAAACATCTCCTGTATTAGTGATCCCGTCCCCCTATAACCTACATAGACTTTCCACGCGCCGACCCCGCCCGCCACCGCCACGCCAACCCTTATTCCGATCTCTTGTACAGATATTTGCCGTGTCTACACCGACCAAATTATCTCCGGCGATTTGAAGATAAAGGATTTTCGTCGAGTGTCGCGCGCGATGCATTCGACCGACGAGAGAATTGTGCATTAGTACGCATCCAATAAAGAGCACAACAACCTGGCTTGATAACAATAATTCCGACAAAAATATTATATCATAATGTAAGTTTTACAAAAATTATCTTAGCAAGATATTTATTCAGAATTTACGATCAAATATAGAAGGATAACATCCAGATATAAAAATATCTTAAATATCTATCTACAATAGTTTTAAAATATCCGATTTTTTAAACTCAGAAAACGATTTATTCGCTCGTTTATTCATTCGTTTATTCTTGCCCCCTTTGATATTATTCCTGAAGTGAAGCTGATCAGGAGTCCTCGATCACGCCGGAAGAGACGCGGATGGCGACCGTGATTTTTGCCGGCCGTCGCGCTCAATAGAACGTCACGACGTTTTTCATATATCTGATGGGATCTTCCTCGTGGAATAAATATGTAAATCGGGTCTTCTCCTTCCAGTCGCAGGGCACACGCTGTCGTAAGAAGCCACGACGGACGGCAAACTTGACCTTTCACATTCCCACTCGCTTTTCTGTATCCGATCCCACCGTTTAGCCTCTTCTCTGTTTCTCGATATCTCGAGGAGACGTCGAACGTCCCGGCCGATATCGGGCTCGGAGGCCCGCAGGCCGTGTCCCGTTCCCTTGAATAATTCAGCTCGTACACTGCTGGCGATTTGCGGACGACTGTAAAGGCACGTCGATATCAATATGTACAAATGTATCTCGGGATTCCGTGTGCAATGCCCCGGGAAATTACGATTGCAAATCCTTGAATGTTATTGCTCCAAGCCACATCCGACTTCGATTTATAAGTCGTTAATTTTCGACTGTCTTTTATTTCTCTCGATTGCACAAAATGTAACATATCTTTTAAGGGTACATATTTAGTTATTTTAGCAATTTGACATTATATACGATATGTTTGCGATACGTTTTTTTTTATATAATATATTAAGATCTAGTTTTATAAATAGTTGCAATAATATTCCAATTTGGTTTTTAATCGGTCTCTGTTTCTGGCTTTAAATAACTTTTATGCTACGTTCTTATTTTAATTCCTTTTATTTAACGTATTGAGAAATTAACTCTGAGAAATTATATATGAGATGTCAAGTTATGTTCAATCCGCAATTAAGATCTAACCATTCATTTACGTTGAAGGCTCGCAAAGCGCCGTTCGATTTTCGAAGGAAATCAATCGGCTCCGATTTCGTTCGGTCGGCGATTATAAGCTCCGCGCAGAATTAGATTGAAAGCTAATTAGTATCGGACAGCTAATTTCGCTTCGACCTCGCCCTTCGACTCTGCGGCTAACGTTCGTATTTTCGTAAACGTTAATAATACCGTGAACAGATATCGGGCCGTCCAGCTGTCAGGTATATGCCCACCCGCTGATATTCCGAATCGAAAGTGAAGTGGACAACGATCTCGGCCTAATAAACCATGGAGGAGGTTGCCGTTGTTGCCTGTCTCACATAAAATCGACGCTAGAATGCGCACTCGTATGTATGTAGTGAGATCACTTGTAACTGGAACTTCACCTCGCGTGATAATGCAATTTTAACAATAACTCGTACGGCTTTATTCAATAAGTCAACGCAATGAGTCGTGAATTGTCTTTATCGCATGTTGTAATAATGTGATCTGGCAATTTATTATTGGAATTATCATTTATCAAAACAGTGACTACACAAATCAATTGCGATTTAACATGTTAGTGTGTTTCTATCGCGTCGAGGAAATTTTGAACGACCACTTCCACGTTTTATTTTGTTGCGATGTCAAACTCAATTCTGGCAAACTGACGAGAAGCTCGAGCCGAGCGTGCCGACGAAGCGAGGGGAGAAATGTTTTTATTTATTTAGACTTCGATTATCTCGCTTGCGAAAGAAGTCAACCCGTCTGGGACCACCTATCGCGTTCCTCCTATAATTCAACTCTCGAGAATGGTCTCTGTTAGAAAACAGGGAAATACCGGAGCCCGTACCACGGCCCTTTTCCGCATCCATGCATTTCTCCTCGTTACTGTTGCGTGGAACTTTTTTTTGCTCTTCTAGTTCATTTTCTATTGAATTACAGCGACGTACAGATAGAAAATGTCAAGTATCGCATGTCTAGCAGGATACTTTTATAAGATTGATCGTGCAGTTGCGCTTGCTTAAAGCAGATCGCTTTAAATTGTCACTGATTACGCATTAAATATGCCAAATATATTTAATGCAGTTTAATGCGCTTGAATTTAAAATTTGCAACACAATTAGAAAATAATTTAATTTTTTGGAAAATATTGGGCATTAACTTTTCATTCGCAATGTATAAAAAGTGTGTAAAAGATAGAAAATATAATGAAGAAGATGCGGACAAAAAGAATTGAAGATAGTGGAAGGGTGAAAAGGAAGAGAAGGGAGATAAAGGGACGACTCCCTACGCATCATCGTTCGGCTATTTTTTCGGTTCGATCGTAAAATCTAATGGGCGCATAAACCGTGGAAAAGAAGCTTCGGCATAAAAAAGAGAACCGTCAACGATAGAAGCATTATTAATACTTTATGTTAATTACCGTATCGTTTGGTTCGTCGAACGGCCTTAAATCGAGTTGCTAAACAGCCGTGCCTGATCGTAAATTCGTTGTCTCGGCTTGACGCTCGATTAAAATCTGCTTCCAGGGGGGGGGGAATGGCTTCCCTTTTTCTCGTCCTTTTCATCATTTCATCGACCACGTCGATACGGCTTTCCTCGTTGATGTTAATCGGCTGTGATAATCGATTAAAATCACAGGAGTGTTACTCAATCTTCAAGTAAATGGATACTCTTCACTCGATTAATTAAGCAGAAAATATTAGATGACAAATACAATGATGTCGCGCGTTTTCTTCTAATGTAAAAAGCGTTGATGTTTAGATCCGCGTATCGCTTTCTTGCAATCAGAGCGTCTTTCAGGATGGAAATATAATTGATACGTAATGATTCGAGCAATTGCTTTATTAACTCCCTTTGTTCTCCCACTCGGGAGCATCGCGTGATTGCATATTTCATTATGTAACAGCCACATGGTGTATCATACATGCTTTGTAATTCAACCTGATTGTGGTCTAACTATATATAAGAACCAAACTGCCGATTCATCCGCCCTGCTGGACGTAACAAAGGCGCACGCACAGTAGCAATCGCTATAATCTGGTCACTTATGCCGACATAATGGCTTACAATCTTCGTTCGGTTTCTCCGTTTTAAGACCCCAATCACTTTGCCGTCGCAGCTGCTATAAAAAAGTACATTGTCGTCTTCCTTGATTAATTCTTTCATTCAGCGCCACTTCCTTCCGTATTTTGCTGGGAGCGCAGCCTACCAGCGTCGTGTGTCGATCAACAACAATACTCCCGAAATATCCGCGATGATATACGTATCTCGCATAGCGATGTAGAAAATTTACTATAGTTAATTAGACGCGTCGAAGCTCATTCGCGACGTCCTTTACGGCTAACAATAAGTTAAAGAGCGATGAAATGCTAAAAACATCGGTTGGGATAATATTTGTGCAAGACTATTAAGAATTCGACATATGTATATTTATAATGGCTGCAGATTTAATACACGTTTTATGATCATCGTGAGTCAATTTTTACGTCCATCCCATTTGAACGCAATCAAAAGCGCAATTTAGATATCGATTCGTGTTTACGATCATGACATATACTACCTGAATTTTCATGACTATCCTGTGAATGTCGAGTTACAATTAATAGTATACATATACGTGATGTAAAACAAATTAGGCATTTATTTTTTTACGAGGAAATTACAAACAGCTTTAAATAAAAATATGTGTTAATCAGATATTTAAAGTGTTAAAAAGAATTTATATATATAATTAATTTTTATAATGAATTAAATTTATAATTATAATTTGTTGGATTTTTTTTCCATAATGTTATTCACACGGTTTTTTACCTTGAGTGCTAATTACATTGTAATATTTTTCCCCTATAGTTGTAGTTTATACAGTGTGTTCCGAAAAATTGGACATAATAAGGAAATGATTCTCAAAATTGATAGGACCCCATACATTACACAAAATTTCACCACTATATCACATCAATTAATTCGGTATAGGCATAAAAGAGGGAAAGACGCGCATCCTCTTCTAATTCCGAGTTTGGGCGAGAGAGAGAAACAACGACAGAAGGAGCGAGCCGTGATAATTTAGCAGTCAATTAGCTCGCGTTTCGGGAGCTGCCGAACTCCCGGCTCCGCGATAATATCGACTGGCGGCTGTTATTTCGCTGAAGTCGCTTCGAATTCGAATTCGCATCCTCCCTCCCTCTCATCCCTTTGGTCCGTTTCGCCATCCCGTGGTTTCTGGAGGTTTGGTGGCATTGGTAACGTCGCGCCCTACCGCTATGCTCCCGCTCCCCCCTCGCCCCCCCTGGTAATTGTTTGATTACTCAGCACGGCGCTGAGCCACGATTAAACTCAAACTAAGGCCTCCAAGACCTGCCTCGGCCCTCTCTTTTCCCTCTCTCTCCCCGGTCTTCAACCGACGGGTTAACGTAAGGTAATACCACCGTACGTCGGCCCGCCGGGTATTATCGGGTATTACTGTCCCGGGGGAGCGTTAATTAGCGATCATTAGTTAATTGATCGGCAGCCGTCGGCGAGGTGCAGCCCCGGACGATTCCGTCGGCGGAACTCTTGTGCGTGTTTAGCCATTAATCCAGATAATGGAAGGACGACGGAGTTTCCCCGCTCGCCGATCGGCAAGTAATGCGCTACTGTGAAGTTGTGAACATGTTGCAAGTATGCGATCATTAACAGGATGCACGTCGAGTGAGGCTTTCTAGCGTGCGACGCTTATCAACGTATCGGGTTGCTCCTTTGGAGGATATTATGTCAGATCGTTCAACCGTTATGTCGCTGTTAACGAAATTAATTTTTTCATAATAATGAGAGATCGTTGTACTTTTTGTAAATTATAGCCGGATGATAAATCTTTATTTATGAAAATATTTTCATTAAAGGATATTATTCTTTTATCGATACAGGCGCGATTCTCCATATCGCCATATTTTGATTGAAGGGTCCTATATTTCTTGCGCGAAGTATTCTGTTTTTTTTTTCTTATCAACGTGATGATTAAGCTCGTCGGGCGTAGGGTGCAGAGGAAAACTAAAGTGTCCTCCACTGAGATTACGTGATGAAAGGAGTGGATGTCCAATATACGATTTCTTCGCGTCTTCGGATAAGCCGGCCGTGAAAGGACAGAGAGATAGATAGATAGAGAGAGAGAGAGATCAGGAGAAAGAGTCGTCTATAAAAATAATCTTCCAAAGACTCGATTCTCGATTGATACTCTCTGGAGAGATCTGAGGGATGCTTTCTTTGTGAGCGGGTTTTCTCTTCGTCGCCTTCTCTCCACAAAGCTTTGTCACACTGACGGTGAGGAGTTCTCGCTTTTTTACGTTCGGTTTGATTTCGTCGCGATGCTAGCAACGCTTAAGCGTAGAAAATACGAATTAATTGAAATTTTAAAGATTGTAGCTTTTACGCACATCACATTAATTTCATGGAATTTTGAATAGACGGAAATAGGAATCTCTTCTCTCCGTTGCCAAAGGTGTTCAGAAGTCAAATTCTGACGAATATAAAATTAGTTTAACAAATAAATATTCTCTACATAAAATTATGTAGGAACGAGATGTGGGAAGTTATAGACCTTCCAATTACATTTTGAAAGAAAGAACGAGATCAAGCAAAGACGCGCGTCAATTTTTATGCAGCGCGAAGTAGCGATCGCCCTTAACGCACATCTCCGATCAGCCGGACAAAACTCGGCCCGCTACCGCTCGTACCCGATAATTGTTAATGAATAAATATAAGTCTCGCACAATAGAACGCCCATATGCAACCGGACGTGAGTGACAATGGCCCGCCGTGATGCTTATGAAGTGACAGGTGATGCTTCATTCCCGAGAGAAAGAGAGAGAGAGAGAGAGAGAGAACTCATTTAAAATCGACCATTTCGAGAGATTGACTCGTTTGCACTTACGATCCCCGGCCCACCTTCCCATATACAGTCCTCCAATTGCATCCAGCGTTACGGTGAATTACAATGCGACAGAGGAAATGAGGAAGGGCGTGCCCGAGCAAAGTCAATGCGATGCTCTCTTTAATTCATCCCGTGTCATTCATTCGTCACGTCTTAACGGAGTTATATTGTACATTTCCATATTTCATCGGTCCATTCTAAGATTGCAAGAGCTCTCTTCTTTCTCTGTTCCTTTTATTTATATTTTATATAATGTTGAACATCATATTGATGTCACGTGTCTTTTTTTACATTTACTTTAAAATCCGCATTTTATTTTCGTGTGGATTTTTTATCTGGCATATACTTCCTTTTTTTCTTGATATTTGATATTCTACTTACGAAACGAAACAATTTGCGAATCATATAGCATTTGTTGTGATATTTAGCATCTCGTGTGACAATAAGCCTCTGCCGTGTAAGTCACACATGCAGCATGCGGTCGATTGTGCGTCAAGCAAATCGGCGTTAAGGCAGTGTGAAAAGTCGGTCAAGTGAATCCGAAGCGTGAAGTATTCGACAGAAAGACGCTTTCCACATGGCGGATTTGAAATAAATTTCTGTCTTCCACGACGGGGAGGTAGTCGGTGAACTGGCTCGTTCGAGATATTTATCTGAGCGAAGAAGGAAGGATGAAAGAAGTGGGTTCGATGGCTGTTCTGCGTGGGAGAATGGCTCCCAACGAAACGCATACGACGCGATGAATGGCGTAACAAAATCGTAACAAAAGAAAAAAACTCGAACATGTGACAAGTCTTTGTGCGTGACGAGACCTCAGTTTGATCCCCTCGCGCTTCTTAACATATACTTAGGTGTTTATCGCGTGTTTTTTTTGTTCGTACCACTTTATTGCTAGGCTGATGGATAAGTTAAGGTGATAGAAGGTCATCAAAGTCAGATAAGATTTGACAATAACAATAAAGGGAAGGGAAGGAAACGTGTGAGAAAATTACAACGAGGAAACGAACGTGTGACGCGAGTATGTGTCATAGGTCATTCGTCAAATAATGAAGAGAGATTTGTTTACGTAATCAATGTAATCATACGCGTCTATATAATTTAATAAGCATTATTTTATTGGAATGTATATGTTATTAAAAGCGCGACGTATTAATTGACGTATTAGCACTGATAATTCTGCACGATCGCTGACTATCGCGGATGGATGGCGCGTCGTAGAAGCGAGGTTCGCGCACTGCTCTCTGAATTTAGCAGCCACCTGGTATAAATGGCCGAATGTGGTAATTATACGCAAGTCAGCCCGCCGTCCATGCGGCATTAACGTCTAAGGGCCTTGGGCTGTGGGAGGTTTCAGTAACGTGTATCGGAGAGGGCAGGAACGAGTTACAGCCCTAATATTTTGACGTGGCCTAATGAAACAATGCGAGGCATCGTTCCGAAAGCGTGAGAGAGAGGAAAAGCCGGTACGGGCCGGCCTGGCCTCGGTGCGAGCAAGACAGACGCGAGGAATGGAAGAAACCACGAAATTGTGGACGGGTCCTCCGTCTCGCCGGAATTATTGCTTGCGCGCACCAGCGGAAGCAGCTGCGCCGTAAATCTGCATTTTCGACAGGTGTTGCGTTGATTGCATTGCATCGGCGATCCGAAGAAGCGTCTTTCAGGCGTCATCCGTATCCGTGGGAATTGCAAGAGTCGAGGACAATACTGTATTTGTTGTCAAGGTTCATGCTATATTAATTCCACGACGTTTTGCGCAACTCGCGTATACATTGATGGGAAATGCTCTTCTGTCACTTCCGCTAAATTCTGCTATTGGCGCAATATTAAATGTTTATTCCGTAAATTGTCTCAGTCTTGATACACATGCAACATTTGCATTACACTTTTAAACAAGATTGCTTTATCAACTATATACACCGTAACAAGCGACATAATTTTTCGAATAAAAAATATAAAAATTAGTATAAAGATACAGTCATAAAAATTTTTTTTAATTTTTCTGATTTTATTATGATTCTTATTTTAATTTATTACATTTGACGAAAGGCATGCAGAAATATATGAAATGGCTGACTATCTCAGCCAATACGATCGGACTTCGATTGGCGGCCATCGAAGCGGCCGACAACACTCTCGAACTGGTCGATGCATCGTCCTGCAGCAGGTCTAATCACGTTCCTTTTTCTCGTACGTTTTCTCGACGGTAAGGCAGACCAAGGGTCAGTGATTGGTCGAGACGGGAGAAGGGGCCTATGCGGCCCTAAGGCCCCCATCCGAGATCGGCCGTCCTACTACCACGGGGATACCTTTGACGGGTCGGCAATAAGAACAAGTATGAAATCAACCTCCCGACAGACAACAGACTCTATCAGATGGTAATTATGTGTATGGCTGATACAAGGAGATACGGCCCGATATGCACCTATATCCGAAATCTATACTGGGTGTCAAACTCTGAAATAGAATTCTCCGTTAATGAAATGCCAGCTCGAGTGAACGCTCAAGTATACCTCGAGCACTTGTAATAGTGGCTCGAGACCGAGTGCACGAACAAATTCTCTGCTCGAGTTTGTTAGATGTCATGAATCTGTACGTCAACATCTTTTCGATATCATCGTGTTACATAATTTTTGAGTATAGTGTTCCGGTGGGATAATTACACGAGCAGGTGCGATAGCATCGAGCCGTTAAATTACGTGTACACTGAAATAATCTGGCATATGCGCATCAAATTGATTAAAGAACGTATACCACATCATTTTCTTAACACTGCGGTGTCATCCAGTCTTATTAAAATCCATTTCGAAAATTGCATGTTACTAGATCTTTCACTAAAAGCAAAATAATTCTACATCAATACACATATGTTGCTTAACGATAAATAATATAAAAAAATATTAAGTACGCTTTTTAAGCAATTCGCTCACGAGTGTTAAGGATAAGAGCTTTTACACGATCTAAGCTAATATATCGCTTTCGGAGCACCCGGTACGTAAAATACGTTCGAGACGGTACGTTAGCGACTGACATTATGAGTGACGTACGATATGGAGGAAGGTATCGGGCAGTCTATAATATATAATAAAAATGCATCCACACGCCTCGATGAGTTGATTGTCTGCTTGTCCGGATGCCAAAACGTCCGAACTCGTGCATTTCATATCGCGTTTTATGCATTTACGAAGCGCCCCGCTCCTTCGTACTCGGGTGGTCAAGGAATCGGCCCACGGCGCTCTTTCGTCGTCCCGCGTCGTCGTCGAATAATAATCATAATAATGAGAAATTCTTGCTCATCCTCGACTATTTTTGGATTTAACGGTGTTTCAGGAATAGGCCTTTCTAACCGTTCTCCTTTAGAGTTTTCATCAGTTATTACGTAATCGGTATATGTATCTTATTTCATTGTTATTCACATGCATGTCGGTATCTTTCAAACGTTTTATTTGCCATATTCGTCTTTTACCGAACGTTCTAAAGTAAAAGAAGCGAGTGTTTCCTCCAGATATTTCTTCTACAGAAACATGTGATATAAGAGACCATAAAATGATAAAACAATTCATAATTGCTATTTAACAACGATAAATCATTATGATTGAGTCAAGCGTTCCGCAAACGTGGACTTTGTAGTAATATACGGCACTTTGACGATCTCGTAATCCTGTTTTTAAATTAGGTTAAGCAATCGGAAGCGAATATCTCAGCTGCCCCTTAGTTGACAGAACTCCTGCGTACCTCTAAAGTGGTGTCCACTTCTACATGCTTGACTTTTCCCCTTTGCCCTCTTCCCTCTATCTATCTGTCTATCTGTATCTACCGTTTCACGAGATGAAACATTCACAAAGCGGGACGTCTTCTGTCGGAAGATCGCGACAGTTAGAGCGAGAGAGAGAGAGAGAGCGAGAGAGAGAAAGAGAGTGGAGTGAGAAGAAGGAGGACGGTTTGGTAGTTACGGAAGACGGGGGTTGAAGGGGCGGGTATTTGTGTAATATTCCGTTTGTCTTGCCTTCAGAGCATCCGCTAATGTACACAACACCGGGGCGCGGGGGGAGGGTGGGAAGGGGTGATTCGAAGACACTCGGCGTAGAGCGAGGATGTACCTAGGACGACGGGAAGGAGCACCGGCAGCAACTACTAGGATTGTTATTGTACAATTTGCTAAGACTAAGGCGCATCTAGTGTCGAGTGTGAGGGAAGCACCTTTGGACATCAGCCGAGGTATCACACAGAGCGCCTAGTTGGTCCTCCTTTTGCCTGCGAACCGACTTGTACCGCGCTTGGAAGATCTATTGTCTTGATCCGCGACGAGTTTGATGAAGAGCTTATAGATCAGCTTCGACGAATCGCGCCGACGCGAACGACTATTAGACGAACGATCGCGTAACTCGCATCGTATCGAATTGACCCGCGATAATCAGACAAATCGCTTCCGATTAGCTGGCACACGCGTACGACCAGGGGGTCTAAAGTTTCGCTGTTGACCAAGATCAAAGCAGAGGACCAGTATTCCGCAGATCCGTGAGAGAGTGTCTGGTTAATGCCAGCACAGGCACTCCTCTTTACCGTTTGAAGCAATAACGAAGACGTTTGTTAACCGGCAATAACTTCGCCCTGATTCTTGATGATAAGATCACAGCAAAGTTCCCTGTTGCGTCCATTGCGTTAGCCCGTTTGTAAGCGAGATTTGGAGCTGTTATATTCAATTCTCGACGAAATATTTCTTAACAAAATATTATAGTTACTCCAACGTCACAATTTGTCTGATTCACTGTATTTTACGTTTAATTTCAAGTTTTGATTGTTATGAATAAACAATGAGATTATTTTAAGTCTATGACATCGGTATTTGAAATTATTATAAGATTTCGCTGGCTCGAAATCTCTATTTGCAAGTCAAACATGTGCCAACAAGCAATGTTTGTGATATATCATAAATCCACGAATCAAAGATGCCTCGCTGCCGGATTAACTGCGACATCTGCGTGCTTTCGGAAAACGAAGGGGCGAGGGGAAAACGTTATAGCGAATGCTCCGACATCTTAACGGAATTACGCGACCGGAAGTGGCTTCCTTTAGTCACACTCACTGATCCTGTCTCATCCTCACCCACGTAAGCCTGCGAAATCGCGTGCGTTCCGCGAGCAAGTCGCGACTGCGAATATGGATGTTTGTGTGCGCGAACAGTCTGTCTTCATAGGCCGGGCAAGAGGGCGGATGGCGGTAGCAAAGTGGTTGTTCTTACACAAATAAAACAGCACTTAGTACGAGTACTTACCTCCTTCGTCCCCCCGCCGCCCACCCGCCTCTCTCTCTCTCTCTCTCTCTCTCTCTCTCTCTCTCTCTCTCTCTCTCTCTCTCTCTCTCTCTCTCTCTCTCTCTCTCTCTCATCCTCTCTCTTTCTTATGTACACTTTCTCTCTCCCTACGACAACGCCGACAATGGGAATGTGACATGTGCGCGGCCTCCTACAGCAGCTAGCAGGTAACACCGCGATGCGAACTCGTATGTAAATCCACTTGGGTATGCACTTTAATACGAACTACGGAGATGCGAATTTCAGTAAGACTCTTTGGTTAAATCAAAGACACGCTGTCATGATGCTACCGATTGCTCGTTTGACTCGTTTCAGTCGTAGCCAGCACATATGTATTCTAATGATAAATTCAATCATTGATTATGTTAATGCTTATATAATATTATAATCACTGCTAGTTTATTTAGTGGACTGTTTAAAAACAAGAATCGATATTATTTTATTCCGTGACAAATATAATTTTAAAATTATTTTGAAATTTTGTGATCATGACAGTGCAGTGTAGTGCAAATATTGCAAATGCTCAAGCAAATTTTATATTAAAGTGGTCGTATAAAATTTTTGATATAAAAATATAGAAATATTTTACGTCTAAAATTATACCATCTTTCCTGGATTAATTAGTGGTTATATATGTACATATTATTGCTTTTATGCTAGGTATATTTCTAATCTAATTATATTTCTAATTTTTTGTATTAAGAAATATATGTAATGCCATGTTTAATGCTAAAAAAGACAAGATCTGCTGATGGTTTTATCTGACGTATATCTCTCGAATTTTCAATCATATCTTATTAGAACAATTATTACGAAAACAAATGAAATATTTATAACTTAGTTACTAACTATAAAATTAAGAGTTTCTAGAGATTGATGAAACATAAGACTCTTGCACTCTAATATCCGAAATATAAAATACCGAAATTTTTTTGGATAATTAAAATGTTACACGAAAGTGAAGATGGTCCATGCGATCTTTTTCGTCTTTAAGCAGCACAAAGGTGTAAGCGTGTTGAATTTACACCGACACTCTTCGCTTGAAGAAAGTAATAGAGAGAAAGGGTTGATGTCATAGATCCCGCGAAATCAGTGGCTGTGTAGATCCAGCAGAAGGAGAGGACCGGGAGGGATGGATTAATATTTCAGGAAGATTTCCTGTAGCCCCGTGTACGCGCGCGAGCGCGCGTACCATTGAATCCGCGAAGCTGAAGGCTGCCTCTCGCCCTGGCAGAGGTGGAGGGTTTAATAAGAGCCAGTGCCGGGGTCCGTTGTAATATCCGTTTTGTATAATCGCGCTGCCGGTCCTCCTTTTATTTCTGGTAATTTTTCTCATCAGAGCACCCGGACGCCCGGTGTCCCGCGGGACGCCCTGGGCAGTAGGACGCCTCTCCCCCTCCCCCTCGTTCTCTCTTCCCGACCGTTCGTGTCCATCCGCTCCGTGTCCGTCTGACAGCGCCGGATTCAGAGAAACGTATTAATACGTAATCAGTCGCGGGAGCTACCTTTGCCGTTGCGCCGGATCGCTGCCTCGTTCTTTCGCTGCTTGTTTAGCATGCCGTTGCTGCCGATGGTGGTGCTGCTCGTTGCTGCTGACCTCGCAGCTAATGAGAGTATAAGTGGGGATCAACAGCTACCAGCGAGCTGCTCTATCTTTTGACATTACTGCGG
The DNA here is from genome assembly GCA_035220615.1 of Leptothorax acervorum. Taxonomy (NCBI): domain Eukaryota; kingdom Metazoa; phylum Arthropoda; class Insecta; order Hymenoptera; family Formicidae; genus Leptothorax; species Leptothorax acervorum. The sequence goes on along the minus strand of JASTWQ010001260.1, from coordinate 2,576,205 downwards.
TTCAGCTGGAAATAGAAAGCTGTTTGCAGATGGGAATTTTATTACAGATTTGTTCCTGCAGAATTTTATAAGAATCATTCACTGTTGGATATTTCTAGGAATTTAATAGATCAGTAATAGTAATTAATCATCGATATATATTAATATTGCCATAAATGTTTTAAAAAATTGCGTTGTCCAGAAAATATTGCGTTATTGACAGCAATATTAATTCTAAAATGTAGAAAAGTTAAAGCTGTGAAAGTCGCAGATTGCGATTAGCAATTTTACGAACGAAAACGGGAGAGAAAAGCGGTAAGGATTGACATCGATATACGGCAGCTCTCGCGGCAGCTTCACAAACGGCGCAGGAACGTTGAATTGACCTTGGAAACAGGAAGCGGCGTATGGTATTCACGCGGTCCAAACCAACCAAGTCCGTTGGGTTATCCGATCGTTCCTATCACCCGGCTATCGGCCCATTTGAATGCCGGGGTCAGATCGGGGATCCGATCGGTTGCGCTCGGGCCGCGTCTTTCTTCGTCTCGCCGCGCATTTAAATATTAGCCTCCTACGAAAGGCCCATTGAAGCACCTCGCAGGTGCACTTCTACGGTTTTGCTTTCTTCGCGTGCGGGAAACGCACATCTGAAGGCGCGCCCTTGGAGGGATCTTGATTCCCCATTCTCAGTTGGGTGCCTCCCTCTCTGCTCTTGTGTCCTCTCCACTTCGATGAAACCTTTTGGACAATGCAATGTGCGCGATCGACCTATCAAAGGGTGCATGGGAATATTGTAGGCTTACGTAAGAACCTTGAGCCCTGCACGCGCACATCTTGGAGGGATCGAGGACGAAGATCGTTGGCGAGAATCGATCGTCGTCCAGCTGCGTTGGTTTAGCTCTTTCAAGCGAGTAATATGTGTTTGCGCAGGCATGGGTCCCGTAATAAATAGATTTTGTCCTTGAGAGATTTGCGTTTTCTTTTTTTACTCCAAATACGGCTATTGACTTTGATGATCTAACGGCTGAGTCATTCGATCACGTTTTTCATTTTATTGACTCTTCTTTTAGTAGATATCGTTGACGAACGTAATTATCGATTCAGTCTTTTAAATTATTGTTAATTTTAAAAAAATTAATAATTACCGATAGATATAATTTATTATTATTATGTGTATGTGCGCGAACTGATCATGTTAAAACTGAGATTATTAATATCGCATACACGTATTAAGAACGCACTATAATCTTCGTGAATTAATCTGCTAGAAATTAACAGCGCGATATCTGTGAAATCTCTATTTAGAAAAGTGATGCACAGATGATTTGAAACCTTCTAGATTGATGTGGCACATCACGACGGAGCCGGCGGGCCTCGTTTCGATTGCTCTCTTTTTCTTTTTGCACGCACATATTAATATTAATAGCTTGGCATTTTTAGATGAAGCGAAGCTCGCGAATGAACTTTTGATTCGATTCTGCCTCCGGGACCGTACGAAGACGATCTTCCTTGTCGTAATAACGTCGCCGCTCGGTATTTTGATAAGCATATGTATGCATGTTGTATGTATGTATGTATATGAATATACATTTATATATATATGTGTGTGTAGGTGTGGGTGTGGGTGTGGATGTTGGTGTGAAGGTGTGGATGTGTGCGCGCGAGCTCGGTTATCGTCTTCTTTTCCTTCCTTCTCTTTTCTACGCTTTGCATGTCGCTCATTGGCAGGTTTGTAATTATTCTCGAGCGTACAAATTGTGCGAGCAGACGATTGTGTACATCGGTAAACGTAGTCAAAGAGCATAATAGCGTAAACGCGGAGAATAAACACGAATGTTTCGTAATATAATGTGTAATTATCAATCCCGGGCAAAGTAATTTGCATTAAGCAAGAAACATAATTATGTTTAGCTAATGATGGCATAATAATGTAGCTCTGGTAAAATTACGAAGCAATGAGTTTCGTGCTTCGATAAACCTTTGTCGCATTATTGGTTATATGAGTTTTTAATTAATCCGTGTAATCGTGAAATGTCATCAGTGCAGTAATTAATGAGCATAGGTAGCTTTGCAATTTCCAGTGGCCATTGTGCTATATTTATACCCAATAGACATATTAGTCATCTATATTGCGCTTTTGCTGCGCTTCGGCGATTAATTGACTTTAATTAGACTAAAGGATATTGGATATTCTACTATTTATGAGCTGTTAAGAACTGTCAATAAATTTCTTGAGTAAAACGTTAGGTATAGAAAACTTTTGGAATTAAAATAGGTACGTAAAAGTTTATTTGAACATAATTTACGCAAAGCATACGATTTATTAGACAACTATATAATCATCGTTTATTTATTTACGTGTAATGCAGTTTCTAAAACAATTGTAATGAAAGAATGAACAGGCACACAACTATAATAAATGCCAACGTAAATTAAAATTATTTAAATATTTAAATATTAAAAATTATAATACTGTTAAAATTGTTTAAATATTATTATAAAATTATTAAATGTTATGAAATATTATTAAAATTATTTAAATATTTTTTTAAGTTTCCATTTTTTAATGCTTACAAATATTTCGTTTAACTGTGATTCGTTTCTTCAATTGCAAAATTAACTTTTATGTGTATAATGTTGCGAATTTGTGGATAATAAGTAAATTTTAGTCGTGTTTTACGATTTTTTTACGAAATTTACACAGGAAACCCTTTTTGCTGCAAATTGTCGTAGTTCGCGTGTCAGTCTTTGTGTTTCATCTTGTGTATCCTCTTAGCAAGTTTCTTTTGTAGGAAACACAATAATCTGCTAACGCCAATCTGATTGTATCCTATACGGCGACGAAGAAGGTCTCGCGTGTCCTTCGTCCTCGCGTCTGATATCCCGCGATATTGAAACGACCGTTCGCAAACTTTGATCAGCTTTTAATCCACTTGGGTGCCGTTAAGCGAAGATTTCGTGAAGATTCCATCGTGCTCCTTCGAAACCTGCCGTCGTTCATCATTCGAAGAACTTTCCCAAAATTGACGCGCCCAGCAGGCGAGATAAAAAGACGAACTCAGGAAGAAAGGCGAGCGGAGAGAAGGAAGAGATGGAACGGTGCGCGCAGTCTTGATATCGCAGGCTCTCTAAACGATTACATGTAATGAGATTTATCGAAGGCAGAGTTTAGAGAAAGGACGTATAACTTTCGCAGAGCGTGTAACTGAAGTGAGATGAACACGTTCGTACAGATAAAGCCAATAACCATTGAAAATAATTCCGGAAAAGTGCGATAAACATACATTTATAAAATATCATTATTATTCGTTGATATTGGCGAGTTTGATATAGAAATATCTATTCACCAAGGACTGATAGAATAATAGATGATTAGTGAATAAGATCATTGCGCAGATTGTAAATATATATTGTTAACTTATTCGATTTCTCTATATGCAATTAACGATTCTGAACGCTTGATTTTGCGGTGTCTAATTAGCTTCCTCCTTCGCTCGGAGGAACTCAGCCTAACGCGATGAGTCTGCATATAGGAGCAATCCGCAGGTACGACGAGTCGCGCGCATTTTTCTTATAATCCCCCCGCGCTTGCCGATAACATGACTTAAGAGTAATTTGTCTCGGATTATTTATGCACTCGACACTGCGGCATGCGTTCGGTCTCGCTCTCTTTATGAGACGCGGTGTCACCACCTGGATTTCAAAGTCGTCGCACGGATGGCGCGCGGATGTGAACGTTGGCAGCGCACTCAAGAATGGGGAAAGGGGCGGCAAATAAGCGAGCGAGAAAGAGAAAGGAGGAGGCAGAAGGAGAGAGATAAAGAGACGGCAGACGGCAGGGGGAGGAAGTCCGACAAGTTCTTATCGGTGATTATGGATACGTCAAAAGCGAGTCGAGTGTTTAACGAGGACCATCCACCGACGGCGAGTCACCGTCGCTAATGATCGTCAGCCATTTTCTTTCATCCCGGGTGACACGTCGAAACTCGGTGTGGTCCGGCGTCGCCTCCCCTCGAGAGAAGCTGCGATCTCCGCTGCTGCAAAAAGGCCGGTATCTCGATTTTATTTTGGAATGCCCGCGCGCGGGCCCACCCACGGTTTCTCACGTGCTGCAATTACTGCCTCTTGTAAAACAGCAATATAAGAGCGCAATTATATGGACTCGTAACGATGGAATCGGGGAAACTGTAAACCTTTTCATTGTATTACAGTATGAAGAAATATACTATATTTTAACAAAAATGATTTTCATACTAATTGCACGTGTTTATAATATCTGATAATATTTAAACAACAAAGAAAGGAAAAGTTTAACAAGCTGGTATTCGTTATATATAGTTTATTCTCCCTACACATAGATTCACAGAGAGATACACAATAAAAATTTACACCTATGCTATATCCAAATCCAAGTTTCGTGTTTTCTAGAGTTTTCCCAGACTTAGCAAACGCCGCGCTAACGATCTCGTTTCAAGACTCACTATTTCATCGTAAACAGTGCGCCACGGGATTTTCGCCGAGGGTTACAACTTCATTGTCGCGGAAGTGCGACGCCAAGTGCTGCGAAAGGCCATTGACATTTTTTTTCGTGGAGCAAATCCTGCCTTACGTCTCCGACGACATCGTGGCTTACCGGCGCGGTGTTTCCACCTTTTCGATTCCCGGCGTCGAACGAACGGAACGAACGGACGAACGAGTGAGCGAGCGAACGAGTGTCAGGGGGATCGTAATCGCTCACGCGAAATCGTTAACTCTTACATAAAAGGTCGTCGGCGGAGGCGGCACGGGAGAGGCTTCCCGTTGCATGCGCAACTGCATTTCAGTCAACGGTAGCCGGCGAGCGCTCATTGTGCGACATTTTTAATTTCCAAGCGGATGCACCTTGAGCAACCACCCCCTCATCGCCGACCCCCGGCTCACGCTGCGTTGTGCGCGCCGACTTCGGAGTTGTGTCACGCGTGATAAATTCTCGTCGCGCGATGCGTACACACGTACGAGTTTTCAGCTCTAACTATGATCCTCGAAAAGCGGAGTAGAAGAGGATAAACCGTTGTATAGGCCGATCCAGGCTCTCCGGGCAAGATCGATTATGAAATTATATTTAAACAAATGTCGCGATTGGATGGGTTTTACTGTATGATTGACGGAGAGAAAGGCGAGTATTTGTATCTTAGGTTGTGTTATCTTGAGCGTCTCGACCGACTCAGATCATATCTGCCGAGTGACTTGTGACTTCGAGCCTGTTAAATCCCTTGTTTGGACTAAACACTGTAATTTTCGATGGCGCCGATGGGATGCCCGTGTAAACAGGTCGGTTAAAACTTCGGCTCTACAGACGACAATTTTAAGTAGCTGAGAAAGCAGAGGCTCGTGCTAAAGAATGCTGGAACAATTTTGTACGCTAATTTTTACTTCTTGATTAACGTTATTTACGGAAATATGACATTTCGTCGTGAATATTATATACCTTTTATTTTATGAAATCTGGAGATGGTGAATGAATAAAAGATCTTAAGAATAATAGATTTTATAATAAGTTCGTAAAAGAGAAAGAGCTCTTATCCTCGCAAGAAATGAAACCCGCTTCGGGGATAAAGACTAGTATATTTGCATTGTTCTATATATATATATTATTTTTGGCTTTCGTAATCTGTGAACGAATGAGGTTCGAAGGAAAGCTCTTCCCACCCTCTTTTCAGAATCCCGTTCGATTTTCACAGTTCGCGGAGCAGCACATAGACGACAAACAATACCCGATCGAAGGCTGGTGAACACCGTCGGGTGGCGGGAAGAAGGGAAGGGGACCAGGCCGTATTTCACGGGGATTTGAGCCGAAGACATTTTCACTCGATAAATAGATGATAGGCCCGGCAGCGTGTTATACAGGATGGCCGATCCTTATTATAAACTCTAACTAGCTCGAGCCTCCTGCCGCCCGTGCGCTCCGCCATGGGGGTAACGACGATACTTGATGGGATTCCTAGCCGATGGTGCAGACAATCCTATCTCGAATCCCTCCGCTCTTGAAATCACTCGCGTCGTCTTCGAGCATCGGCGTTCGTTGCGCGCCGTCCTGACGTTAAGACGCGATCTCGCTCCCATAATGGCGGCGATCGTCGTTTTATATTAATACTCTTTTTAACATTCGACACGCTGTTGAACGGGAGCCCCGCCGAGGCGATTAACGTAAACGAGTTCGCGTGAAGAACGTGGCCGTTGTGCGTTTGATACTTATCGGCGAGCGTTAGAATAAGCGACTTCGAATTATCGCTTTACGTGACGTGCGATTTAGTCGGAGAAAGTTGTAATTCGCAGTTGTCCGTCTACGTGACGGGAGTAATTATAATTCCTTTAATACGCTGATACTATTTTTGAATTCTAACATCAGCGAGAGATATTGAGAAAGAAAAGACATTTTTTCCTAGGATAATTGTAATGAACTGATATAAGTGACGTAACAGCTGACAAATCGGATTACAATCGCATTCATTGTATTTTTGAAGTAATCGTGAGTTGTAAAGTCGATCGACTCCGTGTACAGTCGAAGAAACCGACTCCGCCTTTGATCGGTCCATCACGCTCGTCGTCGTAGTCGAATAACTATTTATTCGGGTGACACGTCGTTTCCTCCGTAGTTGTCCCGTGACAACAACGTGTTGTTCGTTGGTTCTACTTCCCCTTCGTCAGAGACAAGGCCAAGTAGTGTGCGTACGTATGGAACGCCGTACGATATGAAGACGATAGTCCCACCGGCGAATATCTGCAGGAAGTTAAACAAAAAGGAATTCCCGGGGGCCCCTGAATATTCTGAATCGATTAAATAATCGAAGCCTGCCATCTAGTTCCTCCACTGCCTTATATACATATATAAAGGGTGCCTCAAAAGACGACACGTTCTTATTAACCGTAACTACGATCCTTATTGTGGCACTTTTATGTTATAACAATTATATATCTAAAGAAAAACAGATACTTTTTGATACCTAAATATTATTAGAAAATTATTATTAGAAAATATATTATTATTACAAAATTTGGTATAGGTATTTGCGTGAAGATATTTTTATAATTCTTTACATATATTGAAGTAAGTAAAAAAATATCTTGCCTATTGTCACATACTTACATAGTACTGTTTTACAACAAGAACCATTACTGCTTTTTAAATATTATTTGCGCAACGTGTCATTTTTGCATCTTCCGCGCGAGTGGATGCAAGATAATTAAACTAGCGCGTTTTTAAGAGACACCCCGTGTATATTTATACACCTATATTCCTACCGGGTGACGCGCCTCGGCGGAACCATTCACTAGGCTCCTTCTTTTCATATTCAAATGGTACCATTGACGCTTCAATGAATAATACTCAATGATAAATTTGTGGGCGTATTCAGGATGGACCGCGGCGAGACCTTGAAATCCAACCGCGCCAAACGTGCACGCATTTGAATACGCAACCGAAAGAGCAGGAGAGAAAGAAAGAGACTTTAAGGAGAGAAAGAGAGAGAAAGAGAGATGAACGCGAGGAAAGGAGGAGAAAGAGAGAAGGAAGCCGAGGGAAAGGTGTGCACGCATACAATCGTCACTCGTCTTTCTGTACGACTGAACGAGGTTGCCATCGAACCTTGATATAATATTCCTATTTCAGTCTCTTCCTATTTCTATATCTGTGATGCTCTTCTCATTTAATGACGGTTGATCGCCTTTCATATCGTTTCGTCATTTCTCAAGAAAGATTCGATTTCGATCTCAAAGAAATGAGATTGAATTTCCGCATCGCATTTCTGCCTCACTTTTATTTTGAGATACTGTAATTTACAATGTAAAAACTGCCATCTTGGAACTAATAACCATAAAAAGCTTTACACATTAAATTATAGTATTTAAATCGTATACAACACATATAAAATATATGAGGAAATTTTCTTGGCGATTAAATGCAAATTCTTGGTTAATTACAGAGAGATAAATAGGATTAAAGACTGTTGCTTTTATTTTTCATTACAATACCCGTATTAATATTCTAATTACGAACTCTTTCGCGTACTTATAACTATAATTGGAAGCGACTTGGGGAGAAAGAATCGCACGTTATTGAGGCAACAAACGAAGTGTAAAGAAGGAAGTGCTAATTCCAGTTGATTAGCATTGAGAGAGTTACCGATTTTTTACAACTTTACGAAGTACGACGTCTGAATGCTTCGCTGGCTTTATGGCGACCATTATGCAAAAATACCGGCTTAGGCTCATTACTTTCCATCACGGGTTATTTCCATCTAATGAACTAATAATTCGTTCCTGCGGAAATCATTATCGGTTGGCGGTATTGGGATCAACTTTTTGTATCTCGACTTCGTTAGATATTGTTTAGCTTAAAGTGACCGCAGAAATATACTATTATTCTGCAAATTTAATCGATACAATAAACGGGATTTTTCTTGTGCTAACTTCTTTTCACGTATTTAATATTTTCTTATATTAATAGACTTATATGATTACAATGTATAATTTCTATTTGAGTCAAAGAAATTCTCTCTCTCTCTCTCTCTCTCTCTCTCTCTCTCTCGCGACACTTCGTACTGAGAATACTATTGATTATGAGATCCAAACATAGATACCAAAAGATAATTGGCCTTCCAGAGCTTTGCCGAGAAGAATAACAAGTTTAACGAGCTGAGACATTTGTACCTCATCGGCGCAATTATCTCCTTCTTGCTGGAAGAAAAATCGAGTTAATTATCCGAAAGTATAATAGCCGCGCAGTAGAAGGAGCGCGAAACGATAAATTAACGAAGGCAATATTTCTGTCTTGGTTCCTTTTCCGTAAATCTTTTTCTTCTATCCTCGAGAATGACGATTAGAGACGCGTTCAGCATAACGTTTTCCACGCGCCCCTAGAGCACATAAGATAAATTTGTAATTTTACGCCGGTGCTTGTTTTCGCCATCCAAAGCGGGGGTGACGAAGTGCAATTTCGAAACTCTAAACCTCAATAAGGCGCGCCGTGATTCAGCTCGGAAAGTGAGAATTACCGCGTCGCAGCGGCGGTCGATAGTAACTAATTGTTATTATAAACTTACAGTATAGGTTTAATCATAATAGCTTCGGGCTAATTGGATAGATAATTAAGGGTAAAGGTAATTACGGGCGTATACACCGCGTACACCGGGCTATATCCGTGCTATACGCTGCTTAATAGTCGATATGGCTTTAGGCTACGGCACCGTTTATGAGCTACGCGATCTGCCAAAGGCTGTCCACCGAAAATTCATCTCGAAGCTCCTGTCATTGAAACGGTTACTTGTATCTCGGTCACGCAGCATCATTACTTATGATCGAAAATGCTTAACGTACATCTGCAAGTCTCGTTTCATTCATATACTCTTGCGTTTCTTTGTGATACATGCCTAAAAGTATTTTCTAAATACTTTTTAAGAAATTTTTATTTTAAATTTTACGCTCTATAATGGTTTAATAATCCCGATGTATGTAACATACGCCGCGGCCGTCGTAAAAATATTCGAAGATTAAGATAATTTACCAGAAAATCGCATTATTTGCCCCTGGCTGAATAATGTCTCCACAGCACCATACGTAGGTACGCCCTTTAGTTTACAACATCGAAATGTGTACCAGAGGTTTCGTCAAATTACCAATTAACGTAAACGCCAACAACAATAGCTCTGAGCTGTATTTCCGACGAAATGATGCAACGTGATGACCGCGAGCTTTAGTAGATGCAATCCGCGTACGGTCAATGCACAAACAAGATATCAAACAGAGCGGATCTTTCTTATCGCGCGAGTGTTCTGTACGTATTCTCGTTTAGCTTGAGTACTGAATATTTTAAACATGAACTGTGTGCGCGCTGTTTCAATTGAAAAGCTGGAAGTTATTCTGATTTATGCATGATATCGAACATGTAATAATATATTTTTAATTCTACTTCAATTTCCTTCATAGAATAGATAGAAAAAAAATCTAATCAGTTGCAGTGCGTTAGAATTTGTTAAATATTATTATTTTTTAAATTATTTAAATCTGCGAACCGCGCGCTCGTATTTGAGATTCGCATAACAAGACGTGAGCATGATTTTCTCTTACAGGCAATAGCACTACGGTCAATCGCGACGGAAAATGACAAACGAATCACCGATGCGAATCGCCATGGTGATGAACAGTAGCTCGACAGAGGCTGGTTGCTTCGTTGTACAACGAGGAATAAGAGAAGGGAAGAGAGGCGCAGTCGGGGGCTTCGGTCGAAAAGAGAGAGCGTTGGAGCACGCGGATCCACTAGACAGGGCCGGGGGATAGACGGATCCTCCTGATTATTTGTATTTTGCAGGGTTGAAGTACTCGAGTGCGGCCGACGCGCCGTTACAATGCACCGCATGGCAGATAATGACGAGAGCGCGGGAAATACAAACGAATATGCTACGAAGTGACACCTCTCAATGACACTCATTCACCGCCGTACTCGTGACGCGCTTAGTAGACGGGGGTGGGTGGGTGGGCTTGGTTGTAGGCCTGGTCCTGTCAGGGAAAGCACGAGAGCACGCCGCGCTGCGCTGCCACTTCTGCAATAATGGCGAGCGATGAAGCCCTTGTTTTTAATGAGAAATAACGGTCGGCTCTCTATCATTATTGCTGCGTGTCCCTTCTGCCTGCTCTTACGCATCCTACTTTCCTTGTCTTATTCCTTCCCGTGCGCGATCGTGAACGATGACAGCGATCGTCAACATTATTGTTTCTAGAAGGAACTTGCTATCTTAGAAGAGCTTGCAAGATCGATATTTTTTCCGCGATTGCGTTACGTTTTCAAGACGTAGGTACATATTTTTCGTAATTATGATACCAACATAGGTTCGTGGCGCTGTCGCGCTTTATTACTAATTATTATCATTACTAATTTTTATCATAGTACAGTTTATGAACAAAACAGTTGAATGCGAGTCGAGAAACTTTGTCAATTGCGAACGGACTCGCGAGCGAAATGCCGATAAGCAGCCGCGGAATAAAAATGGCCCAACGGCGTATATTATACCGGCCGGCGGTCGCCGGCTGCACATTACTCACCGCTAAATGACTAGTCGCGAAACGCCGACCGCGCGCGAAACGCCTATAGCAATTACATTACGCGGCCAGTTTGCATTTCGCATCAGCGGCACTCCGGTCGCTTTGGCGAAATTCTCGTGACCGGCAAAATTTCTCCTCTTTCGTACGAGCGTACCGTACGTATAAAACGGATGCTTAACGAATTCGTCGCTCAGAATCGAGTCGGTGTGGTATGAAACGGTGTGCAAAGCTCCATTCGAGGCACGACGTGTGTTCTCTCTTCCCTCCCTCCTTTTCCTCCGCCTTCCCTCTTCCTAGATACTCTTACGCGCTCTACTCATCCAACTCTTTCCCTCTACATGCTCTTTCTGGCGCGTCCACGAATTCGTCTACTCCCATATTAATATGTACACGTCGAAGGAGTACACGCGTTTTTGGTACGTGTATGTGTGCGCAGGTCTCTGAATATATGAATAACATTGTAGATGCTAACAGCCACGGCATATTGAATATCTACACACGCTGCAGGTGTACTTCTCCCCTCCCCTCCCCTCTCCTTGATTACGAGAATCTGTAACTTCGTTAACAAGTCCAAACTTCACTTAGCGTCCGTCACCGGGGTCATGGGTGCGAATCGATCGAGCTCGATGCTCCTGGATGTCGCCGTCGTTGCTTTCATTTTGATTGACGGCACAAGACGGCGGCGCCCAGTTTTCATTGAAGAATATCGAACGAGAATTCTCTTCTTTGGTACAAATGCAAAGCGATTAAAAACGTCCTTCGACGTACGGCGTCACGGATGGGGGAGATGTAATTATTTTCGCTGTCCTGAGAAAAATTATTTTAAAAGAGGGTTCTCTCTCTAGGCATTAAACACAGTCGTGGCTTCATTCCCCAAGACGGCGTTTATTACGCCGAGCAATGGGAACTACGTGGAACCGCGATTTTTTCCAATTAATGACCCATGTAGCCGCAGCATATGCGAAACAAGAGCCGGATAGGAAAAGGAAAAATACAACGACAGGAAAACAAGAGAGAGGGGAAGGGGGGAGGGGAAGGAGGAAGAGAGGGTGAGAGGCCAAAGTCTCGAGGTAATGGGTATTGGAAGAAATTCTGTGGGCAACCCCTGCAGGCAGACACACTAAACACCGAACGGCGGGGGCGCAGTTTGTCTTGGCCCATTAGGAGAAACGCTAGTTGGCTTGCTCTACGGGGGTGGATAGAGCGGCGATAGGGGATGGAAAAGAGGAAGCGGTTGTTTTATGGCCCGGCATCTGTTCGACGATCGTCTCGTTCCGATACCACTTTATCCTCGGCGTTAGCCGTTTCCTAACTGTTTGCGAAACAAGCCAGCCCTCTCTCCTTCTATCTCTTTCCCCGCATCCCGTCCCTCACTCTTCTACCATCAGCCTCAGTTTCGGAAATGCCGCTTAGTAACGCATTCTATTCTCCGTTCTCTTTTTTGTTTCCAACGTTTGCTTCCTCCTTCCGCGCGCAGTTTCTTTCAGTCTACTTCGCTTGCTCCGCATCGGTTTTCGGCACGAGGCTGAGTTTCATAAAATATATTAATAAAAATCATAAAAATTATATTTAATTACATATTTTTGAAATCTTTATTTATATTTTATGCTTAATATTACGCTACTGACTACGTTACTTCAGTCTACATCGCGTGCGATGTTCATGAGACGAACGCGAATCTAGGAATCAAATAATTACATTTTACGCCAAATGTTATGAAATACGAATTTACAGCTTTAACGAGTTTACATGGTACTTCAATGTTTATCGTCATTTAAAGTATTATACATTAGCGTAATTGATTTTTACAGGAACAAATTGTTATATACCCAGTAAACTGTGACTTTAAATAAAACAAGAAACGAATGATAGTAACATATAAAAATCCTTCTACTTCAATACTTCTATTCAAATTTTATCAGTCATGTATCATATTTTATATCGCAGCATTATAAAGGCGGCAAAAGAGGTGAGCCGCGTGCGCCGGAAGGAAACGTTATTAAAGCGGACGATAATCTTCCGGATGTAAAGCACCGATCAACGAAGGGTAAGGGGTGGAAGCCGTGGAGACTGTTGCTGGAGGGGGAGGCGGGCATTCTCTTTTTGCCACACGAGATACGTACCGGGTAGCAATAAATAAGCGCGCGTCGAGCGGGGAGTCGGCGATAATACGTGATCCCCTTGCGTTGAATACTTAATGCTAAGTACTCGGTGTATCTGCATACACACCTCTCGCCCCACGACGGGCGGATACATCTGTGTGGACTGTGCGCGCGTGTGGGTGTATGTATTGTCCGGGGTATCTCCGCGTGAGCTTCGTGCGCGGATGTGTGTTTTCTTGCATGTGGAAGAAACGCGAGCATACGTAACATGGAAACGGTATAGGCGGTGGGAGCCACTATTGAGTCGCAGCACAATAAAATAACACGAAATACTCGGTCGGGAAGAGACGAGGAGAGGGACGGCGGGGGCCGTAGGGAGAGGGCGAGAAAGAGGAGCGGCAGCCTCCCTTCGGCAGGGTGCGGAGAATCGAGCTCACGGTAAGTGGGGGGGGGGGGGGGGGGGGGGTTGCTTCCACCGCCGGTGTGTATGCATTATGCAGGAAGATAATGCTCTCGGATACTTTGTCCGTATGGGAATAACGCGAAAAGCCGTGAGCGCCGGGAGCTTAGATCGCGGGCATAACTCTTTCTGCGAGCCGCCATTGAGAATCGAGATCACGCCGTTCGTTCTGGATAAAAAATGTTGATAGGTAACTTTCAGACTGGCTTATAAACGCTTTAGTGTTATCAATTTCAGCTGATCGCATTATTATTATTATTTGTGTGAAGATAAAATATATATATTTTATTATTGCTTAAATTAGAAATCTATATCCCAATGATTACCTGGCTATTATATGGGCAAATAAGAAATTTTGCTGAGCAATTGCCTCTTATAAATAAGCAGTTGTTGTAGATAATTTTCATCTAGACTCAAGAAATCGTTTCATTGTCCTCTCTTTCGAATCTAAAGCAGAATTATCTTGAGACTCGCGAGACAAAAGTAATTTGCCGACGGAACGGCATCTGTGTATGTGTCCCTCCACGCTTGCAACTGGGCTCGTCAGAAGGGTGGCCTAAGGATGAATTGGTCCAGCAGGTATACGATGACGTGCAGCGGGTACACGTGCACTGGTGACTTTCGATGCACCCCCAGATAGTGGTACGTCGAAAGAAAGCAAAATAGGATCATGGTAGACTCGAAGAAAGGAAGGTACGCTGGCGGAGTAGGGAGAGATGAAGCGAGACGGCCAAGAAGCGAGAGGCCGTTACGAATTCGTGGCAAAGAGAGAAACGAGTCGATATGGATACGGAGATGTACGGATACACGGGGACACGTGTGCATCGCGAGGGTACACGCACACACACACGCGCACTCGCGGCAGTCTAACCTAAATTCTGAATAAAACGGGGGGTTGCATAAGAGATCAGGGGCGTGATGAAAAACAAACAGCGGTTTAGGTTTGCTGTTTGATCTTCGGGCCGGGCATTCACAGAACTCTCGACTACTGCGCGGGTATTATCTATTGACTGCGTGGTATCGCGGCTATGTGTGCGGATCCGACGCGGGGGTGCGGGACGGGAACGCGCGCGCGGGGGTTGGGCGCATCGCGATTCGGGGTGCAGCGACGGAGAAGGAGTTAGCAGCGGGCGCTGATACGGCTGGCCAACCGCGGTGGATGATACACACCTACATATGTTAACGACGACGACGGCGGCGGCGGCGGAGCCTTTCAGTCTCCGCGAGAGAGAGACCGACGCCGCCATTGCGCTCGCTCGGCATTTGGGAATAGCTTTTATGCGCGAGCCATCTTTCATCTTCAGCGCTTGATGATGCATTCGAAGTACGGGGGAAGGAGAAGAGCGGATTCGTAGCGTTGCCGACCATCGGCTTTGATTTCCTCGCGTGAGTCTCGCTGATGCATCGTTGCCGGCGAGAAAAAGAGAGTTGAGAAAAGAGGGCACAATCGATTACATTTAAAGTCAAATTGGGAAAGGCGACAGCATTATGCAAACGTTCACCTCTACCTCTCCTGAGATTTACATAGTGATACCGAAGCTGGCGTTACATTCGTTGACAATCGAATATACAAACCGATAATCCAATCTGACGGTGTCGCGCCATAACATTCGTGATGGAAGGATTCGTGGCAATAAAAGGTACCAGCTTACCTGACAGTGTTTGCAGGGCAGGGAGCATGGGGCACGTAAGCCATTTCCATATCACGTGGATGAGGGAAAAAAAGAGAACGCGCACGTCGAAGTGATGGGCGTTTACAGGCGGACGAGCAGTAATCCGTAGGTAACCCTTGTTAGTGACGAATCGCTACCTACCCTGATATCGTCTGGCACTCAATTAAACCTCCCTGTCCCTCCCCCTACCTTCCCCCCCAATTCGATTCGAGGAGTGACGACCGTGATTTTCTTTTTGGGAGCGCGCGTGCATAAACATCCGCGCGGAGAGAGGATTGATCCTCTTGAGGCATCGCGACGCTCCCCGTAATTTGACGAATAACTATTGACGATTCTGCGTTCAATGTTTGAAATCGGGATCAACCCGATCAGAAACAACACTATCAAGCTCCATATTTTCTGTTTTGACGAAGCTGCTTTAACAGGTATTGGCACGTGACTCCGTCTGCTCGGACGAGACAAGATCTCCGTTCGCGATCAGATTGATTTGACCGGAGTCAGGATTGGATTGGACAAGACTATCGCGGTGTTGCGGCATTCGAGTGATGGCGGGACCCTCCCTCACGAAGGCTTTGAGATATCGGAATACATACGCGCGGTTGGTGGTGGTAGTTTGTACAGAACGGATGGATGGTCGGAGGGATAGAGGTGGTTAGATACACTGCTCCTACCCCCGCCGATTTCTGACTCGGCTTCACCGCGGATATACGTACGCTCTTTTCGTATACATCTACCAGCCAGCCGTTACCACCCCTTTGCCCTAGCCTCGTCTTGAAGCCTCCTTCAGGTTTTTCCTTTCAGTGTTGCCTTATTGAATATCCCACGAGTGGAAAATCAGTTCAACCTACTTGAAAGGAGACGACCGAGCCAGCTCACCCCCGCCGCCGCCGCTCTTCCTCTCTCTCTCTCTCTCTCTCTCTGTCATGTATTTCCCAGTCTTCGTTTTCCCCACAAACCTTACGGCCGAAGTTATCGCATTCAATACGATTTCCCGCCGATCAAAATCGGATAGCGGAAGAAGCGCCTGGGGGGAAAGAGAGGGAGGGCTCAGACGAGCAACAAATTGTCGTCGTATCGGATTTCCGGGTAAAGTGACTGTGCAATGTATCCGCGCGCAGTAGCGATGTGCTTTTTTGTGATCAATCAGCGATAAATATGGTGGAATGTATTTGTATACTGCTGTTTCATGCGGACAACGGACAACTGATTCCTATAGATTGTATTTGTTACTCTCGATAATATGTATTACACAGTTATGCACAAGTTTGGATTTGGGCTTGCGCTATTCATAATCACGCATCAATGATTAGTTTCGTTAGAATCCATTAATCTTAATTTATTACAGGAAGAGAAACGAGCATCAGCGATGTCTTTCGGGAGATCTCTCAACGTCGACGCGTTTAATAGATTGCCGTTTTAATATTTTTATCAGAAGAAGAGAGAGGAAACGCGCCGCTTTCCTCCCGTGGCATCGGCTGCTCGCGAATTGGAAGGGACTGCGTTTCCAAACGGCACCGCGAGCCGTCACGTTTGACGTCTCCATGTATCATCCGTCGGTTTCCATTACATGCGCGCTCATAATATCGCAGGGGATGCGAGATGACGCGAACGAGAAAAAGAGAGAGAAAGAGGGAGAGCGAGAGGGGCAAGCAAACTCGCGCCGCGTTATAAGTGTATTCGAAGCGAACGCGCGCCGCCGGTGGAATGAACAAAATAAGGGTGGGTGGGAGAATGAGGGGGGAGACGAGCGAGAAGAACCTTCGCGGTAGCGTGGATTTCTTTGCATAGGGAATTCGATCGTTTGTCATGTATACGCCATCTTGCCGTAAATTGCCGGGAAGAGCCGCGCTCTCAAAATTGCCCGTATGCATATTGGATGTTCGTATACTTCCTAGCGTAAATTCAATGCGCGATGTAGATATTTCTGGTGCACGTGGGCTATGAGAAATTGCGATCGGTTGTTATTTGCCGCAATCTCGTCGGCACTCTTTGTCGTAGCTTTACGCACGTGATTACCGATGGTGTGACTGTTATCGAAATTCCTTATTTCTCTGATTAATTTGTTATTTGTTGCGATTTTTCTGCCACTCTTGCTTTACGCAGGTGATTACCAATAGTGTGACTATAATTCCTTACTTCTCTGACTAGATCGCATGAAATCTTAAAATTTTCAAATTCCTCTAAACAACACACATTGTCGTTAATGTCTAATTATTCTTTGGAAAGACAATAATATTAATTAAAATGTTCCTTATAGTGCGACTTTTTTTTCTTTGATTTCCAGGCCACCGTCGTCAAGCTTTTCAAGCGCAAAAGGCGGAATGGTAGGGGGTGTTGGCAATAGGGCGAATACCACAAGCACTCGACCTGTCGCTCCTTGTTGGATATTTATTCGTTCGTTCGTTTTTATTTATACTCAAGGTCTCTCTGCGAGAGCCCATCTTATTTGCACCCGTTCACCCGCCGTTCGAACCCCTACCATCCCCGACAGGTCCTTTAAACGGCTGCCGCCGAGACTCGAAACCCTTTGCCGCCACCGTCGCGCTGAAAAAGGAAAAAATTAATGGACGCATTCGAATGAATTTTATTAATTGAATCGCGCGTAGGGCGCCGCGGTTCGACGCGGCTCGTACGACCCCTTTGTAAACGCGGGGTGACTTGTTGCAACCGCCTTTTAAGCTCGTTTCCCCCTATCGGATGGAAAAAGAGATGAACCAGCCGCCGATTGCCTTTTACTCGTTATCACCTTCTCGATGGTTACGCCATGAATTCTCACAGTAGATTTTTCACATTGCATGCACGTACTGATGTAGTGTTTTATGCACTTGCGATCGTTTAATGCAGAAATGCAATATTAAATTTTTATCTTTTATTCAGCGCATTTTTATTCTTTGAAAATCCAATTAATTTCATTAATTCTCGGGAATAAAATATTTTACGAGTAATGCGAATTAACTTTTTCCCCTTTTGGACATATATCAGTTATTCTATAAACGTAAACTAATGTTTTTCTTTCGGAATGCGTCAGCTATTCTATAAATTAACGAGTAACAAGGAAAAGTGGGCTTTGAGAGTCAAACGCGGTTAGTTGTGCGTGAGTTAACGTTATGTAACATTTAATTAATAATTTAATGCAAATTGTAAATCGCAAATTATAAATTACAAATAATTTAATACAAATTTTAAGTGCTTTTGATATTAATTTTAATATCAAGAGTCTTTAGTTAATTAATCTATAAATTTATTCTATACAAATTTATTCTATAAAATGTTTTACGTTTGATTCTTTTGAGATTAAAAGAAGTGAATATGAAGAGGAATAACAATACGCGCTCGAGTTGCTTTGCTCGGCGATAGCCAATTTGTAAAACACTGCTATTACTGCTATTTTTCGCGTATACTATTTTTCAGCGATGTACCCGAACAGGTTTTGCGGAAACGTTGCGTTTGCATTTAACATACTTTTGAAGTATCCTTTAGAGTGGAAAGCGCGCGAAACTCGGTAGCCTCAGCATCGCTTTCCGCATTGTGACGTGACTGTGACGGATACGGTCCTCCTGGGTATTGCTCCACGATTCCATGCACGCTCATTAGATTAATCTCCGAGCTTCGTTGAAAGCTTGCTGCGACGGGCACGTTCAAAAAACAAGCGTGCACGGCGAATTCATCCCAGGCCGGACCGCCCAATGAATGCCCTCGAGCGGACATCGGTTGAGCGAAGACGCGAGTTATCATCGAAAGAGACGAGGGGAGACGGGAGTCGGAGGGGGAGAGGTATAGAGGTATCCAAGAAAGAGACCGGGAAGAGCGGAGAAAGACAGACAGAACTCGATGTACGCATGCTAAGTCATACCGCAAACGGTATGAGAGTGCAGGACGACGGTGGAGGAGAAAGAGGAGCGATAGGGGTCGGGGATGAGGTAGACGGAGCATAAAAGGAACACTAGTAGGTATTAATATTTAGCGTCTCTGAAGCCGCCCGCATTCAGGCAACTCCGCTGGATTTCCATCCCCGTCCCCCGTTACACACCCCCAACCCCCCCTCCGTTATACCACCGCCGCCGCCATCGACGCCAGCGTCGCGTCCCTTCCGCAGGCACCGATCTTCCCTTACCTCCCCCTTGCCTCCCCCTCCCCCTTGTGCACGTCTCTTTACGGTAAAATATGTAAATCTAACCAATATTTCTAAAGATACAGCGGCGTACACGCGGCGGGGGCTCTTTTATGACGGGGCAGAGCGCGAAACCCGCGGATACCGCGTTAACGCGGTTGTGTGTGGGTGTGTGTGTGTGTGTGTATATATATATGCGTTTGTATATGTCAGTATCTTCCTATGCGTGTATGTAAGGACCAACCTAAATACACACAAACGTATATACGTGTATGAACACACACACACATACTCTGTTACACGGTGCCGTTGTGCAAGGGTGGAGATAGACGCCTGTGGGTGGTTGTGCATGCGCGCGCGGAAGCGCGCGAGCTCGCGCGTGTGGATACACGCGCGTGTGTAAGGGCGAGTATTTGAATGGGGCTTGAATATCATCCATGAATATTTTGCAAGTTCCTATTTAAAAGAACGCGGAGCGCGAGCACGAGCGCGCGCGCGCGCGCGGTAAGATATGATACCGGGTGGCGGACCACCTCGAACACTCATGCGGGAGCGCAGAGACGATGGTATACGGGTACGAGAGAGGTACCTACTCGAGAAATCGAT
Organism: Leptothorax acervorum; assembly: GCA_035220615.1. Classification (NCBI taxonomy): domain Eukaryota; kingdom Metazoa; phylum Arthropoda; class Insecta; order Hymenoptera; family Formicidae; genus Leptothorax; species Leptothorax acervorum. The sequence goes on along the minus strand of JASTWQ010001260.1, from coordinate 2,556,198 downwards.
AGTAAAACCCGGAGGAGGACGTCTCGGCGAAATGGCGCTTGCAGTCGCGCACATTTTTATGTAGATATCGTTATCCGCTATCGCTAACGTTAATGGATTGCACCTTGCTTCTCATTGTTTTATGAAAATTCCTTAGTTCTTATACAAACATTCGTGGTTTCTTCTCATAGCTTGACGAAATAATTGCCTACAAATAAACCGCTTTTCCACGTCGTACCCATATATGACAATATTTTTTAATATAATATTAGATATTAGTAATTTGAGAATGGCCTTTACAGGTAGGTAATATTAAGCAATTTTCAACTGTTTTCTTCATAATGGATAATTTAGTTCTATTGTCCGATATTATATTTTCTTTATCTACTTATTTCTTCAATGGTACATACAGAAATAATAATAGTTATGAAATATACTTCTTATATATGGCAAACCCAAACGGCAACGTAACGAAATGCGTAATTATAGCCGGCAATTCTTTAAGTCATTTTCCAACATCGATATGGCGCGCACGTAGTGTACGCGCCGAAAGATCCCCCAGTGAGGCTTTCTTATTCGAAGGGGGGTAGCTAGGAAGGACGGCGCACCTTTCTCTCGTCGGAGGCGGAGGCGGGAGGACCAATTTTCACGGCGGCGGGATATATCCGGAGGTCTCAGAGTACCGAAGGGTTGGCGGCAAAGATCACAAGTAATTGAATGGGGGAGAGAGGAGGCGGTCCCGCTTCAACCCCCGTGAGTGTTCAACCAATTAATCCACTTCAGTCCCGGAGGCAGCCCCGCGAGCATCGAGCCGCCATTTTTTCTCTATTACGTTGTAGACATAGTAAGACGTATTGAGATCGAAGGAGACACCTTTGGGATTTAAAACATCGACGCGTCCACCCCACCTTCCGTTCTTGCCTTATCGATCTTTCGGTATTGTCGTTTCTTCTGTGACTTTTCCCGTCCCTATCTTTCCTTCGTATTTTCCACCCCAATTCTTGCTTACGCCTGTTAAATCTGCAGAAACTGAACAGAAAATATAATATATAAAATAGTAATTATATGTACCTATAACTATAATATGTACGAAATGCCGAATTGTAACACAGAAAATCTGTCCACATCGCCACGAGTTCCGGAACTCAATAGAACCTACTTATACACGCGTGCTCGATGCGTATCGTCCCGGATTGAAAATCTGGAACAGCGCTTCGACGGATAGCATCGTCTGGAAAGGCTCATGGTATCAAAGCGATCCCGCAACACCAATTAAGTCCCTTTCGAGCGAAATCGGGGATGGTCTAGCCAATAAAACAAAGTAAATCCTCGTCCGGTGTAATCTTCGAGATAGAGAGATACGATGGGGCGGGGGAGGGGACAAGGAGGAAGGAGGGGTGAGTTGTCGGTCTCCCGTTGGTACGAAAAGTAACGATTGCCAGGTACTCCTGAGATACGGGCCAAAAGAGATTTTAACCAGACCCGTCGCAAATCCTGGATACGTCCCCTAATAATACTCAATTCCAATGTGGATTAATAGCGGTTTATTCCCTTCCTTCCTGCCCGCCTTCCTTTCGCCTGTCGCGTCCGCAGGGCCTCCCATACGAGCCGCGACTCGGAATCCTGAATTCCTATTAACGCCCTAGTAATTAAGTCGAGGAACTGCTTAATCCTCCTGCACTGCGCGATTGATCCTGTGTAAAGTCGTTCTCATTTGAACTAACGAATCTAAGGTACATCAGTATTTTGTATTTTGAGTTTATTGCTAACGAATGTCGCAAGGATTGATCTTAAGTGATCTGAGAACGATACAGTGTTCCTTTTTTTCTCTTTTCTTCAATGAATTTACGTCGAAACTTTCTTTATATCGACGTACAGCACACTGATGAGAAAAGACGAAGTTTACGGCGGACGGTAACGGGCCGCGTTGTACAGATTGTCGAATCGGGAAAGGACAGAAGAGGGCAGCATACTAATTTATGGCACCCTGGCGCTCCATTACGAATATTTATCCGCGGCGAGTTTAATCTAAACTTCGAGAGTCCTCCTCGTCGTCCTCTTCCTCGAGTCGCTCTCGTCCCCCTCTTCTTGCAGAGATCGCCACGGATTCCTTCCTTCCTTCCTTCCTTCCTGCCCGCCTTCCACGTCGTTCACCTCGTCGTTCTCGCTCCCGTAACGGAGAAACCCGGCGCCTTAACGACGTATTGTCTCCGCGACTTATCAAAACAATTCGTTGAACTACTACCCGTGCCCTCCGCCGCGACGAACATTGTTTCGCCCGCCGCTGATTAAACGAGCCGACGCCATTTTCAAGATTCGTCACGCGGTTACCTCGATAAGACCGTAATGCTATAGTTTCCTTGATACATCGTAATGAGGACGATAAGGCAGTTAACATTGACATGTTTCGCACGAATATTTAATTTAGCTTCAGCAAATTATCTTAGAATTATTTTTACCGAGTTACTATAGAAGTAATTATATAATTATTTTATTAGAGAAACACATCACATGAATTGATATATCCTGGATATTGTTAAATTGACATTTTGTCATCAACAGAAAAATAGATTTTCTCATTTATATCTAATTGTATCGCATATCTATACTTAATTTTGTGTAATTTTGGCTGCAATGTACACTTTAATGTAAAGCGATGTTAAATGTCGCCAAGATCTTTTATAACATATAGTTTACCAATTAAGTGTAATAATAACATTGAAGGATCGTCCAATCATTAATCTCGTTTCATAGGATATTCCTCGTCGAACATCCAATTACACCGCATTTTACGTTTACGAGACAGACGTTTCATCACGTATGCGTAAGTTGCCGATCGAAGTGTCATAAGCAGGCTCGTAATATTCGCTCGACAAGATAATCTTTCGAAGCGAGGAGAGCACGATAATTTCGTCGTCCCAACGTCCCTCATCCTCCGTTTACGGTTATATCCTTATTTCTCGCCACCCCATTTTTCCGAAGCTCCTTTGCATATTAACAATATCGCTCTTCGAAGAGACGGAGTGGTTTTAGGATAAAAAATTATGGAGACAACCCAGCCACCCTCGAATTTCCTCCATCTTTCCCACTTCGTTCTCTTTCCGTTCCCTGTTTTGTCTCCTCTCCTCTCGTCCTTCCTCCCCATCTTAGTACTCTCTTTCTCCTTTTCTCTTTTTTTTTTACGATACTGCCAATTACACGCCCGTTTAAATTCACTATCCGACCGAGGCGAATATCCCGATATAAATTTTTATCGTTCGCCACGGGGTTCTGCTCTCTGTACTTCCTCTTTCTATTTTATGACACGCTTCATCCCCGCGTCAGTTCGTCTTTTGCTATTTCTATTCTTGTTCATGTTTGGTGAACTATTCTTGAACGTAGCAAATCTATACTGTCTGTAGGTATTTTATTCCTCACACTCTTCATCCATGTGCCAATAATTTTCTTAGAGTAATTACTTAATTATATACGTTTAAATTTTATTAAAGAAAGCTATTGATAAAGATAATCAAATTGTCGAAGCTGTCGACACCATCAATCCATTGAAATTCCATAAGTCGGCATTTCGAAACTGAGGCGTGCGCGTATGTTTGTCGCGTTTCTTTAATACAGTGTCAACCCTCTGCCTATCCCCCGAATGTTACCCAGCGAATGTAACAAAGTACTCGAAGAGGAAGGTTTTCGAGGGTGATATTACTCTGTAATAGATATTACGTTCTACCTGCTCGCATATTAGATTTTAATATAGAAGATACGAGAGAGCGGCGCTGAATACTTTTTCCTTTGTGAAAAATTCACGTCGGCTGCAACTTTTAATACGTAATACCGTCGGCAGGCGCGCCGCGTCGTTTGCAAGCGTATGCTAGACGAGCGCATACGTATGCTATCGAACGTAGGAGAGACGTAGGCGAGGTATACTTATGGAACTCTCGCGCTGTCACTTCGCCGAGAGTGCCCGTCGCTCTTTTTTTTGTACACCCGACGAATTTAATTCAGCCACGTTATTTTCCGTCGGGACCGTTTCTCGACTTAGATCGCAGGTTGCCACTGTATATTTTCATCGATGTTCCATTATTTTCAGCAATTGCATTAATTACTCTCGGCGTGTCATTTCATAAAAGTGCGAAATGTGAGTTAACAAGTATGGAAATAGACGGATAAGTATATATTTAAAGAACATTTTGTCAGAAATAGGTATATATATCGTGCAGAATTTAATTTAGTACATACATTTTACCGTGGAGAACTTTTTCAAAATTGACATATTCCAAAAGAAGTATTACAGATTAAGAGTGAAGCTTATAATACTCTATTTAATTTTTGTCTAAAATAGAAGTTTTGTATAATTTAAAAATTTAAGCTGGTAACCAAATTTTGATATTTTTTCGGCCTAAAACTTGATGCAAAATAAAAATCTTGCACTAAAATAAAAATTAAATAATATCTATAATAAGTTGACATTTTGAAAAGTACATGCATGATCCGCATGGTCATTTTGACTACTGAGGTGCATCAGCGGGTTAACGGGAAATGTTAGGACCTCTTTCGCTGTATAATATATGCGAGTCAGTGGAAGTAGTCACGATGCGACGTGTCTCTGACGCGTTGAAGTTAAGTGGATGCGCCTTGACGAAGTCGATCTAATTAACTTCGAGGCCTCTCACCCTTCGGCCTAAATATCGCCTCCTGTCCTAAATGCGGATCAGTGAATTGCCAGAGACGCGGTTACGGCGGGAGAAAGGGCTGACGTCGCCGTGGAAGCTGGAGGCCAAAGCGCGGGGGTGCTACATAAGGGGTTGTTTTAACGAAACCAGCTTCCCCATCCGCCCTCGTCGCAGCCTGCTTAAACGTAGACAGACGCGCGTGTGGATTTTACTGGCGCGTGTAAAGCGGTTGTCTGTTCGGTTTATTTGTAATCAACGCGATCGTGCCTCGACAAAAGCGAAATATAGCAACGTTAAATGTATCTGGCGTTTCTGCGAGCTTATCTCAGCTCTATTTCTTCGAGAGTACCTAAAAACGTATAAAAGTTAGTTAGTCTTACGTTGAATAGGTATATTATTCATAATTATGTGATTTTTTAACAATCACATAATTAAACCTCGAGCTATAAATTTGATGATTGTGCGAAGAAAATAAACTTATAAAAGTTAATGAATATAATAACGATGAAAAACATATTGATAAAAATTCCGAAAACTGCTATACAGATTACATAAAAAATATGTGTTATCTATTTTCTTTCCTATAAATTTCAAAGAATGATCTTTCTTGGATCAACTAGCTTTTGAAATATCACCAAATCTCTTCCTCGAATTGATGAAGGTGACATCAGGAGGCACTTAGCATTTATGAACGTACAGATGCTCCACATTCTATTGAGGTTTCGAAGGGGAATGATTCCGCTTGTCTTGTTCTCAATCGAATTCTGTTTTCTCGGCTACGGAATTCCTAAGACGTTCGACGTGCCCACTTCCAGGTTTACGACAGACCCTCTTTTGAGAGAGAAATTCGGATTCCTCCGCGCGTACCAAAATATGGAAGTATCAGAAACACCCTAATCTATCTTATATCTTAAAAAATAATATAGATTTTGTGATGATTTGATGAAATATATAATTTTATCATTTTATGTATCTACAATTTGTAGTAAAAATAATAGTTGCGTAGCGTTTCACTGTAATAATGACTAATCGTTATGGTGTTTAGATATTTGAAGCTTTCACGATTGCTATAAAGAGGAATGTAAACTCGATAAGGGTTTCCACGGGTTTCCACGCATCGCGTTATCCATCGCGAATACCAACAGATTCCTAAGATGTTGTTCGTACCCGTATCTCAGCTGACCCGTTTCCGATGACCAACCGCGATTCACAGGGAAATACAAATTCTTCCGGCCATCGGGCGAATTCCAGCCGCACGGGACTATTGAAAATACCAGTTTGACGTGACCGCGCGCTCGAAGACAATATACCGGTACCGGTACGTTTCGAGTTTCGTTTTCGCCTGGCATTTAATGTAAAATAATGTAAATGCCGTATCGTCTTTCGCGGTGTGAGCGTAATGTTTTATCTCGCAGAGTGCGAATAGAAGTCCACGGATATCATTCTTCTCTTCCGTAATTATTTGACAATGCACAAATAGCACGTCTAAATAAAACAAGCTTTCTCTTTATTTATTCGTAACGCGAATACATTTGGATTGCATGCATTATTACAATATAATATCGTTGATGTATCTTTAATAAATTAATTTTTTTCCATAATAGAGTTACATTGATTTTTCTGCTATTGCGATTACGATATCTTTTCAAGTTATTATCGAGATTCATCGTGTTCATCATTGGGAGTAATCAACTGCGAGATTTGATGAAATCAAGTCTTGTTTGGAATTGTACTTGGCGGAAAATCGGGAACGTTTCGCGAAGCTTGTGAATGCAGATGCTGACACACCCACGCCACTGAGCGACGCGATATCGCGAATTCGGATTCGACGGTAGTAAACCAGCACTAAATCTTGAACAATCAAACGTCCATTGTTTGCCTAGGTCTGTCAGTCGACGGAATACCGATTCAGCGATTACGCTGTGAGTATATCCGCAGACGCATCGACTGTACACACGCAATACCGACTTGTGTTCTTCCTATATATACATGTATATATTTATGTAGATACGTACACAAGGTGCGCCGTTTGTACACAATATTGTATAAATTACATTTCGAGCACTAACATATTGACAGACATAATATTTATCACAATAATAGTAAATAACAAATTTTGTTTACACGTGAAGTATCCGTTACTTTGAAAAAAGTAATATTTAATGTTTAACATCTCCTCCCCCCATAAAATAAAGAAATTATTGAGCGCTAATTAGATAAGCTATATACGATAGATTAGCTAGATAACATAGAAAAATACCGAACATAACAGATACACCTTATATATCTATATATATAGCTCGGCATCGTTAAATCGCGTTTCTCCATCGTCCCTGCTATCGTGTAAGTGCAGCGTGTGGCGCGATCACAATGGTGAATTTGACTGCTTTTGATTTGAAGGGAAACAATGGAGGCAGTCACTACTTACTTGCGCTGTTATTTCGCCGGCGCTGCCGGCTATAATATTCGTAGGTGATTGCATACGTTCGCGAGGACGAGGATGGAGCTCGTTGCACTTTTATCGCCGGCACGATCTACCGGAATGGAGGTGCGAACATTCTGGTTAACCAGACATGGGCTTTATATGCTCGTCAGAGATGAATTTGTTATTAACCGCCGACTGATTGTAACGCGAAGATCTAACGTTATCGCGATCAACACAAAAATTGAAGAGATGTCGATATGTTTGATTTTTCGCTCGCAAATCAGATTACTTTTACAGAATTTTATAATTTTGACAGTGATTTTAATATTAAATCGATATCGATTTAATTAGGGAAGGGAGAGGGAATTTCTAATGTTCCAACAATAGCTTAACAATAGTTTAACATGTTGGAAAATACGCGTATTTAAATACATATAGAAGATAATATTAAGCTGCCTAAGATCCAAGCTTGGACCGTATGGCTATTTCCTTTGTATTGATTTATAATTTTGATATTGATTTTTTCGTATACATTACACATATAGCCCTTTGTATGCACGAATTGAAATTCACAACTTGTTTAGCATGTCGCTGAAGTACCTATACTACCTATCATAAATTGTGATACATTATTGATTGTTTGTTATACGAAAGATAGTCGTATTCGCCTCGCATCGTTGTTTTTAAGAAATCCAGCTAAATCGGCTTTGCGCCGATCGCGACAGCGGAATCTACATCGCTCTTTGTGCCGGGCTCGGCGCCGACGCGTGACACAAGAACGAGAAAGAGCGCGGAGCAAGAGAGATGGGGTAGGAGTGGGAGGCCATTACGTAGACGTAATTCAAAAGCGGGAACGTATGCTTCATTTATTAAAGAGATTGCCTCGAAAGATTGCTGTTTCGCGCATGGCTACGTCTCCTGGCGCTGCCTTGCTTCCCTTCAGCCACGGTCGCTGCCTCCTACGCAGCCGTCATCATTATTGTGCCGGTGCCGCTGCAGCAGGCATTCGAATTACGGCGCGTTTATATTCAATTTGTTTCTAGAAATTACAATTTGTTGGGAATTGGCGCGGCAGACGACGCCAAGGAGCTGCGAGCTGCCCTCCTTTTCGCTCACCTTCGAGCCCTCGGCGATCGTTGCTCGCCTGCTTGAGTCATCTGTATCACTCGATTCGACGCGACGGTTCGAAGATATGTCAAACATAAAATTGTTTTCAATAATACATAAAAACTAAACTAACTCTGGATAAAAATTTTATAAGAATAATTGGAAATATTAGGTAATTATAATTTACGAGTCAACGGTGCGAAACGATCAGTTTGGTTCGTAATCATGTTTACAAGCATCTTATTAGCAGTTACGATTAACTTATTGTTAGCTTTTACAAGAAACCGTAATTTCTCCAGACTTTTAAAATTGTTTGAATTTATTTATATAAATGATTGCTTCGCGATATCAGGTATAAAATATAATTTTACTTATTAGAGACACATTTCACTTTAATTATCTAGATTTAAGTAAATTGAGTAAGACAACGAAGTTAGGTTTAATGTTTCTCTATTGCATATGAATCGAGCGCGACGCTATTCACTCAGCTATTAGATGTACACGTGATTACAAAGTACAGTTGATTACAATTGATTACAGTTGATTACGATGTGATTATCACAGCTGATTTTATTGTGATTACAAATGATATCACAGTGATTACAAATGACATCATTGTGATTACAAATGATTTCATTGTGATTACAAATGATTTTATTGTGATTACAAATGATTTCAATAGCATTACTCGTTATTATTGTTAATTTCAATGTAAATAATGTTACAAATTTATCATAATTTTAAATTATAATATATAATAATAGAAATCATTAATTAATGCTTTAAATAATTTTAATATGATTGATTAGATTTTATTTAACTTTTGAAGCAACATGCCAATTCTTTAAAAAGTTTAAAATAATAATATATATAATATTATACGAGTAATTTGTATTATTAAATGTACATCATGAAAAAGTAAAAAAATAAAAAGTATTTTATAGTATTCATAAATTTTATTTAATTCACAAAGTAGCTTGTTATAATAATCATAACAAAGTTATAAAAGTATAATATATTAATTATAAATACTTTTTTATGTTTTCAAAAACATCATGGCTTAGCCTTAAGTTTAAATCAGTCATGCATGGAGCTGAAATAGTTATAACATATTGTTTAACGTCTATGTATCCTTGTATTTCCATTTGCTCTGGATTTAAGCATTCTTCCTTATCTACAGAGTACCAATGGCACAGTACTCCCACAATATTTTTATTGCCTTTAATTCGCTCAGTGTTACTGGAGTATTCTCTTGCCTTCCAGAATGTTTTTTCCATATAGGCAAATCCAAGGACAAAACCTATTAAGCATTTTTTATTTCAATATTTTTAAATAAGCACCAGTCTCCAATCTGTATTTCCTCGCGAGTTTCACAAAAACTAAGACCAGAAGTCTCGAATTTAGCGGCCTATTCTTACTATTATGCCCGAGATGCCTATGGAACTTTCCCGTGTCTCTCTGACACCCGACGTGCGCGAAGTCCCTATGCGCACACGCATAATCGTCTCGTGGGCGCATGTTACTAATAAAAGACTGATTTCGTTCTGATTTCAAACGACTCGCAACGATTTCACGCGATTTCTTACTTATTTTTCTTTAATGATTTCAAAATATATTGCAAGATTACACGTGATTACGAATTGATTTCACTGTTGATTACCACATGATTACAAATCAGGTGTACACCTGATTTCATTAGTGAATGGCCCCTCGATATGAATCGTGTATAAAGCGCGACGCCAGTGTCACTCACTTATATTCACACCTAGTCTAACTATAAGTTACTCTGCGGGAATAGGAAGGTTGATTCGAGGGTTGCCCATCGAAGAATACTCGGATGATATATGGAGACAATATGGTCTCTCATATTTCTGTCGCTGTCGCGGGAGGATTAAGCTTATACTCTTTCGCGACCGAATATCTTCGGCAGTTGTCATATACTCTACTGTCAGCACCCCACAGAAATCTATCCGCTCCCTCCCACTCTCTGCGCTTGCACCCTCTCGTATTTTTGGCAGCGGTGAAAAAAAAAGATAATAGCGAATGATAAATAACGGTGCCGATTCGAGCCTGTAATGTTTAGTTCTATATATATCTATATATAAATGGATTTTTTTATTATAGCTTTATTACAATTAAAGCAAAGCTCGAATTGGAATCATATACATATAATTTCGTAAGTTAAGAAAAATAGATATGGAAGTGAAAAAATATTTTCTTCATTTTTCCGAGCAAATGATTGATATCTAAGTTTTCGCTGTTTCCAAAAGAAATTTTTCTTATTTATTCCTGTTTGCGAGACTCATGCGTGGCCATGCAGATACAACATAGTGCGGCAAAGACTCGTGGCAACGTTCTTTGCTTTGTTACGTTCTCTTATCGGGACAGAGAATATGAAGGAGAAACGCGAGAGAAGGCGAACGAAAAGAGATGGCTCTTTGTATCGATATACAGCTACCCTCATTTCTCTCGTCTCTCTTTCTCTTCTTTAATGCCGTATCTCACAATCACCGTCCTCGTCTGCTCCTATATACTCGTCAGCTGGTAGACGGCCATTAGTGGTAGGGTAAAAGCTATTGGAAGCTCGCGGGGTCTTTGAAAGGGTGCAGATGACGATTTCGGTAACACTGTGTCCGCGCACTTCGCTCACGAACCTTTCCTTCCATCTCTTACATCGCGATTGCATCCACATATTTTTATTCATGGTACTTATATTCGCGTATTTTTAATCATACTTTAAATTTTATCAAAGTTTTATTGTGTGTGTGTGTGTGTGTGTGTGTGTGTGTGTGTGTGTGTGTGTGTGTGTGTGTGTGTGTGTGTGAAATGTGCATTGCATATTAATATCTCTGTCTACAAAAAGCGTGATGTATGATTAAACTTTAATTATAATTCGTCTGAAGCGCTATTTTGTAATTATATGTTTGGAAGAAAAAAAAAAATAATTTACTCGTCCTATTTCTACTTGCAGGCGACCGGCCACTGTTACTACAGATTAGCGTTCGTCTACGTCATTAAGTGAATAAGTACAACAGTGTAAATCACGTAACGTTGTTTTATTGCCGTACCGTCGATCGCGCCGATTACGCAACGAGCTCGTAGCTAGCCGGCGATGATGTATGTCTGATAATTGCCGATTTCAATCTACTGAAACAGCCTGCTAATAAATAATTTAATGCGCCGGGTTTTCGTGCATCGGTGATTCCGAGCGATGCACGGTCGGTCGGTCGGTCGGTCGGTCGGTTGCATGCCGTGCATTGATAGGTACAATGCGACGTGATTGTACCAATCATGCGATATTATAATCAATAATACACGCTATTAAACCCTAACTATGCACGACTGCTACCGCTACTAATACAGGCTATGCACCGCAGCGCCATTAAGGCTGCAACGGTTCTCATCCCGTCGCTCGAATTTGTCGCGAAGAAGTCCGCCGTTGGTATTTATCGATGTGAGAAACGGAAACGGTACGGTGCCTCGAACGTTTAATCTGCGATGCGACGGCGCGACGGCGCGACGCGAAATTCGTTGGAAGGACGTAAAATTATTGTGACGCGAGGTCACGCAGTGAAATCGAAATAAGACGGGACGGTGAGAGCCGCTGGGTAAGATCAAGTAAATAGAAACAGGCAGTGCCAGTCAGTGCTCGGGGGAACGCAGCATGAGACCTTTGAACGTCTGCACTGTCTTTGCGTTTCTGTGGATCGTAGAGCATAGAGGATCAACGAAACGCCGCGGCGGTAAGCGTCACGTGCAACTGGATACCGAGTCAATCGATCACGACGATATATGCGTTTGATTAACGTATTACAAGAGATCGACCGTGCACGCAAGTTTCGCCGTGATATACCCTTTTCCGCAGGATAATGAGACAAATTTAACGTGGGACACTTAATCGGCCTGACACTAATTATTTTTAATATGATTCGTACGTCTGGCAAACGGATGTTGCATTATAGATAAATTCGCGGGTTCAGACTCGCGAGCGGCAAAACGTTTTTAATACCAGAGGAGCGTTCTGGTCTGCTCTCCGGGCCGAGAAACGAAAACTCTCTTCAATTATTTGTCTTCCTCGCTTCCGCGCAACGGGAAGTTTTCCCAATGGCTCTCCAGGTTAATACTTCCGAGGGACTTAATACTCTTTGTACCTATTTATGACTGCGAGACGGAATCGCGGGCACGTAATCTTCCATTATAATTGACCTTTCCCGCCGTTACTCGTTGTTCCGCGAGTAGGTGCGGGTAGGGATAGGGAAAGGGGTCCAAGACCTCGTCGTAGGCGAGGGGGTCGTCGCCGGGCGAGGAGCAGGAGAACTGGAGAAGAGAAGTCAGTCGGAGAATCGCACCCTCCGTCTTCCCCGCGGGTGCACCGCGCCGGGGTACGCGTCGGTCGGTATTTATTTTACAAAACGTTTCTTCCTCACTCTTCCGGCCGCGCCCGACTTAATTTACCACCCGAGGTATTAATTATAAAAAAGTCGTAACTAAATGCCCAGCAGGACGGAGTTACGCGCCCGCCGCCGCGCCGGTCCGCGTGGACGCGGCTTTAATTTTCCTATTTGTCGGGGAAGTTAGCGTCTGAGCGAGCGCGGAAATCATTAGCGAAGTAAAAACCGGCTCCCACGCGACTTCACCAATACCAAAGCGACGGCCGGCGGGGCGGCTACCTCCCTCCCGCCTCGCTTATAAGGCGCGATGTCGTTACGCTTTACCTCGCGAAATTGAATTTGGGATTCTCCGCTCAATGCGGAGATAAAACCGCGTTACGTACGCCGCTGAAAAGTCGCGCGCGAAGTGGGGCCGTCAATTAATATGCGCGACGACCAACTTCTTTCTAATACACTCTCTTCGTATCGCGGAGAAACACTTTGCCAAGTAATGAAATATAAAATATCAAATTGCATACACTGTTGAGCGATCACGTCACGCAAATTGAAGATATTAATGATTTATAATTATACGTGAGATATCGTTTAACGTACTCGTCGACTGTAAAGTACATCATGCTTTCGTTAACTGTGACGATACTGTCTCTTAATGATACGTATGACTAATAATAACTGTAATCAAAATGAGAGACGTGTCGCTCCTCGTTGACGAATCTTCTCGAAGGCGGAATGGCGAAGGGGCCGAGAGAAGATTGGAAAGAGAGACGAAGATCCAAACGCGACAACGAGAGGCCGCGCGTCGCTCGACTCGCTCCTCGTAAATAAATAATTAGAATCTCCCTTCAACGTCTGCAGTACGTTTCCTTTTTTTCTTTCTTTCTTTACCCTCCTTACACGACTTCGCCTTCCCGGGCAGTGAATGGCAGTGATTGGCAGTTAATGACGATGCTTCACGGACTATCCTCCACACCTCCGATATCCACCGCTTTCCGCCAGAACGAGTGTCCCTCGTAATTTCTATCGAGACGGTCGTGATTTTATTCTAGAGGACATCGCTTCCCGAGACACGGCCAATTTCTCCCGGGACTGTCGACGAAAAATCCGTCGACGCTGTAAAATCGCGTTAGTCTGCGAAAAAATTGCATTCACGATTATTTATTTCGTTAATGAGCCACTTACGTATTTTTGTTCTATATCCTATAATCCGCACACTTTTTACCTAACGAATGCATTTTATGCTGAGAAATAGCTAAATGTATGCGTTTTGAACAATTTTGATTTATAATCGATGGAATGTTAAAATTTCTATCAGATTATACATTTATCGATATATATATTTTATTTATTTAGCATTTTGTACTATTATGAATATAACTGTGACTACGTATGACATTAATTACTTCGCGTGAGCCTTATCCATGCACAAAAAATATCGTAAAAATTATAAATCTCAAATTTAATATTGTGTAAAATAGCTTGGGTCTTATTCTGAGTTTCGAATGTGCCAATACAAATTCAAATATATCAATTTCGACCCCTTGGAGGACCTAAATTTCCCGTTTTGTCGTCAGTAATGTGGCGTTTCTCATAGCTTCTCGTGGTAGGCGACCATAGATACTCCGCGCAGCCCATCGCAACAGCGGCACTCCTCGACCACTCGGGGAATAAAGTACAACAATACAAATCGTGAATTGTGTTCGGCAGGCCGTCGACGAACAGCGGCAGCCTATTTACTCGGATAACGATGCTCCGGTTCACGTCGAATTGGCCCTCCCTGGTCTCCGCGCGCGCGTCTCCGCTCCGTTCTACTCGCCGCTCGCTCCTTCTCGCTCCGCTCTTGTCCTCCTCTCTGTCCGCCCTCGCGACCCCATTGTTCCACCATAAAAATGTCAGTTTCGCGAATCTATAGTCAGTCGTTCACAAAGAGGACAATGAAGGATGTATGGAAATAGCCAGATAGGCTGCCACCCGAGCCTCTACGCCGGGCACAGCCACTCGAATGCGCTTGTCGTGCACATTTAAACGACAGTAATGAACCATTGTTGAGAATTATCAGTCCTATGTCGCGGAGCTCGCTCGCTAATTATCAGCGGAACGCTGTATGCGCCACGTCGTCGTCGGCGGGCCCAGTCATCGCGCTCGACTACTTTCTTGCTCCTCCTGTCGCTCGCTCCCCCGGCATGCAATAAGACTTTTATTCGTGTCACGCGAGAACCGCTCTCTCGTGTAAAGTGCATCTGCCTCGCTTTTAGAGGCGAGGCTTTATTGCGGGCTGTACGCGGCAGGAATTGAAGTGGGCGCGTGAGGGGTAAAGAGAAAGAGAGATAGGAAGGGACAGAGAGAAGGCGGGCTTCGTCTACCGACGCTGATAATTAGACAGAAGATGTGGTGAGAGGCGGTAGATCGTGTAAATGCCTTGTTGATAGTCGTTCGTTAATCACGCGAATGTGCATTATTGTCGAGCGGAGTTATCTCTCTCCGGTTCGGATTTTCCCAGTTGTATAACCTACGTTCGCGGGAAAATCGATTCCGGATAAATTAGATAAAAGATGGAAACTTGTCGCGCAGCTGCCGAAGCGTTGGAGTTAACTTTAGCGATAAGAGAAAAATCCCAAAGTGCCTCGAGAGTCGGGCGTCTTTGATTTCACTTTAATTTAACTTTATCGGGAGTCGGTCAATAGTAATGTCCCTAATTGCTTGTCGGCAAATTCTGGCCGTCGCCAGAATTTTATTGAAATTCTTGCCAGACTTTCTTAATTCAACAGTCCGATTTGCCTTCGCAAGTTAACGCAATATTTCAGTTGCGTCATTTTAATTCTTATGGGATTGGTACTACAAATAAATTTTATATAAGTCAATATATTATAATCTTTCCTGATCACATTATTGCTTGAATCTATAGAAAAAAAACAATAAATATTATTACGCGTAAATTAATTCTACGTTCTCAACATTGCATATTAGATATTTCATATATATTGTTGATTTTTATCTAGAAGAAAATTCCTCTATAATTAATACCTTGACGTGGAAAGAGTACGGTCTAATCTGATAATAAAATCGGCTGCTGTTCTGCTTCCACGGCGTATAATTTCACGGCAGTTCGTACGCGCGCTTAAGACTCGCGTTCCTACTCCCTTCTCATGCAAACGATTTAATCGACCGATCGCCATTTCCAGAGAGGGACCCTCGGTCCGATTCGACTCGGCTCCTCTACCGTGAAGAGCAAAGAGGAAGCGCGGCGCGCAGCTTAGCGTAGGGTCGGCCGATCGGACGGATCTCCAACGGCCTTATCTTAATTATTCCGAAAAGTTAATTAGTTTTTTCCTCCCGTCTACCCCGCGGAAACCCTTTGAACGTTTCCGCGTCTGACGTGGACCTCGCGTTCAAGGAGAATCTCGGAATGGGAACGACCGTCCAATCGCGCCGCCACCCGAGCGCACCGGCCGAGTAATTCGTTGGACGCTCCCTTTTGTGCCTTTAATTATTCTCTCGCCCGAAAGGCGAAAAGGAACACACACGTACGTGCACGCACACAGGTACGGCGCGCGTGCCGTACGTTCCCATATCATTTTTCGACGTATTATCCTCTCGCGTATTATCTGTCGTTTATTGATGCGCCCGCCAGATGGAATATTTTTGTACCACTTAAATTTTTTTGAAACGTATTTTAATTAATTAATTATATTAATATTATTATTAATATAGAATATATTAATGCGTAAGTTAATCTTTTTATTATCTATATCTGTATCACAATTTGTTCTATATAAACATTCATAATTGCGATAGCCATATATATAATATAATTTGAATTACTGTCTACATTTGTTAAATATTCACGGATACAGTTTCCTTTTATAAAAAAAATATGATCTCATATGAGAATTACATTTGTAAATCAAATTGATAGAAATATTCCACAGGGAAATTTTTCATTTGACTGATTCCTCGTATAAAAAGGTTCTCTCTCGTATTAGTTACTTCTATCTTTATGCGTTAGAACGCGATCATCATTAATTGGCATAATAAAACACTTTAATCAACGCAAACAGCTCAAACAAGACGATTTCGTCGCCCCCGTAAACCAACCGTTTCACCGTGCGTGCACACGACCGTCCGTAGGGAGTAAACAGGTGTCGGCGGACGGCCGTACACGCCGTTTACACGAGCGTCACCCCTTGCTCGCGTGGATGCAACACCGAGGGGTAGAAGCGAGAATCGGACCGAATGGGGTGTGAGGTAAGCGCGGGAGAGAGCAGCGCGTTTGACAGTGGCGAATTTTTTTTTGTCCCGCTGAAAGAAAGTGTAATTAAGCCGGAACAATGACGAATGTCAACGCGTGTCACCGTCCACACGCCTATTCGCGTATAACACGCGTTATGCGTGTGCGCGATGCTTAGCATATTTGAGGCTTCTATGCCACTATGCAAATGATTATACACGCGGGATTACAAGCAAGATGATGATAAGAGAGATAATTTTTTTATCACCGCTCGAAACGCATTATGTACCGTAAATAGGCGACGAGCACATGATACATTGTCATAATTATTCAAATATTTTTCAAGATGCACTTTGAAGAATAATGTTTTATTTGTTACATTTTTTGACACTACATAATATTCATTAAAATATCTTAAATAAATAAATTAATAATTAAAACGTTATATCAAATATAATTTTAATTGAATTAAATAATGACGCTTGAAAATATTTGTATAAATATTAAGTATCAAGGATTTTTTATTGTTCATCAAGAATTCGACAATAGAATAATTATCGAATAATTAAATAATTTTTCTGTAAATTTGACTAAACGACAAGTCAGTTAATATTATTATTGTAATATCATTTAAGTATTGTCTCAGTGCTGTTTCCTATGGAGGGTCCACAATATCTCTCTGACAACAGTCATATACATATAATGAGAATGCTGCGAAGATTTCCGATATCTATGTGGTATATGTAGGTATACGTGAATGATAAGTGCAGCAGTGGTTAGTGCAGCATATGGCGCGCAATGCGAGCAACGGAACTGCCAAGCATGATTACAGTCACCACGTAGCTGAAGTCAAAAAGCATTCCGCGTTATCGCGACGTGGATTCTTTCCCGGACACAACAAAGGGCGTTTTTAGAATATTGATATCTCGAACTTGCGAGAGTGCTTGTGGAAGCCATAAAGATATTTGAGCTGTATTGGGCTCGTACTTGTATTTCGACATACGCAATATCTGATAATTATTGTTATATTTTATCGTTATTAAAATATTGTTATGTGCGCATAATAAATAGAGAAATATAATGTTCTTCAACTAGCGATATTTTGCTTTTTATTGTTCTTTTAAACTAACAATGGAGCAAGCAAAAAAGAAAAAAAAATGGAGAAATGAGATTTGTTTTTACGGAGGTCGCATGTTTAACGTTGCAGTAAATAATCTTCTATTAGCGATAAACTTCCATCGACGCGATGGAACGGCGTTACAAGCGCGAAGTGTCTGCGTGCAACGTGGCATATTACGTAGCGCGAGCCACCTTTTTGCCTTGATGCGACAAAGGGTGTTTTTAGGATATTGGTATCGAAGCCACCGAACACAGAAAGAGAGAACGCGCGCCACAGTCATATCGGACGAGAGTGAGCTTTTCGCGCGTACGCGCGCAACTCGGCGACGACGTGAGCTTTCGCATTCTCTTTTTTCCGCCGTCTCTCATTTTTTTTTCTCCACTTCACCCTTTCGGCCACGTCGTCTGCATGCTCGCTCTTTTCGTGGCGCGACGCGCTTGCAAAAGGTTCGACTCTTGCCAATCGCGAAAATCGCTGGCGCTCCCGGCCTCTTTTAACGCCCCACACCGGCGCGAATGCCTCTGGAGAGTGCTTTCGTAGGTTGGCTACGTCGAATAACGCCGCCAGGGAGATACGCAAATGAGTGACGCGAGCGGAGAACGACGCTGAATGCGAGCGGATCGCTCGGAAACGTTTGTAATATCAATTAATCTTGCTCTAAGTAACACGCCGCCGCCATTCCGGCTTCTGGAAGTCTCATCGAGCGAGGGATCCATGTTTTAATGCATGATTGCATTTGTATGCATAGATTCGAACTTTTCCATACGTCCGGTAGATCTACGATAGAGTTTCTGTCTCTTACATATATATCGCTTGTACATAGAATTATTAATCGTATAATAATTTAGTTTTAACTCGATTTACCTTGGGTCTGTTCATTGTTCTCTTTATATGTACATATCTGTACCCCGTACAATCGAAATAAGGGAAAGCGTTTTATTCAAATCGACGCCGTACACAATGATTTAATTAATTGACGTCATCAGCGACAGAAGGTTCAATTTGTAGAACAATCGCGGGCGTCATGAGCGAACAATAACGGCGCCGGCAGGCGGACGATCGCGATGCCGTTCATATCTCCATTACTTAAAATAAATCAATATTTTCAATATCCCTAAATGGAGGTCTCCTTTATACGCGCCTTTCCGCTCTGTCGTCGCGCTGTGCCCGCGGCGTGGCACTCTCTATCTGTCTCCGTTTTACGCTCGTTCGCCTCCTTCCCCCCCCCCCCCCCTCCTTTCTTCTCTCCCATAATGGCGAGCGTGCATATCATTGTCGACGGGGAGAACGGGAACCGTGAAAACGCCGAATATGCGGTCTGACAATAAAAGATGTTAGCGACGGAACCCGAGCACCCCCTCGCTCTTCGAAGATCACTCGGCGGTAACCCCCAAAATTCGAATACGGCCGGGCAATTTCGTAAATGGGGATTGCCGATACATCCGAAGTGAGAGCGTCGTAAATAATCCGTGGGGTGATCCGTTCCGAAAGTCAAGCCTATTGTCAGCTATTGATTGCAACACAAAGTATGCGGCGTATGGGCGCGATGCTCTGCGCACCATTTTGACAGCGATAAGTGATTTTAATATTAATATTTAAATATATATATATACATTTTACATTTAATATATTGTATTTATATTGCATGTAAAAATGTATCGCGTTAATATTAAATGAAGGAATTGAAGTTATCGAGCAGAAGAATCTGAGTAGATATTTAAATTTAAAAGCTATAGAAAAACTCCTAAATCCAATTCTTATAATATCTGTGGAAAGGACTACTGCAATTTAAGATATTCTTATTCACGCAGCATTATGAGCAGCACAAATTTCCTTCCTACTCGAGAATGAATTCACAACAATCAGTGTGGACGTGCAATTACGTTGTTCGGCTGGCTGTACGAAAAATCGAGCCCGGCGAATTAATAACGCGAGATTTAATAAAAACGCGGCCCTAATATCAAAGCATTGCGGTATAATTGAGTCGAGAGTTTTTACCCCGGGAGCACAAATTACCCGCTAAACTCGCGTCAAACGTCTTGGCGCGCCCCGGTAGCGCCGGCTCTCGCTTTTAGCAGTCGCTGCGGCGCGCGAGAAGTCGTCGACGAGCAGCGGAGTGGCCGTGGAAAGAGCGCGAGGGTAGGGAAATTAAAGGCAATGACAAATTCACGTCGTGCAGATAATTGGAATAAATAAAGGAATAATAGAGAGAAAGAGAAAGAGAGACAGAGAGTGGAAGAGGTATGAGGGGAAAAAGTGGGTGGCTGGCCCCGGGGTGGACGATGGCGGCGGGGGAGAGGGAGGAAGGGCGGGTACAACCCCTTGACATCTGTAATTAAATGAAAACAAAAAGAAAGTAATCGTACGCTCTCGAGGGTCGAGTCAAGGCAGCGAAATGAGAGAATCTGATAGGGAAGCGAGACAATGCCCTCTTGCCAGCCTGAGAATGAAATGTCACCGACCGGATACGGACCAGCGATTCGTCTGGATCGCCGTTCTTCCGCATCGTCTTTATATACCGGCGTCTTCTCTCGTTCGCGGTGTAAGTAAGTGATCTTTATCGTTTTCGAATAGAGAGCAACGCACCGTTATTCCGCGTTTTCTCTTTCAAGAAAAATTTTTATAGAGTTCTTAAAAAAAAAGAACGTTACGTACATTATTCCGAAGTATTATTAAAGAATAATAATCCGAATCCCCAATTTTTGTTTATTTCACGTTGTATTGGTATCCACTGTCGATTTCAAATGATGCCGGGATGCTGTTCCATTTTTTTTTCTTTGTCATTAGTACATCAGGGAAAAAGAGATTGCAGTCTCGCGTATCCATTCTACTCAATCCGTCGCTTTAGAGCGCAGAGCCGCACGGTGGTCGACGTGCTACTGACAGTGAAGTATCGCTTCGAAATCGTCTTGGGCACCCTCGGTCTTAATACGCGGGGTTGTGTCCCTGGCGCGTCGACATCGGGAAGCGTTACTGAAGACATTACAAAACGATCTCTGGGCGGTATCGACGTCCGACGCCGAGCAATATGCCATCAAATCCCCGTAACCATCAATATCTTTTCGTTCCCGACGGAGAAAATCGTGCGGCTCGATTTCCACTCTTCTCGCAGCCCTCCCCCCGCCCTCCGTCAACCCCTTGGAAGCACTGAAATGTTTTACATTGCAAAATCAATGCCGATATCACCCTCTGTTCAGTCCCCTTTCTACTGCACGTAGGACACTCTCCTACAGCCTCTTCCGGTAAATCGCACGATTATTGAAAATGCATTTTGATATTTCTATCGCGGGGAGCGAGAACGAGACGCGCTTAGTACAACGTTCATGTATCATTGTGTAATCTTCCGCGAAGTGATTTTGCATTTTTGTATCCTATACGAAGAATTGAAACAGTGGTAAAATTCATGTTGAATACTTTATACAAGACCAAATCGGTATTCAGTTATGGATAGTTTAGTGTGAAAAATTGTCATTACGTTAAATTGTCACATATGAAGTAATCTTGTAACTTTAAGTTATTCTGAACATTTTGTTGCAATAAAAACTAATAATTATACTAATTATATTGATTGTAACAACAGCGTGTTTAGTCACGAACGCATTAACGTACGAACGAACGAGCCGAAGAAAACCGAACGTATTGCTTAAATCCAAGGAAGTATCAGAGAAAACATGAGAACTTTTTTTTTAATGGAATCTCCGTTAAAGAAACGAGAATAATTCGAACGGCGGGTAGAGATAGATACATTATGCACCGTCCAATCTCGCGGGTGATTTCCCTCCAATCGGAAGAGGGCAATCAGCCCTGTTTAAATACTCAACGGCGAGCTCGAGAGCGCCAATAAAAACTCACTTCGCGGATTGGGTAAAAAAGCTCCAATCAACGGCTTAATTATTCGATTACGGCCGAGGGCATGGGCAGGTGGAACGGTGGGTAGATCGGCGGCGGAAAGAACGACGGGACGAGATTCGCATCGCCGAAATTTCCGGGCTTATGGAATCGAAGATAATTAGAAATAAATAGTAACGAATCAGTTTCGGCCTCCCTCCTAGATGGGTAACTGGGTCTTATTGCTTTAATTAAAACGAGGGATGGAACGGGCTGACTTCTCTCTGCGCATAAGACTCCACGATGGAAGTCTTACCTCGGCGCGCCCGTCCATTTCCGTTTCTTCTGCTTCTACTTCTTCTGATAGGATTGAGAGGTACTTCGAGCGTAAATTGGAAACTACGGCGGCAACGGACCGAGGCGAGTCCCTTCTTGATTGAGACAAAGTAACGTTAGTTCCTATTTATTAGTTCGCTGTTTTGTTTCGTGAGCCGTATCGGCATTTCGTCGACCATCTCTATTAAATCCTCAAGAAATGGATTTAAATTGTTAGAACCTTAAATACCAAAATCCAGGGGAATCGATGGAAAATGTTACAAGTATCTCTCGCGGGTACATAATAATATTATTATTAATAATTTAGAATAATTTGCACAAAGGCATTACCTATATATGCAGTAGACACTTGGATAAAGTTTACAGTCAATTCTAATGTTAATTATAATATTAACGATTACCAAAAACTGTTTCTTATATGAATAATATAACAACGTTAATGATAAAAATTATTCCGCCGGTAGTAATAGAGCGAGATTACTGTTTGCTTTAATACAGATTAATTCCAGATTACATTAGTTATTAAAACCGTGCTTGATATTTAAAAATTAAAAAATGAAGATATACGATTAAAATGTTAAACGACTGAATTTATTCTTAGATTTTTTGTACGCGATGGAACGTTGATTCCTAATGCAACGTTCGCACAGATAAATGTACGCCGACGAAAACGAGAAATCATTTGGTTCTCGTGATATTAACACGGGATTTAATGATCGGAGATATCCGACGAGACGGAAAGCGTGGAATATTATCGCGACACGACCGGGAAGACGAATCGCTCCTCGCTGAAACTTTATTAAATCCACGTTCGGCGAGCATGAGCACGATCGCTCGAAGCAGAGCGTTAATACATTCGACAATTTTTATGCTCGTGCTCGTAGAGGAGGGAGGACATATTGGCGGCTTTAATGCGACATAAAATTTCGCAGCCTGCATGTCGAGCTCGGGCAATATGTATCGGTACCGCCTATATTGAAATACATATTTAATGTACGATAATCATCCGCTTATGGTTTCTTCAGTGAATATCTTTCTGATATATCCTTTTAATATTTTACGTTGAATAAATAAACAAATAATCACGAAATAACAATAAGCTGCCACATGAGATAAACAACAATGAGATTTAGATTCACGGGAAGAAAATTAAATTTTATAGTGGAGAAATAATGAGGAGAAGTATCGAAGAGGTGACAAAAACTGGTCTCCCGTTTTACAATAATCTAAATTTAACCGAATCAAAACTGATTTATAGTGGAAATTGTAAAACTAGATTTTTATTGCAGTCTACGTGCAGCGCGTCTGAGCGCAAAATATGCGGCCGTGCGTTTTTATCTTTACTGATTCGTTAGCGACAACGTTGAATTTTGCACGTCGCACACACACACACACACACATACATGATGACTGAAAGCAACGTCGCAAGGTGAACCAGTCGATGCCAAAAGCTACCCTTCGCGGGGCGCACGATGAAAAGGAAAAAAAGCGCCTAACTCCGTCCACCTCGAGGGATCGAATCGTGGCGGGTCCGGAGCGGAGCCAGCCGCACTCTCCGTTTTATGCTTCGTACCGTGTTTTTATTTACACCGCATTATTTACTTTCCGTATATCCCGCGAACGAACGCCCGGTATAAAGCGGTTAGAGGAGCCGCAGATATAAGCACACAAGCCGGTTCATTAGAGACATTTGAGCTTCTCGCGAGGAGAGCGGGTGGGGTCTGGGGGTGGTGGCGGCGGCTCTCTCCGGGGTGGTTCAGGGCTGTGAGAGAGAAACGCGGGATGGCTTCGGGGGGTCGGGACGGAGACGGGGGTGCCGCCTCGCGAGGGTAGTCGGGCGGAGACAGACAAAATCAACAACGAGTAACGGGAACTCCGCGATATTAATCCACTCGTCGAGTTTTCAAACTTCCTACAAAGGCACCGCACCACGTCACCCGCCCTGCCCACCTACGCCGCCCATCCCGTAGCTATTTCCGCGCAACTGCATATTTGTAATGAAACCATAATCAATATTTTATTAGCGCTGGAGCGCGAGTGCACGATACGGAATCTAATCTAAGGCGGAGTCTTCTCGCGGAAGTGGTATCGTGGACTTTTTGAGAAAGAATCCACTCATTTCGTGTATTTATTACTTAAATACGACACGTTACTGCTTATAGTCAGTACGAATGACTTACGTGACGTAAGTTAGTCTGTGTGTGACGGACTCTGTAGTTTCCTTTGATTGTAATTCGAGATTGCGCTTTTATCAAATTTATCGCAGTAAAACGTACCCAATAGCACTTTATAGTATAATTCTAGTTATTATTGAGTCAGCTCCAACCCGAATGCTTCGCTCTGCATTTCATTGCATTATTATTAATCTGTGAAACGTGATGTTCACTCAAGGAATTTTCTCTAATTAATTAAAAGGATTGCTCATTGTTTCATTACAAATATTGTTTCTACAAATATGTCTGAAATCTATTTTACTGTAATGTTAGTTGTCAGCCATAATGATGAATAACAGTGGTAATATTATTGTGTGGAATATTTTATAATTTAAAAAAAATTTAATTGAAAATTGAAATCCTGTTATTGAAATCACTGATACAGTACAAAACGTTTCGTACGTG
This sequence comes from Leptothorax acervorum, assembly GCA_035220615.1. Classification (NCBI taxonomy): domain Eukaryota; kingdom Metazoa; phylum Arthropoda; class Insecta; order Hymenoptera; family Formicidae; genus Leptothorax; species Leptothorax acervorum. The sequence continues at coordinate 2,531,505 of JASTWQ010001260.1, read as the reverse complement.
TATAACTGTATAGCAAGTAATTAATAATGCTCATCCGATTTATTTGTCGAAATGACTCAAATCGGTCGAACTGCATTATTGTTTTCGAGGAAAAAAAGATAGACGATATTGTAAGACGGATTCTGCGGTGAGTAAGAGAAATCGATGCTGACGCTATACGTGTCGACGGCGCGGCGTAGGTGAATCGTTAAGCTGTTAAAAGTGTCAATGACTTATGACGATTAGTCACCGGAGCCAATTGACCCGATATGATCGCCCGGGGTATTCTTGTACACGATGGCCCGGTGTCAATTGCGGCACGCGCCAACAATCCATATGCGGACTTCGTGATCCGCTTACGAACGGCCGCGAATTACGTCACCGTCGAATGTGGTTTAATTATCGAGGACGTACGGCCGATCGTAAAGCGTTGTATTTTTAGCGACGGTATTATTGGCACGGATCTTCTCCTTATTATGAACGCTACGGACAATAAGGAATGCAAAGTGGCGACCGACCTCTCGTAGGAGGCGACAGGAAAAGACAGATGCTTTAAATATAGATCACATCCCAATAACAGCAATTTGCGTATAGTGTTGCCAAATGATTCGAGGGTGATATTAATTTATTGTAATTTATGTAATCACTTCTCGTTCGGATAGTCGTTGATAATGACTCCCGCGATTGTAACAAATCATTATTAATTAGAGAATTATTTTAACAGCTGCTTGTTTTTGACGCAAGTTGATAAAGAAATTAACTAATTATACTGGAGTATTATTCGCGTTATTTTTTTTTTTTTTTTCGTTGCAAGGAACTGCACATACTAATCATATGAGCGGATACCGCCTTAAAAAAGTCACATTACATATTCGCTCTTCGTATAATTAATTGTGTACCTGCGCGAGATGAAAATTATCATTAACGTAATGTTACTCTTACCAACGGAGAAAAAGCGAGAAAACATTCTGTCGCGTTCGGCGAGGTTTACCGAGGGAAACCGACGAAAAGGTAGGAGAGGGCGAGAGCGGTATGATTCTCGAATCGAATGCATTAAGATAATTAATTATAAAATCCACGAGAAACGCAGCGGCCGAGAACAGCGGCGGCCAGAGCTCCGCGATGCAAAAATATGGACGCACATCGAGTAGAGTTTCTATTCGTCGCTTCGTCCCCCTTCACCTTCGCTGCTTTCATTTACTCAGTTAGCTTCGTTTTAAGAGATACAAATTAGAATGAGAAAATGCAGATTTTACAAAATACTTACCGGAGTAAATCGCTCGTGAATTGAGGTAGAATAATACGGGGAAGGTGCCCCGAAAATACCTTGCAACCGCATTATAGGGCCCGAATGTGCACGTAGAAATTAACGTTAATTAGTTGCGGCTTGATGACAGAGCCTTTATAGCGTGCGTCGCTATCTGAAAGATTAATGAACGTAGGACGCCCGACTTGTTGTGGAAAAATTACTTTCGGTTATATTCCTCTCGTGACTCAACATGATTGAATCAGAGACAGAAATAGCGATGATCATCGGATTGCCAATTGTATTGGCGGATGTTCATTTAGCCCCGAGTGTCACAGAACGAAGTGTGGTCCGTATTAATAATTTCACACTTTATAGCTGCCATCGCATAACCAATCAATCAATTTGAACGTTCTGAATGATAAGGAAGAAATTTTCTCTTCATTGTAATATTAATTGTTATCTATTTCAGCAATGCCGTCAATATTTATTCAATATATTAGCATAAATAAGTCTTTTAAAGTGTACATAAATTTACAATTTATGTATGCGATTTGTACTCGGAGAAATTTTGTGTCTATAATAATATATTTACGATCGAGGCGATGCTTCATTCGCGAAAGGCTGTCATTGATTACTTCGGGGCGGAACGTTAATGTTAATCTGAAGGAAATGAACGCGAATGACCTGCAGTTCGTTGCCGGATCGAAAGTCGTCGTCATAGCTCTCGCAGACTCCTTAAGATCCGTTCGCTCGTAAATTTCTCCTCGTTTGCCAAAGGGTTAATGCGTCTGACTGTATCCCAGGAGGAAATCTTGAAATGCAATATTCTACAATATTCACTGACGAGGGAACGAAGGTCGGAGGAGCGGTGGGAGCGGCGGAAAAGACGACGGATGGCGAAAAGGAGGGGGGGGGGGGGGGAGCAAGGAGAGGAGGAGTGGGAAAGGGAGAGACTTGGACTTTTACCACGGCTCAATATTGGTACTCCGACAGCGTCTTCCTTCGCTCACTTCCTCTCAATCTTCTTCCCCGTGTTCGTTCCCCGTCTCGCGCCCTCGCACTATTTCTCCCACTCCCTCGGAGGAAGTTACTTGACAACTGTTATTTGCATTTCTATCCTATTGAAGAAAATATCTAATAAAGTTTCGCGAGCGGCGCCATCTTGAGGGAGACCAGCTCCTCTTCGCCCTCCTCCCTGTCGTTCCCGGCCAACCCATCAGAATCTGTACTCCAAGTCATATTCTGCGAAGCAATGTCTCGAAAGTACTCCCGTAAGTTCGAATAGTTCGATGGACGTGGTTGCGAACAATGTCACAATGAATAAGATTTGGTCTGAACATATTTCTATGTGAAAGCGAATATCTCGTTGGTAGAACTTTATTTTAGGTGCTGATCCATCCGCATCTTTGTTTTTGCCATGCCATTGCTTATTTACTTACTTCGTATAAAATTAAACCTCACGAAGTAATCGTACATAAAATATACATATATTTTAAATCAATACAAAGGAAATAGCCATACGGTCCAAGCTTGGATCTTAGGCAGCTCAATATAATTATTTTTAATATGTATTTAATACGCGTATTTTCCAACATATTAAACTGCGCGCCGATTATTTGTCGGACTTAAAACACAGCTATTGTTGGAACATTAGAAATTCCCTCTCCCTTCCCTAATTAAATCGATATCGATTTAATATTAACATATATTTTATATAATATATACGTGAAATATCACGTTAATAAGCTAATATAAGTGAGATAGTGATTAGAGATTGTCAACAGTTTAGAGACGACGATTTGATCCGAACTGGAGTCTTTCCGCGAACGACATATTGAAGAACTTCGCGTCGTCACATGGATGATTACGAGTATATCGCTCCCCGCGATAAGTCGTAAATCCGCGGTACGAGAGCTCGTAAAAGGAATCCGAAGTGCGATCCTTACCCCGAATCCCCGCGTAATCACGAACCCTTTAACCGCGAGTGAACTCATCGCTTCGTCAATTCAGTGGCAAGTATTTGAGTTGCCTAATATCGTATAGGTAAATCGCGAATTTGTCTTTGAAGACGATGCAAAGTCGAAGAAATATCGATTAGGCTATCGAAAAATGTTTATCTTATTATCAAACATAAGGCTCTAATGTATAATTTATATAAATTATGTCACCAATCAGAAAAATAATATAATTAAATATATATATATAAATTTTCAAGCTATTCGTTATACCTATATATATATATATTTCTCAAATACAAAGTGGGCGAATAGATTTCCATATACATATATGATTTTCTTTGAAAAAATTATTTTATAAAACCTCTATCATTACTATATAGAAATTTTATTTTTTATCAAATTTTGGAATTGAATTTAATACTTAAGACTAACTATACGTTATTGTTAAAGCAATTCTTGAGAGAAATTGTGAAACGGCGAGCAAAATATTATTTCTAATAATCCACTTCATCAGCCATGGTGATGACTTTCCATTAATTTTTTAAAGGATACAGATGTGTTAATGTTCATTATCGGTAACCGCGCGAGATGAAAAGTTAGCTTCTTTAAATAAACGTGTACTTACTTTCTCGATATTAGACGGAGATTTTTTTAGAATATATAATATTAAGCCCAGTAGCTTTCATTATGCGAATGTATTTTGATGTTCAATAAATAATCCAAAATTTTTACACAATGATATTAAAGCATGTAGATATACAAACGGAATTTTTTATTATACTAAGCTGATTGAATAAATAGAAGTGTAGCGATACGATTTGACTGTTGGAGAGATTCAACCTATATATCAATATTTATACATATACGTATCAATTATTACGTTTAAGTACATATATATAAAATATTGTATGTGAATATATCTCTTTTCCTTAAGTTTTACAAATTTGAATTAAAATTAATTTATTTAATACAAATAATTACGAAACTAAAGAATAATGCAGAATATTTGCTTATAAACTTAAGCTTAAAACTAAATAAAATATTTTTATCTCGCTGAATTGCTGGCTTTATTAAGTTTGAACGTGGAAAACAAAGTCCCGATTTTTTTCATATTCTAAGCTTTTGTAGACGCAAAAATAAAAATTAGTATGAAATGAAGAAGTTAATTTTTATGTCGAAAGTCTGAATTTTTTACAGATATGAAATGTAAAAATACGTATGTATATTATTTTAAATATTTTTATCCTTTTTTGGAGAATTTGAGAATATTAAATGTTAAAATACTACTGTATTATTCACATATAACAAAGAATAAATTTTATTTTTAATTTTCAAGGTTTTTTTATGAAAGCATATGCATTTTTTCCAAAAATTCAATCCTTTGACTTTTATACGAGTGTGATATTTTTTTAAAAAATCTTTATATATACTTAATATAATTACGAGAGATATATCGAATGTAGCTATAACTAACAACGTAATGAGATGGCTAGCAGCCGTCATCAGCGAGAGAGGTTTGTCGGTAGCACAATGCAGCGGCAACGTCTGATTCAGGCGATGTTATGAAATCAGTAAACAGCCGTCTTACGTGCACTTACGTCGAAACTCGTCAGTCACACGCTCATACGTGCGTGTGTATCGGTAGGTGCGTTAGATGTAGATTCCGCAGTCACATAGGAGGGGTGGTAAGACACGTTTCTCCATGCGGTGGCATCGCAGGAGGAGGATCGCTCATTCAATACGGGCGTATTGTTCAGGTCTTATCGTAATATCTCATAATTAATATCTCCGCATTGTGGTATGGATGGATAGGCAGGATTCGCTGCCAGACCCAACTGATAGCGCGAAAGCATTTGTACTCGGCAGCTCTCCATTTCTCGGTCTCTCTCTCTTGCTTAGCCACCCTTACACGTTCATCCACCTTCTGTCCTCGTCTTTGACGCGACGACCAAAGCTCGGCGTTCACTTCCACCAGGTCCCATGAAAATCTTGTTCTTAGACCGCCAGACGATCCCGAATATCGATAAGCTGTGAATCTTGAGCGGGATAACGGCGGAAGTCTTATAACGAATCAACGAGCGGGTCGTACCCAGAAACGATTGTAATGGCCGCTTTGATGTATCGTCGGAATAAATTAACGAGTCCTAATTGTGATGATATTCCATTGGCCGCGCTTAATTCCTCGATAATCAAAATACACACAGACGAAACTTTTCATATACTTAAAAAGAATACAGAGAATGCGACATTTCAAATGGAAATCTAATAAGTTCGAGTTCGGGCAAAGCATTTCAGCGTTGAGCTAATTATTTAGTACCGTGATAGCTGAGCACTTATACAACACCGTGTTATGCCAGAATATGTCAAAGCCGCGCGCGCGTTTGCCACTGAGCTAATCAAAATACGTATACGACGGATAGATGTTCTGTGATTTGTCTGGTCCATTGAGACGTCGACCTTCCTTCCCTTGATCCTCAAGGAGTATTTCGCGTAGGACGTAGGGGGACACCGGCCAAGAAACGGCACTAAGGGGCTTTTGAGATCGCCGGACGACGACTTCTGGTGCTCGCGGTCAGAGGGGGAGAGGCTCGCTTGTCCAAATATCGGAATAGACGATAAACAGACGGATAGAAGGCCGTCACAGACGACCGTATGCGCTTGTAAGCTCAATGCTTGGCAGAATTCCTAAGACGCCGCGAGTCCTTCAGCGGATGTATTCGTATGTGCTCGGTGTAATTGAACGCATACACCACTGCTGGAGCATTCACACGTTGACGCTCCTTGATACGGTAAGCGCGATTGCGTTCGCGCATCTTTTCTTTCGAAAAACAATTTTATCGTTATACGAAATCGATAGACAATTTGGTTAAAATTAATAAGATAGATAACGATGATTAGAATCGACTTTTTCAACTTTCAGCACTGCCGATCTGTATAAGAAGATGATTTTTCATGTTTGTCTCTAACATCGTAATGTGTACTTAATATAATTATAAATTATATATTGAGCAAAACAAATATGAGTACAAGTCAATTTTAACACAATCGTTTCCCTGTTAGTACGATTATAAGCTAAGATTTAGCGTTAGATGCCGAATTCTGCAAAATGCAAATCGGCTAGTGTGAAATACTGCACGCACGTTACAATAAACCGAAATAAAAAGTTACAATTCAGCCGAAACGTTATTTAAAGAGTTATTTAATTCCAATGCACATTTTGCTGCGTCCTCGCCTCTGACTTGAATATTTAATTTCTCGCTGAAGAATTAGCGCGATGAGAAGTTGAGAGTAACTCTCGATATTCCCATTTCCTGAGTAGCCACGAGGAGAATAATGCAGGATGGATAAGTCGAAGGACCAAACCAAAACAAGCTGCGCAACAGTTAAGGCAGATCCTGTTTGAATATTGTTACCTTAACGAGGCGCAAGTATTTGCTTTGGAGATGTAATCCAGTGTACCGCTACCGGAATATGAACGGCTTGGCGAATTACAGCGGTGTTTCGATTCTAAATCGACGAAAAGCCTTCGTTAATTGGCTTGGAATTTGCATTCGTTGTTTGAACGTCAACGAGCTGTAAAATTGTATGTTAAAGTTACAAATGGTTAGTTCCGAGGCTATTTTCTCATATTTCTGATATTTAATGTAAATTCAGAGAACTTTTTGATACTTGATAATTTGTGATATTAATTTACCATTCAGTAATCTTAATCTCGACAATATTAACAATTTTCTCAATTTTATGAGAAACAATCGAGATTAATCAAAATATTGTTATGAAATTGAAAGAAAATAAAACGTTTACGTCTATATGGTCAATATTTATTCGAGTCTAAATTGTCCATAATCTTGACAAAAAGGAAGAAAGACTTCGGCGTGTTTCACAAGTCGGATTGGTAAAATATCGAGCTTACCGGAAATGGCCACCACTAACAACAAACGCGATGCGGGAGTCCGTGGCCGCGCGATTCGACTATCTTTTACGGGGCGAAAGGGGTAGAGAGAAGAGGTAGTTTTCGGGGTACGGGCCGAGGCGAGGAATACGAGAGAAAGGACGATGGAGTTGGGGGTGGCTGGGAAGATAAGGCGAATCAAACCGTAAATAACCGCGGAACGGCGGAAAGGAAAGGGAACGAGAGGCACGGAGTGGCGTCGGGGGTAGCGAAGGAAAGGCGAGGGTGAGGGGTACGACGCCTCGCCAGCTGCAAAACTCGCCGAGTTTTATAGTTGAATCGCATGACTCCGAATCTCCATACATTCCGCGCCTTCTCCCTTTTGCCGCTCACCTCCCCTCTCACCCCCGTCCCCCTGTCTTCCTGTCTTTTTCTCTCCTTCGCCCCTGCACTTTCCGCCTTTTTGCTCGAACCATCCCTACTCCCCCTTTTTTCGCTCCCCCTCTCTGGGTCATATCTATTTTTATATCGCCGTTTCTTTCTCCGAGCCAGCGGCTACCACTCCACCTGCAGATATCTCCACACTGGTAACACCGTGTGCGTATTATGCATATACGAGGCGCCGCTGGATGGAACAGAAAGGGGCGATTAATTCCGTATTCCTAGATACTTTCTAACGTCCGCACGCCAGACTCATACCTCATGCCACCGTCGCGGCCTTCACGGTGTTTATGAGCGCCGTTTTTCGAGAGGAAGTGGAAAAGAATTGGACGTACGTCCAATATATCTGTGCCGTAGCCTGGAATTATGGTGGCGCTGAATCCAGGTGGAATTTCTGGAAAAAACGCGATGGTTATGCAGCAATCGAATGATATGAATAATAAAGCAAGCTCGCCACTGATTAAAGTAAATGAGAAAAAAATTATTAGTTAATTTTCGTCATTGTCCGAGCTGATTTTAAGTTATTTAAAATTTATCTGAAATTTTTCGAAAAAAGTACACTTTAATAGTGTATTTTATCATTGAAATCTTTCGCGACGGTTTTCGTTATCTTTTAAGTCATCTTTGGCTTGCAAAATTGTCAGCATTAATTAGTATACGTAAAGACAATCTTTCACGATGGACATTTTTATGCGCGGAACTATCCGGCTCGGACGTACTCTCAATTTCACGGGGCGCGAAATCGCCGAAGAAATTTTCGCCAAGTAACTATGCGTGCAGTATCATATACTCGTACATACGTGTGTGTATGTGTATGCCTGTGTGTGTGCGTATTATGCGACGAGGGTGCAGTCCAGGGTGGCAAGGTGGGCGAAGGTGGTCGTGGGCGGAAAGTGCACGAAGGAGGGTGGAATGCAGGCCGAAGTAGGTACTAATGCCGAAAGTTTTAACGAGTTTGAGTGATCGCGGTCGATGTAACCGCAACAATAATAGCAATAGTAATAATCATGCCACTGCTCCGAGGCGGTACCAACTTATCGCGCTGCTTGGTATAAAAGCCTTGCTTGTGTGCGCTTTTGTGTATCTCTCGCGAGTGTTCTGGGAAGAACGAAAGGAATGGGGACCGCTTATCAAATTCATACTTTGCCGTCAATAATAGATATAACAATAGAAATTAATATTGTAAGACTAGTATTATTTTTATTACTATTGTCACTCTATTTTTTAATATTTGAGACGATAGAGAATGACAAGCGCACGTTTAATATTTTTTGTATATTTTTAAAATAATGTATTTAATTAAAATTTGTGTTATTGTGTGGTTGAATAAAAATGTATTGGATTTGCTAACGAAGAAAGATAGATAAGTGCGCATTAGGCAATTAATTTCATGGCGACAGTGCGCCGCGGCCGTTCAGCTTCGTCCGCAACCTCCATCTTCGACGAAGGATTCAAGGGACGACTTTTCTTCGCGTCAGCCAATGACCGATCGCGCAAGTCGCGCCAAATGGAATCCTCTTCGTCTTCGTCGGCACTTTCTTCGGGCCCGGGCAGCGGGATCTGTAACACACGTACGCACCACATACACAGGTATAGACAGGTATCCTGAAAGAACGACCGACTGCCGGGCGGCGGTAGCGGCGGTGGCGGGGGACGCGGCAGAAGGTGCCCGCCTCGGCGAGGGCCGACTAAAGGGTGTATGATTGATCGCGCCATGGCATGCCAGATAATGCAATTTTATTTCATTTGATTCCGCGGGGGTAATTGCTATTTTGGCGGGTCTGCCGCGCCGAACGGCCGACGGAGTGATGTATTGGCGTGGCTCTTTCTTCCTCTGCCCACCCCCTCCCGACCCCCTCCCTGACTTGCCTCCTCTCTCCCCCTCCGTCTCGCGATATATATTAACTCCAGTCAGGATTATTGCTTCGAGGGTGGAAAAGAGCGGATCGATCACGTGCGAAAGAAGGTGGAGAATCGTCGGCTCGCCGCTTCCGCCGTCAAAGACCGCGCGGGGCGATAAATTTCGCGTCTTCCTGCCATCTTGTTTTGGAAAGGAGCCTAATCGGCCGTACGATTGATTTAGATCGCCCGATTTACCTCGCTTCGCACCGGCGCGGGCGCGGAGTATACCTCGCGTAATGCTCCATGCGAAATTGGAGAATCGCGATGATTGCGTTATGGCAAGCCATGTGTGGAACTCTGTCTGAATGTGTGAAACTCGTTCCACCCTTCCTTGTTTTAATAATAGATTTTACTGAGAATATTGTGATAGTTTAAATTAATTTAAATTTTTATGCCAATAAATGCTGTAAGATTTTTATCGAAGCTCACAATTTATATATGTTGTCCCTCAATTCATAGTAAAAAAGTCAAGCATTGTATATTAATTCGAATTCACCGTGTTTAGTACAAAAGAGTTATAGCTGAATGAAGGAGTGCGTTAAATACACGCATTTGCGGAAGTTTGTTGCTAATCGCATGAACAAAGCGTCATCTTCAAAATCCTGTGCGCTCTACGTGGTGATGTAACCGAAGCTTTCGTCGCAATAAATTCAAAATAATATCCAAAGGCAACGCGACGTGCAATAGTAGCGGCGGCAACCCAGCAACGTGTTTCTATTTGACGTCGCGGTGCCGCGGGTGCATGGCGTCGCCGCGCAGTTGGTTAGCGTTAATTGTAATGCTTTTTGGTCCATACGCGATTACACGATGAAATAATCCCTCATTTATGAGTTAAGTGGTCTGTGGAACTCAACGGCGCTTCTGATGAAATGCTCACGGCGAGTGCACCGCTGGTTCTGAGGAAGATCGTTGAGCAAAGAGAAGAAGAGAGGGAGAGAGAGAGAGAGAGAGAGAGAGAAGGGCGGAAACACACGCCGGAGAGAGGACGTGAGAGTGAGAGGAGAAAAGGGTGGCCGGCGGGTGGATGGAGGTCAGGGGGTAGGTAACTGCGCCACCAACCACGCGACCCTACGGCGATATGGTCCTTTGCTCGCATTATAATTATGTTCCGCCGTCCGTAAAATTGCAAATAATTAAGATTTGGTCGATGCGAGAGCGCGAAACGTAATAATGTCGTGCGGGTTGTTTCGCTGCACGTCGCGGCTGCGGAGGGAGAACGATTGTGAGTTACCGAGGTCTTTCTTGCTCATTCAGATGTAATAAACGACATTTGCTTTAACAGTATGCATTATTTGACTATCGAGAAACAATAAAAACACTGCAAATCTAAGTGTTTTTGAAGTGTTTAAAATAAAACATTAAAGTGTTTAATTGAATCAAATTTACGAAAATAAATCGGGAAAACTGTTTAATACATCACTTTTTATACGTTTCTTAACGTATAAAAAGTGACTACAAGATTTAACGTTTAAAAAGTGACTATACAAAATTTGCAGTAAATGAGCTAGAGCTTTTTATCAAAGTAGTTTTTATTAGGCGAGCAAGAGTCATCTTCTTTTTCGTTTATACAGAATCATGTTAGTTAAATCGCGCATCTCTAAATTTCGTTGATGACTCGAAGCGATCTCTCGACAACACTCGCAACACAATGATATATCGGTAATTAGAACGCAAAGTTATATAGGCGAAATTACTCGCTCTCTCGAGTCAAAGCACGGTGATCTCGCGTCACCGAGCAGAAATTACAAACCTTCACCGCGTTCGCGTTGCCGGTCCGCTTCTTCATTGTCGGTATAACCACTCCGGCGAAGACCGCCATTACCCAGCAATTTGGGATCATCCGCGAGAGACATCAGAAGAACCAAAAATATACTTATGTTAGCTATCGTGCACAAATAAATATAATCCGCCCTCGTTTTCGAGGCCATTTCGGGGAGGTACGCGGTACGCACAAATCCGTGCACTCTTGCGTGAAAAAGGGTGAAACGAGAAACAAGCTTGGTGCATTGGGAAAGAAAGGGGTATTTTGAGTTTACATTTGAACAAAGCATACTCTTGTAATTGTTAAATGCCGGATATAATTTTTAGACCACGCAAAAAGTATATGTGTCATGTACTCTCGTGATGATAATTTAATCTTTTAATCGATCGTTGGCGAAATAATTTCTTTTATGCTAGAAGGTATTTAAGTATGTGTTATACTCATTATATTGTTGTATAATTATATATGCGGTAACATTACCACACGAAAAAATTTGAATACTTTGTGCCGACAAATAATTATTTCGTGAACGCAAAGGCTACTGTGCGAGCTTGCTTCAAAGTGATAAGAACCGAATTAAAGTTACATACAAATTAGCCCGATAATGCGCACGTGAAGCAACGCGTTCTCGCAACATTCGTCGATGCCGAAGCATGTTGAGGGTGAAAGCCTACCCCCTACACTTCGCTATGGCAACTTTCTTTCCAACCTTCCTTCTTCCTTTGACTTCCCCCCGCTGTGCTTTCCTTCTCTCTTTCTTCTCGAAGCGTAAGATCGTCCTGCGCAAATTGGCCGTGGCTTTTTTAATTTACACTCGCTCTGTGCTGCAACTGCTTCGTTCCTCTGTGCTGCGACAAGTCGATGGGTGGTGGGTTAACCCATTTGCCGGCCATCTTGCATATATATATATATATATATATATATATATATATAATATACATATATACGCCGAGTTTTGTGATATTTCTTAATTAAATATAGCCTCAAGTTAAAAATGAAATTAAATAGAAGGCAGTGTTTTTTTGCCGGCTCGGCCGGCACCATATCTCGCTTCCACCCCCGACGAACGAAGCCCTTCCTACCCTGTTCCTCGGCTCGACAATGGCGAATAAGGTTACCTAGTCGCTTCGCAGCTTCGACCAACCCTCTCTCTCTTTCTGTAGACCACCCGCTGTACATATTTCACGTCGAAATAATTAAACGCCGCTGGACCGCGAGTCGACTCGCCCTAAGGTCGAGTGGAGCCGAGTCGCGATTATTAATTAGGTCGTAGCTACCTCGCCGACCTCGACTCTCGATTTTCTGATAAGGTCGACTGACCATTGGCCTCGGATGAATAATACGTTAGGCTTTCTATAAAGTTACAAATTACACCCTTCTATAAAGTTACAAATTACGTGTGCATATTTATCAAAATTTACACACAAATTTACTGTTATTTTTTTTCAATATATATTATCTGTAAATATTTACAAGAACCTATTACTTCATTATTATAAAATTTTCTTATTTATTAGTTAATTAATTATAGATTTGAAATATACTAAATATATCAAATGATTAGTTCGCGACTATTTTCCCAATTACCAAAATTATTTATAACATTGTGTATACTGCAGATCTGTCGCTATAGAGTATTTATATTACAATGTAACGGTTCTAACAGGCCACGTGTGCGATTGCCGTCGAAATCCTGCATCCTCGGCCGTCTTGGTAATTTGTGCGCCAATTTGGGGGGAGCCCTGACGCTCGCGTAACGCTAATTCTCGGAGATACTGTCAACCCGACGGCGATTATCAATTGCCTTGTCAATTACACCCCGTCCAGGGGACGACGCGCACATGCTGGTAGACCGTGCCGTCGCCGATCCTCCACCCTCTTCTTCCTCCACCGACTCTCGGCCGAATCTCGAGCCCGGCCTGATCGCAACGAGTTATTTAATTACCACGATCTATCACCAGGTGTCAGCTTCCAGTCTATAATGCATGATCGATCGTAGCCCGAGCTCTCCTCCTTCAACCCTTTGCTCCCGCGCTTCGGAAAACGCATGTATGTGTGCGAGGGATTTCATGCGCGTGAGTATAATAGCCGATGTATACGAGATTTGTAAGATAACTTTTGTAGTTCCTTCTATTTTTATATTTTCACTTACAACTTACAATACCTGCAATACCATGATTTAAATAATTTATAAAGTTTATTGATAATCCAAGCGAGACCTGTGTAAAAAGAATCTTTTCAAGCTGAAGAATTTCCATGGCGAAATATCCATAATTTCGACAGTGAAGGGGAGAATCCGTATAATCCGTAAAAGTTGTAAAAATATTTTTCAAAATATGAAAAGGAAGCTTGCGCCCTTGTGTACGTCGCATTCGTCTCCAGACTGTGTTTCACCTATTTATCAAACCAAAAGTCTGACTTATTCCACGCACGTATCGCCCAGCGTGCCCTGCGAAAATGCGTTCAACGCGTGGTGGGTTCTACTTAATCCTAATTATCTCGTGTAAATCTTAATTCCTCCGTCCCGGCAAGTCGTTACTTGCGCAAAGCGTCGTTAACTACGCCCACCGTAAACACCGCGCGCCCGGTATATTTCGGACGTGAAACTTTTAAACGACGGTAGGGATCGATTAAGGCATAACTTCCATTAAGGTAACTCTCGATTGGGTGCACGGGGGAAAGGGGATAGGGATCGACGAAACGACAGAACTAACCGAGCCCGTCTTTTTCATCGTCATTTTTATCGGCGCGGATAAGACGGCCGGGGCTAATTCGCATTCCCCTTGATGTCTGGCGGAGTTAACGGTTTTAAGGGATGAAACGCGTATAGATCGGAGGTTGGCGGCTGCGAACGTAGGGACGCGCCAGCGAGAAGAGCGAGGAGATGGTCGAGGCGAGGAGGCGAAGCAAGAAATTGATATAGCATACGAAAATGAATTGCCCCTTTGCCGAAGAATGTTCCACGGCAATCTGCCCTGCGCCTCGCTTTTTATGCTTTTTATGCTCATTTTCAATTTTGCTCCCCGCCCCTCCCCCCGTCCTCCGTCTCTCGCAGGGCTCGACGACGCCCCCAGGTTTCCCATAAAACCTTGCGGTATTACAATACCTTGTCAAGCCTCCTGCCGCCGGCACCCTTCGCGTCGATAACTGGATGAATACAAACGGACGTATTATCGGTGTCAAGGCTCGCGTCTCTCCTTCGTGAAGAAGACATTTCGCGTGTAAACAGATCGCGTCACGTTACCCGGCGTTTAACGAGACATTGATATTTATTGGCGGGCAAAATTTCTTCGATAATTATTACTGCTTTATAAATTAAAAATTGTAGAATATATAACTTATTCCTCAAACTTTCATTCAAGAATGCTTGCGTATTTTTTAAGTATATTGATATTGATATGGTAAACAACGAATAAAAATAATAAAAGTATATTTTTTCTAAATGCTTCCAAAAATATAAAATACTTTGCAAATTGTATTTATTAACTTCTCTCAACACTTACATCCTTACTTGGTGAAAACAGAATTTTGTTTTGTCAAAAAGTCATTAATATGTTTGGTATTCAAATGTAGATGTCGCGCAAGGATGTCCCTACAATTCCGATTAAAATGTATCCAACGGGCGGAGATAAGGATCCGATCCGAATTTGAAACGACATTCTGGTAGGGTGTCTGGCGCGCGAGGTAGGGGCCGAAGAAGATAAATTTCAGTCGAGAAGCGGCTCGGAATCAGGAATCTGCCGCGTTTCTCGAGCAATCGTTGCCGACGCGAGATAGGGCCGCGGTTCGTTCTGTTGCTTATTTGTCGCCGGAGAAACGAAACGAGCTGGGGAAATGGCGAGCTGGTTTAAGGGTGCGCGCGAGGGATGTGGGAGGGATTCGTGCTCGAAACCGTGCAAATAACGGTCGCTGACGACGAGCTACTCTCTGCATCCTCTGCTACCGCGTGACCCTCGCCTCGGATCCTTCGTTCGCATCGAATCTCAAACGGGAGGTTCGATGCTCTCGTAGATGCTATCGACTCGCACAACCAGACGAAGGGATTCACGATGCTTCCGCGATAAGATCGAACAAACGTCAACGTTGCGAGGGGAAAATTAAACGCGAGAGAAACTATTGCCGGATTAACGTGAGCACGCCGAAAACTCGGAAACATACAACGTTTGAAAATAAATTCGACGCAATTTCTTTTTAGATTGCAATGGCAATTCGGTGATTGAACCGAACACCGAGTAGGTATACACAATTCTCATATTGCCTCGTTAACCCGGCAAGGCGTCACTTAGCGACGTACGCGCGGCGGATCGGGGACGTTGAACGGAAAAAACAGAAAAAAAAAAGAAAATGAGAATTCGTATAAATCGTCCGTTGCAACGCGCCACACACGCGTATCTCTTACGTCTGGGCGAACGGCGGAAGAACACAAAGCTAATGCAATTTTGCAATTATACCGTGCTCGCCCGCCCCTTCGCCGCCCCGGCACCGCCGAGGGGTGCGGAGGAATGCCCGCGATACGCGTCGTCCTTTCCTACCCCTCGGCCTTCCTCCTCGCGAACAACGCGAGAATATTTAAATTTCGTTTCGTTTCCGCGTCGTTATTCTTTCATCCGTGCCGCCGCGGCGCGGCGCTCCGCCCGTGATTAATTGGCGAATCCAATCGCCGAGCGTGGAATGTACGCTTTTCGCTTTGTCGCTAACTTGGCGGGCACAAGACGCATCCTACTTATTCGCCGTTGAAATATGATTGCTCTCCTAATATTAGTATGGGCTTCACGTTCCTTTTATTTCTCTCTTTTACCACGCGCGTGGTCGAATTTTCCATCATTATCAATCGCAAAAATTTATTACGGCGTTCCCTGTGCCCGTGGCTGTCCATTCTTTTTTGAGTGTCCTCCTTCCCGCTCTGTGATTTTATTTGTTTTCTACGTTCTCGTCACGTTCACCCTAGCGCGTTACCGGGATAATAAACCTCGGTAACGAGTAATAAATCCCACGATTATCATGATATACTGGACACGGCAGAGCGAGATACATCCAGTCCTTTCATTCCCCCCCCCCCCCCCCCATTCGGCCTCGATATTCTCCGGCGGAAACTTTCCGAAGGATACGTAATAATCCATCCCGCACAATTCCGCGTTCTCGTACTCCGAAAAGGCTCACCCTGCACGATGGAAAAAGCGACGGAGAGGGAAGAAAAGGGGGAAGGGACTTGGCGCGCGAGCACTGCTGTATTAGATTTGCTTTCTAGGACACTTTAATCAGAATGTACCTATGTAAATTTTTGAATACACATCCCTCGTCTCCCGCGATGTTTGTATAGGTCAGGCGAAGGTATTTTCCTGCCGAGAGAGCGGAGGACCTCCGTTGCGACCGCCGTTGCCGCAGCCGCCGTCGTCGCCGTCGCCATCGCCGTCGCGTCCCGTGAATTAAAGAATTTGCAATTCTGAATTTCAGGTGATCGCATACATACGCCGCCCGGCTTTATCCCCGTCGACGACGGCGACGATCCACGACGTTTGCGAGCATCGACCACAGCCGCGATATATTCTTTTGGGACAACGTGTGGATATATGCGAGATCTTTATGTTATATTATAAGTTACATTTTGTATTACTTTTTTACATAGTATTCGAAATTAGTTATATATAGATTATATAGGTACCTTTGTTTATGTCTTTTTATGGATTTTTTCAATGGAATCTTTGCTGAGTACTTATGTAAGTAAAGTTAAATGAGGATTTTCTTTTGCGTAACGTACGTAATGGTGTATATGTGTACAGTATAGTTATGGTTTGGCGATCGCACAGCTCGTAATTCGTTATTTTTATCGTATTTGCGCATGTATCATCGTATTCTATGCGGAGTTGCCTTTCGTAAAAGAATTCGTGAATAATAAAAATCCTCGTGAATGGAATTATTATAATGGTCATTATATAAATATAGACTTCACATGCCTCTTAAACTAATGTACTTATTTATATAATTATTATTGTGTCAGAAATTATTACACAAATAAAAATAATATGCTCACTCTTTATTGATATTTTTATAAAGATTTTACTGCAGTTTGAAAATCTTGGATTTATTTAGAATAGGCTTATCGACAAATTTATCGAGTTTAAAAGAGTCATTTATATATTTACAATCATCCGCTTTTGAATTTATATTATATGTAAAGATTTTAATTTTAATAAATTATTGTAGCGCACCATTTACCGCGCGTGGCTCTTATTGCCTAATTTATTATTATTTTTTATTTACAATCATACCTCATTATTTAATTATAACATTGTTTAATTACAACTAATTGATCAAATATATAAACATAGTAAATATGATACTATACAATGATCTGTTAGTCTCAGTGTTTCCTTCTCTCTCCTCTCAACCTTCCTTTATTTTTTCTTTTTTTTTTTACTTAGCGAGATAACGGAGGAGGAAGTCGTTTTACTCGCGTGAAAAAATTTTGACTTAGAGCATGAAATATTAGCTTTACATTGAACATGGCAAACATGGTTCTACAATGTTATTTCTCACATTCGCAAAATAATTACACATAAATTTGCTTTATTCCCGAATAAAATTTAGATAAATTCCTTCAAACTCGTATAAGGAATTAGCAAAGTTTGCACATAAATATTCAAAAGATTGCTTTAAATATCACCTTGCGCACATTATTCGAGCACAACGTACGCGCTCGAGGAGAATGGACGTCAATGTGGTGTACCGACTGGTTAGGCACGAATTTCAAGATGAATTCCGACGGACAATTACGACATTTTAATTGCACAATACCCGGGCATAGGGAACGAGAGCGGGCTACGAGAGGCGAGCGAAAAGAGAGCGCTCGCGAGAGGGTGGCGAGGCGGAGACGGCGAGAAAGAGGAGAAAGACGGACAGAGGATGCGCCGTGTGTGGAGCGACGGAGGTGGTCGGGGGATGGACGGGCACAAGAAATGACCGACCAAGCGCACACGCGTATAATTATAATAACATTACTTGACAGAGATGGCGGCGAGAGGCGAGCCCGGTCGGCCAGGCTCCGCCGAGCATTGAAATATTATACCTACCAAAGAGAAAATAATTAAAATTCAACCCTTGCGCTCGCTCGCATGCGAGTGCGCGCCCGCGTTCGTGTGAGCGCCGGCACAAGCAAACACGCACGTACACACCCACATACACATGCCAATCCGTGCGCGCCTTCTACGTGGGGTAAACCATCCCCCCCCCCCCCTCCTCCTCCTCCGGCGGCGCTACCTCCCTCGCTCGTTCTCCAAGGATGGGGTTTCCCATATTTTTTCCAGCGCCCTAGGTAACAGGTATTCCGGAAACGTTTGTTCGTTACGTACGTGCTTCTGAGCGCCGTTGTAGTAAGTAGAAAAAGCCCCCGGACGTGTACCTTTCAAGTTGGATTATCGGACCGGATGAATGCGCGCATTCACGATCGCGCGGCTTGACTCTGACAGCATTATTGTTGCGAAACATATCCGGTGTCCGCGTGTCGATGCTCTTCTGCGGTAATTACCCGCGTTACGCGTCTCGCCGGTTTCGGTAATTAAATCGCGAAAGAGTGAAAACCAATCAAGTGCAGATAAAAAGATAACATTAATCATTTGTCTCCACAAAATTAAGGTTTATCATTATACATTTTGTTCTATACTTGGAATAATAAAATATAAGACATATTTTCACCATCTGGACGAGATTTCTCTTTTGTGTTGCTCTTGAGACAATGCCAATGGGACTTAACAATGGGGCCAAGTTGATCGTGTGCGGTTATACAGGTCGATTCGATGTAACCGCCGGGAAATAAAGGCTCGGTCCCGCGAGAAGGCGAGATGGACACGGCCGTTTTAATTGATATTTTAATGGACTCCGCGAAAAAAAAGGTCCTTGAAAATCGGCCCCCGAGGCCGTGACAGGATCGCGAGACAAAGGAATTAATGGAAGCCGCAGAGATCCTTCTACTTTAGCACGTCCACAGCAGGAGGACTCCCCCTTCCGTTTTCACGGCTATCAATAGCGTCGCCGAGAATTCGGGGCCCCGTCAAACGCCGTCGGTTATAATTTATTCAAATTAGCCCGGGGATTATTCATGAAAAAGTTACGACGCGGGGAGGCGAGTCGACGTTCGAACGGCGGACTCGCTCGATAATATCGCTTTATCTCTTTCCTCTACGAGATTAATATAGGTTTATTATACGACGCGGTTTCCTTGTTTTGTGCCATCCCGCGTGATTATTCGTAGATCAGCGTAAAGGTAAAAAGCTATCTACTTAGCCAAGTGATACCCAGGTATTCGCGTTATCTCTCCGATAATACAAATCGTTTGCTAATGCACCACCGGGAAAATTTTACTTTCATTAACCTAATTACCGTGTAATCACACAACGAACTGTTACATAAGATTTTTAAATGTCGATTTGTTCTTTTAAAGCATTATTCTCTCCTACAAAAAGAACAAAAATGACGTGCTTCGCCAATGAGCAATCTATTCATTCAAAAGTGATCGTCTTTTACGCGCGTGAACATCACCGGGCATTTTGCCTTCTCGCGGAATAATTATTTGCGCTCTTTAAAAGTGCAAAAACAAGAGGCACCCGAGCGCGAGCGAAGAGCACTCGTTGACACGAGGGCGTGCGCAAGGCCCCGAATCACAGTGGCTCGTAACGGGTCGTACATTATGATTTAATGCTAACACTGTGGTAATGTCGTCAGAGAGACTCCTGCGTATAAATAATTCGCGTGTCCGGG
Source organism: Leptothorax acervorum (assembly GCA_035220615.1). Lineage (NCBI taxonomy): Eukaryota > Metazoa > Arthropoda > Insecta > Hymenoptera > Formicidae > Leptothorax > Leptothorax acervorum. The sequence goes on along the minus strand of JASTWQ010001260.1, from coordinate 2,511,568 downwards.
CGCCCAACCCCGAGGACCACGGAGTCCGGGGTAGACGAGGGTGCAGAAAGAGCAAGCGGAGACGGAGGGAAGGAGCCGCGGGTTGGTTGGGGCTGGGGCGGGGGTCGGGGGAGCGGCGAGTTTTTAATGCGGCATCTCTAGGGGCGACGAGGATTACCAAGGTTAAAAAGGAAGTTTTTAATAATTTTTCATTTTCTCTATATTTATTATCGCGCGTTTCCTAACCGGGGGTGGGAAAGTAGGGGAAGGTAGGGAGTTTTGTTTTGTCGGAGACAATGGAGGGTCGGTAACGCCGGACCGTCTACCGTCGCGGGGGGTGATAGGGAGGTGGGGTAAGGGATGGGATTTCACGATTGTCAGTTGTCGTTGTGAAATTTTAATTCGCCCTCTCTCCCGTTTCCTTTTTTCATAGCCACTTTCTCTCTCCTCCTCTTTCCCGTTCTCTCTTCCGATCTTAGCGCGTAAAAGCCATCGCGCGATCCCTCCATCCTAATTCACAACGCAAAGTCATTTTTACAACGGCACGCCGGATGCTCGGCGGAGATGTAGTGCCTTTCACGCGTACCGCTTCTCGTTCATTTGCCCTGCATGCTGTTGTTCGAAGTTTTGCGTTGTGAAATCTCGCTCGCGCTCGTTTTTCACCACTTCTGTTTACATCGTGTTCTTCTTCGTCACTTTTTTTCCGTATATGGATACTAACCCTTTACGGTTTGCGCATCGAGGTGTTTACAAGAGAAAAAGATCAAAAAAATTGGATAACGTTTTTTGTGTTTCGAGATATCGATATTTGCACTCATTAACTATATCAAACAACAATAAATAACAATTAATTTTCGAGAGACAAACTAGAGAATAATCACGTTTGCCAATCAACCTGATCGAAGAGGACAGAAAAACGCTTGACGTGAGAGAAATTCCGTGAGAGAACGCGACGTAAGGGAATGCAAGACGCCGGAAATTCGTCTGTGCTAATTTGTCGCGAAGATCGTGGAATTGAAGTTGGCGCGGAGTCTCTTCTATTGGCTCGGAACATTCCACCATGCGCCTTTCTCGCCCTTCTCACCTTCTTCCGGCTACCCTTCCTCCGCTCTCCCTTCGCGATACGAAGCGTCCTATCACATTTTCTGCGAGCACTGTTCCGAATTACGAAAGTCGGAAACCTTAACGACATAAAGAAAGAAAGAAAGAGAAATTGAACAACGATTGAAGGCCACAAGCAAAAAAAAATTATGTAAGTTAAATCAAATTAGCAATCGCGCATATCTCTTGTTATTATTTTGTTTTTATTAATATTTTAAAGCGAAAGCTCTCTTCGACTTTTGTAATTGTTTGTTAATGTATGCTTGGAAAACAGTAGAATTTCAAGAGAGAAAAGTAAAAAGAGTTTAAAGCCGCAATTGTAATACGTTAAAAGCAACAAGAATCTATTAAGCGTGAGGATCAATACAATTTTTAAATGCGAAGCTTTCAGTTGTGTGTATGTGGTTATTAATCGCATGCAAACCACGATGAAATGTACTGCCATTCATTTACGCCGCCTGTATTGAATGTAAAGAGCAGAAAAATTATGTTTACATGGAAAATCCGCCACGGATCATTTTCCATCCACGAGCGAGCTACACCCGCTTCGTTTCGTTTTCGCTTCAGACCTTCCATCTCTTCATCCTGAAATCCAGTGAGATATACTACCGGTGTATTAATCAGGAACGCAGGGCAACCTGCTTTATGAGTCTTGAAGTATCGCGAGGAGCAGAGAGAGGGAGGAGGCGCAGGGCGAAGACATCAATGTCAATAATAATTCATTGATTACTTAATTCATAGTTGCCATGACGACCGTCTCTCGCTTTTCCCTCGCCTCCAAGCTACTCTGTTTTTCTCGCTTCGACGAAGAAGAGTACATACTCCTTAAACTCGTCTCACACGGAATCGAACGAGCCGATTTGTTTCCTTGAGTAGTCCGGATAATTGACTAATTAAATCATACACTTCCTAACTCACGTCATCACGACTTTCATACTTTGTGATTAGCTAGGTGATCGCGATCACCAGAATTTGATTATCGTTCTCGGTATATTTTCGGGAATATCACGGATTCCGTTGTGAGCGTCGCATTAGCCTTGCTTACGGGTTCGCAAGCAGGCAAGGAGAAACACGAAATGAATATTCAGAAGTTATTAGTCTGTAGTGAAATGTGACGGGGCTCACCCTTCTCGAAAACCACCCTGGCCTCTGCCACCGTCGCCCATTCCTCCTCCTACCCTCTACCCCTTCGTTCCGCCCCTCAGACCGCTATAGATTTTGCGATACATCCTGCGGAAATACTCGCGAGCGAGCGAGCAAGACACCCCGATCTGCTAGTAACGGTCGAAGAAGGGGTTGAAGCCTCGATGAAACGGCGGGGATGAAATCGTGAAAGATGAGGAGGTTGCGGGAGGTGGATGCGAATAGACCGGGACCGGCGGGGCGTGAGGGTGATGGGCGAAAGGGGCTTTATGCATAAGCTAAGAAGCACCATTGACGGGCACCGACGAGGGTATGTGTCTGTGTATATACTTCGACTGTAGCAACGCACTTGATAAGCAAGACTTTGGTAACACCAACGTGACGTAACCCCAGCACGTATCCGAAAGTCACCAAGTATAATCACATGCGTGGGGTAAAAGTGCGCCCTGATTAAAGTTATTCGGAAACATTTTGGCGAATAATGATCTGATAATACGTTCGACAAAACTTGTAATAATTTTATCATTCAAGCGAAATAACGATTTACGAGAGATTTACAGAATTGATTGTTATTGACATTTGTTCTTAATATTTTACAAATCTGTAAATAACAATATGAAATCGACAGAAATGGTTGACGCCGATTACAGAAGGACTTGGCTACTTTAATCTTATCCCCTCGAGTTGTCTTGCAATCGGCGAGGAAACAAATGTCGAGAAACAGACGCCGGTTTACGTTAGTCGCTCCATCTCCTCATGAAGTACCGCGGGCGCAGTCCGCAATGGAAATACGATCCACGAAACATATAATACCAATGTGTCTCGGCAGTATTTGTCGAGGAAGCGCGCACACGCGGACGGATAGAGATCTCCGACAATCGTGTAAACGCCTTTACGAACGGCACCGCCTTGAAACGCGCGTGTCGTGTCGCAAGCGATATTCAAATGGCATCAATTTCTGGGAAATTGCTCCCTATATCTGCCCGCAACCTGGATGCAGGCCCTCCCTCTCGCGAGAAGGGGGAGAAGACCGTATTGGCAGATAGCTACAGCATCGTTTTACAACCCCTTATCTGGATAAGTTACGGGCATCCTATTCGGCGATTCTCTCCCGTCCGAAGTTACGTTGTCGAGGGTGTCATCGATTTCCATGGAAATCCCTGGTGCGTGTAACTCCTGCACCGCGCCAGATTGCCGCGCTGTCTTATCGCGTGGGACAACTCTAACTCTGAAGCAAAAAACATACCAGTCGATCGTCGCCGAACGCGATGCCATCTCCGATTGCTTACCAAAGTTGAACATATTGTTGGACACAGTTTCTATTTGCATCTTAACAGAGCAGACTCTTTGCGTCTAACATTAATTATCAGGCCTTTTATTCGTAATGCTATTTATATTATCCCTAAAATTGTTCACGATTACACTTGCATTACACGTTTCTTTCGATGAAGAATCAATCCATCTTCATGCTCGCGCAACGTAATATCCAACGAGTCGAAGAGCCAGTCAAGCTGCGGTAACAATCTCGGAGGAGCTCGTTCCTTCTTCCGCTTTTTGCCGCAGAAGAAACACCCGCAGGGCTCGGCAACTTTTTTTCATCAGCATTTTACGGTTATACCGGCGCATTAATAATGCACATGCTTAATATAAAGAGAGGCCCGCGAGTCTCCGTCTAATAAACTGGAAGAATGCTTTATAACCGTTCGCGGTTTTGGTCCGTGAGGGGCGAGCGACGGCGAGGTGGCGAAGGGTGCGCTGGAAAGGCAAACTAAAGGGGGTGGCTTTCTTCTTTATGCTCGCCAAACGGCCAATCTCTCCTCCGCGCGTCGAAGGAAAGTGGCCTAACTTTCCGGCGTTACGAAGAGACAACGAACTCGTCGCACGATATATCCTCTGGAAGCGTGACTCGTTAAAGGATCTCCGCCATTCTTTCGTCAATCCCCGTATATATGTACCTACTCCTCTCGCTCCATCATAAAAAATTTATTTTGTCGAAAATTTGCCAACGCTAGTCGATACGCGAAGATCGAACGGAATATGCTGACTTTACAAGTTTTTCTATCTAAACTTTTATTAATTTGTATTAATTACATCAGCACATATAATTTCTATCGAATAAAGGCGTTAATCTGTTATCTATGGGGGATATGTCACTTATGATAAAAAGCTAGTTAAGTGATATCCGTGTGGCACGAACGTAAATCATCTTTAGCGTAAGAATTTTCATATCCATCTTATCCTTGAGTGCCAAATGAATTTTTCGTTCTTCCAGGGCTGATTTCCGAGTTTCGAGCGAGAGGAGGCGCTCCAGATAGCGAAGGTGAGACTTTTTGAAAAATATGAGTTTAATAAAGAAGGTAGTATGATGTATGGCCCGGCGTCGAGGAAGGGAACTTGCCAGGATCAACCAGCTTCGATACACAGATATTGTATACGTAATATAACTAGATGAAGGAAATGGGCGTGATGTACTGGATGTCAAAATGTCTCGCGAGAGGTTCGACGTTGCTTTCACGTTGCCAACAAAATTGCGGGAAACCTTCCGTTAAACTGAAGAGGGGTGGCGAATACTCGTTATCGGATTTCGTCGCTCATAGACGGTCGATCACCCTCTTCTTACCACGATTCGTCAAAAGTCACGCGAATATTATTTGTGGGGAAAAAAATTTTATGCTTATTAAATTCACAACACAATCCTACATCTGCGATAAATAATTTTCAATGCAGGATGTTTTTGTTCTATTAAGCCGTTCGTTTGTAAATTCTTTAGAGTCGCGGTTCTTTAATTAAAAAATCATGTCAGGGAATTATTATTTTTCGCAAGTTTTTAAGTGAATTCTTAATATAAAAGTCTGTTATAATATAAAATTTGCTCGAAATTTATTAAAACATTTATTAATACATTAGCCTGAATGATTTATTGATCTACGAAAATACTCAACCTTTAGTTACCGCATATCTCACAGTATTTGGAAACGTTTTATCACCCTGCATTTTTCTTTTCGACGCATAATATTGCGTCGAGGTATTGAATATTTCATCGCGAAGATCCGTATTTTTCTCCGGGTGATTGTCATTCGAAGAGGTCCAAGAGCGACAGGCGCGTCCGGACAGCGCGGCGCGGCGCAGGGAACAGCAAAATCAATTATTCATCCGAATTGGCCGGGAAAAAATCCTAATTATCCGGAGCAAATACAACCTTAATACGCAGAAGTGTACCATCGCCTCCCCCTTCGCCTCAATCTCTCTCTTTCTATCTACAAACTCCCGGCCACGACCGCGCAGTCACTCTTCGGCACAACCTTCTCCTTCTTACCGTGAATAACCATTTGTATTTCCAATTAGCTTTGCTAATAAGAAGACGGAGGCATTGCCGTAGTTTAAAAAAAAATGTATAACCTCATCCAGCCACTGGGGAAATAAAGAAAAGCGCCGTCCCGGTATGACAATACCGACGGGTCGGGCGGGGTTATATCGGGCGAACTACAATTAAAAATCCTCGCTTCACCCTCGCTTAACCCTGGCTCCTCCTTATGTCATATTAACGACCGGGACCGTGCAAGGATCGCTACGGGGATATCGTACCAAACAGCGAGAATTTTTTTTTCCCAATTATATGCTTGACCCCTTCGCATTTTCTTTTTTATCCACGCGCTCTCTTTTACTCCGACGTCGCGACATCTTTTTTAGCATCGTGTCGATTTACTCTGTTCGGCGCGGCGGTAATTTTCTCCGCCTGTAAAGCGAATAAAATGGGTTATAAAAATATATCTGACAATGAGAGGAGAAATATTTATTTCACCATTTTCTCGGCCATGTGTAGCTGAGATGATCAACCCAGTTGTAAATGGAGAATCAATACATAAATCCTGGCACCCCCCTGCAGTTTTATCTGTATTGAATAATTAACACATCATAAATTTTAATATTACCCTATTGTATTTTATACATGATAATTATTTAATCTTACTTTATCTGTATATGTATATTGAGAATGCAAATGTCGTAAAAGAAATGTATAAAAAATTTAACATATTTAATTATAATAAAAAATTAATAAATTTGTTATTGCAAAATAAGTATTTTTATAGTGTCTTGTATTATGCAAGATTTCTATGCATATTAAATATTGTTGGTAAAACACAATCACTAATGTCAAAGACATCACTGAGATTCTAAAATATTATATGTATATGTGCCTGTGATCATAAATACCTATGTTCGTACGAAAGAATTTACAATACTGAAAAACGTAGCCTCCGTAATAATCATTTCTGCGAATGCGAGACCTATGTTTGCAAACTCGAATTCTCATTTCCGCGACTCCGCTAGGGCTTTTGTTGTCGTGTCGCTCATCAAAGTCATACCGAGGGCAATCGAGCGGCAACCAATTCGGAGTTAGCGATAAATCTTGTCAGTCGCGATCGGTATTTCGTACAGAATGTATCGTACTGCGAAGATTATACGTATCAGTGAAATAATGTGCTAAGAGTGTTAAAGCATTTTGAATCGTGATACCGAGTAGCTGTATTCTGCACATCTTCGCTTATTCTGAATGTAAGTATAAGTTTATCTTACAAGAATATTGCATGTTCTCAGGTTTAAAATAAAGGTTTATCAAATTTTTTAATTTTTAATCAAGTATATCTAAATTTATCAGATACTGTTAATATAAATATTTATTTTCCATTAAAGTATGTTGTTAGATTAATATCAATTCTGTGTAGCATTTTATAATTTTATATAACTTGAAATCTAATATTCTCTAATTTATTGAAAATTAATATTTAATATAAAATTAATCTTATTATTATTTGCCATTTTTACAGTACAAATATGAGAATTAAAGCAGTTCCAAGACACATAATGCTCCAAAACAGTATTAAAATTGCGACTGCATCAAGAAGCTTTTCAGAAGAGAGTGATGCGGATATTGAAAAAGATTACGATTCTACGGAGGTAATAGATGGTCATGCCAAGTAGTTATTTATGTGATATTTTCTATTTCATTATACATTATAAAATTAACTTTTATTTAACATTTATTAGAATTTTTCAATAATTATCAGAAAAGTGTAGCTGCGCGATTAGATTGTATATATATTTTTTTTATAAGAAATTTCGTATATACATAAATGTAAAAATTTGGTATGTGATTTTGAATTTGAATAATATTTAATTTCTCAATTTTTCCGGTATTAAGACGAGTTTTATTTAACAGGCATATGCGTCACCTTCAAAGATTTTTATTCCACTTACGACGTTTACTAGTCCGAACAAGGAAATGACCTTATCTTCATCCACCAGTACATCACCATCGCTGATTAACGACGACAACAATAACGAACTCTTGAATCTGTCAACAAAGGATACTTCCAATCGTGTTGACGACATTGCGACAGGTACCTCCGCCGAGCCAGAGGACAAATTGAAAGATTCCTTCCTCTACAAGATCATGACCGATCCAAACTTTCTGAAGAGTATACAGAGGAACAAAGAGCCGAAGAAATTTGTCTGCATCTTTTGCAAGGAGGAATTCGCGACATGTGAGGAATTGACAAGTCATATGGACGTGAAAAAGAACGAAAGCAACCAGATCTTCTGCTGCGCCTGCAAAAAGACATTCTCCGAGAAGAGGTATCTCAAGTACCATCAGAGATGTCACTCCGAGAGGACCAAGTTCACCTGTGACATTTGTACCAAGAAGTATACGAGGCTGGACAACCTGTCGAGGCACAACGTGCTGCATGTGAACCCCGACAAGTTCTCCTGCACGACCTGCAACAAGACGTTCACGCGCAAGGATCTGCTCAACAAGCATCGCAAGAGCCATGACAAATATAAGCTTTACTGCATGAAATGCGGCAAGTATTTCAGAAGTATTCTCACACTAGAAAATCATAAAAAAATGTATGGCGAGACATGCAAGGGTTCGGAGAGTATAGTTGTTTATAAGACTGAGAGATCAGTTTCTACTAAGAATCTAATCTGCAAAACTGAGAATTTGGTTTCCGCCGAGAATAAAGTTTGTGAAACTCATGATTCGACTTTGGATGAGAGTTTAGTTTCCACAACCGATGATGTAATTCGCAAAACTTAGAATTTACTTTCCGATATCTGTTAGACAAACCATGTGTCTATATGTATACATATATACATGCATCTATATATGTACATATAAATACATACATACATGTCTGGTCTGATTTCAGTTTCTTATACTTTCTGGTAATCAAAGCAAGAATCTTTAAGGCAAGTGTTACCGAGTAAAGTACGATGTATTTTACAAAAAGACATTTAGTTAAAAATTAGTTAAAAATTAAAGACGTTTAGTTAAACGTTAGTTTGTAACACGAGCTTTTGTATAATTATTGTAAACTTATTATATAATAATTCTTTATTGCATAATTTATAGATTTATATAGATATTTGCAATTTTCTTGATTTATGAAGTTAAATGGATAATTTTCAAAATTGTATTACAATTAATATGTATAAGTAATATATTGTACACGAGTAATATGTATAAGTAATACTAATGTACTGATTTAATTTGTTATTTATGTTACGTTATCATTATCATGGTATCTAATATTTCTTGAAATCATTATCTATGACTTACAATTAGTTACTTAACTATATTACATAACGTTACTATTACCACTAATGTTAAATAATCCTATTTATGTCAACTTTTTTCCATGTTATAATTACGACAAGAATATTAGATCTTCTTCTACATAAAAATATATTCGAACTTATACCAGAAGAAAAGTTATCATTTCTGTAATATTTTACTTTAATTTAATTGACAATTTAAAAATACTATTCCTCTTTTTCTCGTATGCTCAGAATATGGAGTACTAGGAAATACGCTGAATACGATGTGTCTCGCGTGTAATCGCTTATATCCAATCATGAGAATTAGAAGGCTCACTTTCTTCAGAAACTCTCGCCACTCTTTTCGTCCCTTTTGGCTTTGCACGTTCATACATTTTTTCTTCATAGCTCTCTTCACTGTTAACTCTCTTTCTCACTTGCAATTTAATGCAATTAAGTCGAGCGTTAAAATATCGTTCTTAATTCGCCGGCGGCACCCTTTGTTTTAAACGTGGTTTTAGCGCGAATGACTCACGTTGGGGCCTCCCTTTCTCTCTCTCTCTCTCTCTCTCTCTCTCTCATTTTCTGTTTTCTTCTCTCTCTTACTAGACATAGCATACAATTCGTTTTTCCGTAAGAAATATACACATGCATGTCATCGTCGCATTTTCATGCACAGTGCATGACTTTGATGCTCTGTTACCACAAACTCTGGACGTCTTTTACGAAATTCTAATTATTTCTTTTTTAGAATACTTTAGAAATTTCTTGCAGCGACAGAGAAAAATTTTAGCATCTGATAATACTTAAAATTTAGATTTTAACGAGATAAGAAATCGAAATTCTTTGTATAACGTATGTCTCTTAACACACTTGATATGAAATTAATTTTCTTTAGGTATGAAACACGTTTTGACTCTGGATAGAGAAAGAAAATTTATTAGAACACATTAAGAAATATGGAGTTATGAATTTTTTGTCTATAAATATTACACACTTTTTTAGAATATAATTTCCTCCATTTTTCTTTACTTAAACATCAAACAATTAATTATCTATATTTAACTTAAATTCTCCTCTACCAATTCCAATACTTTTCACTCTGTACGCTGCTAGGCTAGCTACATTCGTTTCGTATTCTCTTTGTTCCTGGCATCCTGAAGAACTTTGAAAAGGTTTTTTCGCCGCGACATTGAAAGAAAGCTCGACGAAGCACTCAAAGATAGAGCAATAGGAGAGTCCGCCAATTTTCAATGCGTCTCTCTTTCTCTCTCCTTCTTCCTTCTGTCATCCTGGAATTCTCCTGTGTCCCTTTGATCCACTTACTCGTCCAACGCGTATCGCGTATGCGGACTCGACCAAAAATGTAACAAAGTTTTCAGGAACGTCCTGGCAGAGAGGCTAGTACAGATTCTGCGGTCTCTTTGGCAAGCGTCGAACCCGGTTCTTGCTAGATGAACGATGTCCTCTCTTCGCCATCCTTCGGTTACCTTCCCTCTACTGTGATACATTTGAACGTTACCCAGATATTCAAAATGATTATGCGTGATGAGTGACCGTACAGATGGTAGGAAAAATATTTGCTCGATCTTTTTCGAAGATATTATATAATTTTTAATCAGAGAGAGAGAGAGATACACTATGGATAAATTTTAAAATAATTATAGCGAATTATATTACGCTTATTTTTTTTAATTTTAATCTATCTATTTTTATTTCCAAATAACTTGATAAAGTGCGTGTATTATATATATAAATTTTCCTGATATATTTTAGATAGTTTCTCTTTCCTTAAAATTGCAATAAATACTTTTAATCGCATCGATGAAAGTCTTTTAATAGAGGATTAATCCTTAAATATGGAAGTAAAACACATTTTCTTGATAGACATTTTAAGATTGTTTATCTCTTCACGTTGTTGTTTAATCTCTCCTTGTGCCGAAATTTAAAGCATTATACCGTAGAAGAATCTCTTTGATGTCGCGCTTTACATGCAATATTTACATGCTATCGAGGGAAGACTTTAAACTTCTTAAAGATATTTTGAAGGCCCGGGAGTACTTTCAGCGAGCTTGCTGCATTAAGAATTCAGGGGAGGGGCACAGTGGCATTTATTCATTCAGGCATTAATGAAAAGACTGTATGGCTGATGCTTTGTATACAGAAGTCGACGCAAAAGACGAGACGTTGCACGCGACTTTTGTATTTATCGATGGCTTTTCAATCATGAGAATTTTCCTAAAGTAGAAATTTTTATCTTACTATTATTAACTATTCTTAATATTTTTTTGAAGAATTTTTAAATTTGTTTGAGATTATATTCTGAAATATCTATTTTCATATATTAAAATCATAAATATATCATGAATTTTTGAAGTTTGTAATTGATGCATTCGATCAATTTGATTAGCTATTATAACATATATTACACGATCTTACATTTAATGACATGTTGATATTTTCCGCATACGGTGTGCACCTAGCCGAAAGACAGGTGGAGCGACAAGAAGTGGAAAATGGGTAAAAACGCGTAAGCTAGAGTAGAGACTTTCCCGCAATTTTAAAAACAGCTAAGCATTCCACGTGTTTGTTTGAACGCGTACAATGCCATTAGAAGTGCCTTTTAGCCCCTCTATCGTTCTCGCTATCGTCGTCGTCGTCGTCGCCGTCGCCGTCGCCGTCGCCGTTGTCGACATCGTCTACGTTGTCGTCTCTCGCGGCCGACCCCTCTCGCTACCCTCCTCCAACCCCCTCGGGTCGGAAAATCCGCTCACAGCGAAACACAAGGCGTTCTATGTACGCAGCACTGAGTTTTTCACGGTTTTCGTCTGGCACTTTGGCGCTCGTTTTCCCAGACCACGCACGCGTGTGCGCACACGTGTTATGCACGCGCGCCACTGCTGTTGCTCTCTCCTTAGTTGGGGTCATAACATTTGTTTTCCTACTTACTTTGCATCGCCGAACGGAAATTCATCGAAATATCTAGGAGATCAAGTCGCAAGCGAAGAAGAAGGCATGTAGTATCCTTATGACTTTGACGGTGAGTCAGTTCTGATCAGGTATTTCGATCGAGATACAACTACGCTTTCAAATTTCCAAAGCCATCGGTTTTAACATCTCGCCCGCTAATTATTCACGAGGCAGCCGTATGTTGCTTGGCCGCTCGAGAAAGCTTCTTGATGTAGAACATCCTAAAAACATTATAACGACTAAAATTATTAGTCACTCTCTTTCAATTATAATAGTTATAGTTTTACTCTTTAATATTAATTTAATAAAAAGATAAATTAGATATTTTTTACTGCCATTCTACTACACCTTTGTGCTCGAACTTCTTTGTTGTTTATTTTACTCGCGTCAGCATATCGTGACGCGCTTGAGTTTCGCCCGTTTACATTAATATTACATTAATGCCGTGTCAAAGGGCGTATCCTTCCTCATTCTCGCTGTTACCCTTTACGTGTATCCCTTTGCACTTCGATGAGGCTTTCTCGAGCGGCCAAGCAACATACGGCTGCCTCGTGAATAATTAGCGGGCGAGATGTTAAAACCGATGGCTTTGGAAATTTCTCCAAATGGCTTAAAAAATATCTACCGTTCGTACAGTAATTTCCCACGAGTGTTGTCGTATGATAATTAAAAAATGGTGTACTCGTCCGTAAAATTAATTCTTTGCGTTTTTAGCGAATTCAAATTACGTTGTTCTGTATGAAACGGTTCCCTTTTTTTCAAAAGTATCTAGTGTACTTTGTTTTAACCATGATATGTCTAACACACATCTATTATAACTATCGACTGAAATTCCTTCTATTGTATTTTTTAGCGAATCGTTAAATTGTATCATTTATCGATAGAGAATTTTCAACGTATTTGTCTCACAATCAGACAGTTAGATCGATTCCGGCTGACTTAACCGCAAAGCATCACCAAGAGGGTACAAAATCTCTCGCAGAGAAAGTAAAAAAAGAAATCGCCTTGCTTAGGCAAACGCGGCCAATAATCGCTGATAATTTATTAAGGCAAAAAATGCTGGCGATCCGCCCTACCGGGCTTCTTGCGTTATTTAAGAAAATAAATATTTGATATCTCAAACAAAGACTCGGCTATTCCTCTCCTCGCCGAAGAGCTAAAACGGAGGAGAGGGAGGAAGATAAGGGTGAAGCCGCGAGGAGGAAGGACCAAGGATCGCAGCTAAAAAGTGCCGAGGGAGAGGGTCGGTAAGTCTCTCGCCTGCTTAAAGGCGCCGGCCGGGGGGTGGCGACTCATTGGCCGTGAAATATGGGGTAAAAGGTTCGATAATTGATTACACAGATTTTTTATGCCGCAAGAAGCCTTAATTCTCGCCGCTACCCCTCGGAAATAATTCCGCGCCGGGAAACCTGAGCGACGAGGCCGGAATATCGAGTCCCTTACCGCCTCCCCCAGCCCCCTTACAAGGGAAGACAATCTGGTGTCGGCCCTTACAACCGGTTCGGAGATTAATCGAAATCGCGATTGCGCTTTTCACGAGCGACAAGAATAAACGGCGTATCGGTGAGGAGATGTCTGCTTTATCGAATGAATGTCTCCACGATAATCTCTCGTCTTTTCAGGAGAATCATTTTGGTCTCTGCCGAATATAAACGTGATAATGTTCATGGATAATGTGTTTTCTTCTGATTTATCGTTTTTTATCTTTTCTAATTAACTTGCCTTCTACAATTTTATTTACTTATATTTGTCGGTAAATTCCTTTTCCGTAATCAATGCCGCAAACTATTTACTTTCACAAAGTAATTATTTTTACGATAAATGAAATCACAGTGAAATGATGCTTCTGTCACTTGCGATACGTTTATACGCAGATATATTCCGCAACTCACACATGAACTGAATCAATATTTGGAAAAACACACCATATATTACGCGATTTTTTAAATCAACTAAATCAATATGAAAGAATGGATGCGAATAATTCCTCGTCAATGGGCGACGATATTACAGGCCGGTTGATCCGAGACTGATATGTGAGAACCAATATAGAAACAATGCCTCCTATTACACAAAGGGTGCGCGGCATATTTTCTGTGCGAAGAAACACGGGTTCTAATATTAATTTTTATCGAGACCCAAAGCCGAGGGGGCACAATAGGGGAAGCTCTCGCGGTGCGCGCACCAGAGACGCGTATATTGATTAAAGTATGGACCAACGGCCGAGGATTCGAGGAACGCTTTGTCTCGCCGTGAAAAATCATTACCACGCTAATTCAAAAACATCGAAGCTGGCGAGAGATGTCGTTAAAGTGGAAGAGAAAAATGGCGAAGGATAGAAGGAGAAAGGCAATTTGGATATCTCCTCCCTCTCCCTGTATATGACCGTTCGATGGAAAAATATTGCGTCCCCGATACCGATAGCCTCTCGACTGCTTTGTTATTATACTAATTAAATTGCTCGCTCTCTTTTTACCCCCCTCTCTCTCTCGTTCTGTGATATTCTTTCCTTCTCCACGCCCAACCACATCGCTCCGCGTCAGTCGTTTGAACTTTTTCTCCTCACCGCCGATTTCGTGGGGTTTCGCCATCGATATCTCACAAAATATTCTAATTAATTGGTGCGGAGAGGGTTGTTCGTTCTCAGGACCGATTGATATTTTGTATTCGGGCATTTAGCTTAATATATTTACATATATGTTTATTATAATCATAAATATTATTTATTTACCTATTTGTTCTTACAGTAATATTAGTATTTTACATATATTATATATTTATTATTAATGTAATTTGTTTTTCCAAGAAGATAATTGATTACAGTAATACATTTGCCATACTAATAATAATCTAGTTTATTCTTATCGTTCATTTACGCATTTTTCGTATAAAAAGATGTGCTCACCGCTCCTAAACATATAAAAATGTTCTTTCAGTCATATGGAATATATAATTGCTTCATCGTGCATATTATTAACAAGCACGTTTTTCCCGAATGTTTCCCGAATCTGGTTTCCAGAGAAGAATTAAATTAGCATAAGAGCCCTTGGATACGGCAGAGGATGGATAATTCAATGATACCGCAGTGTTACATTTCAAACATTCGTTTTAATTATGATACGAAGCGTACGGTAAGAATTTATGTTTTTCGTAATTACATGCGTAGCGGTCTTTTACACTGCGTTTCTCGCGCAACAAATCATATCATCTGCCGCTGGTCTCTTCTTCGTATGAATTTTACGTAACTCGGAAATCGCGGACACAGAATACGCGTCATTCCCGCAACAGTTCCCGTTTTTGTGAATTCTGACGTTTCAGGATACATATATAGTCTTCTTTTATAAAGAGGAATGAGGCAGACATGGGAAACGGATCTTTATCCACAGAAGAACTATTATTACATACATTTTTATAAATTTTATACTATACCTTTTTATTCGATTCATTTTATAATATCTAACGTATCCTTTTCCCATGCTGCAACACGCAGCAGCGCTCTTCAAATCGTAAAAAGAAGAGGGAGAAAAAATGTAATTTGCCGTTTTTGTAATTTGCATCAAATTGTTATTTTTATTGGCGATGCAGACGTGTTTGTTACAGAGGTTCTGCACACGTCCAGTCGTGTCTTGCTCTATAAATGAGCGACCAGACAGTTTTTGACCTCTCTCATCATTTCGTCTAAAATTAAATTCTACTCGAAAGACGTGAGCGTGCGGTTCCGCACCACTAAACAACATGTTTGTTTCGACCGTCTGCGTCGATTAATGACGGGGACTCGGGCGTATGAATGGCGTAGGCGATATTGAAAGAACGGAGGTCTCTCGCTACGAAGACTTCCGTGCAATCTTTCAATCGTTGTTGCGGCCAGCATTTACACGGATGTAGACACACGCGCGCGCGCGGGATATCTCGCGAAAGGAACGCGGACGAAAATTGATTCGATCATCATCGCCGAGGCGGACGAACGCGCGATAGGTCGCTCTATAAATAGTGACACCGATGATGGAAGGCTTTAAATGAGATGATATGGCCTCTGATCGACCCAATCAATGCCTCCACTAAATCATCGTCTAAACTGACGGTCGCAACACCGCCGGCTAATATACACGCCATGGAACGCTGGTGGGCGACCGGAAGAAACCACTCATCCAGCGATTGCCGATGTATAGCGTCTTTATGAGGCCACGTTACGATGAGTGCTCGTCTATGCGAACCCGTCGTCGCGTATTGTTAGATAGACGCTGTGCTTTTCGATTTTGTGGGAATAACTTTGACTGCACGTTTCTTCATAGATGCAATCCCTATTGCTATTATTATTAACTTATGACAAAAGTTGCTTTTGGCCAATAAAACAATTAAAAATGTTAGATATTTTTGAATAAATCTAGCACAGCAAGTAGAAGACAGATTATTTCATCGATTTACTATTTTTATTAAATTGAGCATTTAAATCATATAGTTTTAAAAAATAGAACTGATTAGCAAATGATTTAATTAATAAAAGTATTCATTTCATAAAGCAACGAAGTTCCCTTCTTTTGTTATGTTTTTTTTTGTTTATTTATTTAAATGTAACTGGATAAACCGAAGAAAATAATATTCGTGATTAATATTGCATAATTTCTCATAGTCATTCTTTTGATTAAATTAATAATTAATAAAGTTTTCGATGCAAATACACACACATACACACTTTGCCCGTGCAGTGTTGCTTGTTAAATCCAGGAAGTACATCATTTTAAAAGGTTCTGGTTATAATTCGATGCAGGATGCAGTGTGTTGGATATAAAACGAAAAGTGCGTCGCATGCGTGAGTGCATCGTCACGCATAGCGTCCGTTGTGACAGATTTCGATTGAAAAGGAAAGAAAAAAAAGAGATGATAATTAGTGCCGTGGCTCACCTGTCGACATTGATGTGTGGCTACGAAACATTCGTTCAACTGTGCTCGAATGTTCACGTATGGGAGAAATTGGAGAGAAGAGAAATACGGGAATTTTGTTTGTCGTAACACCGGCATCATGACGACACACCAAGTTAATTAAATTTGATCTTGTTAATTACCCGGAAAATAGAATCTTTAACCGTATCCATCGAAATGTTAATGCATTTCAATTTAGTTACCTATACGTAACTTATAAAACATAGCGTTTTATAATAATATGTACAAGTTTTACTTCACTATAGTTGTATAATATAAGTAATTTATAATTACTTTGATACATTGTTTGAGTATATGAGAGAAGAAATGTGTTTATGCATGATTTATGAAGCAAATAATTGGTTGTCAATAAATATGAAAAATAATAAAAGTTATAGAAAGTTGTCTAAACATTAAGTGAAAAGATAAATTCTTTGTGATACAAATAACGTTAGGAAAACATTTATGAGATTAATATATTATTAACGTTTCGAATACCGACTATAAGTTAGAATTATATATACGATATAAAATTACGAAAACGTATAAACGTCACTCAAATTACCAAGTGTCGCAATCTCACGATTGATCAGTGATCGTATAAGGCAGCCAGGCGAATCATAACGCACGATTGGCCGTTCGCGTCTTAATGGTTGGTGCCAAGCAATCGGGTATCGACTTTTCCATTAGCCACAAAAGTTGTGGTCACCGTAACGACGAAATTGGCTATACCGAAAGGACATCGCGCCGGTGATGTTGGTGTCGGAGGAAATGCTCGGATAGCGAGGGGTGACGAAGGGGGTGGCGTGCGGAGACGGGTGGCGTGGTGGGATGGAGGGTAGAGGGGGATGACATTAATTCTCATAACATTTTACGAGGCGGTATCTGACCTGTGTCAAGTCCTTCCGACGCCCAGGAGTACGGTTTAGGAGTCATAACTCCCAATCACCCTAAGACATGCAGTCGCGAGCAATTCAGCCGGCACCAAGGTGGTGGCCGTTCTCTCTTGAATAGCGCGAGCTTACCGAAGGCATGTGGCTGTCTGTCTCTTTCACTTCCTCTTTTCTCACTTCGCGCGGCGGCTATCCTGGCATATCACTGTCTTATTAAATCTTGTAGACTTTCAGTAATGAATTGTCCTCCTGAATTCCTAGCTACAAATTTCGCTGAAAAATTTCAGCGTCGAATACTGTCAAGAATTCATCTATGGATTGACGTATGGAAAAAAGTATAGTAAATAAATAATATACATTACATTGAACTTTAAGTTTTCCCGATTATAGTTAATTTGACTTTGCGAGAACGTTAAACAATGCTATACTTTATGTGTATCAAAAAATCTTATTATTACTAATTCTAAATTGAAGAAAGTTTGCGGTTATTTGATTTGTACAATCGTCGGCGGTAACTAATACATTTTTCATATTTATTAATGTTTCAGTACTCAAAATATGTAATGATACTAAAATGAGTTTTCTAACATTAATTGACGCACGATTTCCAACTCGATGGAAATCAATGAAATATAGCGCACTAACGCCTCACGCTACAAATGCGACACGAAAGAGCTGCAGAGTTTGGTAGAACGTGCCTCGTTAAGAGAAACGGAGAACATAGGGGATGCAGTAAGGGAGGCCCGGAGGTGTACATCGTCGTTAAACCGTACCGGGAATATCGCCGTTCAATTTCGCTCCCCGCGCTTTAAAAAGAAAAAAAAAAGGTAGAAAACCGTTCCCGCCGCTCGTCGTATCGGCCGACCGGAGTTCTTTTTGATCTCGCTAAAGAATTCATTAAGTTTTGCGGGCGCGGTTAGGTATTAATGCGCGGGGGTGGGAAATGCGCGCGGCGCGTTTTATGCTCGCCCGAGCGCGAGTCAGGCCGGAGAGAAGAGGCAGGTGGAGGCGGTGGATCTCTTTTTTCTCTGCCTCCCTTTGTCTGCCCTTCTATTGCTGCTGGCGTCGTTTCTTGTACCTTTGCGTGATGCTTGACTATCGATGGCTCTTTAATATTCGCGCGTGGGAGGCTTGCCATTTCCTCAGTCGTTTCTCAATGATAAACTCGAAAAAAAAAGAAGAAAAAGAGGAAGATTCGTCTCAGTCACTCGCTAAATCTGACGATTAGTACGTTTTATAGGGCGTGTATATATTTGCGCGTAAATATTACGATTTCTACATGAATGATACATCTGCAGGTGTAGAGGCTTAGGAACATTAATTCTGAGACTGATAACGCAAGCTCCTGCAGGGATATACAATATCCTGTGTTTCTACAAAACATGATGTACTGAATTTTTCTTCACCTAACACGTTGATAGAGGGGATCAGAATGGAGGTGGCCTGGAAAATACTAGCTGGACGATAGAGATCGGCTAGAAGGCGGGTGAGGCTGAGGTCACCCCGCGTTGGTGGAGTGCATTTGGCCATCAAATAACATCGGCAGTGCCTATAACCGGCTTACGTCCCGACATAAAGTTGGCTTGGCCTTCTCTTCCTTCCACGGTCTATCCCGGCCACGCTGCCATCTCGAACCACTAACTCGTGATCAAGCCGCCTAACCATCGTCGAACCACCGCCGTATCAGGAGTTGCTACTCTTGGGAGGCTTAAGCCCGCGATATCAGTTGATTGGGTCTAGCAAGTATCGCTGGAAAGAAAATTCCTTCCTCGATGTTCTCTAAGAGAAAAGCCCTGTGATTTTATAAATTTTCATTTTTTATAAAAAGAAAGAGAATTAAAAAACATGGAATGATAATATGGTCTAAATAACATTGTCCCTCTTATGCAAAAATCATGAATGGGCAAATTTTTACTTCTTGAGTAGAGAAGTAGAGTGAATGCTTTTTTTATTCCTATAATAACTGTATACCAAACAATGAATGTGTACGTCTAGCATAGCAATGGTGATTATATTCTAATTGTAAACTTGAATGTAGGTTATCTAATTACATTTTACATTTAATTGTTAATTTCCAAAATTTATAGAATTGTACATTGGAGGTATTAACATAAGGGAGACAATATGCTTTAAAATAATTAAACACTTCAAGAATGTAATAATTTAATTACAGTATGAAATATATATATTATTATACAATTTGTATATTTTAAATTATAATGTTCATATTTTTCCGAAAATATTTGAATAAAAAGATTCTATTTAAGATGAGTACGGGTTATCGTGTGTACTCTAATATTCTAATATTTTTAGCGTGAAACGTGCAAAAAAGTGTTTCGATAATGCGGATATGACTGCTGTTACAATGGGCATACCCTCGTTTAATACGCCAGTTCAGGACACCCGCTACCGACACTATCCTCCGGCACTTTCGGTTTCCCCGATATTTCCAATTAAACTTTCTACGCTCTTATACCGGGCGATACTCTTTCCCGGATTAGCGAAAATACGCTACGTTTGCGGCGGCCTTACTGATACCCGGAGGTGGTCCCACAGTCAAGGAGGGGACCAATAACTTGCCAATATCGGCATTACTGGAGCACTGAACGCAATATAAACGTTTATGACCCAATGTGCGTCTGTTCAATCCCCCGGACTGAGCTACCCCCTTCCGATCCGTCGCTTTCCTACCAGCGGCTCTCAAATATGTGACATCTGTGTGTTGTCTTTAAAAATTATTTTGCAATAAATGTACTTGAATCTGGATTGATCTTCGATTATAAAAATAAGTATACCATGATGGAAAACATACAGATGCAAGCACGAACAATATTTAAATTTATGAAAATGTTTATATTATACATAGAAAAACTTTGCTTCAAGAGATCCGTTGATAAGCTTCATTTAAATATGTAAATTAATCGTAAGATTAAACGTGATTTTATCTAGTCGTGATTTTTTTTTAACGAGATTATTTTGGCGGAAGAAAATGAGAACGACTGGTCAGGAGGTATCTATAAGACATGAAATGGAAGAAGGGTGGGTATTGGTAGCCAACACGAATTCCGTCCTTCTCTCTCGAACGTTGTCGTGTCGTGGTCGGTCGTTGTCAATGTGCGTCACAGGACATATCCACGTCGGTTACTTGTTGTTCTTCCACGATGTGCGAGCACATCGTCTGTGTGAGTGCGTGTCCTGGACACTTAATGTTTCTCTATCTATAGCGGTCAGGTCGGGACAGCCGGGGATATTGTTATATACGACATTGTGGAGGACCCCGAGCAAGAAAAGACGAGGAGTGGAGCTACGAGAGATATCGCCCGCTACCAATTACCACCGACCAAGAGTTATTGAAAAGATCTCCCCACGGGAGAAACCCCGTAGAATCGCGGCTTGGCCAGGCTAATGAACACTGATTACAGTTTGGCGGATGCCCGTCGATGATTTGTGGACAGATCGTGGACCGCAGGTTGGCCGAGGCCATTTCACGCTACTGGCGACGATTTTTCTCGGCTCTCGATTTGCGCAACACTTAATATATATTAAGGGAAAATGCGACTCTAAGAAGCATCAATTCTGTTTTATCAAACTCTATGCTCTATTGCGCTATGCGTGTTTTTCCGAAAATCTAGAAATATATTTAAACGCGCCTCACAGTAGCAGTTACAAACCAGCGTCAATAGTTCACGATCAGCTAACTGCTAAAGTATAAAAATTGAGACTTTTAAATTTCATGAAATAGTAGTAAATAGTCCATTGTTTATTAATTATTCGTTCCCTCTTGATCGTGTAGAAAAGACGATAGGTAAGTAATGGGAGAAGAATTTATTTTCCCATCTCTTTGGCATGCGGCATTCGCCTCCTTCTCCTTCTCCTCCAACTACATCCGGTAAACGACATAATTCGCTAACACCTCTAACTCCTGATATAACAGAGTATTAGTTGTGATGCTGTCACCCCTCCTTCCCGTTCTTCCACGTCTCGCGTAAAACCGTTCGACGGATACGCTTGTAGCGCGCATAGAGTCCCTCTTTACCAATTTTCCTCCCCGAAGCTTCATCGTCTTTGATCAGCTCCAGCGACGCCCCTATATAAGCCTTCGTGCAGCTGCCTGCGTCTAACTCGACGTTCCGTGCATTGAAATTCGTTGTTATACAAACACCGTCAAAAGTTAGAACCAACTGCCTGTACCGCGAGATTAATTAAACAATTATTTATAAGCAATTGTGAGAAGTACATTCAATGAGTTACGTTCCCTTAGCGAGCATTATAATGCAAAGTGTAAAATTTATATGTATAAGTAGAATTTAAACTTATTTTCATGGATTAAATATAAATTAGAAGAAATATTTTAATTACGAAATTATATGTCAAAAAATAGATTCGTCTATAATAATCTGTGGTGCATAATAGATGCGAGAAGCATTCTTAATTAACATAAGGATTAACTTGGAAATTTCGCGATTGGCGAAAGCTTACGCCAATGAAGCGGGCATTAATTATTCCCTTTAGATTACGCCCGACACGATCCGTAAGATCTCCCATACCCGTCCCGTTGCGTCGCCATCAATTTCGTCCCTTTCTCCGTGCAATAACTGCGCTCCTCTATCTTTCTCTCTCTCTCTCTCTCTCTCTCTCTCTCTCTCTCTCTCTCTCTCTCTCTCTCTCTCTCTCTCTCTCTCTCTCTCGCTCTCCCTCGTTTCTCCAGGAAGCGTCAGAAAATCTGCCTCGTCTCATCGATGGTAATGCCTCCTTTTACGATCATCATATTTATAAATGTAACCTCTCCCCCCCTCGTTCTATCTCCATGGCCGATGAAAGGATCTCGTTAATTGGGAATACTGATGCCGGTACGAAGGCGAACTATACCGAATCGATCCCACCCCTCTGTCCTATACCGTCGCACCCCGCGTGCTCATCTATCCGCCCACCCATGAGATCACGACGTCGGATAAGACCCGTGGGATGCCGTCAAAGGGAGCTTATATTTATGAGACTTTCGGCAAACAAATGGATAAATCTAATATCTTCGAGGCGAAACGGCCGAAGCCGCTTGAGGAACTGATGTCTGGAGACGTGAATTCAACCATCTTCGCTTGTATGAAGCTTGTGATGGATTTTTTGGCTAGTCGCGAGGAAATGAAGTATCATATATGAGCTTTGACAGGATTTATTAAAAGATGATAAATATATTACGGAGATTATGTAATAGAACTATTTTAATATTTCTATATTGATTTTTAAATGTAATTAGAACAGCAAAGAAATGAATTAATTAAATAGAATAAAAAAGAGAAAATTATATACATAACGTTGAATTAATTAAAAAATGGAAAATTAATCACAAAATAAAAAACAATTAAAATAATCAATAATTTGCTAATTATTATCAAGATCTTGTTTTTCATTTATTAAGATTCATTAATTAAGTTTAAATACAGTTTCTCCACATTAAAAATACGTATTAAAAGTATGCTTTAAGTATTTAATGCAGTAGCGCCAAGTATTATTTCACTTGAAACAAATATCCATAAAGGCGTTCGTGCAACTGTCTGCATTCACACAAGTTTCGATCGAAATCGATTGAGGCACGATCGCATTAGCTCATACAGACAGATGTTTGACGATCGCAATAATCCAGCCGTGGCTTCGAGCGGAAATGACGCGCGTTTACAACGACGGTCACCGATGATCTCACAGAGATGATACGCGGCGATAGGGATCGCTTCTCGTGCTATAAAATTGTTTAAAAACGAATACGGGGGACTCGCGCATGGCCGGGCATCGTCGCCTTAATGACGCCAACTGTCACTAAAGACCCCTTCGATCATGTGCTCGGCGATGTGTCTTAATTGGTCCGCAAGTCGACCGTTATTAACGCAGAAAGTGACGGTAATGCGAATATTATCCGTTCGCTGCGGCGAGAGCAACTTTTGACGGCAGGTAGCGCAAGAGCGCTCGTGCAGTTTTACGTTTTACGATGTAATTAATTCGCACTCGTCGCATCGGGAATGCATGCGCGCGTGATCTCCGCGTGGTAACATATGTAGGTACACGTATTGTGCCGGGGCGATATTTACGAGAATTTTACCTGTTTCTTTGATCACGATCATCACGAAGATACATAGACAATCGTTACCATTTGCGGTAACGCTGCGCGTCTGCCCTGCAATTACCAAGCCATAACTCACTCGCTACCTCGCTACATCTAATTATAATACCAGACTGACTACAACCGGCGATTCGCTTTAATAATGCTATACCGCGTCTATTTTGAATTTTCCCTTCTCGATCAAATGCGCGCGCGCGCTATCGCGAATTATACGCGCGCGATTTTACAGCGTATCCCGAATTTATTATTTTTACATACGCAATGTCCATTAACCCCGACGAGTCGCATCACGCGTTGCACACACGAGTCATCGAGGTCGATGCGCCTCGATCACCACGCCGCGTGTGAAGAAAGAAAAAAAAATTAATATTTATATCTCGCGTATAGATATCTCCAATCTACGCTGTCAGGCTTGTTCCGTACCGATAATGCATTACGACAAAACGTATTCCCGTCGTGATTAGCGTGACCTTGATGCGGAGAGTGCAGCCGGTTATACGCGGCGTTACGTTAAATCGTGGATACATGACTTCGCGTCAGGAGAGATGCGTCGTGGATGCGCAGACGTATCTTAACCCGGGATCAGTCTGGGCCGGTTAGCCGTCTAGTCAGTCTAGTGGCATTTATAACTCGTCATTATTATTTGAGTTGATTTGAAACACGCGCGGTATAGCCTTTCCCCTCTTCGACTTGCATGCGACTATCGTCGTGGTCGTCATCATCATTCTTCCTTATGCGCCGCCGCTCGAGCGGCTCGAGTCCGGCAGCTGCCAACGAGACACGCATCGACACACACGCGCCCCGGGCACGCAGTGTATGTAATAAAACTTATCGATACAGACCGATCAATCGTATCGGAGACTGTCGATTGCATTGCCGTCTTGAGCAGGACGAACGTTGGTTTCTGCTGTTAATTAAACATTTGGAGTAAATTATAATAGTACCACTGGGGGGGGGGGGAGGGGGTATTAGAGAGAGAAGGAACATGCAGCGAACCGATCGATTAATTATTATTCGATTAATTCCCTATTGTTAGCTAATAAAGTGACAATATTTTATACAGAAAAGTTTGTTTACTCGTCTCGTACGTGAAGTTGGAGTTCCTGAATTTTTTTCTTTTTGTGGAATTAAGAAAAGGTATTGTATTGGTTGTTTGTATCCCATTTAAAAATTGCTAAAAGTTTATGGCCGAGAATAGCGTGTTCATATAGTGGATCTTACACCTTTTTTGTCATTTATTTTCTCTCACAATGATATTAGAAACGGTAAACATTATACGATTTTGAAAGGGCAGAAGCAAAAACAGAACAATGCTCGAATCGATTTACAAAAGTTTCAAGGCTCGTATTCGTATCGAGATTCTCTGTCGAATCATTGGTATCGAGACTACCGAGTACCGTTTTCGTTCTCCAGCGCCATCAAAAGCGCCATAAAAGAAGCGGCCGGCGATGGTCGGCGGGGCCACCGGTGGCAGAATGGGGAGGGGGTGCCGGGTGAAATTTGTCAGTATTAAATAAATAACCCATAAAGGCGGAACATCAATCCACCGTGGAGGCATTAACGCCCGATATAGAGAGGGCGAGGCACAACGGCTGTTATTTTTCATACACCAGCTACATCTTATATATGAGCGCGCCTATATATCGACGCTCACGCGTTCTTTCTCTCGCCATAAAGGAGAGGACCTCCCCTTTCTTCTTGTTTCTTCCCGCTCTCCCGCTCTTCTCTTTCTTCTTCTTCTTCGAGGTTTTTACGACCGACACGTTGGACCGTATCGCGAGTTACGCCGTAGATCAAAAGTGATGTGTCTATTATGACGTAAATACTTAAGATCCCTCGAGTCTCCGTTATGGTCTCCGACCTGAACGAAGTTTCGTCTCGATACGCGGTGTCAGGATTCGGCCTCGCTATAGGTTTGCCGAAAAAAATTCTGTACTACACAGCGTGTATTTCTTCATATCAAATGGAGAAATAAGCAAAAGACGAGTGAACGCAGATTTGTACGTGAAACTTTAAACGTTCACGCTTAAATATTCGATACGTATTGATCATAATTTTTCGGTGCTGAGTTAATCTGATTAAAAGGACAACGCAAAGCGGACATAGCAAAGTAATATACAATCACAATACTTTTTGAAGAAACATGTCAATTTTGTACTAAAAAATATCGTATTATTTATCACGTAATTTTCAATTACCGAAGAATATATTGATATACGAAATTACGCACATTAACGCACGGAGAAATGAAAGGACCACCGAAGGCGCGGATGGTGCAGCGGCGAGCTTTAATCCGGCACAGAAGAGACACGGTTGAAGACGCGCGCGTGCGATATGAGGCGATATACATCCGAGGGAGCGGCTAAGACGAAAAGCGAAATCCCGGCAGAAGGACCGGCGGAAGGGCCGTCGCCCGGGGTGGAGGCGGCGACGACCGCCGCACTGTCGATACAAGGGGTCGATTGTGGCTTGAAAGGCACCGCCGATCCGACGACGCTCGAACCGCATTCGGCGGTCAGGCCGGTGCACGGTGGCTAGTGGCTACAGTGGCTGACTTGTGCCCGCGATGCCGATTCCGAAGCCGAGATTACGGCGGATTTCGCGCATCGCGCGTCCCATCCCATCGGGACACGCCGTACGCGCCGCGGACGCTATTAACTTCGGCTTTGATTGGCTGCGTTTAATGAGCCGGGCGACACGCGTATATAAATTGCTGCTTGCTCGTCTTTGAAGATATTTCGAGGCGGTCGCGGAAGGATTCCTCTTTCCTCCTTCCCGACGTCTCGACGTTCCTCTGTCCTCTCCCGTCCGCGCGTTTTGCCGTATGTATCGCGAATGTCATCACCGAATTTCTGCGAGTTCGTCTCCGTGCCCGCGTCGCGGTCAGAGCACGCGTTGGCGTGTCTTGGCGACAGATGAATGGCTTCGAAAGAGGAAATGTGTCTCCTCGAGTAAACTACGACATGCATATTAGCGACGAAGTTAGATACTTCTTCAAACAGTGCAGCTGGCGAATTTGCTAGAGATCTAGAGAGCGGGACGGGATTTTATTATACTGCATGATATTTTATTACTCTCTCGTTTTATTTTAATTACTAAAGTACTTATAATTAACACTTGATTTCCATCTTTACCGATCGGCGATCATACGTGTCCTTTTGTCATATGTTTGTCATTTGTCGCGTGTCAACGCGTGAACGCGTCCATAGAAACCAAGATGAGAATGAAATGTTTTATATGGCACTTCTATATATAGGTATACGTACGTATCTTTTATGCTTTTTATTTCTGTTTTTACACGTGAACATAACTTAATCGCTAAACTTGAATGTAGTTAGGAATGAAAATACACGATGTCGAAGCTCGTGGTATCAACATTCGAGAGAGTTGTGTCACAAAATTGAAGACGTCCCATGAAAATTATCCGAAGAATATGTAAAAACCTTCGAAGTAAGCTAATTATTTCTATTCACTCAATTATTTTAACGATCATTTGATGTCTAATTATTTCTATTCACAAATTAACTCCTATCGTCATGCATCTGAAGCTACGTATAATTTTCCAGAAATACCGCAAAGCATGGACGCGAAATAACCTCTGTGACAACCATAAACAAATATTGATTTCGTAATTTTCGGAATATCAATCAATCACTTTATCGCGCATTTTGATTCGTATCGAGGCTCAGTATGGCGTCAACCGGAAAAAATTCCTCGGGACAACCTGACACGTTCGCAAACAGATGCACCCAGCTAGCTAAGACGAACTACTACTTCCTTCCGCTACAATGTAGTAAAAAACCTATCAAGCATGTCGATGCGGGATCAAGACGAGCTTCGAAAATATTCGCTTCGACAGTCGAGATGTATCTGAGAATAAAACCAGTACCAACGACACGTCAAAAGGGTTACGCCGTGCTCAACTCGAGAACTCTTTTAACGTTTCTGCCGTTCGAGGATAAATTTATTCGAAATTCGAGGTGTGTAAAATCGAGCGAGACCGAAGGCAGGCGGCATGCCTTTACGAAGATCTTCGGATCAGAAACTTCGCAAGCGGAGATGTTCGAGGGATCCATAAAACATCGAGTCGCGGAGTTCCTCGGCGGTAAAAGTTCGACCATCATGACTTACGGCATGAGGGATTCCGGCAAGACTTACACGCTGTTCGGCACGTCCGCGTCGCCCGGTATAATAACGCGCAGTATCGAGCTTGTGTTTTCGGCGACAAACTGCACCATAGCGCCGTGGTACAGACCGACGTTTCAGGGCACCGTGCTCTGCCTGACCGAGACCGCGCGGGCTTCGGAGATGCAACGGAAGATACGAGTATTAAGCGGACAATCAACGGACGTAAAGCAGACGTCTGCGGAGGCCAGAAAATTTCTGGAGAACTTGCGGCCAGGGAACGCGGATCCTGATAAATGCGAGGAGTCCTGTGACGAGTCAATGTACGCCGTGTGGCTGTCCTTCGCGGAGATTTACAACGGAAACGTTTACGATCTGTTGGACGACGCGGAAACGCGCTCCCCGTTGAGATTGTACGTGAACACCGAAGGGCGAGCTTATGTTTGCAATTTGCAAAAGGTCCACGCTATAACTGCGCTGGAAGCCTGTCAGATTCTCATAACGGGCCAATCGAGAATGAGCAGCGTCACGACGGGATCGGGGCACTCTCGATCGCATACCATTTTCACAATAGACTTACTGAAGTACCAAAAGGATCATGCAGCGGACGAAGTGGTACTTAGTACGTTGACCTTTTGCGATCTGGCTGGCTCCACACAGTTCGTAAAATCACACGTACGCGAAGCAAGCAGCATCAATAACAGCCTGCTGGTGCTTGGTAGATGCCTCAAGGCTGTGAGTCAGAATCAGATGGCACCGTTTCGCCAGTCAAAGTTAACGCGAATATGCCAGCAAGCCCTCTCGGGTGAAGAAAATTTGAGTATTATAGTGAACGTCGTTTTTCGGCCAAGTCTTTCTGACGAAACGCAGAGCATTTTTAATTTTTGTGATATAGTTAGAAAGCTATTACCTAATCACGATAAGGAATGCAAACAATTGTGCGATTTTGAAAGCACTTTCCATAGTCTGGACACGTGTGATGGTAACATAACGTCACCGTGTAGTCATCAAAGCTCGTCTGAGACTGGCTGTACCGATTCGGCAGCGTGCAGAAATATACGAGAGCAGAACAGAAGGCTGAAGCAAGAATTGGAAACTGTGAAAAGTGACATGCTAAATTGTGAATACGTAATTCGACAACAACTAGCCGACCATTATTCGCACATGATCGAAGAGTTGGAAGCGTCTTACAAAGAGAATACCAAGAAGGTCGAAACTGAGGGGCACGATCTATTGAAATGGTCTGTCAAGCAGGTTGAAAGCTTCTATAAGGAGCGCATCGATAATTTGATGCGGCACAAGAAGAGGAAACGAGAAGATAGTGGCGATTACATCGAGGACAACCATGCGCTTTACGAAGAACTAAAAGCTGAGAATGCGCAGGTTACTTCTAAGATCGTGGTTCTGAAGGAAGCGGTGAAGAAGCTGAGGAAGGAGAACAAGACGATTCTTTGCGAAAAAAACAAGTGCAGCTTCGAATTGGCCTTGATAACGGAGGAATTGAAGAAGTTTCGACAGCTCATGCGAGCCAGGATTTGTAAGTGGGATGGCAACAGCGAAAACATCGAGGACGATGCCGATTGTCTCATGAATAATCTGGAACGGTTAATGGACGAAAAAGTAAAAAGAGCCGAGAACAAACTTGAAGAGATGAACGAATACATCCGTACAATGGAAGACAAAAACGCTGAAGCCGCTTATGAAGTGAAACAGAAATCATCAAAATCGGAAGATGCTTTGAATGATGCTTTGATTAAGATAAAAGAATTGGAGGAGGAACTTTTATGCAAAGAGGCTTGCATCACAAAGCTGCAGCATGACGCACAGTTGCAAGAAAGACAGCTTGATGAAGTTCAACAGCGCTTAAATAATAAAAAAAATGAAAATATTAACGACAGAAAGTGCAAGTGTGACCAATCGATAAATAATTCATTTGACGACATAGCAGACAGCTTTTTTCAAGAGAACATGCCTGCAGAGAAAAGTTCTTCACGAGTGTGCGAGAATTTATCTACCGTTGAGCAACACGAGTTTAACGACTGGATCGTCGTCCCAACAATGTTTGCGAGTCGTGTCGAATCAACGAAGAAAAAACTCTCGGACACGTCAAACGTCGATCGCAAAAGTCTCTTCGAAAGTAGCGGTAGTATGAATTGTAGCGTTTCTAGATCGAGCGATAGAAGCAACAAAGACGACTCGGGTGTAAGTAGCGAATTACAAAACGAAAGTCAAAGATCTATCAGCATAAGTGATAACATAAGTACTCGCGAAAACGAAGACAAGTGTACACAAACTTGCGTCATCGTTGAGGACAGTCAGATTGCAGTGGAGGAAAACATTGAACAGATAGATTGCGCAGACTCGAACAAATGGAACTATCAAGAGATGTTACATGTTGCCGAATTGTCTCAAGATCTGGAAACTATCCGGGATGTGATTTATGCATTAAATGAAGCGTCTTGTGCGAACAAATGTCAGTTGCTGCACAAAGAAGGAGCACTGGAACGATTTACTGAAGAGGAGAGTGACATTGCATTCAAACGCGATAATTTATTCAAGGTGATGCAGAATAAAATGCAGGAATATAAACGTGAAATTCGTGAACTAATCCACAAGCTAGCAGTTAAGGATGAAAATGAAAATCGAATTTCTAAATACTTAGAAAGATACGTGGAGAAATCAAGAGCCTTTGAAAATAAATTTTCTTTGATGCGTAATCGGCTGGACAAAGCGTTTAATAAATGTGCAAATGAACACTTACCAAAGATCGAAAGTCTGGAAGAAGAAGTGTTGCAAAAAACTTTGCAGATAAACGAGCTCGATGGAAAGATTTCTAAAATACAACATGAGTTCGCGAAAGGCTACGAATTGTTCCAAAAGATACATGATTTTGAGATTATTGTGAACAGATGTCGGAGAGATAAGAACGAGCTTTGCAGGCAGTTGTATGAATGTTCCGAGACCCAATTGACTCTCGAGGATAAACTGGAGAAATTAACAATAAAGATAGCAGAAAGAGAGAGCGAAGTTATTTCGTTGAAGAGTGAAATACACAATATAGCAGATCTAAACGTCGCGAACAACGAGAAAGCGAGAAATCTGAACGAGCAAATTATTGAAGCTGGTGAAAGTATCGATTCGGTTAAAGAAGATCTACATTGTTGCGCAGATTTGCGTAAAAATGTAGAAAACACCATGAAAGCGGAAATTCATGATTTTAGATCTCGGTTATCAAATCATAAAAATAATACAACGCTTCTGAACGAAATTTGCAAGACTTATGGCGACAGCCAGGATGAAATAACTCGTTTAAAGATGCAACTGGAGCATAAAGAACTGGAAGCAACTCTACTTAAAACTAATAGAGACGCTACAATAAAAAAATATGAGATTTTGATGAGACATTTTCAAAATGAAATTGAAGAGAAGGAAAAACATTTTAAAACTGTTGCGAACAGTTCAAACAACTTGAAAATATTTTCAACCGAGAATCAAAGACAGCCGGAAGAGATCTTAAAAGACCATGAAGCCGAAAATAGTTTCGCGAGTAGTTCTTGTTTTATGCCTAAACATGCTAGTTCGGAGGCATTAAACGTTTCGTCGGCTCCAAGTGAAGATTCTACAACTTCTTCTGATGAGAAAGATGACATTGGCATTAAATTCGGTGATAACGAATCCTGTCAGGTCTGTTTGCACATATTATAAACTAGTATTTAACTATAGAGAAGATAAGTAATTTATGTATAATGTCCAATTGTTACAATAGAATTTTGAAGTTTTTTATTAAATTAAAAAATTTGTTAATTCTTTATACGTAAAAACTGAAAAATTTAATAACTGTAAAAAGATACCTCTCTCTCTCTCTCTACCTCTCTCTCTCTCTCTCTCTCTCTCTCTCTCTCACACACACACACACACACACACACACATTTAATATTTTACATCTCCAAAACTTTCAGGCAGATAGCAGTGTAAAATCAAACGTACGTTCATCTGTATATGAAACTGATAGTTTTGAAACGGAAGGTATTCTCAACATGATATCTCCAAGTGCCAAAGACAAGAAGAAAATACTAAAAATAGACTGGATGAAAGTTAGAAGAATCTCTGGTAAAACCACACTTTCGCAACTCTCCACTAAACACACAGATGTTAATAGTGATTCAGAAACTGAGTGACAGTAAACAACATATGTCAATAATTAATGATTATTTAATTATATATAATTTTTGTATATAATTATCGATGTTAAGAATATTGCAGTATGTGCGTGCATTTTTAACGTAATTTGACATTTATTTATGTTTTTGTGTATTTCATGTATTTCGTTCCGTTGAATGTTTCATGTACAATTTTAAACACGTGTCATACTTTGTTAAATTTAACGGGAAAAAAATCGTGCACGTCTCAAATGTTATATGTTTTAATCCAACGTTATATGTTTAATGTGTATTGTTGTCTCTATATTATTTTCTCATTGTACACATATTTAGCTCATAAATTAATAAACTTTTATGCAATACAAAACTTTTTATGCTTTACACATTTTTTCAATAATAATCCGTGAAAAAATTGTGTAAATTTATTGTAAAGGAAATCACGTATTACACATCTAAAAGCTTAAAAAGTATCTTGAAATTTCATCAATATTGTTACCTTTATTACCTTTATTTAGTACAAATTTATTACAAGACCACAAGACTATATTACGCGAGAGGTGTTTTGTATCAATATTTTATTATGATATTATCCGTAAGAGACAATAGCGCGATTAGCGATTGGGAATATTATCGGTATATCACAGACGTTCCCTCGAGATAAGATCGTATTTAATGGCAAAACATGGTTCTGACATTCGTTACAATAAACGAACTACCCACAAATAGAGGCAGCAACTGCGTTGAGCTTGCTCGTGCAAGGGCGGCCCCTGCTCCGGATTTTATTGCCAATATGCTATAATTTCTGACATTAGATGCCGCTGACGCTTTCGTCCGCTCATTACAACCCGCCCCATCCCCAAACGTGATCTTCCCGCGAAAACGGCTACTTTGACCCCCCTTATCTCCCTCTCTGTCTCTCTTTCTCTTTCGCGGATACTGATAGATGAAATTATGACGAGGGATATCGAAATTGGACCGCAACCTCCACTCCGTAATCTTTTGGCTTCTGATGATATTACTGGGATGTGCGATGTGATAAGGGGATACGAATAAATGAAAGGAAATCGTCCAATACGAGATTGCAATCTGCTGCGAGTTTACAGACGTGAGAACGATGCTAAAAAGTACTTTTAGTAGGTAATCGTTTCAAACCGTATTTCTAATCACAAAAAAATGTATTTTTTAAAAAGTAACAAGTTGATTTTTTTAAATAACGAAGGACATTTAGAATAATTTTCATGTAAAAGATACGCGGGATATTTAATTGTATCTGCAAAATGAATTTATTCCGTTAATTGTTTGCCGGACTATCAATCTGGTTGTAATTATTCTCGTATTACTTTCTCGTAGACGAGCTTGTTATCGCGATGGAAACGGCCACGAGTGGTTTGCGGAATCGCAGATCGCAGCGGCCATTTTCGCTAGCTCACCTCTTCGTCCTCGGTGATTTCTCGGGGTAAATGTACCGCGAACTTTCCTCTTTCAATTGGCAATAAGATTTGATCGTTGCGGGAAATATCATCCAATTTCCTTTCTCTCTTGGCCGGGCCGGAATCTGCCGCTCGTCCGCCTACTCACGTTCGCCCTCTAACTTCACCATCAACCACCCTCTTTCCGTTATCCTTTACACGCCCGGTCGCAAGATATAAAGATGGTGAAAATCATCCCCTTTGGTTTGCCGGTTGAAATTGCATCGGTGCAATATCCGCACCGATGCTTGTTCATAATATGTTTAACACTATAGATTATTGTATAATTATTAGTATAATATACAATTATCGATCTTTTTTAATTGATAAAAAGGACTTTTCAGCTGTTTTGATGTATTTTATTTTGTAATTATTTAATAAAATATAGGACCGTACAGAAAAAAATAAAATTATTTAGTAGAACAATTACTATGATTTGCTATGTATTGAATATTATCATCTACAAATTCATTAATTCACAAATTAGACAGCAAAATTTATATTCTGTATTATTTAAATAATGTACATGAGAGTTTGAATAAAATTCAGAACAACTGACTTAGAGTATACACGCTGTTTGAAGGTTGAGCGAGCACTCGGAGGAGTAATCAGATAGAGGAGGAGAAAGTTATTCCGGACGAAGTTTCCTCGAGACATTAGTTTATAATTCGGCAATCCCGGATCAGTATTTGTCACGATTAGCCGAACCCTCCCCCTTCTCCAACGGTTGGAATATCTGTTTCTAGGGAGGTCTCATCCCTTTCTTCACCCCTTCTTCGTAGATCCTGCGCGAGTTTTCATTAATTTCGCCCAATCCTGCCGAACTATTGTCGTAGTTACGCACAATTTCGGTACGACAATGCCTAGCTTTCTCTGGGATTGACGTAGACGAAGGGGGAAAGCGGTCGAGGGAAGGAGAGGCCAAGCCTGTAAGGAGTTATAACGATGTCGAGTGGGAAGGGTAAGAAGTTCTCCGGGTTCAAAGCCCGGGGTGGCATGGATTATATTTCTCGTGTCATTTGCCTTCTGAGTTAGACCGATGACGTTTCGCCTCGAGTTTCTCTATGGAAATCTTGCTACGCGAAGCGAGAAGAGACTCTTCGAAAACGGGATTTGACAGAAAGGGTTTCGATACAAATTGAAGAACTTTTATTTATAATATCAGGTAGTATTATACACATATATAGTAACTATATATAGTTATATATGTATATATAATAAGCGTTTTTTAAATAATCAACATTTTTATGAACTATTAGCAGATGGACAAGAACGTTATTCTATTATAATAAACTATCGTTATTTTGATTGTTACCGTTGTTAATAATAATCAAAACAATTTCGTAGATACATAATCATAAATTTAAAAATTATAGAAAGTAACTATATTGCTGGCCAAACATTTACGAGGCCAAACATTTATCACATTCGCATTCACAACGAGATGCGGTGAGAAAGAATACGAGCCGTTGCTCGGACAAATATGGCACTCCTGTGAAAACTTTGACTCCGATATGGCCACTTTTGTCAACGTCGAACGGTATCTTAAGAATTAGCCTCACGGGATTTCGAGGCGAGAAGCTACTGCTGGTTGCCAGCGCGACGTTGAAAACACATGTGTGCGTATCACAGTAAGGCTACAAGAAGAGACGGGCGGAATCGTCTGGATCCATTTGCAATGTCACCCGGACAATTTCCAGCGGACAAACTTCCATCTTCGAGCTTCGGGGGTCGGACCCGCGATATTAGAACAAACGATTTCATCTACTACGTCCTCATGCCCCACTCCGAGATCATCCCACTACATTCTTGACGATATTTACGTGCGAGCTTAAAAATACAATTTCATAAGAAATATCGTTCTGTCTGTAGACATAATATTCAGTTACTCCAATATGATTAAATCAATATTTTTGTATGAGACTTTTGCTTTTATTGCAATAATACGAATGCAGCATAAAACAGCCATCCCAAGAATAATTTAACATAATTCTAACGATAAAGTAACAAAATTTCACGAAAATGATAATTATCAAATATCATCTATCTCATTATTAAAATTATTATTAATAACAATTAGTTTTATTTCATTTTGTGTGTAAATATCATTAATTAATTCCGTTCAAATTCAATTTATTACGATTTTTCTTCCGTCGGAAAAGTGTATCGCGACACAGGATGGCATTCGCAATTCGGTGGTTATTTTGCCTATATTGTGGAAACGTAAGATACAGGTATTCGCGGTTATTCGCAGCGTTTTCATTACCGTACGTACGCAGGCACGCTGAGAGCATCCCCGGATTAAATACAGCCATGCTTCCGGACGATGACTGCGTTGTGCCGCGTTGCGACGCGTCGCGTCGCGTCGCGTCGCGCCGCGCTGGATAAATCGCGATTGCGTAATATCGCGAGGGAAGCGTTTGCGCGAGTAGAGAATTGCGTAAAGGCAAATATGCGATAGACTACCCGAACGTCCCGTATTGTATGATTGTCTCCGTTCTCCGCCCCCTTCTCCAACCATCCCTGTCCGCCTCTCGCCGCCGCCGCGGCCGTCGCGTTTCGCAGGAAATGCCTGTCTTGCATTTCCCGGCATTGTAACCACCCCGTCGGCTTCGGAGTATTGCCAGCCTCCACGTTTGAATTGCATTACCTATTATTGCTTATTGTTCGCACGTTACGTGCCTCTCGTCTCCTGCGTGTCCGGATTTTCCCTCTTCGGTCCACCCCTGATATTCCTTCCTGCTTAGCTGTGGCTTGCTTTTACCTTTTGTTTCTTTAGCTTTTTGCTCGTTATCGTAAATATTATAACGTTAATGTTTCTTTTTAACAAGAATTAACTTATCTCTCTTTAAGTTAAATTCAATTAAGTTAAATTAATATGCTCTACATTATTTAACGCCACGTCAGTAAAAAACGTACATAAGTTAGATACGTGAGTACTTAGAGCAATAACGATACACTTGATGCATCCCACTTGCATTTGCGGATGCTGAAGAAAGGAATGCCGGATACAAGCTCGTAATCGTACGCGCAACGATTTATCCCCATGCTCACCGACTTGTATGCTAAAAACGTACGGAATCAGATTCGACCGCCTGGCCCGGAGCGATTGCCACGCGATCCCCTGGCGCAACTTACCGAGATTTTATTCATTTTTACATATGACCGAGCAGGCGATAAGGAAACACCCGTGATATTTCACGTTTTTATATGCGCCCGCGTTTGCCTTGAGGTGTTGGCCGGCCGCGCACGCCCTCCGTATAGAAATGTTATACCTACGCCCTGGCTCGTGCCTGATATGCGAAATAAGTAGCCGCCAGGCATCGGAAAGGCCGCGGCCTCGTTAACTCGACGTCATAATCCGGAACTGCGCGAGTGAAGAGGGCTGTTTTCTTTTTCGCGATCCCTTGAGTCCGAAACTTCAATATTACATCCAGAATTACATCATTCCCGGCCGACGTTTGACACCAAGAATCATCGGAAGCGTCTTATCTTGTATTTTTGATAGAAGCATTAACATTTAGGATGCCGATGGTTTTACGCTCTTGCACTCTATTAATTTACATATGTAACTATTGTAATGCAAACAGGAATATATATCCGCACATAATATATATCTCACGTGTTGGCACGTCTCTATTCTTAAAAATCGTCCGCCTTATTTGATTAAGTACAAAATAGCTCATGCATAACTTCGTGAGCATTCCTCTATTTTAAAATTGCTCCGCAACTTTGACTGGTAATCGTAAGAACTTTTGATGATCGCTCAACGTTGGAAGAGATCGTAATACATGTTACGGATCCGCGAGTGCGGGCACGTGTGCAGCCCGGTTTATGTACGCCCATGTGACAATATGGCGTTGCGGGTGGTTTGAGTGGCTATTGAGATGCTCGGCTCCCGAGCGCGGTGCCCTTACAAAAGAGCAGTACTTACCAGATATTGGAGGCAATGAGGCGGGCTACTTTTAACAAGACTACCCCGGCGCACCACTCTCCACTTCACCGATCCCCATGCTCGATACCAAACTGCCGTGCGCCCGATGCGCCCCGTTGTTGTGGAATCCCATAAAATTACGAGCGCCACGACGAACCCATTGATCCCGATTCGCTAACGAGCCACAAGTTGGGGATTACATAAGAGGATCCGCGGATCGTCTTTTCTACGGATGGATCTTATCGGTTATACTTCGCAGTATTCGTTTCTCAAAGAGCGCGATGTAGGAGGGTAGCTTAATTTAAATCTGACTCTCGTGAACGCGACAATTCTTTCAGCGACGATGTATCCGAATTATGATGATAATTAACGAATGTATCGACTACGTCGAATCATCGAAGCGCAGATAGATTACGTATTGTTAAATAAAGTCTAAAATAATATCGC
Source organism: Leptothorax acervorum (assembly GCA_035220615.1). Taxonomy (NCBI): domain Eukaryota; kingdom Metazoa; phylum Arthropoda; class Insecta; order Hymenoptera; family Formicidae; genus Leptothorax; species Leptothorax acervorum. The sequence continues at coordinate 2,473,715 of JASTWQ010001260.1, read as the reverse complement.
GGAGAGAGAAATTTTTAGAAAGAAATAATTGTTCTACGTTGTATTTATTACCCGCTCGATTCTCTTATACGCAAAGGACGATTTCGGATTCGACGAATCAGACCGTCCTTTGTTTTGATAATTTCGAGCAAATTCAGAGTTTGCAGAAGTTGGGTGTCCGTACGAGAACAAAATTTGCAAAACAAAGCGTCGATTTGTAGAAATTTATCGGGCGCGTCACGCAATTAGGCAAATAAGCAGTCTAACTGAGAATAGCGCCGGCATGCGAAACGGATGGAAGGGTGTAACGACAAACAATCTCTCTTTCTCTATTATCACTCTCGTCCGCGCGCAGAAAGCAACAACATTTCATTTCATTTGTTCAGCCCCTGAGCCCCGCTGCTTTTCGGCCCGACATCACTCGACGTCAAACGTACCGCACCACCCCAGTTCGATCCACCCTCTAATTTGCTCCTATGAACGCATCCCTCTTTTGATCCCGCTTTCTATCACTAGCAACACCGTGATTTCTGCTAATCGCCGATGCAAAAGCGGAAATATATTTCCCGTCGCCGCTTATTGAACGCTTCATGAAATTACAATTTATTCCTCCGTCTACTTTATCTTTTATTATATTACTTAATAGTCGATACGTCCGATATCATATGGACTGATAAGGGATTAAAAAGAAATTACGAGTAAAAAAATACTTTTTAATAATTTAGATTAACTAAAACTGGGAAGAAATTATCCGTAAAAAAGGAAAATATACACTTTTGAGAAAACGGTCATTATCAATTAAATTAATAATAAACAAACATGTGGAAACGCGTGTTTTGGAAGGCAACACGATATTTTGCTGATGGATAATTGCTATATTATCGACGACCGTATCGCAAAAATCCGACACATTCAAGCTCAAAGATACACGCGATCGTCCAGCCGCCTTCTTGTCGAGGCCGTGATCGACAGGCGGCTGCAATAAAATGGCCAGACATCGATAATTATCCGTTTTTACGAGCTTGTGCAGCTCTCGTGCCGCTCTATCCTCTTTCCAACTCCTTCTCTCATTTACTTTCCCTTCTTCGATTATCTTTCCCTCTCACTTGCAATCGTCTACGTGCACGAACGTCGACCTCGGCGACGCCGTACGCCGGCGGAGATAAAGATTTCAATTCCCGGAATGAAAATTGCCGATCAATTTAACAATTGACCTGAAATTCCGCGATAATAAAGCGCAATCATACGGCCCACATGGAAACCGCCGGAGACGGATCGGTGTGTTTTTAGTTTACCGTGGTGCATTACGTCGCCCGCAAGCCTGCAGAATTACTCATGCTCTGAGATCGGATCCTAACGGGTGGATCGAGTCAAAAAGGTTCATCAGAAAATGCAAGAAAATCTGCAGAAACTCTGATCTATGTTTATAGTGTATGCACCTTTATATTTGTAACAATAAAAGACTATATAGGTACCTACACAATGGCGCAAAATACGCAAGTACAATAGTACAGTATATAGTTTATTTATATCTATCTATATTTTAAATCCATAATTTTAATTGTCTTTTTATCTATATTATATTTTACTCGGTGTCTACGTTAAACAGTAGGTTAACAGTAACTTTTTATTTTGTCTAATAAAAATGTTATAACTTCTTATTATTCAAAATTTTGCTTTTTTTAAATTACATTAAGTGATATCCCTTGCTTTCACGGTCACCCAGTACCTGAGGTTTCCGGACCGATGAGTAAGATCGCGTGTGTGGAAAGGGCCGAGTAATTAAGTCTTCCCGATGTTGACTCTCGATGGCTGCAGGAAAGACGAGCAAAGGCGGCCTTTATTCCTTCGTCGTGTCATTATTTGCGCATTGATGCACTGTTACGACCAGACACGCATCCGCAACTCATTTCAAGCGCGCTCCTGTGAATATTCACGAGACCATTTTGCCTCGTTCCTTAGATTACTGATCCTACCGTATTATGGAAATAGTCGTCGAAATAAAAGGGCCGAGCACGAGTCCTTCATTAAGTGCTATGAGTCGTGCAATTGTACTCGATACATCAAATATGACGATTTAATTTTACACTGATATGTCGAAATGTAAAATTCAACGAGTTAATTATTCGTATAGTTTGTGAGATAATCGTCTTCTCCGTATTTACTACTTTATTGATTGTTATTTCAAGATATTTTGCTTTCTTGTTTCTTTTCTTGTGCATTTTGTTTAAAGTTTATTTATTTTAAACATTGCTATGTCAAGTAAGTAAGGCTAATGTGTCTATTTGATTTAATAAAATAAAATAAAGTAATAATATATGTTTCTATCATCAAGATAAAGTATTTTAAGCCCATGTCTTAAATCGCGTTCAGTAGCGCGACGTATGAATGAAGAATTAGAATCTTGCGTCACATATTAGCCGCGGGTACGATTAACGAAGGAAGGGAACATAATCCTCCATTTTGATTCCCAAAGGGCCCAAAGAGCAGCGGGCCGATGACGAATTCAGCATCTGGTCCCAACATTTACGGTCTATAATGCGCTTCTTGCGCCGTCTGACCGGCACAAACGCGAAACATCAAACGTCACGGAGAAAGAAGGAACGGATAAAGTTAAAGGGAGCGAAAGGGAGCGATGTAGAATAGTGGGGGTGAAATCAAGTAAGAGAGGGAGTTATAAGAGAACTAAGAAGAACGGAGAGATGAAGAGGGAAGAGAGAGAAAGAAAAGGAGATATAACGCGCGGTAAAAGAAAGTCGACGGAACGTTTTCAGCGGCACGTCGGCGCTTTGTGAGCGCACACAATCGTGAAGATCATGCACCCTTTTTTTCGTGCTCGTGGAAGAAAAACTTAAATTGATGCGAGTGGCTCGCGAGAGCGAGACGTATATGCCGCTTCCTCGCCGACAATCGCAGAACTGGAAGGACACGCGGGGAGGAGAGACGCTAATTAGTCACACAGATTCTCGCCGAATTTCTCTCGCGTCGAAATGTATCGATAGCGTATTGCGTGTCGCGTAGTATTCACATGATCATTCATGGATTTGAGAAATTTGTTAGAAAAATGTTCATTTTTTACAAGGAGTACCCACCAGAAAAATTTAATAAATCGCTTTGTATAGTAGGTATTTACTCTATTATAAAAATATTAAATATATTAAACTTGTAAAGAAATATATATAAAAATTTCATAAATAATGTACATAACTGTTACTATATATGTATACATAAACATTTCATAAATATGAAATATACATATACAAATTTTATAGAATATAACAATAACATAAAATGTAACAATAAAAATATTAGACGAAATAAGAGATACAAGAAAGTCAATTTTGCATTTGCGAACCAAATGTGTAAAGAATTATTTTGTATCAATAAGTAAAACTTCATGACGCGATGTACAAAATATAAAATGATAAACTTTACAGTCCACGATTTATTTCGTCTGTTGGAAATCAGTGCGATTACGAGTGCGGTTATTACAAGCGATTATTACGCATGCAGTATAACCTGTTCTTTTTAACTACATTTTGCACTTTCTATTTTCATACATGTATGTATAAATCTATATACACAATTAATATTACAAGAAATATAACTCTAATATTTTTAGAATTTAAATTTAATATTATCGTATAAATATACAATAAGTAATTAAGTAGGTATAAATAAGTATTTAAATATATCCGTATGTATTATAACTTTCATATATATTTTGATTATTATAAAAAGATTGAAAAAAATTACTATTTTACAGGAACGATAAAAAAGCGGTATATAATTAAACGTCTTGGTCACTTTTACTCCCATATCTTTTTTGTCTAGCCCATTAAATATTTCCCTTGGATAAGAAAATTTCTGTTTTATTTGGGAAATATTTATATAAATATATTTATATAAATATTAAATTAGAGATTGCGACTTTTAAGTGTTCAGAAAATATACCGGAAACATTATTCGATGAAATTTCAAATATCGAATTAATTTCTAAAAAGGACGCAATTAATTACGCAATTACTGCGAAGAAAGTGCTTATTAAATTATTATTATTCTCAATAATTAAATTATTTTATTTTAAATAATTGACATAAACTTTTTCTGATGATATACTTGATCATGTGAAATTATGAAAATAATAATACGAACCGCAACAAAGTGCATAAAAAATGTAGTTAAAACAAAAGATTAATGTAAAATTTATAATTGAAATTCAGTCAATTCACTCACCATTTCGCGATGTCCCTCGACGTCCACCGATGCATCTTCCACTGCAACAGTACCCCAGTGGTTCGAGAGCCTTCCTGTGTCGGTCCTCGTTGATTGCACTTCACATAAACCACTCGCGACGCGAAATTTGCAAAATTGTAATTTCAACTAATTTTATAATTTATATATTATTCACAGATATAATAATAAACGCGAGTATTTATCATAAAATAAAGTATGCGAATCATAAAGAGAGAGTTCTAGAAGTCTCCATTGAACTTTACTTAACTTATAGATCACTTCATTTTACTCACAATGCATTTATGACACGAGAAATCTATAATTTAATTTACAAACTCATTTACGGAATATGTATGATGCAACATAGAATTTATACGAATAGTTTTAATGATAATCTATCATCGTGAAATATTTATAAATTAAGTTTTAAAGTGTATTTATCGAAAAACGAAGAATTTGCGGTTTTTTTTAATATGATTTTTAAATTTCATTTAAATTTCATTGCTGCGAGCAATATTCTTGCACAGATCACCTCGTTTCATAATATTCTTGCGAAGATCGCATTGCCTCGCTATAATGCGAAACTTAATTTCGCAAATCTTTTGCGAATATCTTGCAATGTCGAAGTACCTAAATAATGCATAAAAGGAAACAGTCTCAGTCTAACAATCTAACTATTGTAACGATTGTTAGAAAATGGCAATTACCTCGTTTAATGTGAAATAATTTGCAAACAACATTGTCGCAAAATTTCTAACGTTATCGTTGAATTCTTTTCGTGAAGTTAATTCAATGAAATTTATGTTATCTATTTTACGAGTCTAATTGCAAATATATGAATAAAAATTAATAACTATTATAAATAAACGGCGAATATTGATAATCACGCGAACAAAATGATTAGTCAAAAATCGAGATATTTTTTACGTATTTAATTTTATAAAATCTCTATTTCGATTTACAATAAAAGATTTGTTATCAAAAATATAGATCAGAAAACGAGAAAACTGGAAGTATCGTAAAACTAAAAAACGCAGTCTACTAATATATTTAGAATTTCCGTAAAATGTTTCCTAATATCCGCGGATTTTATGATTTTTCGTGCGCGAAGCAGATATAGAAAACATAGAAAATTGAACAATTATTTTGAAGCTTACAAAGTTCAGACGTCGATATCGACGATAAAAGAACATCATGTTAAAAATTGAACCATCGAGAACGGATAAGTAAGTAATATATGTCAACGGTAATAAAGGATATAGCTTCGCTGGTAAAACTTAACCAAATATTTTAGAGAAAGAAAATATATATGTACAGTGTACACACACATTCTATATTATAAAACTTAATAATTATCAAATTCTATTTAGAAGTCTTCATGTAATTATTTATCTTTAAGTGAAAAGGTACACACACACAAAACAATCATTTTAAAAAATTGCTATATTGTATTAAATTATTTATTCAATTATAATAATTATATAATTGCTGTTATAAATCAAATCGATAAAAATGTTACAATAAAGTAGTTCTATTACAAGTATCTCTATATTGCGAATATTTTTGCTTTAAATGAGAGAAATATGACTTATATCCCTTTTCCGCTCGATGTTTCTCATAAAGAAATTCACGTGCATGCAAAAATCTAACGCAAAATGTGAATCGCACTGATTTCAAAAATAGCAATTTCGACGGGGAAAAACCATCACCAGTACCCTAAATTTTACTTACCGATACCGCCTATCCCGGACCGGCCATCGTTTCCGCATTCGGTTCTGAAACAAATAAACATAACATTGCCGATTAGATATAAATTAAACAAATAAACAAGTTAAAGTACTTTGGTTTTCTTTTACGATAATCAAAGTATAACTTTTATATGTATTATATATAAAGTACTATTTATGTAAAATATATTATATAAGAATTAAGAAATATCTATTATTTTATAGATATATCTATATATAATACATTAAAAAATATATATTTCTTTATGAAAATAACTGGTAATTCTTGAGTTCTATGTATATATATAAATTGTATATAGGTATATAATGCTTTTTATTTAGAATTTTTTCAATATATATTTCATAAATTAAGTACTAAATTTTTACATTGATTGAAAGAGGACATTATATTTAAAGCTACTAAATTTTGAATACAAAATGTTAAAAATAAACATAAAATTTACCTTCGAGCCTGCTCTGCCCGAGCCGGATTCTCCGGTACTGCAGTTAGCAAATCCGCAGAAAGTGTATCTGTATCTGTATCTGAAACAATAAATAATCGTATTGATTAAAATTATTAATAATTAATAACCCCCCCCCCCCTCTCTCTTTCTCTTTCTCTTAACATTAATCGAAGGTTTTGAATACCTCGCCGAAGCTGAATCTCTCTCTGTATTTCGCAACCGAAGCCATTGCGAGCCTCTCCGTAATAACGTTTTCAGAAACGCAACGTCGCAAAGATCGCGTCGGTTTGTACGCGAAATTAATGCAAAACGGCGTTTCCTCGCAGCGAGCCTTTAGATTCCCGTTGCTCTTAAATTTAAATAATCGACACAAGTCGATCGTCTTCTTGCTCTTTAATGGCTCCTGGCCTCAATCCTTTCGGAGCGCAATACGGCCAGCTTCCAGTAACAATTAAGTCGATCGGCAAACTCACCTAACCATCAAATTCGCGGGATCGCCGATCGGAGCAAAGTTTCGGAGCATTCCGGACGGAGTGTAAATGCGCCCTACTGCCCCACCCACAGCGCGTCGAACGTTCTTCTAGCGACGAGTCGGTCGTGATCGGTCGTGGTCGGTCGGCGCGCGACCGCGCGCGTCATCGTTTTTCGAGAATTCCGAGAATTGTTTACGCGCTACCGGGCGAGGCACGGCGCGTCGCCCACGCGCAAGGTTATCGTAGCCGTTATTCGCGCGAGGGCGAGGGGCGAGGGCGAGACTCGAGCAGGCAGACGCGTGCCGTGGCACCGTTATTAGCCTACAAATCGCGATCGAACCATCGCGATTCGCGAACGCGACACATCTCGAAACACGGCACGTCTCCTCGAACAGTCCGCGCGATTTCGTTTTCGCGATTTCACCGCGTTCGCGCCGAGACGACGCTCGCCGTTTCTTACTCAATACAAAAAGCGAGAAACGCACGATCCGATCGTGAGCTTAACAAGTGCATCGACGACGCGGTGACGACATGACGCGTGAAATTAGTCGCGATATTTTCGAAACCCTTCCGCCGCGCCGCTCGCGATTGATCAGTTGTTCTATTCCGCGAGACTTTGCGAACGCCGAATGGATTGTAGCCACTTAACCTCGCAGTGTGACCATGTCGCCGCGTCGCGGTCGTCGCGATTATCCTTTCGCTTTTATTTATTCTTCGGTCCTCGTGATGTGATAAAGCGCAAAGCATCGCGCGATCGTCGCGTTACGGGGATTAGCTCGTCGCGGAGTGAGAGCATGATCGATGCCTAATCGAACGTCGCGAAGCGGTTGCGTTTTTAGTGAGTGTAATCGTAAAATTGACTTCTTTGCTTTGATACTCGTCGGCCGATACTCGACGTGGCGCGATTCGATGTTCTTTAACATCGGCGATATCGATGAGACGCGTATATCTCTGATCTCTCGACGTTCGGCGCGCACGCGTGCATTAATCGCGGTTAACCCTGTTTTCGCGAGTGAGTTGTGTGAGTCGAGTGCCATGAAGAAGCCGCGACGACGAAGGACGAAGGAGAGAGAGGAGAGGAGGCGGAGGTCCAGACTCCAGGGTGGCATCGACTGGCGACGACCGCGGCGCGGCGCGGCGGAGCGATCATGGGTGAGTTTACTCGATGGTTACTTATTGTTTTATCCGACGAATTAATATTTATCTCCGCGATTGCCACCGCCTGCTGCGTTTCGCGTGTCACTTTGCACTATCATGTAACGTTGTGATGTAAAATATTTTTGTTGTTTTTATTAGAAAATACTTGATATTTGCTATATACAAAAGATACTTTTGACGTGTTTAATTTATATGAGAATCAGTTCTCTTATTATTATTTTTAAATTTTATATTAGGAAATAGATTTTTAACTATTGCTACTTTGTTAATTATCTAATTATATATGTCGCAGCCTTTTTGCAAAAAGGCTAGCCTTTTTGCGAAAGGGCGCCCTTTTGCGAAAGCATTGATCGTTTCTTTAATAAAACTGACGTATTTTAGACTTTTTGCAAAGTGCCTAGCCTAGCACCAGCCCATGTGTGCCAAAAAGCCTAAAGTGCGTTCAGTCTTATTGGGAAACGATCAGTGCTTCGCAAAAGGGCGGCCTTTTGCGAAAAGGCTAGTTTTTTTGCAAAAGGGCTGATTTTGCAATAAGGCTGCGACATATATATGTTGCAGGGATTTCGTGTAATTCGTTTTTTTACAAAATCTCTAGGAAGTCCACAAAAAACCGAGACATTGTGGAATGGATAAAAATTGTTAATACAAATATAATAAAATTTACAAATATAAATATAAATTTATATAATTATATTTATATTTATAAACACAATTTATTGTATATATATGTATATGTATAATGTATATATAAATTAATAACAATTTTAACTCACAATTTCATTGACAGAACATATAAGGATTTTGCAACATCACTAGTAAGATTGTGTAATTTTTATTCATTCCACAATATCCCGGCTTCTTGTGGATTCTCTAGAAATTTTGCAAAAAAAACGAATTACACGAAATCCCTGCGACATATACACAGTTCTCTCTCTTTCTCTTCTTCACTATATTTATTATCTTAAGGATTTCTTTACTGCATAAGCACATACTTTTTTTAAATCATTGTTGTGATTGAGGGACATGAGTAGTACATCCATGTGACAGATTCCTCCAACCGGATCATATTATACGCATTAAAGTGCAAAGCCTGCAACAGCATTAAACTCGCGATTTCGCGTAAAGTATCGCGTCTAAGAGCAGCTACGTTGCACTTTTTTTGCATGAGGCGCGACGCGCTCTTCTCTTTGAATGCCGCATATGGTGGATATATACCAGCTCTTCATTCGTTCCCGTCTAATTCAATAAGCCACTGAGCCGCACCGCCAACGGTCCAGATGCAGCTGTGCCAATGACTCCTGCAGGAGTGCTTTTTGCCTCATTAAGACTATCGTACGAGTAATAATAGATTTTCACAGAACTTCGCGAGGAGAAGCCGGAACCCTCGTGATTTATCGCCGCTGCAATTTGACATTCTTTTTCGCCTGATTATTACCCGCGTATTTCGCAAAGAGTCCATTGTTCCTGATCGTTAATATCAGCGGGATTAAAAATGCAGAGTGCAACATAAAAAAAAAAGTACAAATTTTAATCGCTTATAATCCGTAACGTTATTAATATACTGTAATATTATTTAATAAAGGCAGATTTTCTTCGTTCGAGGGAGGATACGCGACACACGTTCATAAAATTGCGTCGGTACGACCGACCGACCGACCGACTGGTTAACGATACTCCCATCCATTCTGCTCTCGAAATACAACGAGTCTGACAGGGCCGCCTGCCACGTTGTTTACACGTTGTCATGTATCCCAGACGTGGCTGCTATCGACAGCCTCACTGGCTGGCACGCATTCTCGAAATGAGTTATTTCGCCCGCCGCGTCGACGAGAAAGCGAGAGGACCGAGAGCCGGGGGAAAAAAAGTATCGGTGTATGACGCGTACCCCCGTCGAAGGAAAATATTGTCGCTGACACCGCGAAACCACCTCCGCTCCGGTCCCTGGTCACCCCCGCCCCCGCCCCCGCCTCCCCCGCCTCCCTCCCTTACAGGAGAGGGCGAAGCGAGGGTTGAAATGTCGGCGTTATTACGGCGCGGGCTGAAACGACTACGAATCGTATAGCCGACGCTGACTGGATAATGTATCGCGCGAATTGCCACTCCGAAATGGATTCCCGCTTGCATTGTAGGCGCACTGAGCGCACATAATAATTGTACGGCGACGCGACGTGTGCGTTCGTGTGTTCGCACGCACAGAAAGCGGCACGTGTTGTGTCGCGGGTGTCATTTGTACGAGGTGCAGATAAGGTAATTATATTTTAAAACGTTGATTTTCGCCCGGGACGCGTTTACCGGTGTCGCGGTCGTCTTGCGTGCATTAGCGCGCGGGGATTTAACGACGGTTCATCAAATTGAGAATCTGCGAAAATAATTCTACCTAACAATAAGCCGAACTCTTGAAGACTTTTTCCCTGCACCGGAACTGTTTACGGATAACGAATATATAATCCTCCTTGGAAATTTGGCTCTTTCGTGGACGGAATATGAGACGCCTAATAAATTCCGGGCACGAATCGCCCTCGCGATGAAGGGAGCTAATTAAAAATTAACCGAGGAAGATTCCGCGAATGTTCACCCAAAATAATATCGAACGCCGGGGGCCATTATATCCCGGACCACTCTTATCCATCTCATTCTCAACCGCGTATTTTTCTTCGAACGCGTTTTTTTTTTTTTTTTTTTTTTATATTTTCTTTTTCCACGGATTCAGGGAACGATTTTTGCCAGACGCGCCACCCGCGAAAAGGCGCGCTCTTGTTCGCGTTCATTACCTATGTTTTTCCGTCTTACGCGCCTCGTTAAACACGCGATGCGCCCAATACCTATTTAGAGTCCCGGGTTTCGCTTCGGCGGCCGGGCCTGGATATTTTTCAATCCCCACTTCAGCCGCTCGACACACGTCCACGAGAAAGACACTCGGACACTCGGGCACTCGTGCGGAATTCATACAGCAAGTACACGGCCGGACGGAGGGATTTACATCTGCTGGTAGACCGGTGGATGGCTCTCGCGCGGCGAAATTATTTAGTAGTAATTACTACCGGCCGCCGTCTAATGACGTCGGCGTCCAGCGCGTCGCGATTTTGAAAATATTTTCAAAGGTAGCGCGCGACGCTATTACGAGAGCGAAAAGGGCGCGGCTGAATTTTTCTGAGGAGAGAGTGACGCTTAATTAATTTTTCTCGTGTTCCGCGGAGACATCGCCTGAAATATAAGCATCGTGAGCATTGCGATTAAAATTGATTATTATTCTTTTCATCGCTTAGAGAAAGGAAGTCTCGCTAAAGACGGTTGCGTGTGATGAATCGGCGCAAAGTCGCGATTAGTAGAAATGTCTAATCTGTAATAAAATTGGACCGCACGATTTATTGTTCTCCTTTTCGTATTATTTCCCATTTTGTAGTGCAAACGAATTTTGAAATGCGCAGTGCGCATTAACGTAGCATAATGCTAACACAAGAAATGATAGCTCATATCGTTGATGAAGAGTTTCATTTCCTGCTAACACGTCATCATTAACATCATTAATCATCATACCATTTGAATTCCGCATCTAAACGCACGTTATCTATTAATAACCAGCTCTAATTAATTGCTTAAGCCTGACCGCTGGTCGATGCAATTCTCTCGCGTCCTCACAATTAAAATGCAATAATTATTTTCATGCGGGGCCGCGCTCGGTATCGCGCGTATAACGTTGCGGACGGCCGTCAACAGCTCGATAGGCGCGAATCGGACGCGATTATCACTGGCCAGCTCGCTTTCGCGATGATTATCGGGGCGTTGGGGGAGGGGGGGGGCAGGGGGCTGGGAGATGAGGGGGGGGGGACGCACGCAGAGTACCGCGGGATGCACTCGCGCGAGGCCAGCATCATATGCACTAACGTATACATGAACGATCGCGCGGACCGCCGTTGACGATCCGTCAGCGGCGCCATAACGTATAAGCGAAGCGATGATAACATCAGCGGCACTTATAATGCAAATTAGCTGGTGACACTCGACTCGGTAACAGAGTAATGTAATGCGCGAATAAATGGCAACAACTGGCTCGGCGCATCGCGCTGTCAAATGCGCCCTGAACTCTCATAAAGCACCGTTGGCCGCGCGGTTTGTCAGCGTAGGCGTGAGTTGTAGGTGTGCTTCTGATGGAAATATTGACTATTACGCGCGACCGGGAATGTGTATCATTGAATTGCCCCCCGCCATAAATATACCGAAATTCTGCCGGGCGCATTTCATACTTTTGATTTATCCCCGGCGTGCGTGCGAGCGCGCGGGCCACGCGTTTGCACGTGAGCGTGCCTTGACACAACACGCTCCGATGCAACGTGGGTCCCGTTGTCCCGCTCGAGATCCTTAAAACGCCCACGATCCTGTCGATGACAGCTTCCGCAACGGAAAATTCGTGTATTCTGATAGACACGCGACTGTGAAAAGTATTGGACATGGTATAGAACTTTCAGCGCATTTCGAGAATGGCTCGAGGACACCGAGATATTCTCTGGCATACCGTTATTACGTATACATACGATACATTATTGCACGTTGGAAAATTATGGATAATTATAAAGCTATCATATTTTTGCATCAATAAATATACATAATATTCCCCCGTCTTTCTTTCACGCTTGCCTCCTTCGAGAATATTTTTCATGATTCTAACAGTAAGATCGCGCATCGTGCAGTATCGAGCTCATAAATGCAAATGTAATTACGCAAGCATAGGCTTACTGGCGTATACGCGCAGCGAAACGCATTGATTTGCTTAAAGGGGAAGCGAAATATCATTTTTCATAATTACCACCTTCTCCAGATCAGTCCGGGCAAATTTTGTTTAAAAAGTCATTATATTTTCATGTAAGGGTATCGTGCAGGAATTTCCTCGGCTGACTCACTGTGGATAATTCCACATAACATTGTTCTTAATGTTTCGCGTGAAGAATATTATACCCTTCTTCGGAACGATGTATTCCACATCAAATGAAGATCTTTGATTACCGTGCCATTGTAATATTCTTCCCCCCCTCGATTTACCGAGATCACAACCGACAAAGTACACGAAAAAGGTGGAGTTTGTCGTTCAATCATTTGTTGTTCGCATGAGAGAGAGGAGAATAACGTAAGACATCCAAAGCTGACAGGCGATACCCTTTTCGATGAATTAGTGAGGCATCTATAGCACCGGCTGCGGCGTTATTAATAGAGCGACATGTGTTGCAGGTTGCTTGCGCCGTATCGATACCCACGTCCAATTGTGCATAAATTATTGGTACGCTGTGCCTGACAATCGCGCGGATATTGATGCGATTATCAATAATTTCCTGCAGGGGCCGGCGACATTGTCATGCGTTCGTGCGTGGCTTTTACCGGTGCATGGCTAATGCCAGTAGTTATTTCGAATAAGATCAAATAAGATACCGGCTCCCCCTCGATTATTTATTCTCTGATTATTACGTTCTCGCGTTTTGTGTGTTCGAGGATTCTTTTTTAAATTATTTAAGCGTATGCATCTCTTTTTTTTATTTTGGAGAAAAAGGAGATAGTTGCTATCATTATAATCTCGCGACTTGTTATCATTAGTAATATTCCTTTATTATTTTACGAATATGTATTTTTTTTTTAATTCAGGATCGGCGTACCGGCGCCGTAAAGTGGATTGATACATTACCGTCGTTTGTTAACTCGCTAACTACAACAATGAACGCGTCGTGATGCATGCACTAACGACACAAAATAATTCGTGTTGTAACGTTTTCGCAGAAAACGTATGCCGCAATTTGCCAAATCGTTGTTTGTCGCATATGCGACACGTAATAAGAGGATGCCTGATTTCAAGCGCGCGATAATCGTGCTCATAAATTAAAAAAAAATAAAATAAAAAAAACAGCAAACTCCCAGTGTTCGAAACACGCGGTGCCTCTGGGGAAAAAAAAATACGAGCTTCTTCCCGCGCGGCATTCATGATCTCGCGCGATTGAATTAATCGGGTAATTGAGTTAAGTACTCAAAAATTCGCCGGCGATTCGCACATAACGCTCGTGAAATGCGCATGAAATAATTTCGATGTGCATTTCAAAATGCGGCGCACATCTGCTCTATAATTAATACCGCTAACGGGTTATGTAGTCTCCAACGACAAATTTTTGAAATCATAAAAACATGCTTTAACATATTGCAATTGCAATCGGGGAATACATTGCCGCGTTACGCCGGTGTGCGCAATGGTGGAAGGGCGACGCGACTGGACGGGCAGAAATGAGGACGGATGCATTGGTGTCACGAACGTTAATAATGACGTTTCGAGCGGTATTTATAGCGAGTATTTATAGCGGACTCTGCCAATGATATTATCGGTTACGTTGGGGGTCGACAAAAAATATCCGGTGGCTTCCCGCCGCGGAATAATATATCAACCCTGCAAATTATTTTTGCGCCGTTCATTCGATATCACGCAACAAAGGAAATTTACATTTTATTCGGATATTAGTTTAACGTAAAAAAAAAAAAATTCCCCGCGAAATCCGTAAAAGCAGCACCGTCCGGCAAAACGCAATGGCATTAAATTCGCCCGTTTTACGCGAGGCGATTCCATCGCCTGGATTGCTCACCCGCATACCGCAGTTTAGTTTTATTCAACGTTAAACAGAGCGGTGACGCCGAAAACGTACACCAAGCGCGCGCAGCTGTTCCGTAATTAATACAGTCGACGGTTCATGTAATCATCGACGACAAAGTTTCGAGCCCATAAGGACGCCATGCTTTAACGCCGTGCGACAGGAGTGCGCGGGTACATCGCGTCGCATCGGCGGCAACAGCAGCGGCGGGAAAAGGGCGACAACAATGAAGAGGAGAAGAGTGGCGAAGAGCGGCGACGATGGCTCGCGATGCGATGGGGCGAGCGCAGCGTGTGTTGGTGGCGACGGTGGCCGGTGTGGTCTGTGACGATGTGGTGCTGGTGATGGTGGTGGAGGCGGTGGCGGTGGTGTGATGGTGGTGGTGAAATTTATACCGGATGCCAGCCACCTAATAACGTTATTGCGTTGTATAAACTGCGAGAGAGCGCGGCGAGCACGCTGCAGCACATTAAAGCCGCCGTCGGCACCATAGAAACGCGCGAGTATAAATAATACACCCGCGGTCTCTCATTTCCGATGCCGTATTTAGTTTATTAGCGCGACCTGGAATTTTTCGTGCCGCGTCGCGCCGCGAGTACTAACCCGCCGAATTACAGGATACAGTTTAGTGCGAATCGAGCCGGGGGTCATAGCTCCATCCGCCCCTTCGCCTATCCCCTTCTCCCCCCCCCCTCTCGAATGTGCATGCGGAAGTCGGCAGCTTTACGACGGTGTCAAAAATTGCCGTGACCCTACGCGCGGCAGTCGTTCCCGATGACGTCGGACTGCGTCCGACTCCGATCCGCCGTTCTGCTTTTCGCCAGCTCTTCCAACGTCGTTTTCACGAAATTGTACGATATCGGCAAATTTTAAAGAAAGAAATTCTTAATTCTCAATTTCTATGCAATTTTAATCACAATTGGATGTCTTGGAAAATGAAAGTAACGCCTCCATAAAAAAGGGTAAAACGATAATCTTAGGAACGACACACTACTAGCGCTGCGTTCCAAAGAAATACGTCCACACAGATTACGAGTTGGGATAAATCAATGTCGAGTGGTACCTTAACCTGGCTCAAACGAACGCGGAGCCTTCATTGGTTGACTTAAGAAAACTAGCAACCCTTCGCGAACGTTTCGAGTGGCTCGTCTCGATCTCGTCTGTTTACACAAGATCGCGTACACCAGATGCAACGTCGTTAGGAAACGTTCCTGAAATTACGCGGTGTTTGTTTAACCCGTTACTCTGTGCCTAGTATTGCGCTTCATCGTGATGGAACAGATTCTTGTTGAGATTATATAGAAAGTAGTCGAGAGAGAAAAAAGAGGAGATAAACAGAAGGTATGATTATACGTAAATGGCGATAAGATACTTTAACATGTGTTAATAATTGTGACACAATTATACTTTATTAGGTAGAATACCTATATAATAATATAAGACGAAAAGATTTACTTTTTTAAGAAAATACAAAATTGGTGTTATCTCCTCTGTGTAAGCATAACTGTAAAGTATTGCTCAAGTAAATAAGTTTAATTTATGGACGCGTATACAAGAGTCGCGTTATTCCTCCGCGCAGCGTGTATGCCACCACAGAATATAAACCTATCTCCCCTTATAAAAAGCTTGTCAACGAGTCTAAACAGATGTAAGATAGCCCGGTGTCTCGAGAAAACTTCCGTTGCGGTTACGGAAAAATCCTTGTGACATACGGGAACATCTGTATCGTGGAGACACTTGGAGTTGTGTATACGTATAGGGTGATCACCCTACGGAGAAAGCGAGAGAGACTCGTCCCGGTGGCCTCCGAGTCGTCCAGGACCTTCGATTTCCCAGACTGGCGCCAACACGCCTCGCGTCTGTTTGTGGCCGTGTGGAGTGCCTGCCGCGAGGCTTTTCCTGCCTAAATCCGTTCAGGAGTGCCTGACCTGCGGACCTCGAACGGCTCCCGTTCGACCCTTCGAAGATATTCCAAAGCCGAGACGAGAGCACTCAAAGGGCACTCGATCCATCGACGCCGTCGATCCTACCGTTCGACCTGCAAGTCAGACGGTCTGCCTGCCTCCCACCGTGTTTTCTTTCGAGGAAGTGGCCCCGGGCAAGGAGATTTATTTACTTGGACGATACCTCCTGCCTGTTTTACGATCGACTCGCATGACACGTCTCTCGCGCTCCTCCGATCGCTCGAGTGCTACCATCTGACATTTATAACGGCGCGTCGTGTCGTCTTTGTATAAAGTTCTGTTCTACGAAACTAAAAGGATGGCTGAGTCTCGGCTTTTAAAATAGACAGAAGTTCTGTAGTGATGTATACAAGTTATCTTGATAATCGATCAGTTTCCTATGACTAATCTTTAAAATAGAATTCTCTTTTAGGAACTAATATACGTGTCTGTAAGAAACTAATATATAAAAAATATAAAACGATAAATGAAACTTCTTGAAATATTTTAATTCCATCGAATTAACTTGCCGCTGTATTCGAATATCTCCGAGAGGCAAAGTTATCGGTTTATTCCGGAGGAAGGGCATTGCATATGCGCGGACAATGCGACGGGGCTCGTCGGCCGAAGAGGTACAATAGCAGTCAATAATGCGTGTGATTTGTGCAATAAGCGCCTATTGCACGCGCAGCCGGCGCCGCGCAATTCGATGCTGCGAAATCGTTCCGCCTCGGAACATCGCCGACGCACGTGTGTGCCCAGCTAGGCGATATCCGGTGTAGCGTGCACCGCCGATGTTACGTGCATTTGCGCTTGTCATTACGCGCGTCGCGCAGCCCGATATACATATCAAGGCGCATCGTCATTTTCGTTGATACCGTTTAACGATATGCCGATTACAGCCTCGGTCTAATATCGCCATCGTAAACATAGCTTGCGAACGCAACTCGAAAACGCAAATCGAAAACGATATAATGACGGGCGACATGTATGTACAGAATTGCTACTGGAGGTGCCTTGTTATGCGCGAGAGATAAATAAATTTAAGATTTATAGATTTAGCCGTAGATTTTTTCGACTGCATCGAAATAGTTTAATGTGTTAACATGTTTCGTATTATGTTAATCAGAAGATCGCGAAGATTTGACTTTTTATGAGAAAAATATAGAGATCATATTAATTATAATTATAATTTATTTGTCGAATTTATCGATATTATTTATTATTCTATTCGGACTATTCGTTCCATATCTATTCCTGTCTCGATATGTACATCTAAAACGGCTGATGACCCTTCCAAATGTCGAAAGCATAAAAAGGCCAAGCTGAACGTTACAACGAATATCCACCGAACGCAAATGTCATCCTATACATCTCCGAAACGGTTGCCAATCGACGTTATAGCGCCCGATAATAAAATCCCTTTCGACCGTACAAACGGACTCGCACCGAATTCCACCCTCGAAAATCCCGTCGGCATTCGTGCGCCGTGGATCGATCGTAAAGATCGATGGATGGTGCCCGATGTGTCGGAGGTACGCGTTCCGAAACCGAAACGAAGGATCAGTGGTCCATGCGGGACAGCGGATAACGCGCACGGGACCAGGGTGGACGGGGACAGGAAGAGGAGAGGAAGGGCGGGAATGATGATGATGCAGTCGATGGGTGGACGATGCTCACGCACGCGGTGCATCCGGGGGATCGCCACGCGGGGGATCGACGCTGTGCTTCACTGTGTGCGAGTCCGGGAGACAGGAGCTTGGCGGTTGTGTCGCGCCGCTGCACCATGCCATCGATGCACTGCTCGTGCTCGACGGCCGACGCACCGAGCCGCGTCACGCCGCGCCGTGCCGGTTCGGCCGCCGGTAGGCGAGATAGCGACGCGGGATAGGATACATATAATTACCGGAGGGGGGATCGTGCTCCATTTCACACATCGCACACCGTGTGATCGCGTCACACGGCCGACGCCTCTCAGCTCCACGTATGCGGCCGCCCTGCATTCTGCATTCGCTCCGCGTGCGTTCTCTCTCCCTCTCTCTCTCTTCCTCTCTGTCTCTTCGTCTCTCCATGTTCGTATGTTCGTATATATCGGATGGATCGATTCGGATTACACGCTACACCGCGATCGAATGGCCGTGCGCCGCGGTTCTTTTCTCATCAAAGATCGAAGAGACCATGGGGATGATCATTCGCGTCGTAATGCGTTTGCGCGCGTATATATTTTGTGGATTTTCCATCGCGAGTATCGTATGCGTGAACGCGGTTAGGTATCCACCGTAGCGTTTGGTTCCACGAACGTAAAATACGTACGTATATAATTACGCATTACGTATATAATAAAGTACCTATATATGCATTTGTATAAAATGTATTATTCTCTAAATTCACGATGTCAACGTGTGCAGATTGAAATTAGTTGAAATTCTGTTTCGAACACGCAAATGCCACGCGCATATAAAGATTATAAGGACATTTGTGAAAGAAGAAGAATTAAGTTTAAAAGAAAGAAAAAAGAAGACAGATCCTAATTTTTTACAAATATCTTATTAAGTACTTTTACCGTAGTAGATGACGCGGTGAAAAGTGACGCAAACAACCGTTCGTCTTTTCACACGTGAATTGCAAAGTTGCACGCTCGATCGCGAGTTAATTCAACGGTAGCGTATTACGCGGAAGGACGAAGGGGTGGTTTCGACACATTGACGGCGATGCAATAGAGTGGCAACAAACAGCGGACACCAGATACTCGACGGTCCCGCATCCGTACCCGCACCCGCACGCGCCCCTACCAATTCAACCCACCCACGCAACGCACACGCACGCACCAAACCCCGCGCGCGCGCGCGCGCGAGCGCTTGTCTCCACGCGTGTGTATATCCGCACGAAGCAATTGAACGGCGAATGATTCAATTTGTCAGACCAATGAGTTTGTCAGGTGCCACTCCATGCCGCGCCGTACGGCGCGCGAGAGCTCGAATTGGATTTGATTTAACGTTGCGCGTATTGCCGCGCATTACACACTAGAAATATCGCAAATCTCTCGCACGGCATCCAATTACTTGTTCCCCGAATACAATGCGGAAAAGCCGCGCGCCGGTACGTTTGCGCGCGCGCGCATACATACATTATCGTGTGCGTGTGTGTATATGCGTTTGGCTGATTGTGAATATGCTGAAGCTTCGCGCGAGCGCGCAGTGCGAGTTCGGGCTGCGTTCGGCCGCGTAAAATTCCGGATTTCGACATAATGGTGATCGCTGTATCTGCGTGCCAGCTGTGTGCGCGCGCGGATCTATCCGGTTCTCGAAAAACATTTTCGCGCCGTGGTGGCTTTGCTCGTATACTTTTACATTTCGAACGACACGTGGCAATGAAAAAAAAAAATTAAAAAAACGAATGGTTCATTTATTGCAGATGACGTTTGCGCAACAAGCCATTTCGAGCGTCGGATATTGCGATACTTACGTCAGTCTCGCGACTTGCAGATTCAACAAAAGAAGGTAAGAACTGCTTTAAACAAATAATAGTTAAATTACTGATTTGTATAATGTGATAATTGAAGTATTTTCCGGATTTTCGAAATTTTTAATAAAATTATTTTTGGAGAATGTGAGATTTTTGCACAATTAAAGGGATTACTATTAGCGATTTGTCATCGGTTAAACGGCGAGGAGAATGTCCGTTCTTGGCGTTCTTTTAAATAATTCTTGCTTCACTCTTGTCCGACTTCTTTTTCTTTTGTCTCCGTAGCGAACGACGTACTATCCGGTTGTCCTGACTTAATTAAATGGTTTAAGTTCCGACGAAAATCCGAGGCCGATATCCGACGGCGAAGCCACGGGAAAAAATATTTCAGTCGGATTAAGTACGTAAGCTTTAGAAAAAGGTTACGGAGGAGAGGCTGCCGGCTGCCGCGTGGGAATAAATTCTAATGTGGCGGCATTATAATTGCGCGGTTTACGTTCGCTGCCGGCCAAGGGCTGCACCGGAGCCAAATTAGCGACGATCATTATTTATGTCTCGCGAGGAAAAGGGGTTAAAATGGCCACTCGTTGCCGCCGTGCTTCTATAACGCAGAAGACAAAGGGTAGTTAGCCTCGTCCGGGATGCCGGATGGGGATCCTCGAAAATCCGGGAAATTACTTATCCCACCGAAATGACTGTCGAATTAAGACCATTGATAGGGACGCATTTGCCTGTCGCTTCGAAATCTGCGTACTGGAAGACGCTGTTATTTAAAGAGCAAATAACTAGATTTTTATGACAGAATAACAAGCCAATATTTTAATTATACTCTAAGTTATACTCGACGCTTTAGTTTAAAAAAGTCGACTTTAAATCGGCTCGAAAAAGAAACCGTTGATAAAGTTAAGGTAGAGAGGATCCTGTATACCCTGTACATGTGTTAGTATACAGCGTTAAATGATTCTACACGTTATAGTCGAGCCGTTATGCGCTCCCCTTGTAATTTCCCCGCGATTAAGTAATTACGCATGAACTCAAAGTCCGTCGGAAGGTACGACGGATCCGCCGTTCGGAGTTTATCGCGCCGATAAGACGACCAACGTGCGGAGAGTATGCACGTTCCTTATTCTTTTTTTTTTCTCTTTTCGTTCTTTTCTCTCTTTTTCATAAATGACACGAGCTGCGTAATTTATAATACACCGTGATAGCGCATCGTCTGGACTTTATAACTTTATGGTGCAAGACAAACAGCGAGAGCGACTGATAAGTAGCTATCTGCCGTGTTAAACATGTTATCCTAACCCGTTACCGACATGTCTACGCCGAAGTGCAGATAAGCAACAAGTGTGCAGTTCGTGTCGAGCCGTTTGGGAAAAGATATTGTGTACTCGCTTCTCGTTAATTATCTCTCGCCTCTTTCACGCTGCTTTTTTTTTTCCTCTCTCCTCTCATTTTCGTTCGCCGTTCGGTCGCCGGCACCGGCGTTAACACCGGTGCCTACCAATAACGGACGATATTCCTCTCATCGAACGAGTTTTCACATCGCCTTTGTCGTTTAATTCCTCTCCACACAGCGAACGATAGAATTTGCGTGAATAAATCACGAATAAATTGCGGTGATTGAGTGACGACTGGAAAAATATAGCACGAAAAGATTCAATTTTTTAATGTGAGAACGTTTAAAACGAACACACAAATTTTTTGTTATATGAATTAAAATTGTTTTCTTTCTGATTAAAAGAGATTAAGAGAGAATTCGTAACTAGTCGTACTTTTATTAAAATTTTAATATCTCGATTAAAGGACGGTTGAAATTCTTACGTAATAGTGATCTCATATAAGCGAGACTTTACAATTACCCGTAAGCTGAGTAATTTCCGAAAGTCTGCTAGTATCTTCTCTTACGAAACGATAAATTTAGATCCTGACATTTAATTATACGACACGAAGCTAAGGGTGGTTTCTTGGATTACGAGATGACTTTTGTTTCGTTTATTTTTATAGAAATGGACATACTAACGCTACAGTGTATTTGCTGAATTGTCGAGAACTTCGAATGATTACTTAGGCAACTAAAATTTTTTGCATTTGCTTAAAATAAATATGAAAAAATTGCAATTTTATTATATTATTTTGAAAGAAATTATCCTTATAATTTATATTATGCAATTAGCACATCGGTAATTACATTAATCCATAATTACACATATAGTTATTGCAATATTTCCTTATCGATCGTTTAATTATATATCGAATTTATTTTTATCTCGACTCTGGACGCTAAGATAACAAATATTATTTTCTCTTGTGAGTATCAAATACTCAATATTCCATCCATTTACCCACACTTTCTGTTTTCTTTGGCTAGGGTAGATACCACGACCTTATAATATCGATATAATTTCTTCGGAGGGTCCATATGACTTTCGGCCACCAAAAGTTCGAGAACAAACCTACATGCAATTAAGCGTAACGGTTCTTCCACGTCTAATAATAAATTTGGCAGTGGTGCGGGTACCGGGCCGCTAATGCGTTAGAGCGTATAGATTGTTGTTAATGGGAGTTATAAGGACGCATTAGCCTGATAAATAGTAATGGGGTTTATTGGCGGAAAATCAGAAAATATGACGATAGCCGGGGTATTCTCCCCCCTTTTCCTTGCAGCGCACGGACACGCAGCGAGACGTTCCTTTTTCTTGGGGTCTGCCATCAGCCACCATAAGCGCGGATATATGGACCCCAAGTTTATTATATTTGCCGGCCACAAGGAGGCTTCATCGGCCATATCTATGAAATACTGCTTTAGACGGACTATAAGATTCTTTTTTCTTTCTCACCCTCGTTCTATCGATGTATCACCACGTGCAAACATTGACTAACAAGCTCTTTGAGCATCCTTTTTAATATATTATCATTAGCATCATTTTTATATAGAAGTTAATTTTACATATTAATGATTCGAGTTATTGATTACCTTGACAGTCTCTTGTTTTATCATTCTTATTATGTTAATAGCTCCATTTGTAATAAACTTATTCTTGTAAACAATTGCGTTGCTATTCTATTTCATAAAGAAACCAGAAGTTTCTCAGATTTGGATAAGTGAAGAGGTGGATATTTCTGGAAGAATATGCAGGTGGGGACCACTTGGAACTGACCATGCCGTAGACTAAATAGCATCATAGGTCGTGGTGTTTACGTACACAAACGCGGTCAATGGGTTTTTGGTTCCTAGCAAATGGCACTCGACTACTGGATGTTTATTTCGAGGGCTTTAAGAACATAAATTTTTCTGAAGAACCTTGAAAGCGAGGAACCTTCCAACGTCGACTATTTTCTTCCATAAAGTTGTACTACTTCGTGCTAGTGGATTACCGCTTGTAAAGGAGATGAAATTTACTCCGCAACCATGAAAGAGAAAAAGAGACGGAATTCTTCTTCCAACATTAAAATAAATAGATTTCTTTACGCGTTTGGTGATTTTTATTTTTTTCACTCGAGCTTTATATTAATACACCATATAGCATGCTTATTTTTAATATCAGAAACAAATTTCCAAAATTATTTTAAATAACATATTAATATTGAAATATATCGGTAAAGCATCATTAATTGTTGTTAATTTTGTACGTATATATACATTTTATAAATCGTGGCGGCGTCGATAAATGATTATAATAATATAAACAGACTTTAAAAAGGAAGTATTTTCTATGGAATAACCGCACGTTATAAGAAATATATATACAGAAAGCTAAACGATGATATTTTAGTAACAGGGATTCACATGGCCTCGAGACTTCTAGCTGTCTAACAGATTTGGGGAATAGTTTCTTTTTTTCGTGATGGTCGTGTTTTAAGGATGAAAAAAACAGGGCGAAACGAATAGGAATCGGATGTGACCGCGTTCTCTTCCTATATAGCGCCAAGTCCTTTCGGTCCTTTCCGGTCTCCCCCTTTATATTCGGGAGCGATATGAGCAGCACGTGTGGCAATGCGGTCGTCGTACGTGGTGGCTCGTGGTAATGTATATGAGGCAACGCCGAGAGGAACGTTGGTGTACATACACTGGTGAGAATTACTCTGAACTCTGAAGTCGGCCCCCCGCCGAATTATACGATTCACCTGGTCCCTATTTTACGACGTTTATATTACATCGCGCTGCGGCGAATCTTGGCTGCCGGCGCGCTTCTTGCGGTTCGACTTTTCCTCGCTGCTGCGTCTAATCTTATTTCACCGCGTATAATACACTGCGGAACCGTGAATTCCGAAATTTCTCTTGTAAACTTTCGTCGCGTAAAAAAACTCAAGACACGTCTCAACGCATTTGCGCAATTTTCATAGCTGTAATTATACTGGCGTTTCATAAGTAAAAAATTACGTAAAGTAGTGAGTGATATTCACGTAAATATATGTTAGTTTATACAAATATTAACACGTTGCAGCGTATTATCGTACAAATTTATAATAGACTGAAATTATCCTCCACAGGATATTTATAAGGACTATTATAAATATTCTCTCGTCAGAGAGATCTAAAGCTTAAGTACACGATTCCGTCTGAAACAAGGCCGAAGCATAAATCTATCAACGAGGAAAGAGTTACTCGTAAAAAAATGAAAACAAAAAAGGAAAGGAAGATCGCTAACATCATCAGGGAGTCGTTGCGTTATCGCGGCGTATTTAGTCTTGCCCACAACCTCTCCTCTGCTTCTCTACCCCTTGTCCAATCTCTCCGCCGTTAATACCGTGGGTATCCTTCGATAAACAACGGAGCAGCAGGTTGTTCAGATTTTATTTGTCGAAGCCGCCAGCGCCCTTCTTCATACCCGCGCTTATCGTCCTCGGACGTTCCTCCCCGGCGCTTTCTCTCTCTTTCCCTCCTAGGAAGCTGGAAAAAATCCGTAAACGGGTAAATATTAAAGGCTCGACTCCCCCTTCACTGCAGCGTCGCGTCGTTGCGCGCGTACCGATAACGGGGGTCCCGCTTTCGGAGCTTCACGATACTATCTTTATTTCTCGAGATCGTAAAATTTTACAGTCGACGGGCAGGGATTTTTATCGTCGCGACGGTCCGTCGCTTCTTTCGCTTTCACCGCGCCTGTATCTTCACCGGTATTCATATACGCGGGGGATGAAACATAAATTTACTGTCGGCAATTAAAAAAATATACTGATCGATTGGATATGTGCCGTTCGCGTAACTGATGTTAGTTACGCGCAGGCCGCGATTCAGTAAACTCGGTAAATTGGCCACGCGCTTTATTCTATCTTATCTGTTTGAACTTCTCGCGGACATCATTGGAGCGATTGTCATCATCATTTGTCATCAGGACAAAGGAGAGCGAATAGGTGAATAGATAGAACAACACCAACGTGCTGCGCAGGTGGCACGTACGGCGAGGGTTACAGTCAGCCCCGTTATACCGCGCTCGTCCATTAGCCCGCGTCCACGAAAATTATCTGTGACACAAAGACGATAGGTAGGCGCGCGCAAACAAGTTAGCCGTCTCCTGATTTCGCGGAGTGGCAGCCTCATAATTGTTACGACGTAACCTCCAGATAATCGCGTCTAAAGTTTCAGGACGTTTCGTACAGTTAGTTGGCGGTTTGGTTGGGAGCCGGGCATTTAGCCCGTATTGTCGTGCATACGCCGAGCGTGGATGTACACGCTCGGAGTCCTCTTTGCCTACAGGCTCGTTCAAACGGAACGTACGTGTTCCTTCGCACTGTCGGGGCACGGGATTGTACGTACTCGGCGTACTCCTCCCGCCGGCTCGAGCGTCCGTAATCCGTTCATGGACGGATGACTGTTGGCTCCGGTAGACACGTACAATGCTTGCCACTTGAACTTCCGCGGATGCTGCGTATCCACGTTGTTAATACCGCATAATTTCTATTACTTTTCACCTTTGGCTCGTTAATCGCTTATATATATCCTCGGTATCGCGACAAGGAACATGTAAAATAATTATTTCTTTTAATTTCTATATCATATCTTAATCTCTTTTCGACGCTTTCTCTTCTAGCTTATTAGCAATTTTTTTATAAAAATTACATTGGTCAAATTGACTCTTTATTTCATATCTTTAATCTTTTTAGCATGTATGAATTAAAGCGGTTTTCGTAATTCTCATTTTTTTTATTTGAAATGTGGATGAATCAAGATCTATAAAACGACAGATATAAAAGCGTAAAAATAGATATAAAAACGAAAGACGGAGAGGGAGAGAAAGAGAGAGAGATTGTGAGAAAGGTAGATATACACACAGAGAATATGCAGGAAGCCGCGGTTAATGCGTGTGCGAGCGACCACACGAATTAACGCTTGTTTCCAAAAGCCCTAACGTGCCTGCGACAATTCTTGAGTGCTGTCTGCTGCAGAGGTGAAAATGGAGGGGGGGGGGGGGGGGGAGGGAGAGCAAGAGAGAGGCAGAGAGAGAGTTAGAGAAAGAGAGATAGAGAGAGATGGAGAGAGCACAGTGCCCTTCTCCGACCAGCAACCTTCCACCTCCGCCGCAACCAACCCCTTTCTCTGACCCCGGGGATGCGGAGCAACCACGTTAAACGTTGGTAATGTTAACGTAAATAGATTATAACACTCTGTTAAACAGGCAGGCAGGCGGGCGGGCCTCGGCTCGTGCGAATTACTCACGGATCGCGTGACACGTTCCCCTGTCCTGCCAACCGCCGCTTTTGGCTATCATCCTACGTGGTGCACGCGTCGACGACGCTGTCCTCCCACCGTTCTCCACCCGACTTGACTGTGTCTACCTACCTACCAACCGATGCGGACGCGACGCGACCCGCGCTGTACCTCGGCGCCGAAAGCAAGCGTGACCATCCTTGCGTTCGTACATGAAATGAATTCGCCGAAATTTCCTTGCTCGTTTTTCGCGGGACCGCGGGAATCAACTTGCGGAATGAAAGTTGCTGGTGACGGAACGATTTGGAGTACGGAACGTTTTCTCCGGTCTGTTCTGTCAAAAGCCATGCTAACCACTGATTACTTCGACCTTCAAATGCTCAGGCTCATATTTATAATTGCGTTTTTGCCAAAGAAATTAACTGAAATCAGTATTGAAACGCGATGCGATTTAATAGATAGATCTCAAATTCGTCAATTTGATAAATTTATTTATTATTTTGATATTTGTAGGAATCATCATAAATTATAGTGTAATCATTATATTATAATTAAAAAATGACATGTAATTTATATAAAAATTTGGAATTAATAACACATTGACATCGGTGCATACGAATCTGAGCATGTGAAATCTATGCAAAGTCAACGATTAGCTTTAATCGATTTTAGCTCAAAATTTTCGACTTTTATTGAACATCGAAATCCATTCGCATTATAATGGAAGATATACCGAGACAAAGTAGATATTATTTTCTGAAAAAAATTTGGAGAGAATATATAGCTGCGCTTTTATTTCGAAGCACTAATGATAACTTTCATCTCGCGCAAATACTAAACGTGAACATCGTTGCATCCTTTAAAAGATTAATGAAAAGTCATCACCGTAGAGATCGTCAATAACTTTGGCTATTAGAAATGGCATTTTAATCACCATTTTATGGATTCTCTCAAAAATCGCTTCAAGAATAATGGATACTTAATTAATAAATAAATCCAATTTTTAAGATTGAAAATAAAATGCCGAATAATGACAAAGGCTTTATAAAATTATCTTTTCGAAGATAAATAAAAAAATGCGTTAAGTGTTTCCATCGAAAACCATATTGCATAAAAAGGAAGATGTTAATACATTTATTAATAAAATACATAATAGATAATTTTAAGTTAAAGATTTTAATACTTAAAGAATAATTTCTACATTATACTATATTATTTAAACATGTTTTTATCACAAAAGTAGTGAGATGAAAAATTGTCCTTTTGAAATTGTCGGAAATTTCGCGGTAGTAGGTAATAATTAACAATTTTTTCTGTACCGTCTTAATTTGAAATCGTTATGCAGAGTTAAATAGGTAAACGATTAAATAAACTCATAGTACACAGAACTTTTTTGTCTCTTGAAATAGTGTCATTGTTTTGAAGTTATAATGCTTGGAATATTTCGTAGAACGAAAACACATATTATTACGATGCGTGTTTTTTGTACACAATGCGTAGCGCGTACACAAACTGATCGCCCGACTTCATTTGTGTGTCGAGACTCGATAGTTATTTACGTTATTTATTCTTCGAGACGCGATCCTGCCGACAGATATTGAAAACGAACGCGATCACTTCTTATCAGCGATTGTTAAATTGTCGACTCACACGTCTAACCGACTCCCGCGTTTAACATTTCGAAAAAATGTCTCGAGACAGCGGGTATCAATCGAACTATAATTGTTTGTCAATTAAAGTATGGAAGATACACGAAAAAAAAAATGCGATCAAAAAGCAATCAATAAATTAATGTATCATCGTCGTTATCAGTGCCGCGTGAAGTTGGTCGCGCGATTTTGACTTCGTCAGTCCACCGGTGTTCGGTCCGTTGCGTCACTCCGCGTAGTCCCCGCGTCCGCGAGACGTCGTACACCTACTTTGCGACGTCGCGTTCTCCGCTCGTATTCTCGTCGCGTTATTCTTCCGTCAAAACGTAATATACGGTGTATGTCGCGTACGATTGACGTCGGGAGTGCCGCGTAGAGTGTCGTGTTTCGATGATCGGTGTCACGTACAATCAGAGTCAACCGTGACCCCGCGAGTGAGCGTAACCTAACCTCGGAATTCGGAAGTGCCGCGCAAGCTTCACTCCTTCACTGTACGACGGTGCGGGCGTACGATCGTCATATCCCAATAATCGGAGCGTAATCGTAATAAATGTCGTTTTCGCAGTGAGTGGTGAGTGCCAGAGTGCCACGAGAAACAGCAACGAAGGAACGGAAAAGAGGAGGAGGCCCGGGGAGGCATTGGGCGACAGCGGCGGAGCAACCAGGAGCAACCGTCAGGTGAGTAATTTGTTTATTCATTTGCTACTCGTTTACTCGCGAGCAATTAATCCTTCCCCGAAAATTATATGTAATTATCCTACTTTAAAAAATGAGCGAAAAATTCAATGCGATAAGTTCAAAACGACCGTTTTCGAAAAAATCGATTATTTCGGGCAATGTTGTAATCCTGTATATTTTTTTTTTTTTTTTTATAGATTGTGTCACAACTCACAACACTTCGCTGTTGCGCATCGTGTCCATGTTAGTTAAATTATCTTTTATTTTTACATGTGATGGATCTGTAAAAAAATGGTATCTTATATAAAATGCACATTTATATAATTAAAGAATCAAGTTAAGCGCGTGAAAATACTGCAGACGAAACTTTGACGATGCGTTGAAATTTAAAGAATCGTACAATCATCCGTCGATTTATGCATTTGAAAATATTATATACTTACTTAGATATATACACGTATATAAAACTTACATAAGATAAAATTTATATTGTTGTATTATTTGTTGGTACATTTGTTTTATTATGATTGATTGCAAATTACATTGACGTCGCTTTCCTTTATTTTTCCTACATATTTTAAAATAAATTCAACATATGTTACATAAGCAGATTTTAGTTTAAAAGAAATAGTTGTTGAAATAGGTATGTAACGCATATTGAACTTATCTTGAAACATATATGTAAAAAAGCAAAGGCAGAAAAGAAAATTTCTCTATGACATATATGTAGTATATAATATATCGCATATAAATAATATATGTAATATTATTGGATATCACCCGACAATCGTATAACATTTTAATGGTAGGGTTCACCTGAGTAATTGTTCTGATTCTTAGCTGACAATGAATACAATCTTACTTAATGTTTAATTAAAAATTAATCATTGAACCGTCCGCATTTAAAATTATGAAACTACTATTTTGAATATTTTTTATATGATACATTTAAATAACGGGTCTTATTGTGTTATACATAATGAATTTACAATATTATCATAAACGTATAAAGCTGGTGATTATTTTACCAATAAACATGGATTTTAATAATATTAATTATTAAAACACATTGAAATAATCTTTCGTTTGAAACCGTAGAAGAGCTGTAACATACAAGATATATATAGTATCTCCTTTTTCCTGCTGGTTTTTAATTTTCATATATTATTGCGTTTTTATATTTTTTCTATCGATATATATCATCTATTTTAAGTTTAATAAGAAAGATTATTTTAACGTTTTAATAATTAATATTATTAAAATCCATGTTTATTGGTAAAATAATCATCAGCTTTATACGTTTATGAGATATTGTGAATTCATTACGTATAACACAATTATTCAGCTGCTTTTTTTGGATGATTACTTCCGGTCTGTATTATTCTCACGCGCTACCACAGAATGTGAGCGCAATAACGCGCTCGAGCTCGTAACATTTTTATGACGAGAACGCTTCTGCTTGTGAAGTTCGTTCGAGTGGTGATACACGAACTTCCCTTGGAATCGATATATTGCCGTATTCCACGCAAGGTATATTCTTTGATGATTATTACGGATTTAAGAGTGTTGTACACTCGTCAGTACATAGCGACATAAACTTCGTTGACGCAATGTTGACGCCTCATTTAAAGATAATACCTTACCATCTGAAAACTAATATTTGCTTAAAGCCAATAATTATAAAATTAATATGTGAATTTAAAAACAATAATACGAAGGAGATAGTAATATATTAATTATTAAATACGTTTAAGATATCTAATATATAATAAAATTTTATGTAATTGACTTAGGAGTTTAAGAGGACAAGCGCCAAGCAAATCGCTGCAAGATATTAACAATAACTTATTTCTTAATTCTTTATTCTTTCGATCTTATTAATTATTTATCCGTCGCGACTGGTATTATTATAATATTATAATTATCTTGAAATTGAAATCAATTTGCCAACCATTAGGTTTTTAAGAAGTTATCTGTGTTATCTGTGTTAACGCTGGGTATCTCGAATATACTCACATTGCCAGGACTGAGAGCCTAGCAATTTTTAGTATCCTTACTTGCTGCTAAAGTTACGTGGTTTTCAACGGGTGGGTCCACTCCTCGCAAGATTCGGTCGAGCCACTCTCCCAGGGATGTCGCACTACTTTATAGTTCCTTAAAAGCCGACTTACATTTGCAGACGTGCGTCACTCGATATCGTGGTTTTTGTCAGGCGCGTGGTACACGCGTGCACGCACATCACGCGTTGTGCGTAAGTGTGTAATACGTGCGGGTCGTTGAAGCGTCGTTACCGGCGCCGTACGTGCGGCACACCTCGGCGACAGTTAATGCATTTTTACGGGGGTTAAAATCATTTATAAGCTATAAATGGGGATTATCGTTGCGACGGTGCCCCCTTACGTCCCAATAAAACCACACTTTGTCCGGGCTAGACACGACCAGCCACTCCGGCGTCTCACTCATACGGCCTGCTTTTATCTCTTATTTACAACTCCTTTTATTCTCCGATTCCATCTCAATCAGGCTTTGACGTTGCCATCGTGACTGCCAGTCAGTCGGTAGGTTCGACGCCCTAAAAATAAGGTGGCCGGGATTAAGGTCGCGTTTCTCCTCTCGACACGTATATCGTGTCGTCAAAGCGTGCGCGTTTTGCAGTAAACCCGTGTTCTGGCCAATTCGTTTCGTAATCCGGCGAAATTTGTGCCATCGTACTACAGTGACTTGTAACTTAAGAGAATTATGAGTTGAGAAAATTATGAGACTGAAAGAATTTATGGGAGATACTAGTACAAGAGATATTTTTAACGAAGCCAGCATTAATTTTATCACAGATGTTTCTAAGAAATAGAAAAAATCTATTAATTATAAAATTAAACTATATGTAAATAATTTTTCCCTTATATGAATGGATTAAATTGAACAATTTCCAATTGTTTATAAAAAGATTTATTGCAAATCTGCTCTGAATGTAAAGAGTCTGCTCTGAAATAGCTTTTGATTGATTTGAGAAACCTGTATTGTGCATGCATTGATAATTAATATACAGACTCATGCGCGCGTACAGGCCTGAAGATATTGTTACAGGAGTCTTGTAATTTTCAACGCATCAGAACGGGCTGCAGTTTCGCTAGCAGGCAACATAATCCAACCATTTATAACTCGTCTTATACTTCTAGATACATTGTGCGGCGCATAGCAGGGTGCATACCTACATACGGATGTGCACGTGCCATTCGCAGTAACTATTAGAGCCCGCAGCGGTATTGCTACCACAATATTCAAATCCAAGCCACGATGGAGTAATGTCTGGTTCTCGTATAGATTGCTCGCCCTCGGGCGTACCGTGCGCGTTCTGCGAATCACAATAATTCCGATATTGCCTACCGTTCCCGCTGATGATCCCGTTAAATGCGATGCGACGATACTGAATTTGCCGAGTATCCGAACGATACGGATTTACAACCGAATGGCGCATTAGCAAATTGTATTAATCATTATTGTATAAAATATGTCTCATTGATTTTTTTTATCGTACTATGTTGAGAGTTGTTTGAATAATATCACGAAAACATAGATAATCTATTTCTTGTGATATAAATTTCGAAAATGTTATTATCAAGATAGGAAATATATTTATGAAGCTTATTCTAACTCGTTGAAAATTACAAGATTTCTGTAACAATATCTCTTCAAATCGATACGTGGAGTCGGTCTATTAATTCTGAACGTCATGATATCTTATGCAGATTTCTTATATCGCTAAAAGATATTTTAGAGCAGATTTTTTGATATATTTACAGTCGATCTTTTCGCATGTAAGCATTTTTATATACGATACACAAATATTCTAAATAGCGATATAAATTGCAAAAATTTTTTATTATACTTCTAATAAATTATTTCGACATTTAGTCGTAAAATATCCTGCAGAAGGAGCAACGGGATTGCAAACCAAGTTTTTAATTCGACGCATACCACATAACATTAGTCAATGGAAGCATGCAGGACCGAAAAGAGTGGATGGAACCAGAGTGGCACCGGCAGGCAGATGAATCTCTCTCGCATTGTCCGCGTTTGAATGAACACACGCCCCGTCCCATCTTTCTATTTCTTCACGATTTTTCAGCGTTATTTTCGGCGGCAAATATTATCGTGTCGAACAATGTGATCGTTTTCAATGCCCCATCCGTCTCTATTCCGGTATTCCGATGTGTACTTCACTCAGGCGGTAATCTTCAACATTGTTTTCTGAAAATGTGCCACGGGGTATAGGTTTAGAAATGTTAATGCTTAACGAAGCAACTGGGAATAGGTTGAGATTCTTTAATAAATTATTCAAAATTGATGCTATATAATTATTAAAAATCGGCCATATTATATAAATTATTTAACTGTCAGACAGAGTTTTTACAATATATGTAAATCAACATATATTATGTAATTAACATCACATGGATTGCAGCATGGGTACGAAGAAGTTATCGAGATTGCGGCGATAATCAAAGCAGAGAAAAAATAGCGTATACCATCGAGACAGGTTCTTGCCGCGGGCGTTACAAGGCTGGAACGCAAATCTGAACGATCGTTGAATATGCCATTGTTGCCGTTTTTTATTAGAGTTAAATGTCGGTTTTATCAATACACATATATTCAGCGTAATGAACAGAATAACAGGACGTGGATAATATTTTAACGGAAAAAGCTATTTTTTAAATAATAAAACACGTCATACATTAATTTGAGAAGATTCTCGCAGAATAAAAAGAGTCATTAGATAATGATGCATTGAAATGCGAAATGTGAAGAGGAGTATAAAAGCGCTGAACATATTTTTCATCAATATCTACATGCCGCGAGGACCGCGAGGAGCGACGAGCGAGTCTGCAGAATGGCAGAAATTCGGGACGATAGGACAATTCTGACTCGTCTTCACGGAGACAACTTCAGCCGAGGGGGTAGCTGAAACCAGGAGGGACGGGGATGGATTGCGGCTCGATTCGGCAGCAAGCCCCTTCGGGGCACGTCGAGGATCGGGAGACGCGCCATTTCATTCGCAGACTGCCGATATCGCCAACCCCCTTCCAAAATATCTCATTCCTAAACGCCTCGAGCTCTCGATGGATTACAAACCTATCTATTACTTCCTTGTCCCGACCCGCGTTTCACGTGGCGGCAGCCACGAATACGACACGCCGTCTCCTCCCATCGAGTCTTTCGGTAGGATTTCGACGAGGATTCTCTTTTCGAGACGGATTATTGTAGATTGTTCGGAACAGCGCGATTGGTAAACGCAACGACTTCATTCGTACGCTTAGATCAGAGTTGATTTAATTTTTCATATTTAGAGCATAACTGAAATATGATGCCGACGTAAAGATTTTCACATGACAATCAATGATTGAATACTTTTTTTTATAAGATAATAAGTCAAAATACATTCGCATAAACTTTTATCTCTCTGTTTAAGAAATAATTAAGAACAGTTTATCATTGCGACACATAATATTTTTATTAAAAAACGGAATATTTTTTATTAATAATGATACTGAATCTTCTACCGAAAAGATGTTCTTTGTATTCTTAAGGCGCAAAGGTTACTTCGTTCGAGACGTCGCTTTTTTTTCAGTCGCGCGTCGCATCGACGCGGTTCGGTTAGCCGGACGTGAGAGAAACTCGAGGTGGCGGAGAGAGTAGAGTGGGATCCCTCGCTTTTCAATCCGCGATATCGTTGCCGGTGCGACATCCCGGTGTTGGGGAACGAGGGGCAACGGTAACCTGCCGCGAAGGAGCTGCGCCGCGTTCCTCGAGTCGGTATAGCGGCACCTCTTAGTCTAATTGAAAAGTCGGCGGAAATTGAAAATTGTGATCGCGAATTGTGAGCTGCATTAGGCCTTGGAAACGGGGAAGAGACTGCGGAAGAAAGGGAGAGAGGGTAGGATAGGCTGCAGAAAGAATGAGGGGGCGGGAAGGCTCGGTGTGTGTCGGGACGCGGCAGAATGAAGATTCACTGTTTTGTCTTCCGTTGCGTGCGGAGCGTTGAGGGTGGCGTGTATCCTAGGGGTGGCGCAAATCCAGATCCGTATGGGCACATTCTTTTAAAGAGTCGTCGATTGTGCCGTTCTATATAGTCACGTTCTGAGGGTTGATTTCGCCGTCATGTACTTGCGCATATCCATCTATACGTCCATTTATAGACAACGCCGCGCAACATTTCTCTCGCGACGCGTCGCGACACTCGCACAACGGCGTCGCTGACTGCTCTAAACGCAGCCCCTCTACGGTCTTCGAAGGCACTTGTATATATTTCAAACGCCGACTCCGTACGCGTTGCATCGAAAAGGAAACAGGGGACGAATTGTAACTGAAATGTCGGCGATGGCATTTGATGTAGGAACTGTAATCGTCTCTGTTTTAAAAACGTGGAATCTTTGATAATGGCATCCCCTGTGTGCGAAATCATTCGCGAAAGACTACTTAGTGTATTACGAGTAGGGGGGGTCGTGACATAAGATTACGAGATGCTTATTATACGTTTACATGTAATTGCGATTTTAATTAAAAGATTGTCAGGGTGTATATCGAGATATTGGAATAAAACATTAAAAAGTAGATTTAATATGGATTAGATTATATATATAAAACAGTACACATATTATTTATTATGCATCTAAATTACATTTAAAGATTTTTAAGAATGTATAATCTTTATGTAACACAATAATTTTGCAATTAATTTGAAATACTATTTTTTTCATTTTTATCAGTTATGAAATAATATTCGTTTCGTATATTTTTTCAGTTTTTAATCTTTATTTTGTCGCGTAATGGTACAGGCGTGGATGTTGATAAGAAAAAATACTGGTTAATTATGATCGTGCAGGTATCTGTGTCGTTACGTCAAAGTAATAGTTGTTCAGTATAATGTGCATAGTGCACATGCATTCAAATTGAAGTTCGTCTCGGTCATTTTTTTACTCTCGACGCCCTTGCGATGTTCGTCTTATACTCGACCCGTTGAAGTCGACAACGCGGACGAGGAAACGAAATAGTTAAAAGGTATACATCAAAGCGGCGTGATTTCGAGGGCGCACCTCGGCTTACCGCGCTACTTCTTCGCCGGGTTAAGAGGAAAAGAAACCGGAGGACAAGACACGCGAGGGAGAAAAATAAAACTGCCGAGAAACGCCACGCCGGCCGGTGCGGGATGCGCAAGGAAATTTCGAGTAAACGAGTTAATTTGCATCGAGAACGAGGACTTGGACGATGATGGCGGATACGCGCCGGATGATGATCGTGACGCGACGCACTGACGGTGTCGGGTATGCGAGAGCTTACCTTGTAGAGCCGCGCGAAGACCTTCTAACGAAGTCGAGTCAGATATAATAAGCAGATGATCGTTTTATAAATTTGTTCAAGCTGTTGTGAGCTACCGATTATCTGAGCGAATGTTTTACATATACATATATTGTATTAATTCTTTTTTATTATTGTAAAAGAAATCCTTAACTTGTTTATTATATTTAATTTATATCTAATCGGCAATATTATGTTTTTGTTTCAGAATCGGATACGGAGACGTGGCCGGTCCTGGATAAGCGGTATCGGTGAGTAAAATTTAGGGTATACATATATTTACATATACATATATTATAATTCTTTATGTTTTATTAATCAAGCGATATTCTTAAAAGATCTTATTGCTCGTAAAACTTTATATCTTGAATAAATGAAACACGGATTTTCGATTTTATGTCATATGATTTTTATAACTGTTTCAATGTTGATAGAATAAAAACCTATAATTAGTATCGCGTTTCTTAGTAAGATGATTAGAAGGCGATCGTCTTTGACTGTATTTTTAACGCAACGTGCTGGCAATTCACGCAAAGCTCGACGCACTTTGCGGCCCATTAGTATCGCAGGTGTCGACCATCTCTAGTGAGACGTCGTAGATTAAAATCAAATTGCGCCTTTTCCGCGATTCATTCCCAATTTACCGCTTCCGTTCGTCATCCTCCGGTCGACCGGCTTTACCTTTATTCGTATACTTGCGAATGGAGCACGCTGGATACGTCGTTGACGCGCGTAATTACACGGTGGGATTAAAGTGACACGTCGGACTCGTCTCAAAAGGACGGATCCCAGGACACTTCGATAGGTGCTACATCGCGCTCTCTTTCTTACCCTTTGCAAACCCTATCTCGTCGCTCCTCTGTAATATGTATGTTCGCATTGCCGCGATGTGTCGGTGTCGCCTAATTGGAGCTTTCCGAAGTTAACATGGCAGTGCATTGCGCGAAACGAATTTCCTTAGCGACGCTTGCTTTTCATTTCTAACTCGTAGAGCGAATGACGATTCTGCAATCGCGCAAATCTTTCTTATTCGATAGAGGATCCGAAATCTTAATGCAAATCTCAATGCTATATTTACATGATCAGCGCGTGTGTAATAAATTGAAATTTATTTATTTCAGTTTATTCTTTATTAACAGAATCATATAAACATTTTAAATTAAGAATTATGCTTGAATATATATAGAACGCATATAATTCATGTGTGTTAATAATGTCACGAATGATCCAAAGAATCTGTCCAAAGAAATAGGTACTCGGAAGATAAGTATTTGACTGCTCTAACGGAGTCCAGATGAGGGCATGTAGGTAACGTTTTAATCACAGGAGACCCACCGTTAGATAGGCTCGGTTCCACGGGCTTGTAGTTTGAGCATTCATTGTCTCCGGGAATGCGAATTGAGAGATAAAACGGGAAAGTTGTGCCCGAACTCTCTATTGCAACTCCTCTCGCTCTGCCATCGCTCACCAATTGTCCTTGTCTCCCGCTCGTCGCGTTCACGTACGCCGAACTCTCGTTCGTTCGTTCCTCTGGTCGAGCCCGGGCCGCCCCTCTAATTTTCTTCGGAGTTCAGCTATGCGGACTACATTATGGAATAATTGCGCGGGTCGTTATTTCCGGCTTCTGTTTTCGCCGGCGGCCGCGGTGTGCTCCTATTCCTATGTAACCGAGGCCGGTATAACAAGGGCTGAAGCTCACTCTTTCGTGCGGACTAATGAGCAATGATATCTACATTTGCGATTATTCGGCGTATCCCCTTTTTGCTCCTTAACGCACTTTGGAACGTGCTTTAATCAGGCGTTTGTCGAAGTTGCGACGAGAATTACTGTTCACCAAATGGGCACGCTTTAGCGAGTATTATACATTCACTGGTTCCATTCAATTATGAATAAGTCGTTTTCGCGTTTATTTAAGATTTACAAAACTTTTGTCAATTTTAATAATAAGACATAATTTTTTTTCTTGAATTCTTAATTACTTAATTTTGTCTCACTTGAAAGTAGGAGTTATCGATTTTCGTCAAGGTTTACACGCAAGTACGACGGCTATATAGAGAGTCTTAGGTCGATTTTGACCCGGACTGAAATGAAAACCCAACAGAGTGAGGGAAGGGATGAACGTTGAACGTCGAAATAAACGGGGGAACGCCACTTTAAACGTGCAATTGCATTGCCGGGAATCAGACCCATTCCTCTCCGCACCCTCTCTCACTCACTTTCGCACCCTCTCCGTCTCTCTTGCTGTCGCGCGCTCCGTTTCTCTATCTCGTATCAGGGCGACAGAGCGGGCAGCTTGCAAAGCCCGCTTTGCTCTCCCCCGCCTTACCCGCGACCCTTCGAGATTGCTGAGCTATTCTCGCGACTGAATGTTTCATTAAGGCCACCCGGTATTGCTCTTAGATAACTCTACGAGGGGTAAATGAAATTTCCGCCATCTCCGATATCGCCACGTCGCTACTGCCACCTTCCACCTTTCATTCCCTAACACATCCTATCCTCCCTCACCACCACCACCACCACCACCCACACTCTCACCTCTCCTTGCTCTCATACCAACACGTCATCGACCCGAGAAAGATTTAATCAAACGCCTTTTCGCTTGTTCGATGTAACGAATTCAACGGTTTCGGCTTTCGATCGCGATGGGACATGTCCATGTCGCGAGGATGACTGCAGCAATTGAGAAAAACAACGACAATGTCGAACGACGAAGAACAGGCGAATATGTCGGAAATGCGATAAATGACGTCGTCTCGGCGGTGAAGACGGAACACGGGTTAGTGTCAAAAAGCGCAAAGTCGAGGGAGGATCAGATGAAGAAGGACTGACAGAGAGGAAGATTGGAAAGAAGAAAAAAGAAACGAACAGCCTGCAGCCAACCGTCCGCTTACCACTCGTGACGGTCTCCTATCAGCTGTCATCCGTTAAATTCATTCGAAGAGGACGAACAGTATGGAAAGAAGATCCGACTCGGAGCGAAACCCGTAGGACAGGATAGATGGAGGCTTTCGTGGGACTCATATAGGAGAAAGGGAGGGGGAAGGGAATGAGAGGTAACAGCCGGGGGTGCAGCAGGATGAGAAAAAGGGTGAGCGAGGTGAGGAGAGAGGGGCGGATTTCTCTGCGGCCTAGATCGAGACGAACTTGAATGCTCAAATGTCAGAGAAACGACGAGTCCTCATTTGCCGTTTCCGCGAGCATGTGCATACGCAGGAGAGAGGGGGGGTAGTCGGGACATCGATGAAGGGTACGAGGGGGAGCAACGGGCAGGAGGGGAATAGGGGATAAGGGATCGAGGGCGCGACGGAGAACGCGAGGCACGTACGTGTGCACACACGGTGTGTGTCTGTCCCGGCGCTGTCTGCCATGCTCATTCTTGCGATCTTCAATTAATGAAACTCGGGTGCAGTCGCGTCGCATGTCAAATAAATATGTCTCCTACCCCCGTCCCTCTTTCCGCGGTACAGTCGCTCCCACCGGCAGACTACTTACCCTCTTCACCCTCTTCCTTCTCGACTCCCGCGTTGCCGCGTCGTTTCTCGTCGCCCTTCTTCGTGAATCTTCCTCATACCACGACCGATGTCGCCCTACCTCCGCACACTTTAACCCTTTCGCGTGCTGCTCCTCCCCCTGCCCGTCCCCCCATCCCTCTCGGCTTCAGGACGGTTTGATCCGGAACAAAATCATCGTTCTATTCGCGCGTACATGCTTCTGACAGCTCTCAGCTTGCCCTCTCCGCTTCACTCGGCGCGACGATAGGACTCGCGTGGCTTCGCTCGGTTGTCGCGTGAACTTCGATCCTAAATTCTGGATATGTGATCATTACAGTCCGAAGTTTGTGCTTAACTATGTTAGAAACTATCGTTAAATACAAAGATTTTTATGTAGCAAAACTTATTCTAAAAGCACACACACAGAATATGTATATCTTTTAATCTCTTTCTGAAACAAATATTGGAATATATAATATCATGAAATCTTCATAAATAGTTTGAACAGACAGAAAAATAAGAAGGAAAAAGGAAGTAAAGACGCGCAAAACCAGAGGAAAGAAAATCAAACATAGACGCGGTTTCGTACACGGGTCGTCGACACGGTCGTATAATGTCGCTGGTGGCTGACGATGTACCTCGCTCGACCGGTCAGAGGGGGAGTGAAAGGGGAGAAAAGGATGATAAAGAGGGAGAAGCAAGAGAGGAAAGGAGAAAGAAAGCGGAGAGATCTCTTTATTCTTATTAGCCCCAACAGTGATTCCTGCAAAATTAAAATTGCCTAAGGAGGTATCATTTGCCCCCCTCTCCCCCCGTCAAGCCACCCACTCGCCCTATCCCACCCCAGCCCATCTTTTTCGTATCTCTTGCACACTCCACTTTGGTTCGGCGTCCTCCTCACGCCAGGCACTTCTTTGCCTCCTGCCAACCAACCAACCAACCAGCCAAGAGCTTCTCTGATGTTGCTCCTACAGATAAGTGGTCGGCTCTTGGGTTGCCTGCCTGCGGGCACTATTGGTCGATGCGTTTTTCCGTCCTCCTCCCGTCTTTCTTCCGTCATTTTTTTATCCTTCTTTTTTTCCATCCCATCTTTCGTTCTACACCTCTTTCCATCGTCTCTCCAGTGCCCTATCTTCCCTCCATCCCTCCATGCCTATATTTACATTTTATTTTACGTCACGCTCCTTTATTATCTTTCTCATTTCCCGAGGATACCCATTCGTTCGTGACAATTGTCGGAAATGGGGAGGAAGTGGACGAGTCGATGGCAAACGCTTCTTCGTGGCTCGTTCTAATCTGGCTTTGGCACGTCAAGTTCCTGTATTCATCATATTTTATATATCTATTTTGTCCTCACTGTAATTATATCCTACCTCCTATTTGTATTCCATGCATATCACTATTGAGAACTTCTTGTTATGAGTCAATATTGATAAAGATGTGTTAAATTAAAAATTAATTTACTCTAGAAAATACCTATGTAATATAAAATTTTTCATATACTTGTATGAAATATACTAATACTTTCATATACTTATATATATATATATATATAACGATTTTTCTTTTAAAATATTATAATATAATAAATTCATAATATTTCTAAAATAGAATAGGGATTTGATTTAAAAAATACATTTAATAATTAAACAAACATTTCGAAGAAACATCGTAAGTGAGTGAAGAAAGCTTTCTTGATTCGGCGTACAATTTCGGCGTACAGTCACTTAAACGGAACGAGACACTTTGACTTGCTTCCGAAAGGACACCTCACGAGAGGGTGTTCGCTATCAAACGCTCGGCGCGCCGCGGAATGTGCCTGGCTCACCCTTCAGAAATCACGACGCTCGACCGATAGACGAATTGATACGAAATTTTGGCGGTCTCGTGCTTAATCGACCGATCCATCCCTCTCTCACCTCACCTCCTCCGTCTGACGCAACCCTCGGCTGCTGCTCCTCAGCGTTCGCGTCCCACCACCTTGTCCGCAAGAGGTTTATCGCCGACACTTTGTAAACGCCGTGATTTCAAACCGCGGCGTAAACCTCAGGGCCGGCTTAGATGAACCGTATTACGCACCGATAATTAATCCTTCGTTGACGGGAATGGAATTTGACCGTTGGCACAGCCGGCAAGAGATTATTTTGCACATTGCTTTTGGCCGTTTGGTACACATTATTCAGCGGACGAGCCACGCGTAATGGATGATTGCGCGAGCAGCGGCAATTAATCGGGGATTAAATTTGGGGATTAAATGCCGACGTGCGACGAAAGGTTCAAGATCAAAAGCCATATATTAATAATTTGGTGTATATATGTAGTATGTACCTACGTTTCGGAAATTAATTCTAGAAATCTTATTTTATTTTTAAATATTGAGATTGATTTTGCTACATGCTCTTTTACATCGTGATAATTTGCGAAAAATGATGTAATAATAAGAGCTAAAAAAAATTTCTCCAATGGTGATAAGTACGTTTAATATACGAAATTAATTTAAATCGATGTTTACAATCTGGAATTTTTCCCTACGGCTCCACCGTGAGGTATTACACATACTTAATGACTTCCGCGGTTGCAAGAGTTATTTCATTTTAATACTGGAGCCCCTGCATAAATTCTCATTTGTTTCTGTCATGCTAAGTAGTGTATCTTTATGCCTCAAAGTTATACAATCATTATTTCTCAACGCCAGAAATCTTTATCTACATATTTTTTTATTACGAGTCTTATGTGTGATCTTACATAATTTCGATTAGCGGAGTCTTATGCAGAGCTCTCTTATTATGCTGGAAATATTTTTATTATTATTAGAGAAGATAAAAAAATGAAGAAAAATGTATAATGGAAAAGAAAACGGAAAATAGTAGTTGTTTTGGCACTGGCATCTACGATGACTCATTGCGCACCTCTGCGATTTCCTGCTATAGGCTGTTTCTGTGCAGACGTCGCCGCTTCTATAACGGGACTTGAAACCGTTCTCATTAACCCGCGAGCGAATGCCGCGCTCCGTCTATTCTGTTCTATCTGCATTTTGCACCCGGGAGCATTCGGTGGATGCCTACTTTGATTTGTCTTGGAATATTGCGCCGTATTCCATCGCACCGTTGTCTGAACATCTTCCTTTCTATCCTCTATCTTACCTTTTCGCGTGGTTTTCGTATAGCGGCGCCTAGTTCTTACATATGACATTAGAACAATACCGAAACGATTAGAACTTTTAGTTATAAATTATATATATTGAATATTCTTTGAAAAGTTTTTAATTCTAGGCTTGATACTTACCGCGATTGGTCAGCTATTATATAATTTTCAAATTATGTTTCAAAAAACATAACTTTCTTTGCCATACAATTTTTATTCTGTTTAAAAGATAACTTTTTGCAATACGTGATACGTGTATAGGATATATTTGTATGCTACATAATCAATTCTTGGATTATATTAATTTATCTGTACTCTATAGTTAAATTCTATAGTTCTATATGTATATAATTAAATACTTTCTTTAGAATTATAGAACTAATTATCTTATCTATAATTCTACAGTATAAATTCTATATTTATATAAAATATATAACACACACACAACACACATATAAAATTTAATACCTATATTGAATGTAACATCATGCAACTAACACATACGTAAATGCAATGATATAACAATTTATTTATATCCTAAATTGTGGTTTACATCTAAAGTGCAAGCTCGAATAAATGTAGGAACTCGTTGTTTTCCTCGTAATGGTAAACTAATAGTAAGTGAATTATTGTAGCCCTATCAAAACGCTGTGACGTTACATTGCCGATCATTTTACGAAACGACTGTGGGCGCATACCGTAGGAGTACGGCGCTGTGCATT
The DNA here is from genome assembly GCA_035220615.1 of Leptothorax acervorum. Classification (NCBI taxonomy): domain Eukaryota; kingdom Metazoa; phylum Arthropoda; class Insecta; order Hymenoptera; family Formicidae; genus Leptothorax; species Leptothorax acervorum. The sequence goes on along the minus strand of JASTWQ010001260.1, from coordinate 2,429,970 downwards.
CTCCTTTTGCTCTCTCATTACTGTTAAGTTTATTGTAATTAATTTTCCTATCTACATCACGCACCTTTAGATGGACACAGCCGGTAAAGCACTAATCACTATACTTTCACAGTTTCACGTATATACATATAGCTAAACGTCGCTCTCTACATCGGGCTAAAACAAATCTCAAGTGTATTTTCTCACGCTTGCATGAATAACAAAATCGCATTAACTTACATGCTATAGTGCATTGATTTATTGAATTATTATATATTAAGAAATTGAATATATATAATACTAAGAAATTTTATTAGGCAAATTGTAATATCGTATGGAAAGTTTCCGAATTTCTATTAATTAAAAAAAAAATTTTTTTTTTTAAATCTAACATTGTCTTGGAAGTTTTTGCCCGCGCATTAAGAATAGGAACAGTATAGCGTGTAGACGTATGCGCAAACTGTAATCTGTAATTAGCGATCCCGATTAGAGTTATTTACGAGCCGAGCGCGCTCACACTGTGTCAGCCATTGTATTTTAATGCCACGTCGCCATCTTCACCTTTAAAGTAAGAAAAATGCCGATTCCCCTGCGGCGTACGAAAAAGGAAGTCGGACCGTAACGCTCGGCGTGTAACTTACGAATTAACGAAACGGGTCGACCTCGGCATCGGAGATTCATCCTTTACTTTACTTTAACGACACCGTGTCCGCGCGCGTGTACATGCACGGGCGTGCGTTCGTGTTGCTTATCGTTGATCCGGGAAACGGTATGTAGTCACTCTTAAGAGAACGTTGTTCCACATCGTGGTGTCGAAACATTCCACTTGCTTCCTTGCCAAATTTCACTCACGATATAATTCAGACGTGCGTATGCTGTTACGAGCATGCACGTGTTGCGCACGAATGTGTTTTTTTTACTCGCCGAGGATAGTGAACCTTTCCAAGAGCGATGGCTGCGACGATAAATATAACAAAGAGGGTACACCGGAGAATGTTTTGCTTCAACAAATACACATGTATATTCATGCGCGTATAAATCTATCAGATAGGAATTGATTAAAATATATATAACGATTATATATATAAATATATACGATTATTATTTTTAAATACATAAATCTGCAATCAACCTCTGTATTTTTTTTACGTCGTTGATTTAACAACGCTCATTTATTTATAATTTGGTAGTGCCAAATACACTCGTTTGATATTTGAATAGTGCGTATCAATTACGGATCCATTTGCACATTAATGCGATTTTAATTAAACTCGGCCTCGCTAGCCGCCACGCGAAATAGTTCGGGCAAATACGTGTAACACCGGTATACAACGCAGACACATGCAACTTTTAAAACAGTTTTAAACAAACGTCTCGCACGAGATATTCCGAATCGTAACGAGATCGTAATTATCGAGGCAGATAGCAAATAGCAACATTAAACATACATAAGCTCGCTTCGGCATGGATAGTGGGTTTTATTATTTTTTCAATCATCTCTCATATAGCATATACACGCACATAAACTTGGCTGCGTTGTAATCTGGAAATTGTCTGTATAAATTAAGCCGACAAACATCTATCAAGACCGTAAGCACGGAAAGGAAGCGCGTTTTATTCGAATACCGAGGTGCATCGCCTCCAGGGTTTTTCCAGACGACACACACGAACGCTTTTCCCGGGCACGTTACTGGCCGCTAACGTCGACATAAGAAATGTATCGGGCGTAATCAGTATGGTTAACCAGCCGCTAACTACGCACCCAGGCAACAATTAAATGCATTAAGACTCGAGGTGCAGCGTGTACGCACTAATGTGCGCTCATGCATTGAAGGTTCTCAGGACGATCCCTTCGATGCTTTACCGCCGAAGGACGCATTAGGGAAACCTTAACCAGTTTCTGTCTCGCTCACTCTTTTCCATCTTTCTTTCCTCTACTCTTATATTTTAGTTCAATGTTTATCGCATCTTCGATGGTCTAGCATGAGAATATGCCGCATATTCTTTAATTTATTAATTATTTAGACTTGCATAAAAATTTTGAGAAAAAGGATGATCTAAATAAGAAAGCCACGAGCTTAATTAAATGAGTATATACATCATGCTTGAGTTTGCGAAAAAACGAGTACGTCTTAAACGCTCGCGTTTAAAGTATCTTTGAAGTTGTATATAGAGATCGTCTTTTTTAAAACAATTTAAAAGAATGCTATTTTTCCCAGGTGGCTGTTTCCAGTTCGTTGTACCTACATTGTATGTTTCTATCCAATCCCAGTATAGTAGCACCCATCATTGTTTACCCATAAAACATGCACGCACACGTAGGCCCTCTTAACGTTCCGTCGTGTATCGACTCGACTCATCTTCAACGCGCCACAGCGACGTGTAATTATTCAATGAAGGCCTTCTACGTGTACGCACCCGATTGATGTCGCTGATTATAACAGCCATTACCATTAGCATACTTAATGGTATCAAGTGCAACGGCAGGTAGTGTATGTTACGGGGTATCCTCGATAGCCGAGCATCGCCTCTATAAGAAAACATATGATATTTCTATGTTTTTAAAGTAACGGCGGACTTTTCTTGCAGGTGAAATTTAGAAAAAAAGATACGTGATATTTCACACGATATAGCTTGTATATTATAGTAACGAGCGATAGAATAAATAATATTTATATAGATTCCGCGCTCAAATAATTTGTTTCATGTCAAACTTATCTCGATGTAGACGTTCCACGCATTAGGTTTTATTGCAACTTTATGTGTAATCTTTGCAACCTGGCTTATTATTTCATTAAACAACATGATAAACTGATTTATTGAAATTAATTATAAATACTCATCGCATTGATCTGAAGTTACATTAATTTCCATAATATGTGTAATATTAAATGAACACTATAAGATAAAAATTTGATGGAATAGCAGATAGAAGTGTAGTGTTTAACAGCAATTGTTAATTCATGAATTGAAAAAAATTCATTATCTCCTTTTTACGTAACTGCATAAATTTTATGTAATGCATATGAACAATGTTACGAATGATAAAAAATTAGGGATTGGCATGCAGATATGGCGTGTTCAACGAACGTCATGACTATTTTTATTTCCGTTCTCGTATTTACTCAAAGCGCAATCGTCTTTTCGCGCTTACGGACGCGCCGATACGTAAACAGGAGCGTCCCCGTTGGAACTTTATAATTAATATGCGCACGGCCGGACGGCTTTTGAATAATTCCACGGTAGCGTCTCGACTTGCCGCGATGAACTTTATCGACATTAATTAAAAACGTGGCGGCGCACTCGCCGTGTAGTTTGCGTCCCCGCGCTTATCGCCACGACCGGGCGTTCGGGGCAAACATTGTGAAAAAGCGGAAGACCATTGCATATCCGTTATCAATCTCTCTCTCCTCCCTATCTCGCTCCCTCTCTTTCAACCCCCATCACCGTTCTTTCGTTTAGTATCCGACCTCTCTCCACCCTTTCGCCATCGCCCCTTTCACGCCTCGAACCCTTTCGCAACCGCGCGAGAACCTTCCTTACGAAAGGCAGATGAATATTCATGCTCTCGTGCCACTGTCGTGGTCGCCATTGGACATCAGTGGCAATCAACTGACACGAGCGAATGGCCGAAGCCATAAAGCCGTGTCGGATGTATCTGGAAAAAAAAATGCGGGCGTGTAACGGAACGGCGAGGGAGAGCAGCTGGCGGTTCGAAATCGGCAGCGGGCGCTATCCATGAATTATTTGGCCACTCCATTAATAACGAACGATGGGAGCGTAGATGACCATCGACGCCCGCGGCGGTGTCGACAGGATGGAAAAAAAACGAGCGCCGCGCGGTTTTCAGCTTGTACCTCGAAATGCATAATTGCATCAAATATTATTATAATTAGTTTCTCACTATATAGCGGTTGGTTATTCAATTGATATTTTACTTGTTTAAAATTTCGTGCAATTTTATGTGACCTGTGATATTTGATTATTCGAAAAATCAGCAGAGAACCGAGAGGGAAGAAAAGAATAAAACAACGTCCATTACATTGTCCATTCGACTGATTCCGTGCTCCGCCATGCGTGAAAACCGCAGGTGCCGATACGCTTCTCCGAAGAGACGAAAGAGTAAAATCGTCCCTGTATGGGGCACGCACGTTCGGTAACGCGCGTCGCAAGGAAGGGGAACGGAGACGTGCGGCGGGTTTAACGCAACCGGAAGTGGCATTATACGCGCGAGCAAGGATACTCGTCTAATTGTCGGAGAGAGATAATTCCGCGCGATTTGCATACGTTTCCTCGTCCGTTAGGCCGAGGTGCGTCAGCCGGGCAATTAGCGATTACTGATTAAGTCAAACGGCCGGGCCGGCTCGGTCAAGAGCCCAGCGAGGGGGCGAGGAGGAGGAACCGGAGGGAACGGTGGTAGTGTGGGACGCGCAGGGAGAGAAGAGACGCAACGTGGCGGACGGGTGCGAGGGTGCTGATGGTGAGCGATTGATATCTGGTGGGAGGAGTGATGGGTGCCCCGTGTAAGCTCGGCTTTCTGGCTCGTCTACCAAGCCCGATCTATCCGAGGATTCTTATTGTATGCTAATTATCACCGGGTTAATCAGCGCACTCGCGCTCGCGCTCGCGCCTCTTCGCGCGGGACCGCGCTATCTTCCACTGCCGCGGATTTCCGGACGTGGAGTGACGTAAGTGCGCGCCAAAGAGTTGAGCCGAATTAATTGGCGGGCTGATGCCGAATCAGCGGCTCTCGTTATGCGTGAACTCGCGTCGGATGGACGATGGTATTCTCCCTCGTGAATTTCTATTTTTTCTTTTGACGTAGAAACTCACGTACATACGATCCGTTCTGGAACGAAACGTAATCGATTTATTTATATTGATAAGCTTCTTGTAACATGAAACATGAAGGCGTTACGTCCTTCTTGAGAAATCATCAGAAGCGAAAGAAAGAAAACAAATTTAATTTGTAAATTATAGCGAGAACAAGAGAAACATTTTTGGAAAAGATCAAATAGAGAGAACGCGCTGGGGTTTGTTCTATGCACTATTACGTGTTGTACAATTAGGTATTATGTTTATTATTATGCTCATTGGGAAGTAGTATCGTTACATTTTGCCATTCTAAACTTGCGTCTATTTTTTTGAAAGGATCATTTCCTCAAACTGGTACGTTCCGGTAAACGCTTTCTTTGGGCGGCTTACTCGTACGTCGTACCAGTTCCGATGTCATTACACCACGAGTAATCACCTTCTCCTTTCGGTTACGCACTAATAATCGTTGTTGCCGCGAGGGCGTAGAGTATTTGGCGCGAGTTTCACTGTCTTACTCCTACACCTACAGTGAACTCCGGACGTGAGGTGTCGTAAACGCACGCCGAAGAGACTACGCTTGAATTAATTGGCGGTCTGATGCAGGCGCGTCGATGGTGCCCGCACGATCGTGTCGGGTAGTTTACTCGGTTTGTGATAGGAGAAATCTGAGCTTCGCGAATTTTTGCCTTCGTTTTATGCGCCGTTTCGATTTGCATACGCACGCACATCGCGGCGCGGGCAGGCTATTAAGCGTGAGAATTAGAAAACCGCCGCCGCTGAATATAAAGGGGATTAATTAACTCCGATGTGTTTTTTCGTCAATCTTCTTCCCTGTTGCGCGGGCCCGGCCGCATTAACTACCTATCACTGATACGATCTGCTCGTGTAAGAACCGCGCGGTAATTACGCGCTATTTTCGTTAGGCGCGTAGCACGTAGTACGACTTAATCACTTTTCTCGTGCAAAGAGCCGTGGTCGCTCTCGTAAATTTGTTTAACGCAGGAAATCGCTTTCACACCTATTAACAATTAATATCGGGGACTCGATACTTACTTAATTTTTGTTGAAAGACCACTTAGCAAGCTTCAGCCTAATTTGCAAATCCAAAAAAGTTTAAATAATAATTTGCAATTTTTAAGTGAATAATTTAAATTTGTTCGAGTAACATATTCGATGTCCTTGCGCAACAGTTTCGCAAATGGCAGCCGATCGGAAAGCCGCAGGTGACGCACGTTGGAGAGATGCCGCTGGTGGCGCGCATCCTTTGGAGAAGCAGGAGGAGCATCCAAGTCCAGCTCCGATCGACCCGGTCTCATGTCCGCGGTCATTATCGCCGTAATTATCATGTCGCATCCACGCCCGACGCCTTTCAGCTCCGAGGCATAGGCGAGGCGAGGCGAGGCGAGGTGAGACGCGGCGAGGCGAGCGCCGTCCTTTTCACCGCGCGAAAAACCGTGCGCGGCCGTGTGTGTTACCTATCGCCGTGGATACCTACACGGGCAAAGGGAGGGGTTCTCCGAGAGAACCCGTGTATCGTTTTATTTGCATTTTAGTATGCCGCTGTAAAAGTTTTAATTACGTCCATCATAAGAGTCGGCACGGTCCGTCCGTTTGTTCGTGTGCGCGCGCCCATGTGTGCTCACGGCCGTCGTCCGCACCCCTTCTCTCCCAGTTCCACCCCCGTGCACACCCTCGGGGGTCTCTTTTGCGACGAAAAGCGGGATACGTTAGGCGGACGGTAGGTTAGGTTTTACCCCTTTGTACGATAAAAGGGGGCCGGGAAAGGTAGCGGCCGAGCAGCGCGTTACATTTAAGACTTTTACGTTTAACCGGGGGAAACGCACTTTTTCAAAGTTATTTCCCGCCGCTTTGTACCTGCGTTCTTCGTATCCTGCGTCCCTCGAAGCGTCGGATATCGCGAACTTGGTGATGTTGATATTAACAGATTGTTGATAATAATTGACATTAATTACAATTAAATATTAATCAATATTAATTGGTCTTCAATTTTTAAGAAAAATTATTTTGTTATGTCAAGTCAAGTATAATTGTGCCTAGTACCTTGAAAGAGTGATTTAAATTTTAATCATTAATAGCATTTATTATGAATTATCATATTCGATCCTCGAATTAAGATATTGGGCAATTATAAGATATTAGGCAATTATATGATAATCGCGAATGTGTTTTTAAATATCAAGTGCGCCGTTGTTTTTAGTGCAAACGTTAAGACCGGCAAGTGTTTCGATTAAATTTTCCCGAGATATCCGTTACTGCGCCGACTCTAAAACCAAACAGCAGGAACGTTAATGGTTTTCCGCTGTCGTTATGCGGTCGATCTTCGAGCGCGGAGCGACTGCCGTATTTTTCCATAATTAGCAGCCAGGAATTAACAATGGTCGGTCGTGCCCGGCCGCTCTAGGATCGCTCGTGCAGACACTGAGACTGTTCCAGAAAGATAAATAAATTATCACTTAAAAGAACTAACGAGTCGTTAGTTGCTCGGTTTCTTACTCTTCATGAATATGAATCGGCAGTGCGCATAACGCTTTGACGGCCAAGTTTCGACATCTCGTTTCTTCCTTAATTATTGCCGTAGTGCAATTATAACATTTTTATTCCAATTGTTCTTATTTGAAGCTTTAGACATTTCTATTTTATGTGAAACTAAGAAGCAACTAATGAAATATTAAAATATCGAATATATCTCAGATCAATAAACTAATTGCATGATTACATGCATATTAGCATCAAGGACAATTTATTCTTTGCTTGAATAATTGGAAAATTGATCGATAGATGCTTTTGTAACTTTGTAAAACGCCCCAAAATTCGTTTTTTCCTAATTGTCAGCTGATTTTCTTCGATGTCTAATTCCTCGTAATCATCTCTCCTTTTGATGTCATCGACCGAATCCGGTTTGAGCGGATAAGTAACGCGAACGATTGCATTTTATGGAAAAGTAGGTTTCCGGCGATCTGAAACCGCTATCGGAACGATCATTGGGCAACCTTCTTCGCACCGGGTCCCATTGAAAACTCCACGCGATTCCCACGTGCTGAAATATAACTCGCAATAAACCAAAGTGATAGTAGGTTAAGTCCTACGATGCTATCTGCCGGATAATTGCCCCGCGGACTTCGGCAATGTCTATATGTACAGGAATCTGAAGCAATCCGTCGTCTGTCGTCGGGTGAGAATAAAGAATGGCGATTCACTCTCTTTTGCTCCGTTTGTTTCACTAGCACTAGAGGAAAGATTATTAACTCTATAGAATACATATATTCCATCTAAATGAGTTGAGTCTTTTTTAGATGGCATTCTAGATAGAAAACTTACCTTTCAATCGATCTCATAATATTTTTATTGATGTTTTATAACATATGCTTTATTTTATACGTATGACATAATGGCAGGAGAATAAAGGAAATTCTATTCGCTGTTATTTCAACGTAAAAAAATTTGGTACATTCTATTTTTTTTATATAAACATTATTTCATATCTATATTGACCGAGGTTATTTCTATCTAATGTACTATGTTGCGCCCAACAAAACCCTCCTTAAAGACCGAAAACGTATTTCTACGAGTATCTCGAGAGATATATGCCTGATCGTCGAGAAGGACGCGAGGGTAGATATACACATGAGAAGAGGGAGGAAAAGGATTCCCATCGGTTCCGATAACGTATTGCCAGACGGCCTCGTATAATCAACAGATTAGCCGAGGAATAGATCAGAGGCGATGGGCAAAGGAGACTCGGTTAGCTAAAAGCCTCGACGTTGGCCATTAACGGAGGGGCTGATTCTGTTCTTGTCGACGTATATGTGGCGCGTAAGAGACGCGTGGAGGTGGGAAAATGCGATTATAAGTCACGAGGTGTGTCTGTCTGTCACCCGGGCTCTACTTAGGAAGCACGGAATTGATTGGATATAGGAAACCACGGCAACGGCCGAAGATGAAAGACAAAAAGCCTGCACTCGGGTCAACAAAGGAAATGTGCTTCCCCGAAAGCCGGTTCACGCTGAGGCCATCCGCCTTATAAATGTCCGTTATAAACCTCACATCGCGGAGATTAAATGACCGTAATACAAAATAGTCGCTGATCTAATTACGTCTCTTAATTAAATCTCGTACGTATAACGTGTAAACTGAGGTAACATTTTTCTTTTTTCCTAAATTATATTAATATTCTCGAATTCTTCCTGCGATATATTCTGAATTCCAACCAGTGAGAGAGATTCCAGCGAGAGATCTTTACGCGACGCCGCGTCATTCCGCGCCTCAAATGCGATTTTATGAAATCGCAGCATGCGCACGGCAGGCGCGATCGAGTAGTCCCGGCGCGGCGGTACGTCCGAGTCGCGAAATAAACCGCTTCGTGCACGGGGAACGGGAACGGAACCGTCGTTCGAACCGCCCGCGCCGGATACGGCGGCTACGATCTGAGAGGATTTGCACGACACGTTGGAGAGCGGACCGCTTCTCTCGTCGTTTCTCGCACGCAATCGAGACAAACGTACTTAAATGCACACACGAGTGCGCGCGCGCGTGTGTGGCGATTTAGCACGAGTGTACGCGCGTACATGTATACACGCATACTGGCGCTCGCGGAAATGGAAGACACCGTGGTGCGTAGGTATCCGGGAGGGATCTCTCATCGAGAGATTAGCATTTCCGCTTTTCTCTCAACAATTCCTCGTTCCCGTACGGATTATCCGTTAATCCGCGCGGGCCAACGGCGGGAGGTGGAGTAATTCGGTAGAACGAATCTTCCTCCAGGTGCCTGTATCAAGTATTATTTCAGTATCGTTCCGCGCCCGAGACCCTTTCTCGCGCGAGATATGTACATATG